>CM021778.1:14362159-14417042 GCA_011076525.1 Nettapus auritus
GGGAAGGGAAGGGAAGGGAAGGGAAGGGAAGGGAAGGGAAGGGAAGGGAGAGAAAACACACAAAACCATATTTCTGTTACTCCTAATGCTGTTTTTATTTTCAGTTTATTTAATTGAGAGAAGGTAAGAGTGCCTTTGTAAATCAAAACACTATGCAGATACACCTGAGCTAACTCAAAACAAGAGAAGAAACAGAATACATAAGCAAAGAGATACATCTCAGAATTTTATCTATCTTCAGTTGCTTATTCAGAGGCAGCTTGAGCATTGGATTCTTAGAACTATTTCATGAGAATAGGTCTGAAATCTCTAGCACAAAATATGTAACAGGTAGTGATGTTACAGAACTCCCTAGAAAAATCTCTTGCTTGTAACACAAAGCACTGAGATATTTTCACTACTGTAGGATCACTAGTGAAACCCTCCAGTTTAGAAACGTCCCCCAACCACTCAAAAGGCTTAAACTTAGGCAGTGTAATGCAGGCGTGGTGGTTAAAATTCAGACAAAACCATGTGAACTGTGGGATGTCATAATGTCATTTGAAATTTATAAAATGATAAAATAATGTGGTAGGAACAGGTTCTGGACAATCAACTTTTTTTTTTTTTTTTTTTTTTCCCCAAAAACTACAGAACAGCCATTATGTAACGATAATGAATTGCAGACAACATAGAAGACCTGCCACTGTGTATGAATAAGCTGCACTGCAAGCCACTACATTCCATAAGATTTGATTGCTAACTGAAAAACAAATAAATGTTCCAAATGTTTTTGGGCTGTTGGCTAGGGTACTAATTAATGAATGTGAGAATAATTCTGAAATATAAACCAGAAAATTTGAGCTATTCCATAGAGAGAAAGAGGACGAAACAGTGAGTGGTGGCTTTAAATTTAGAATTTAAATAATACTCACACCTGAAAGGAAAAGAATAACAAAAGAATTAAAATATATCTAAGAGATTTATGATATACATGGCTCATCTTAAAAAAAAAAAAAAAAAAAAAAAAAAAAAAAGACTGACTACAGTATTTTTATATCAGGAAAATAATTCCAGTACTACTAATAAAACGTATATAAGAATTGCAGGAAGACTGAAACATTGGTAGTCAAATATTATAATTTTCTTCCATGGAAGAAACAGGAAAAAGATAGCTTACATAAGCCGTATGCATAAACCCTTTTAATGCAGCTGATATCATAGGTGAAGCATACTAGGAAACTAGAAACAGTTTTGAAACAGATAATGACAGTAATGTTCGCATAACCATTCTGTCTTGATTTATTTCTTAAATATGCAGTAAATTGTATGCATTTAAGTCAACGTACATTTCAGAAAAAAAAAAATAATAATACATCTTTGAAATGCTATAAGAACTTCTTTCATCAAATAAATGTTAAAACAGATTTTATTCAAAGGGTTGGTGTACTGAAGCTTTTACTAAAGAGGAAAACATCTGCACTTAAATTATCTGGAACAATAATATTTTCTCACTTAATTAGCGAAGAAGATAGTTATTAGGTATTATTACCATCTTTCAGTTTAATAGAAAAAAAAATGCACTAATACAAACCTGCCTAAAAATATCTGTAAGCATGGACTCATAAAATAAACAAGGCAATTATCAATGGAGAATAGAGAAAGCAGAAATCAACATTCCTGTAAAACAGATGACAGTTTGGAGTATTTAAAATTACCTCCTTTAAAAGATACAAAATGAGTCCAATGATTTTCCTTCTGCTTTAGAAACTAAATGACAAGTCAGAAGATGTTTCAACTAACACAGAGTTTCAGATGTTATTTTTTACAGCAGTGCAGTTGTTTCCTTTTACTCATATAAAATATTTTAAACAAACTAAAAAAATCCTTGGGTGAATTAAACTGCTTACCTTTGAGCCTCGCTCATTAAAAATAATTTCAACATCTAAGATTTTACCAAATTGCTGCAAAGAAATAGAAAACTTACATGAAAAAAAGATAACTTCAATGCTTTATCATATAAAGTACAAATGTTTGCTTCAGAAATTGATGCGCCATATCACAAAGTTAAAGAATATAAAATGAAAGACAGTCAAGCACCAGAAAAGACACACTGAAGAGTAGCTGAATCAATATTAAATGTCATTATACTTGTCATGATCATTCCACATACAAATTTATGAACTTTAAATTCAATGAGATGTTCTGACAAAGAGGAAATCATCACCAAATTGTAAACTGTATATTGAAAGTCCCAATTTTGTTTTGTTTTTGTTTTGTCTAGGTTACTTTCTGGTGATTCATCCAGTCCAGCTGCCATCACCAATTGTTTTAAATGTAATATGCTATAGAGTTAATTTGATTATAGTATAATACAACATCATTAACAAGACAGGATTAATGGCCACATGAACACTGTCACCCTCTGGTCATCCTATCCTCTGAAGACCCTTTGTTTCAGAAAACTTTTTGCAGTTGCTTCCCAGAACAGGTAAAGGAGTTTGGTTTCATCTAATTCTTGTAAAGCAGAAGTAACTAAGTGGGAGTTTTGTCAGTGGCTTGTTGAAAATAATGGATATACCTTGTTGAAAAGGTATATCCATTATTCCCTACCTAATTCTTGTTGTCCTAGAATGTAGTTTGGAAAACTAGAATGGATACTTATTTGTTGGTGTTTTTTTCTCCCACAGAATTGCACTTTATTATAATGTTTACAGTAACTATTATTTTCACTGACCTTCCAATAGCATTCACAATCATATAGGCATTGTTCATGCACACAAAACTTGACCACAGTTGCTGTCCTAAAGAAAAAGGTTCTGTTGGATTGTCTCGGTAAGAGAATAAATGCTTGACTATGGCAGTGTTTAGTTAGAACATTTTTGGAGATGGCACATTCTGTGATGTGACACTCTAATATATCAGTGGGTCATTTCTGTTGTTTCTTATATCATTAACATGCTGTATAGATCAGTGTTAACACTGACAAATGACACAAACAATGATTAAACAAAAAGGCAGAAATTAGAGGCAGACAAATGAAGAAAAATCTACCAACAGTCCAAGGAACTGCTGTCTTTTAAGATGTACTCCAGTCTTTTAAGATATAACAAACACTTATAGGACAGAAAGAACAGCATTCCTTTTCTACCTCATTAAAGTGTTTCAACTTAGTTATGAAAATCAACTATCTTTTCTTGTCCCTTGCCTTATTTTATGTTCTTGTATTCACCATCTAACTAACTAATATTTTAACTACTTTAACCTATAAGCAGACAATGAATTTATGTTTAAACAATCCTCCTCTGCTGTATTCAAGTAAATGTAAATATAAATATAAATAAATATATCTGCCACGTGTATAACGTGTTCAAGATGTAGCATTACCATTTCATTTCAGATATCTAATTAAACTCACACTTGCAGAAATTTAATTTTTATATCAAGTCAGAAGCTAAAATTTTATTGTTGCCAAGTCGTTCTAAAGCTGGAAATCTCCAGCCATCCTTCAGTTTTAGTCTTTTGAGATCTAAGACATAGAAATATTGAAAAGAAATGTAGTTTTTGTTCATTTATAAATTTCTAAAATCCCTAAAAAAAATACTTTCCTTTAATGTGCTTTCAAATAAAATCCATCTGTTTTAAGTGGTTTGTTCAATTTAAAGAAATATGTATTTGTCCTCTCTAGAGGGTTATTATGCCTTCTACTATTTTGCTGATGAGTCGTAAGCTGCATTTAGGGGAGGTTACTTGCAGCAAGTCACATATGGCAACACAGTCACCTGCATTACCCAGTGCAATACTAGGATTATTTTTTCCAGTGAATGTTTTCTTCATTTCACACAAATGGAAGCTGAAAACGTCTTAACACACAAATATATTAGAAGAATTTACGTCTGCACTGAACATGAGAGAGCAAGAGAAGGATACTGGCAGGCAGTATTAATGCTATGCCATATAATATGAACTATAACAAAGAAGAGACCTAAATTTTAGTGAGTAAGAAAGAAGAAAGCAAGAGGAACACAAATATTAAAGAGTACTAGCCTGGAAAAGGAAAATCTGGGTTCTAATAGCTGCTCAAGTACTATTTCTAGATTGTATTTAGTGAGTTTTCAAAAATAAACCTAACAGTTCTTGGAGCAGGGAGAAGAAACCAGGTCTAACCTCTCCATGGTTATGAGCCTAGAACTGATGGCACGTATGAGACTTGTGAAACAGCCAATGCACATGAAGGTAGCTGATGGCCTGAGCAAAAGCAAAAATTGAGAGACTTAGAGAAATACACTGATAAAAAATTTAGAAGCCTATAGATCTATAATACTTATGAGGGGATAGGTGAAGATTCCTACTCCCAGAATTCTTGCTTAAAACCAGCCCATGTCTCACTTCTATAGATTCAGTTCTCTTGCTTATGATGTCAAACGTTGAATATTTTATATCACACTCTCCAAAATCAATAAATACAGGAATATAAATCCTGATGAATACAGCAGGAATATATACTCATTTAATATCTTAAGCCAACGTAGTTAGCTTTTTTGAATGAAATGTAAAACTACACAATGCATAGACTACACCAATCTGTATCGCATATGGTAGAATCAGTAGAATTTCTTTTCCCAACTATGATTGGCAAATCAGATGTTTTGTTATAAATATGTGGAAGGAAAATCATCACTGAAAATGGTTAAACAATCTACATCAGAGAGATCTCTAACAATATTGCCTATAATATTAAGTACCTATTGCAATGCAAATATAAAAAAGCATAAATAAAGCATGAGTACTTACACCAAACATTTGTCTAAGATCTGGATCACGGAATCGGAATGGTATATTTGAGACATGAAGCCGTTTTGGCTGTGATTTGTTTTCTGTGTTTTCAGAAGATTGTGTCTGTTGCTGGCCATCGGTCTGTGCTGCATCTTCTGTCTGCTAAAACAGTAAAGGAAAATACTGTAAAGCATGCTGCCAGTGTTCCTACAGTTTTTAATGTAAATAAAGTGGTGGACTGAAATTCTCAAAAAAATACTGAAAGGGATTTTTCATTTTTAGTCAGTCAAAGGTTCTGAAGGTTAACAGAAGATGAAATAGATAATTCAAAATTCAAATCCCTTTCTTTATCTATCTCAATAGTATACGATTTTGGTGATATTTTGAGAGGATAGGTAGGATATTATTTTCAATGTTGATTTTCTAAGTTACTTCTAAATAATTAATATGTCTCCCTATACTCTAAGACTGTTGAAATATCTTTAACATGTATACAAATGGAAAAAACTGAATCTCCATATCCAAATAACAGACTATTTATAGTAGCAAGCTATGCACTTTCAAATAAGATTAGCACTTTCATTCAGAGACTACTGGGACTTCTACGCAGGAGGTAAGTAACACATCACATCCTAGTTGCCATTTCATAAGCAATGCTAATATGTACCAGAGGGTCATTTTGTCTATGTAAATGGTCGCCATTACGGAAAAGGGCTTGAGTTGTAAAAGAGAATAGAAGTATAATCAGTGGCAAAGGTTGCCTAGGATAAAAGTGGAAACCAGAAACAAAGTTTTACAGATTTTCTCTCTCACCAAAATAAGAACATAAGATGGTACTTCTTACAGGGAGACTGTTCCCTAGATTTAAAATGGTATTTTATGACTGAAGGATGTTGTGTGCATTATAATTTTAGAAACAAAATCATAAAACCCTAATGTAATTAGGAAAAAATAGGAACCCTTTCATTTGAAATGTAAAAACTAAACATTGGTCTATCAGTATATTATAAAAATCTCTGGGCTGCACTACTTAATGATATACAGTGACTTATTAATCACTGCCTGTGCAGTACTCTTTCACTAGTATAAGGTTTTGTAGAGGTACGTTAAAACAACAGTTTTCTTTTGTGCTGGTAGAAAAAAAATAAGGGAAATAAAATATATTGATGAAGCTACAAGGATCAACTTAAAACTGTTACTCTATTTTCTGTCCTTCCTTTTCCTTCTGACCATATTCTTCTTCCAAGTATTCATTTTTCTCTTGTGTTCTAATGTTACTATTCAGGTTCTATTTCAGTCTTTTTTTTAATTAAAAAAATAAAAATAAATCTCCCATTTCCTGTTAGTATCAGATTTATTTTTAGGGACAACAGCTAAAGCAAAGTAAAAATGGTTAAATAAAATAAACCTTACCAATTCTAGTACCGATAAACCTGTTAAGAAGGGAGTAAAAGAACTCAAACAGAAAATATTTACATCAGCAATGAGTACATATCAACTTAATTCTAGCAAGTTCGACATCATCATTACCCATCATCATCTCCAATAAACATATGTTCTCAATTTCAAAGGACAAACATCTACAGTTTCCTGTATTACTTATTTTGAATCAAGAGTTGTACAATGCTCTCTAAAGTCATCTCATTCAGGCTCAATCACTGACCTGTTTCAGTGCCAGCAATAGGAATAACTCAGACAACTGGGGACAGTTCTAATCGTGGTCCCTACACTTATAATGGGGCATGATAAGAATAAGAATGAGTGATCAGTGAACCACAGGTCTGCTCTTCCAGCAACATTGATTTATGTGTTTACCAAAAGAATATTGTATAAAATCTTCAGTCCAGGATGAGGTTCAATGAATATTTTCTTTCCTCACAAAAATGTCCCTCTTTGCTGGGTTAAAAACTTGCTGGATGGCTGGGCCCAGAGCATAGTGGTGAATGGAGTAAAATTCAGCTGGTGACTGGTCACCAGGGGTGTTCCCCTGCGATCAGTGTTGGGGCCCATCCTCTTTAATATTTTATTGATGATTTGGATGAGGGAATTGAGTGCACCCTCAGCAAGTTTGCAGATGACACCAAGTTAGGGGGGAAGTGTCGACCTTCCGGAGGGCAGGAAGGCCCTGAAGTTGGACCTGAACAGGATGGGTCGATGGGCAGAGGCCAATAAGATGAGGTTCAACATGGCTAAGTTCTGGGTCCTGCGCTTTGGCCACAACAACCCCATGCAATGTTACAGGCTTGGGGGAGAGAGGCTGGAAAGCTGTGCAGAGGAAAAGGGTCTGGGAGTGCTGATTGATGCTCACATGAACATGAGCCAGTAGTGTGCCCAGTTGACCAAGAAGGCCAACAGCATCCTGGCTTGTATCAGGCATAGTGTAGCCAGCAGGACCAGGGAGGTGATCCCCTTGCACTCTGCTCTGGTGAGGCTGCACCTCGAGCACTGTGTTCAGTTTTGGCCCCCTCAGAACAAGAAGGACATCGAGGCCCTGGAACACGTCCAGAGAAGGGCTGGGAAGCTGGTGAAGGGCCTGGAACACAAGTCCTGTAAGGAGCAGCTGAGGGAACCGGGGTTGTTTGGTCCAGAGAAGAGGTCTTTTCCAACCTTAATGATTCTATGACTATACTGCAGTTTCTCTCCCTTCCTTTCAAGTATGACAATTAGGTGTGATATACAAACTGAATCACTGAAACAATCCCAATTAATAAACAGATAAGTAATTTTGAAGCTTTGTTTAATCTTCTGCAGTGATTCAATTTACAGTGTAGTTCTGCGAATTACTGAATACCAGTTGCTGAATAGAGTCACAGGCGGTAAGAATTTACTGAAGGAAGCATAGGCTTGCAACTGCCCTGGCATCAACAACTGAGGTCCCTATGATTTTTGCAAAAGCATCGATTCACCAGGAACTTCTACATTTCATGCTATATGATGTTACTGATACACAAATGCAAACTTTTACATGCACTAAAGAAGAATTTTCAAGTGATCCAAGTGTAAAACTAACTGTGAGTCTTGATCTGCTATTGCCTCAACTCACAGGCAACAACAAACTAAACAGTTCACCCTTAAGTATTTCTCATAATTTAAATAATAAAGCCAGAATATAGTTGTTAAGAGAGGAAAAAAAAAATCCATATTAATCTCTTGCTATGACATCTAAAGCCAACTAAAATTTCAGAATTAAGATTTTAGAAAACTGATCAATCCACAAACACCATAAAGATTACTTTACACCCTCAGACCTTTAAAGGAGAGAAATATGAAGGAAATTCAGTGTGTGTGGGTGTGGAACTGGAAAATTCTTGAATACAACACTCAGGAAAAATTTAATGTCAATTAGATTAATCTGAAGAGAATTAAAGAATTCTGAAGGTGCCGTTCAGCTTCAGGAACAAAGGGTGCCCTGGGAAGAAATTATATAATCAGCATACTGTATAAATGCAAATTGGAAAAAGTAATTGCTGTTCATGATATTAATAAAAATGATGAGAAACAAGGAGTGGAAAAGTTGAACCACGCATTATTAACATACCAAAACATTAAGAGCAACTTCCGTATCAAGAAGTTTAAGACATATTATCAAAAAAAAAAAAAAAAAAAAAAAAAAAAAAAAAAAAGCCAGAGAGGTTTCTGAAGATGACACTAAAATAATTATGGCTCATGGTGGTCCAAGTGGGTAAATCCACGGTACTGTTAGATTCCTTTCTCCCCACCCCACCCCATCCCCACTCTCCCCTCTGAAGCCTGAAATTTAGCTCTCTAATGAAGAACATCTCAGAGTTTGGGCACTGAGGAATGAAAATCAGAAACTTCAGAAAGTCACTATCATCAAAGACATGCAAATGCCTTTAAAGAGGTCTGTGGCAAAATTAACATAGCTAAAACGTTTACAGTGTATTATAAGGCTTGATATTACAATAGTGTCTTTACAAAATGTATCACCATCCAGAAGCATACATATGGGCCAAGGACATCTGGAGGATAACTGCAAACTGAAATTGAAATATGAAGCTTACAAGAAAATTTCCAAGTAACACCAAGGAGGTAAATAAATGTAGGACAGAGGATACAGACAGAATTTTGCAAAGTCACAGAAAGGAAAATTTCAAAGCCCTGTGGACTTGAAGAGCTAGAATGCAAATCTAGCAATCTATCTTACAAATCTACCTTACAAATAAATAATGAATTTCAATATAGAATTTTAATAGCTAGAAAATATAAAACTTATGTTTTATATTTCCTTATAAATTAATTAAAGTCAGTATGTAAGATATTAGCCTCACTATATGCCTGCAGTCTTATATGCAATCAGTGCAGGTCCTGATCCATTAAGGGTTTGGTCTCTTTCAGTACTTTCCCTAATTCAATTAAGCAAATTAGTATGCATTATGCAAAACAAATAAATAAATAAATTCTTTCTTTCTTTATATATATTTATTTATTATATAAATATATATTATATATATATTTATATATATATATTTATTTATGTCTATTCTTTAACATTGAACAGAAAATAAACAAAAGACAATATAGTCTGTGATTTTTCCACATTACCTCACAGTTTAAGTATTAAGTTGCATCAGAGTTATCTTCAGATATCAAAAAGCAATGAATGTAACTTTGTGAAGAGGCCACAATTCATAAACCAATTATTCAACACATAAACCAATTATTCAACACATTTTACTACTGGAACTATCTCCTATCACCGGTTCTAAACAGTTGCATCAGAGCCATTTCTCTAAAGATCTTCTAAAACCAGCACAAGAAAAACATGTTTTAAAACAAACATTTAAAAAAAAAAATGATTTAAAAGATAGTTAAATGTTTTATCACATATCGACACAGCCAGAACAAAAGTGGTCAGAGATCAACTGGGAAGGATAAAGGTCAGAGACATTTAGTGGCATTTTTCCTTTTTGTAAAGCTGTAGTTATTATTTATGTTCTTTTATTTATTAAATAGACAAAAGTCCAAATAAAGCAATAACACTATGATGTTAATGTACCAATAACTTTCAGGAAGAGTAAATAATAAACCTGGCCAGAATTTCTTGATTCCATCCTGTAAAACGATTTCATCATTTTATCTGTATTTGTGTCAATGGAAATTTTAAAACTGAAGAAATTTCTCAATTCAGACAAGTCTTTGGAGTCAAAATTATGGAACTAAACACCAGTGACTTCTATCTCCAGCAGTGACAGGAAGATGCAGTTGCCATCTGTGGAATTACATCTTGTATAATGTCAGGCTTTCTTTTACAAAGACAGCATTTATCATTCAGTATTAAAGAAAAATCAATTTTGTTGTTGTTGTTGTTGTTTGTGTTTTGTTGTTGTTTGTTTTTTTGCTTTTAAATCTGGTCTTTTTTCCCTAAAACTATAGTGCTAGAAAAATGTTTAAGGAATCACTTACTCATCCCTTTCATCGAGGCAAAATTAGCATCTGCCATAATGTCTTAGGTAGGCCTGGGGGGGTCAAATCCACCCGTTTAAAGATTTCCAGTGACAGATGCTCCACAGGCAGATCTGGGAGTCTATTCCATTGCTTCACTTTTCCCACTGTCTTACTGGAGTTTTAAAATATTATTTCTTCTCTTATACACCATACATATGGAGAAGTAGTTAGGACTATTCCCCTCAGAGACATATTCTTCCTGACAGCTATGGCAATGCTTTTTTTTTTTTTTTTTTTTTTTTTTAATTCTTGGCACCACATTCACAAAAATTCTCTGAGCACACATTTTCTTTTTTGCATCTTTTCAAGCTTGTCCATGTCCTTCTTTCAGCAGGTGCCTTATTTCACCCACAGTATTCTAGTTTAGGCCTTAGTTTTGCTGCTTAAAGCATACAGGTAGTATCAGATATTTTCAGTATATATTTGTTATACATCCCAGGCGGTCCATGCTTTTCTTTGTGTGTGTGCGCGTTGGTTGATTTGATTTGATTTTTTTTTTTTCCTTTTCAACTGGATGACATTTTAAATAAACCTTCAACTATTAGAAACTTTTATGGAACTGCTAACCAGTGATTTTTTTCATGCCATTGCTGGGTAGTTTGTTGTTCCTGTGAAAATTCCTCACATTTGTTGTTTTTGAATAGTGTCTTATTTTTTCGGACAATCCCTCCAATTTATCAAGATTATTTTAAATTCTAATCCTGTCCTGCAATGTATTCGGAGTCCTATCCAGCTTGGTATTCTTGTAAATTTAATAAGCATACGCTCCATCATTCAGAGCATTAATGAAACTATTGAATAATCCTGAGTCACCACAAACCACTGCAGGACTCCTTTTAATAAATCTTATTTAAAATCTTAATAAATCTCATTTTTGATAGTGCAATACTTAAATACATTTTCTTGTTTTGCACCCAGCCTATTGCACTTGTATGTTTACTGTATTTCCCAGCTTGTGTATAATAATGTCTTGTGTGACACAGTCAAAGCCTTATGAAAAGTTCAATGTTACATGTAAGGCCATAAGGCCATTGTAGAAATAAAAGAATATCTTTTGGACAAATCCATGCTGATGGCTATTCTTCTTGTACTTTCAAGTGTTAAAAATACAATGTTTATTAACATTTTTGAGTATTTTCAAAGGATTGAAACTCAGATGACAGCATATCCCTTTGGTCTATATTAGCAACACTTTTCTTTCCCTCCCTTTTAAAAGCAAGTATTATATTTACTGTTACAGTTCTCCAATACCTCTACTCATTGTCCAAAATGTAACAGAGACAGACAGACATTAATGGCTCCAAAATAGCATTTAAAATTTGGAAGTTAATTGGAAACAGTTAACTGGGAAAACAAACAATCCAAAAACCTAAGCTATCTTACCTGAATATTATTTAATAAACACCTGGCTGAGGGTGACTTCTACGGTGAGTAACCATGCAAAGAAGAAAGGTGCTCTTATCCTTTGCACGAACATTGACTTTTACAATAGTTCTCAAAGATTCTTTGTATCCTAGCATTAACAATCAGTGTCCCCACTGTGGCTCAAATCCCCTCATGAAGAACCTTCCTCCTGGTTGCTTTCTGTAAATTTAGTCTCAAAACTCACCATCAGCAGATTCTCAACTGACAGTCTATCTACAGAAGGCATCAAATCACCTGAGATCCTTATTAATCATGAGTCAAGTACTAAGGACTTGACCACCAACTACCCACTCAAGGTTTCATCCACTGAATCTTACCACCTGGATGTCTATGAAAATTTTCACAGGCAAGAGGTTCTTTTTTCCTCTAATGGTTATCCTGAGGCTGTTAATTGTCTCCTTTAGTTATTATCATAGATAAGGCACCCCCTTGAATGAAAAGGAACAATTCCTTTCTTGCCTGCTCTTCCTAATCAAAATAACAACTTTATTTTTGGTGACATATACTTTTCGCAGGTATGAATTTTCAAGAGTCAGACACCTTTTTTTTTTTTTTTTTTTTTAATTACACATTATGCCCTTCTATTGTGACATCCCTGGTCACAAGGGCATTATGTGTGTGCAGCTTGGACCAGTGTGGTCACAACTGGTAGGCATGGACACAACCAGCACAGTGGTCTTTACACAGCATCAGTAAATCCCCTGAAACAGATTGCTGCCATTTGTAGTGCCTGAGGTATAAAATTCCTAAGCATTTCTAGAACCACACATCATGCTTCATAACTGTCAAACATATATAAATATATTAAAAAAAAAATAATAATAATACAGTGTGTGACAGGTCAAATCATTTGAAAATAAGTTGCTTTTCTAAACAGGTACAGTAAGGAGTAAAATACACTTGGGTCTGAAAGCACAGATGGTACCGACCCTTTGTGCTAAAAGTAATCAATGGGAACTGTAGTTCTCAGCACCATTGAAAATTACTACTTTTTCCTGTGCATGTCAGTCAGCACTGTATCTGGTTATTTTTTTGCTCTGAAGTTTTAAGATGTCATTTTTCATCTTTCGTGAAAGGTCACTTCCACCAATTTGCTGCACGACTATTTTTCTGGTTCCACTGAGAATATATTTCTAATTTTAAAATTCTAATAAACAGTTACATATTTTAGCAGATTATTGATGAGTATTGCCTGGAGAGAACCATGAGATGAAAACTTCAGCATCCTATTGAATATAAAATGGAAGTCTGATTAAAAATAAAATAATAAAAAAAAAAATCTTATTTATGTAAAAAACATTTGGTGTGGATATTTATTAATACACAATTCAACTTTCCAGCTCACATGTCAAGTTTCCAGCTCATATGTCATAATGTTAAAATAAATTATGTCATAAATGTTAAAATTATTTGCTTGAACTTGAATCCTTTAACGAGTGTTGCTTGCATTTGCAGGCACTTCATATGGCATTAGATGCTCAATTTTCCATAATAATTTCTAACTCAGTTGATATATATGAGCTAAACAAGTTTAATCTTGGTGAAATTTAATTTAGGTAAGGACAGCATTCAGAGAAAATCATGTGAAGCATGCATACACCTCTAACCAGAAATATGTTTCATATGTCAATTTTAATTTATCATTACAGAGAATAATATTCTTCTATATCTTAAGACCCGGTGTCATGCAATTATTATTCTTTGATAGTTCACTTTGATGGCTGACTTCTCTCTTGGTCATTTTCCAATTTTATTCTACATACATATCTCTTTTTTAATAAAAATGATGTTTTGTGTTACCATCTCTTAGAAATTGATGAGAAACTATTTACCACAAAAAATGAGGCTATATAACTAACCCCTCAGAGAAGCAAATATCATAATACCTACTTGTTGAGCTGGCCAATTTAAATGAATAGATATGTTCATAATATTACTTAGGTATAGAATAATACTAATATTTATCACTGAAATTATTAAATCAGCTAACAGAGAGGTGTGAAGGTATAAATGATAATAACAGAGATTTTTAAAAAATACTGTAATACTAAAACCGGATGGCCTTGTATATGTTGCTTCACTGTATCTCTAGTAATTCTGTCAGCTGAAAATATACTCAAAAAAAAAAAAAAAAAAAAAAAGAAAATGACACACAAAAAAATCCTTCACTAGTCTGCATTTTGATAACATTGTCTCTGAAGCAATACAAAATTGTAAAATTGTAAAACTGATGTAAAATTTTCATTTGAGTCTTGGTATCATCAATGAGTACACATATTTTACAGGAACTTGTTTTTACTGATTTGTTCTTTCTGCTCTCTCTTTCAGTATACCCCCTCCAGGGGCTATTGTACCCCTTGCCAGTTCTGTCCAAATCACACACATTGCTTCCTGATTCCTATTTCACCACATATTTGCAATTATAAAATATCTAAAAAAATCATAATATATGCTAGTCTTAAAAATAATTATAAAAGTTATACATACAGAATACAGAAATAGAAAACCAAATACTCACATACAGCAAATAAATTCAGATTAAATCCCTTTACTTTAGTGAGCTAGGGAAGGCTGGTGTTAGGATAGATTAAAATCCAAAACATAGGCAAGCAAACTCAAATCAAAAGAGGTGTTCTAAAAACTGCTTTAAATTGAATATAACGTATTTTAAATACAAATATACATATACATATATTAACCAAATTCATCACCAAGACAGTTAAAATAAAATCAAGTATTTTCTAAAGAATTTGTTTCTCCACCAAAATACTTATTTTTGTCTCCTTAGCTCATTCAGTTCTAAAAACAGAAATCTTCTGTTCAGGGAGTGAAGCTTATCTGTTGCTTTGTATAGAACCCCCCTGAACATGGAAGAGCCATGGTACATTCCTGGGCACTTATGTATGAGGCACAAAGTAACTGCCAATCATGAGGCAAATTATTGTTCACCTGTCAGTTGATAAGGTTTATTATATTTAGAGGATTTAATATATGCACATTACACCAGTGACCATGCAACAACGTGTGCGTACTAAGTGAAGGAATGAAACTTAAGCCATTGACCTCAGTCTGAAACACTTTGTGTTTTATCAGAAATTACACTGACTTTGTACTGGAGTCAAATTCTTAAAAGATTTCACACAAATTCTTAAAAGGCTTCATACTAAGTCAGGTTCTTAAAATCAATTAAAAAAACATTCTATTTATTTCAGGAGGACATGGCCTGCCTAGTTTTTCCACTACCAAACTATTACCAGTTCTCCCATTTTCACTGAGGAGCTTAAATGCAATGATACCTGAGGAGTGCCAGTTATGTTACAAGATTTTAGAAGCTTAAGTAATTGAAAACACTCATTCTAACAACTGGCAACAGGCATCTGTGGTTATTAACAAAATTTATCTTGAGGTGTATCTGCTACTGTGGGAAATGGCCTTCCCTGTACTCCTGAAATAACTGTCAAGAATGTTTCCCCTCCTTAAAGAGTTGTTGCTCCTGTTGTGGTGACTGAGCCATGATGAGTCTCACATTATGTCATTTCAACTAATAACATGTGATCCAGTGTACTGCCTCAATATCAACTTACGCTGCAAATTCTTGATGTCAGAAGAAACTATTATAACTTGCCAAAGAATAGTAACTTAACCGAAAAGAATCATTTTGCAAAATGTTTCAGAAAGTGTACATTTATTTTGTTGTTTCACTTCCCAGATTTTCCCCAGAAGTTATAAAAAATTAAAGACGTGAAGAAAACTGATAAACAAGATGTTCTTCTGGATTAAATAAATGAATTATTATTTGGAAAAATATATTATCCCAGCCTATCACCCTCTTTTTTGTAAGGCTAGGACCTGTTTGTTATCAACCCAAATTTGCAAATTAGTTCACTCATAAATATATATTTTTAGGGGAAAAAATATATTCCTTAAAACTTTTATCCAGCTCTAACAATGCATTTCCCAGCCTGCTCCTGACATGACACAAGAATATCATCTCCCACCCCTGGAACTTCTGGCAAAGGCACTGTACGCAATAAGACACAAAATTTGGTGGACATAAATTCAGAGAGGGCCTTGTGTATACCATTCCAGCAGAAAATAAATAAATAAATAAATAAATCTATTCTGTTCTTCCCAGCAAATACAAACTTTTCGTGTAACCTTCTATTACTGAAGACACAGTCAGTCCTATAATGTTTCGTACACTGGAATTGTGTTATATTTTCCCTCTGTTCCTTTTTATTGACTAATCTTTTTTGTTTTCTGGAAAGTAATGGTGTTGTAGACAAAATCTTTCACCCTCAAACTCTGTTTTAAATGCAGTGAAATGCTGTCGCAGAAGACCTGTTTGCATGTCACTGCAGAACGAATGCTGGCCTCAGTCTTAGCTTTTTAATAATAAATGGAATAACAGTAAAACTGACCTAAAACTACAGAAAACAGGCTAGTTTAGAATAACTTGAAAAAGTTTTACCATGTCTTGATCATTTTTTGATAATCTATAAACAGATACAAATCACTTGCATGTTTTTTAAACCCACCTGAAGTTTACAGGAAGAACAGCCTAATTCTAGTGCAAATAACCTATAAAACATTTACAGGAAATGAAGAAAAATAAGAAAATCAATAGATTATTTTAAAAAACTTAAGCAGTGGCAAACAATGCTATGCTGATTTTCTCATGTGTATACACACCTACATAAGGATAAAACTCCTTAGATTTTTACATTTAAAAATACTTATTAAATAAAAAGAAGAGAAATACTCAAAACAGCCACCTGTTATGTTGTTGTTTTTTTTCTGCTACACCAATCAAGTTATTTCTCAGAGAGAAAGAGCTTGTGAATGTCTTCGAGGCATTATTTGATTAAGTTGACAATATTATGTGAGCAATGGTTGAGTACCCACTGTGCTGTACTTTTGACCAAATTGATTTGTGTAATGAACACTTGCTCTGTCTCTTCTCTAGCCTGAATAGGGCTCTTGATTTAACCAGTAGTGCTGGAAGCCAAGTGAATTTACAGCCCCCACAGTCATTCTCTCTCAATCTGGAGAGAATAGCAGCAGCAGTACATGAGCAGGCATAATTCAATACATTGTGCTATAAGCGCAGAAAATAATATCAGAGAACTCTGCAATATACCTGTTTGATTTGATTTGTAAACCTGATAAAAAAGCAATTGAGAAAAGTTCAGCAGAAAAAATGTGTCCCAAGCAAAAATGTAACCATACAGAATGTGCACAAAGAACTGAAAAAAAAAAAAAAAAAAAAGATGCATAGTAAATCATCTTCATACTTTCCTTAGATAATATTGAACGTTCCATTTTAAAAGGGTCTAGATTCTGAAAAGTTACCATTCCATTAAAAAAGTGAGCAAAGAGAATAATTTAAAACAGAGTTCTAGACTTTTTTGAAAATACTGTTTCCCAAATACACTTCCAATAGTGTATTGACAAATGTGGATATGCTTGTATCCTTCCTGTTTTTTTAAGTAGATTGACAGACATACTGGTTTTGAAAAATTTATATTCTGAGAAGTCCCAGAACTAGAATGTTCTTCCCAGAAGCAAAATAACACAGCTGAAAAGGAGTTATCTACATAGATACATTTGTACTTAATTTTTTAGATAAAGGTGTATACATTTTAAAATAAATAAATAAATAAATAAATAATAAAAATCAGTGACTTTTCTTATCAATTGTTTCACTTTTATCATGACTAAAGTTCAATACAGAGTCCCATTGCTTTCAGGACAGAAAGGTGAGATTATTTTTTCAAACCAGTTTTAAAGATTAAAAAATATTTTCAGTATCTCATAATGCAAGGCATGCAACTTAGGCCACATCAATATATCCCTTTAATATTCAATTTCTGAAGACAGTGTGCATTGTTCATTGTGCTCATCTGGTGAAAAGTGCACGTAGATGTCTGACTTGCCATGATACACAACGAAATACATAATCATAAGCGCATTTGATAACATTGCTAAATTTCCAGTGTAATCATGAATACATATATATATTTACTCTAAGAATGCTTGGTTTCAGAGACACTGAGATTAAAACCTGTGGGAAAAACTCTGACCCTCTTGTTTTTAAACTTCACTCCAACATTATACAAATTAAAAAAAAAAATAAATAATAAATAAATCACTATTCTCATTAATTTCACTCAACCTCCCACATTACAAAAGGTAAAATGTTTATTTTACAAAAACACTTTACTATCCAAATAACCAAATGAAAACAAATCGAAACCGTTACTTTCTCACCATTTCCTATGACAGCTCTGAAGAGAAATAAATAGAGCAGCAAAGTCCCCATTCTACAACTGTCTTGTCCCAGCTCTAGAATGCTGAAAAATCACACTGGCTACTGTCCAGTCTATTAGTGCATAAGTGCACTTCTTCCTTCCATTTCATTACCAACAAAAGTATGTTGATGTTCATTTGTTCCTACTGTTCTTCTTAATAAAATACATGTTTCAAAGTTGAGACAAAATGTGAGACACATACTCTTACCTTTCAAGCTGTATGGTGATTTGATGACACAAGTGACTGAAACTAAACAGACGAGAAAGCTTTCTTTTCTTACAGACAGAGGGAACCTGAACAGCCCCCCCACAATTTCAGTTCCTATGTTTCATAATATATCATGTATAAACTTACTTTTTAAGTAAGAAGAGACAATGACCTCCTCTCTGGAATCTTTTACGTTAGAGGCCCTCAATCAGTTGGATGAATATAGCTTACTACCAGGAAGACGATGTATGGTGGTTGACCCTGACAGGGACATTCGTTTCAGAAACAGTAGAATGCACAATAATACTCTGGTAGAATCCCTTAATCCAATTTACAAACAAATGAAAAGAAAAAAAATCAATCAATCAAACAAACAAACAAAAAGCCAACACAAATCTAAATAATTTTGTGCTTTGCTTCAGCAGTTTCTATGATTCTACTGTAGAACATGCTTTGGGGTCCCAGCATATAGTGTATTGTTCCAGACTGAGAACTTAGCAGAAGTATTGATTATTTCTTTAATTTATAGATGGATGCATTCTGGATGCTGATACCACAGGCTACAAGAAAGCACTGCTATTATTGTAATAGTTTATGCATAGAAAGCTAGCAGCGTATATAAGAGATCATTAATTCTGAGGACAGATAGGAACAATAAGATAGTTTCTCTTACTGCAGGGCAACCAAAGAGTTATTAATTACTTGGCTATATTAATTATTTCTCCAATCTATCTTCCTTAACAATATGGAATATATTCCTTACACAGTGTTTTATGTCCACATTGCTGACTCATCATTTTTCTTCTAAAATACTCAGCAGAATATCAGGGAATAGCGTATCAATCATGTTTGAAGGGGAATCACCAGAATCCATAAATATTTTTGATTCTGAATGTGTCTCAAAGCTTAGGCAAAATTAGCTTGTATGTTGGATATGTTGGATTGTGGATATGGATAATGGATATGTTTTTTTAAATAATGTTTATGACAGGTTTTAATATAGCTTTTTATGTATCTAGGGGGTTGCTGAGTTCAATTAAGGACATCCAGTTGACATCAGCACAACAATAACTTGGAACGAGAGGAAGAATGATAGCAGGCCACCTTAATACATTTGGTACTATTTGCATTGGTAACTATTTCTGGCTGCTTACTGATCCTATCCATGAATATCACAGTAATAAAACCATTCTCTTATCAGCTGCATCCTAGCTCCATTAGCCAAGAGGCTATGCATTTTTTTAGAAGTTCATTCTACAGCTATAAAAACTACATTATTGTGTCATTGTCACAGGATAATTTTAAAAGAAATTCATTGGTTTTATGCTTAAAATAAATAAATAAATAAATGAACACGCTAGGAAATGTCTGGTCAAAGAGCAACAGAATTAATTAAATGCAGAATAAATGTCTTAAACAGCATTAGACGGACAAAGAAACATTTGATTCATTTTTTTACTCTTTCACCTATCAGTAAGAATGCTACTTATTCTGATGTAATTCTTGTAACTCTTTCAAAGGACTTTAATAGAGGGAACAAAGTGTTTAAAATAACTTCGTTTCGATACTTGAAAGATTTATGTAATATCCAGACAGACAACAGATGAAAACATCACCATGTAAATACAGTAATCTTCATTACAGTTGATTAAAAGCTTTTATAATTTGAATGGGAGCTACAGCCTCCTATTGCACAAACTTGTACATTTGATAAATCCAAAGACATGAACAAAAAGCTATCACTATCCTCAGTGATGAAAAAATTACTTGCTCATGTTATTTTCAGCCACAAATTCACCTCTGTGATTTCACTCACAATGGAGTTTGTTTCCTCCTGTACATCTAAAAAGTAACTAAAGGCTAATGGTGTGGTTACCTCGCCAGCTAAAATTAACACTTCACAAAATTACTTAGTGAGCTGATTCAACTCATAATAGGAAAAAAAAAAAAAAAAAAAAAAAAAAAAAAAAAGGTGAAAATATGTGGGTGAGGGTGGGTAAGAGAAAGCTGGAGGACAGGCCCGCTGCTTTTTATGGCATTAAAGCCTTAGGTGTAGAATCATAGGAGCATAGAATGGCTTGGGTTGAAAGGGACCTCAAAGATCATCTAGTTCCAACCCCTCCTGCCATAGGCAGAGATGTGACCCACTAGATCAGGTTGCTCAGGGCCTCATCTAACCTGGTCTTGAACACCTCCAGGAATGGGGCACCCACAGCTTCTCTGTGAAACCTGTTCCAGTGCCTCACCACCCTCTGAGTGAAGAATTTCCTCCTAATCTCTAATCTAAATCTCCCCTCTTTTAGTTTAAAACTATCCCCCCTTGTCCTGTCATTATCTGATTGAGCAAAGAGTCACTCTTGATCTTTTTTACTTCCCCTTTAAGTACTGAAAGATTACAATGAGGCTTCCCTGGAGACTTCTCTTCTGTAGGCTGAACACCTCCAGCTCTCTCAGCCTTTCTTTTTAAGAGAGGTGCTCCAGCCCCTTGATCATCTTTGTGGCCCTCCTCTGGACCCGTTCTAACAGATCAACATTCTTCTTGTGCAGGGGGATCCAGGCCTGGTCACAGCACTCCAGGTGGGACCTCTTCAGGAAGCGCAGAGTAGAGGGGGGACAGTGACCTCCCTGGACCTGGTTCCCACTCCTCTGTTGATGCAGCCCAGGATGCAGTTGACCTTCTGGGCTGCAGTTGCACCCTGTCAGCTCATGTCAAGCTTTTTGTCCATCAGAACCCCCAAGTCTTTCTCTGCAGGGCTGCTCTCAGTGAGTTCTTCTCCAAGTCTGTACTCATCTGAGATTCTCCCGACCCAGGTGCAACACTTTGCACTTAGACTTGTCAAACCTCATTAGGTTCACATGAGGTTCACATGCTTCTCAAGCTTGTCCAGGTCCCTTTGGATGGCATCCCTTCCTTCTGGTGTATCAACCGCACCACTTAGCAGGGTGTCATCTGCAAATTTGCTGAGGGTACATTCAATCCCACTGTCTATGTCATTGATAAAGATATTAAACAGTACTGGTCTCAGGACAGACACCTGAGAGACACCACTCGTCACTGTCCTCCACATAGATCCATTGATCACCACTCCCTCGGTGTGACCTTCAAGCTAACTCCTTATCTACTGAATGGTCCACCCATCAAATCCATCTCTCTCCTATTTAGAGACCAGGATATCATGTGTGACCATCTCAAAGGCCTTGCAGAACTCCATGTAGATGACATTGGTCGGTCTTCCTTTGTCAACTGATGCAGTCACTCCATCGTAGAAAGCCACCAGATTGGTCAGGAACAATTTACCCTTGGCGAAGCCTTGCTGGCTTTCTCAGATCACCTCTTTGTCTTACATGTGCCTTGACATTGCTTCCAGGTGGATCTTTTCTATGATCTTGCCAGGCACAGAGGTGAGGCTCACTAGTCTGTAGTTCCCTGGGTCGTCCTTTTTAAAAATGTGAGTGATGTTTCCCTGTTGCCAGTCACCAGGGACTTCACCTGACTGCTAGGACTTTTCAAATATGATGGAGAGAGGCTTGTCATCTACATCAGCCAATTCCTTCAGGACCCTAGGATGCATGTC
The DNA here is from genome assembly GCA_011076525.1 of Nettapus auritus. Lineage (NCBI taxonomy): Eukaryota > Metazoa > Chordata > Aves > Anseriformes > Anatidae > Nettapus > Nettapus auritus. The sequence goes on from CM021778.1 coordinate 14,383,900, forward strand.
ATCGGGCCCCATAGACTAGTACCTGTTTATTTTCATCAGGTGGTCTTGAACCTGCTCTTCACTTAGAGTGGGTGGGACTTTGTTCCCCCAGCCTCTGTCTACAGGTTCAGGGAAACAAGAGACTTGGGAAGCCTGTCTGTCAGTAAAGACAGGCAAAGAAGTTACTGAGTACCTCAGCCTTTTCCATATCTGTCATTACCAGTTCACCCTTCTCATCCATCAGAAGGGGAAAACTCTCCTTGGCCTTTCTTTTCTGAGCAATGTACCTATAAAAACCTTCCTGTTATTCTTAGCATCCCTTGCCAAGCTCAGTTCCATCTGTGCCTTGGCTTTCCTTATTTCATCCCTGAACATCTGGACTGGGCAATCAGTCATAATGTTTCCAGAACCCTTCCTGATTGCATTGGGACCATTCACAAGTATTGGGACACATTCACAAGTATTTCCCTGTTGTTACTTAGAGTGATAGTCATCTTTAAGAAAGTTAAGAAATCACAACTTATCCAGGCCACAGAAAAGGACTTCAGGGATTCAGAGGCTGATTGATAAATTATATAAAACTGGAGTGGAAAAGCTTCCTCGGGTAGTACTGATAGTGAACGGATGTGGGATTGATGTTTTAAGAATTCAAAAATACAGAACTGCCATCTAAAGATGTGTACCAGTAAGTAACAAAGTTGTAGTGAATAGGGCTAAAATAGATGAAGAAATACAGAAATGGCTACAGGTAAAAATGCCTAATAGTTATGTTAGATTGAAAAACAAAACAAAACAACAATGAAAAACAAACAAAAACAAACAAACAAAAACCTTTCTTCCAAGTTTTATTTTGGCCAAACAGATCCTCACAATAAATCAGGACACAATTCACACTGCTTCTCTGTTTATGTGTCCTTTTCCTGAAAGTGAAAAGCCTAGTTCTTAATATCTAAACTTGCTGACTGACATGAAGTTTGTGTCAATAACTTGATTACTGGAAATCTACTCCTTCTCCCTAAATAAGTTTTCATCTCCAACTCTGATATTACCTTAATACATTACTTTAATACTATTTGCGTAACAACATAACTCAACACACACGAAGTTGACCAAAACACTGACTTGTTCATGCACAACCATCATTGTTATAAAACAGAACAAGTTTCCTTTCTTAAATATTTAAATGACCTTAAAAATTCTTACAGGCATTATCCTGCAAAAAAAAAAAAAAAAAAAAAAAAAAAAATCAATGCTATAAAAGGCTGCAAAGCCACAATAAGATCATTAACTTTTATTCTAGCAACAGACTATCTGGAAAAAGTGTCTTTTAAAGTTGGTGACACTACCTTGTACAAAGTCACGGGCCTTCCCTAGCACTGCTATAACATTAGACCGTATTTGTCCAAATGACAAATCATTAATGAAATACTATGCTACACAGCTTCAGAGACATTATTTTCTTTAAAGGAAATTCATGAAGTGTCTTTAGTTAGAACATTTGTAGGTTTGGCTATGACAAGTTGTTCAGAAAGCAATGTTTACCCACAGCTTGAATTAATGTACTCTAGTTTCTGAAATACTCCCTTGAACTAGACTTACGTTATGCATGTGAAGTCCCTTTTTGTAAGAGTTGTGTTGACACAACCAACTGCTGAGTGAACTTGTGAGAGCAGGGTATCATGCTGAGAGAGAATGGCTGATTGCTATAGTGCAAGCTCATGAAAAGAAAGAAAACGTGACAACATGATAAAAGCTTTTCATTGTTTGACCCCTCACCTATTCCTGAATTCCTGCTGTGACTTTCCATTTGCTCACTTCCATGTCTTTGCCCAAAGAGTCAATTTTTGAACTCTCCAAAGCACAGCAGAATTTGTGGGTTCCCCATGTCACAAAAAGCCACTTCGTAAATCATACTGATCTTTTAATGCAGAAACATCATACACTGACTTACTTAAACAGCAGTTCTGCTCCTTGGTGGGATAGTAATTTTTTGAGCTTAGATGTAGTCACAGAGCTTATAGACATTCCATTATATATATATATATGCATTGGTTTTGTTCAGTTCTCTCATTTCTTAGCATGTTGTAACCAACAGATATACCTATTTCCATCTAACATCTGTACAGAGATGCCATTAGCCATAATAGCCTCAAACTGTTCTGCTGTTTATAGGAATCAGTAGAGCATGTTGTAACAGTGCTCCCTCAGCCATTATGACAGAGGAGTTTTGTCTTCTCTTGAATTCTCAGAAATGGGACTCAGTCCAGTAATGTTGTCTGTGGATCATGGAATCCCAGAATGGCAGGGGTTGGAAGAGTTGGAGTTCATCTCTTCCAATGCCCCTGCTCAGTCAGGGCCACCTACAACAGGTTGCCTAGGACCATATCCAGATGGCTTTTGAATATCTTTAAGGCTTATATCTTTTTTACAACCTTTCTTGGCAACCTGTTCCAGTGCTCAGTCACCCTCACAGTAAAATAGACAAGCATTTTCTATTGGTTCAGATGAAACGTCCTGTCATTCAGTTTGATCCAATGATGATACAAACCTGGAAAGGATATACCACAGGATTGTTCTGGCATTTAGGGAGATCTTGACAGAGTGCAGAAATGGGCCAAGAAGAACCTCATGTAGTTCAGCATTAGGAAATGCAATCCTGCGCCTGGGCAGGAGCAACCCCATGCACCACAGCAGGCTGGGGACTGACCGGCTGAAATGTAGCTTTACAGAAAAAGACATGGGAATCCTGGAAGACAATTGGAATATGACTCAGCAACGTGTCCTTACGGAAAAGGTTTATGGTTTAGTGGGGACTGTTAGTGTTAGGTCAGAGGTTGGACTCGATGATCTTGAGGTCTCTTCCAACCTAGAAGTTCTGTGATTCTGTGATTCTGTGAAAAAAGGCCAACAGTATCATGGGCTGCATTAGGAGCATCACCAGCAGGTCCAAGGATGTAATCTTTCCCTCTACTCAATACTCCCAAGACTGAATCGGGAGTGCTTTGTTCAGTTCTGGGCTTCCCAGTACAAGACATGGACATACTGGATAGAGAGTCCAGTGAAGGGCCACAAGGAAGACAAAGGGATTGGAGTATCAGGCATACAATGACAAAATATGAGAGCTGGGGTCATTCAGCTCACAAAAGAGAAGATTCAGGGGGAAGGTGTATAAATACCTGAAGGGAGGGTATAGAGATGAAGGATCCAGACTCTTCTGAGTTGTGCCCAGTGACAGGACAAGGGGCAACAGGCAAAAGCTGAAATACAGGACATTCTGTTTTGATGCTAGGAAAAAAAAAAAAAAAAAAAAAAAAAAAAACACATATATATAGCTTGAGAGAGTGATCTAACATTCAAACAATTTCCCCAGAGAGCTGTGGAGTCTCTGTCCTTGGAGGTATTCAATAACCATCTGCACACAGTCCTGAGCAGCTTGCTCTAGCTGATATGACTTGATCTGCATCAAATCAGAATCAGGTCCAGTAATGATATGTAGGGATGGACAGGTCCCTGTGATCAGCAGGCAGGCAAACAGCGATGGGGCAGATCCGAGCAAATTGGGATGTCAAGCAGCAGGTTAAAGTCCATCTGAACAGGTCCTGTTGCTGGGCAGTGCAGTGGCAGAGCAGCAGCCCGGTGCTCCTTCAGCATTGCCAGGGCAACGGCTGTGTGGAAATGGAGCTTGTGGGCCATGGGGAGTGTGAGGGGAGCCCTAGGGGAGGCTTGGCAGGGCCAGTAAGACCCAATGCCCTCAGGGCCCTGTAAAGGATCCATTCAAAACACTGAAGCCTGAACATCATGAGAAACAACATGCAAAAGGAGAAGGAAAACAATCTTCTTTTGAATGGGGTAAAATTTCCTTCTTGACAGAAATTAGTGTCTGAAAACAATACACTTAAATGCATTTTATTCTTACATAACAGGGCAGTTTTCCTTTTCTGACTCATAGCTACTTACTTTAATCAATATACTTTTGTTTTTAATTTACCATTACTGCATTATGCGGATTCTTCTATTTTGAATAGTCACCAGCAATAAAAGTTCTGCAGATGAAATTTATGCCTCCCAATGCAGTTACGTGAATTTACTTACTTTTGATTATTTTTCATTTGCACCTGTCTAGCCCTGCAGTATTGAGAATGCTGCTCAAGTTTAACTGACTTGATTGACAAATCTGCTAAGGGTGCAGATGAAACAGAAAAATGCAATCTGTAGTCCCTAAACTGCATCATCTTTGAAACAACTGTTTTACTAACTGAACAAAATGCTTGCAATTGATAACATTTCTGTGATAATCAAGTAATATAAATGATAAACATTGACAAAAATTATAAAAAATGATAAAATTATAAATGAAAATGATAAAACAGTTCTGACTTGCTCATTGCAGTTTATCTGGGCCAATCTTGCATTCTCTACACACACAATTTTCAAAACAAATTCAAGAGATTTTCCTTTGAAAAGGTATTGTTTCGAATACCAGGTTTGACAAATGTAACCATGCAAATGGCTATCCTGGTCCAGTGTCTGACTTCCAGAGATGCAAGAAACTCTCTAGAAAGGAAATTATTCAGTAAATTCCACCCCCAGCCCCAAAGTACTCTCCGTTACCCCACATGGATTCTGCAATCTTTCTGAAATATACCAGGATTAGCTTTTCAAAACACTTACTTTTGAAAGTAAGTACAGGTAGTGTTATAATTCATCTAATTTCTATTTGTTTTTATGGTGCATATAATTTACACATTTGTAAAGAGATGGCTTTTCATTCTTTCTTCTGTCATAAACCCCCAACATATTCACCTTCATCTATGTCTGTTAGGGAATCTTTTTAAATAATTCTTTAATATATATATATATATACATACATACATATATATATATATATATATATGTAAATCAGGAGGTCTCTTTTTCATCTTCAACTGCCAGGATAAGCAACTAAGGCTTCATGAAAATATTCACAATACTAAAAAGTAGTCAAAATTCATATAGCTTCACAATCTTCACAATGATGAATATTTCAGATTACACTAGGTGTGCACAGACATTTTTTTTTAAGTATACAAAATACTTTTTACATACTGAAAACCATGTTTTCAATGACATTGTGCAAAGTAGAAACAAATTCTTAGATAGAAAAACACAAGCTTCACTTTTGCTTGAAACTGCAAGAATGCACTGGAGAATTAATGTTATGTAAAAACACTGCCAGCAAACAACAACTGTACATCATCTTTTCCCATCACTGTTCTACAACATCCAGCATCTGATGACTGTAACCCAAATAAATAGGACACTCCTCAGAGAGGATGGATTAATATGCTACAGGAAGGCACTTCTGAATAATCACTTTTCTCAATATGCATTGATTTATATAGTTATACTGTTTTCCCATTAAATCCCACTTGTACAACTAAGAGTTCTATATTATTCTCTCATTCTCTCTCTTTATATGCATATAAAATATACAGTATAATGGTATAACTATGTAAATCAATAAACACCCATATTACACACATTTCTTGTGTGTTTAATCATTATTACTGTATCATCTGCTTGCTCTTAGTATTTATATTCCTTTCTGCGTTACGATGTCCTTTTCACCACTTCTTTTGACCTTGTGTAACATATTTGAAGTTTCTCTATACACACTTTGTTCAAGTGTTAGTAAATGTAAGCTGTAATGCTCACCAGATTCCTTGAACTACATCAGTTCACTTCATTATCTCCTGCTTTTTGAAAAGAAAATGAAAAAGAAGTTAAGAACTCACAGCCGCATACTATTGCATGTCCATCACACAGACAGCTTATCAGACACCACTTTCTGTGGGAATAGCCCCACATTCTGACATCCTAAATCTAGTCTTTTATGACACTTAAGGAATTATTTTTCCATCGTTTTCCACAGCATTTCAAACTTCCACTGCGGGGAAAAAAAAATCTCTTAGAAGTCAACCATTTACATAGGTTACTGGACTGAAACTGGAAGGAGAGAAAAAAATATAAAATACTTCTTAATTATTTTTCTGAAACATGCCTCTAATCTTAAACTTTTCTCCTTAGTTTGAATATGTTAGCAGTCAAAGAGATTATTATTTTCAAACATCCAAGTTAGCCTCAGTGCTGCTACAGAAAATATGCAATAATCTAAAATATATTTAAAAGAAACAATTACAATTTCATGTCTCTTTTTTGTTCTTTTGTTCTTTTCTAGCTATGGAACTTTCACCCTACTTTGTTCTGTTACTTCATTTACTGCTTCTTAAGGAGAAACTATTCTGCTCATTCAGTTTGGCAACCAAGCTTATACCATATATATTGTGTTCCACAAACTTTTCTTTTTTTTTTTTTTTTTTTGAGGAGACCTTAGCCACTAATATAAGAGTAAGTTAAGACCATAGTTAACAGCTATTGGGAATGAAACCATTTAGAAACATAATAAACGGAGAATACTTAAACTGACTTGATCCAGAGGAAAAGATAACAGAAGAGCTTATAGAAATATGGCATGAACTGCATTTACATTTTTTATCATCCCTTTTGTAACCTCTGAAGGAAGTATTGTTAGAATTACTTGTTGAAATTCTGAAAATGGATTTATAACTAAAGTTGTAAATTATAGCCCTGACAGTCTGCTCATTTCAATCTCAGTAATGAATAAATCTGCTCAGAAGAAAAAAATTATTGACCACTCAAAAACTATAGAAAAAGATTAGAATAATTTAACTTATTATTATTTACAAAAGTAAAAGAAATAAAAGCAGGTCAAAGATAATACTCACAAATGGTAGGTACAGTTTGAAATTCCTTCCATTATCTGCATAACCAGCCAATATATTTAATGACTGCAGTTATGAGATTATATAAATTCATGAAGAATATATATTTATTAATGCATAAACCCAGGACTCTTTCTCTTCCCTGAGTAGAATATCAGGTGAACATTTCAGCTGAAAGACAATGAATGTGAGCTAAAGATGAGCAGTTTTGTCTCACCTGACTTACTCATGTGAAGAGCCTCTAATAGGCATTGTGGGGCACATGCATGAAATTAGAAACCAGATCATTGATTTATTTTTTTATTTTTTAATTTCCTTAGGGAAAAAAAAAAAAAAAAAAAAGTTAATTAAGTTCCCCCATGTGATTCTATTAAGAACATTCATGATTACTGTAGCATGGGGAGGATATTTAATTCAAAAGTAAAGGAAGCAGCACTGTTGAATTGTACAGCTAGTCAATCAGAATGACTGAACAGCTGTGGTGTTTTAATGTTAAGCACACTTGGAGACTTTTACAGACAAAACAAAAGACACAAACCAAGTTTGTGTCCAGAATCATGATACAGAAAACCTTATAATCTAATGCACAACTACAAGCTGGGAATATATATATATATATATATATATATATATATATATATTTAAGTGATCAAACTCCTGTACTGCAGTATTTTGTAATATGAAGTGGCATTTGACAATTTGAGTCATATATCCATAACTTGATATGGTACACTGGAGCTTTGTTATTTGGGTTTTGGGCTTGACCAATTGCCTCAAAATATAACAAACCTCAAAATTTGTATTAAGAAATGCATTATTTTCAGAGATGTTGCACAGGTTTTTACAAGATGCATGTTTCATTTTCTGTTCTCTCACTCAGAGGTATTTGGGAAAGAATATATTGTACTGTTCTAATTCTATCAAAGCAGCAACTGCTTGCAGTATTCTTTGCAAGTTTAAATTTAATTTTAAATTAAAAATAATAAACTACAGAGACTTAACTAAAGATATATTTGTGCAATCCAAACACTATCAACTTTTAAATTATATCTTAATAAGAACATAATATGTTGTTTTCAGCATCTAAAGGATAAAAGATAACAACAATTAAAAAAGAAATACATAGGCTTCTGCAATAAGAGACGGATGCATGTATATAAAATATTTTCCCGTATATATTTATCTTGTTTAATTCTGCAAAACTATAAAATGTCCTCCAGATGCAGGTGTACTTAACTGAGAAGATAATCAAAAGTAAAATATTTCTTTTGTTAACATAGAGCAGAGAAGGCTGAAAGCAAGTATCAAATGTCTGCAAATGAAAGTTTTTCATATTTGATTTCATAATTTATTAACTACTTCAGTTTAGCTCAGCCAAGACATGGCACTCCATAGAAAAGAGCGGAACTGACTCAAAAGATTAATTACAGTAAAATTATCCTAAACTGTCGTAAACTCTGATATTGGAATAAGAGGAAGTACTTTGCTTCAGTAAAAAGCAATGATCACCAAGGCATGAAAATTAATACTTCAGAGAGGTAGATATTAAATGAGAAATACTAGCTGCATCAGCGTATTGGACATAACTATAAACTGCAGCAGACTTCTAAAAACAGAGAAATTCTATAGTTTATTATGATAAAGTCAATTTTACCATCCAGTAAATGCTCACTTAGTGAATTTAACACTATATTTCAGCACAATATTTCTCTTTCTCCTCAAAGGTAAATTTCAGGTAAAGTTCTGCTTTACAGAATTTAAATCCCTTTTGTTCCTTCCATGTATTATTATGTATTTCATTTCATGGAAACATATCAGCCTATCAATAACTTTGAGTATGCAGAGTACACCTATGACATTAGCTCTTCAGAAATTATATTAGCCAAAAAAGGGTTTTGCTTGTTTGTTTTTAAATCATTTTCATCGGTCACTTATCAACAGAGATATCTGCTGAGAGAGAGAGACAGATAAATGTAAAAGTGTAAGTACAACTACACAGTGAAGATTTTCTGGCTTTACATTCTTGTATTACAGAATAAATTCAACCCAAAGATTTTATAACCACTAGCATTCATACTGAAAGGTACTAATGCATCATTATGATATAGCAGGTTGCTCGCTATGTTTTACAGCCTTTCACACTGCATTAACCTTTTGTACCTCAAGTATTTATGACCTCATAAGTAAGTATTTATCAAACTGAAAGCTCATATACAGCACTGTATTTTAGCTCTCATTGTTTAGGAACCATTTATAATTTCTTTTTACCTGAATTTAGAACCACCAGTATACAGTCTTTATTTTTTATTTTTTAAATTTAAAAAAAAAATTAAAGAAAAAAAAAATATTTTTTATTTTTTTAAAGAAAATCTTTAATGCAAATTAAAACTTTTTTCCCCACCATTAGAATGATGAACAAAATAGCCTAGCCAGATCTCTCAAATGCAGTCTCATGACATTGTGAAGAAGATCCTCTGGTGCATTTTTTTTTTTTTTCTAAAAATGATTTTTTAAATAAACAAGAAATATATTTGTTATGTTTTCTGTGATATTCAAGTACATATCACTGCAAAACAATACAGAGAAGTATTCCCAAAGTCAGATTGTGCAACCATATGCCACTTCCTCTACTTAATAAACACAAAAACAAAACCCAACAACAACAACAAAAAAGCACAAAATACAGCAATTCAGGCAGTATTTATCCTATGTTAAATGTTCCCGTGCAATATGCATAGCCATGCTTGAGAAAAATTCAGCAGTTGATGAATGTATTGCAGAAATATTGGACAAATACAGTGTTGCTTGCAAATATTGTTTTCCTGGCGAATCAGTATGAAATATGAGGTATTAAAACCTACAAAAAAAAAAAAAAAAAAAAAAAAAAAAAAAAAAAAAAAAAAAAAAAGGCTTACAAGCATTCTCATAAAATTTATGGGTAACTAAAACAACACTGCATAAGTAAGCATATCTACAAGGCAGGGGTAAGCCTGCCATTTCTTTGCTCTCTACTGGGGGTGTGTGGCAGTGGAAAGGCATTATCCTCCTCTTCCACAGCTATCTGAGATATGGAGGAAAATAAAAAAGGAAAAAAGGAAGAGGGAAAGGACCATAGGAAAAAAATCCACAGGAAGGAAAAAAGGGATCTACTGCTCTTACAATCTTCTGCACAGTTATGCAGTTACAATGATTGAACCTTGTACCTTAGGTCCCCCTTTGCAAAAGTGGAAAAGAGAATAATTTCAATTCAACAGAAGCTCACAAAACGGTCACAAGAATTAAATCGATCATTTCATGAGAAGCTCAGAGGGAATCATAATCTAAACTCAACATGAAATAAATAATCACACGAGATTTAAGCAATAGCACCATATTCAGAAATATCTCAGCCTTATCATAGTCCACTCCCACATTAAAAGAACTCCCATGTTTAAAGACATACCTTCAACATTTGAGACTACAAGCTTGTAAGCTCCCCCTCTCTCAAATTGCTTTTTGTGCTACCCCATAAGAGTGGTAGGAAATGAAATTCAACTTCCCTTACATAAGGAATCACCACCCAGTAAAATGTCAGAAATTTTAGTGAAAACAAAGTCTTACTGTATTCAAAAATCACATTAGTGCAGCCCTAGAGTGCTCCAATAGATTGCCTCATGCCCTGACACCAGCTAGTAATATAAACTCCTTAGTCCCTCAGCTGCACCAAAGCATCCACACAACACATTCTGGTCCTGAGGCTGTAACACAGAATGCCATACATCCACGTTCAGCTGCTGTGACAACTCTATGAAGAAAAAAAAAAAACCACAGTAAAATTTCATAACATTAGTTACATCTCTGTGACAAGGTAATTCATCAGTTCCAACAAGCTTGTACACTGAACCCTTATGTTATATTCCTGCAGTATTAACATGAGCCTCAGCTATTTTGTGTATTCCCCACTCAGCCTTTACTACACAGGAGAGTGGACACTGAATTAATGACTACAGAAATAAGAATGAAGCATACAAAGAAGAAAAATTTCAAACACCCTTAACACTCAGAGCTGTTTCTTTTAGTGATAAAATTGGCCTAAACATGCACTTGAATATTGATTTCGTAAAGCTTATCAGAAGAAGGTCAAGGTACAAAGATATTTTAGCAAATGTAAGAGCAACAAATTTATCACCTGGGTACTACCCAATTTACACACCAAGGAACCCACAAGCAAATAATGTTTGGCATGAAACATATAGTCTTAATGAATACTGTTGAGCAAATACCACATTTGATTGCTGCAGTTGATCAGTAAGGCAATGCGCTATAAAGCGCCCACAAAGGATTACGACTTTCGAAAAAGTCTTGGGGATTTCATAGTCAATTCCCAGTTCTTTGTCTGAAAAGTATGACCAAGAATAATTCCTAGTAGTAAGTCCAGAGCTTGTGGTGGTAGACATGCATTTCAGCAAATTCACCACTAGTGAGCCTTGTTCCCCTCTTTTCAGCTGCAGCAAGAACATACACGAGAAGGCATACAACTTTCCAGAAAGGAATTAAGTATGCTTAAAATGCTTGTTGAATGGTAAATTACAAAGAAGGATTCGATTCTAGTCTAAGTTCTTATGATTATGCTGCTACCTGTGGAATGACAATGTTATACACAAAGATAATTTCCTACAAATCTCAGACACAAATGAGTAACTCTATGTTGAAATAAATAAATAAATAAATCATGTTTACTTGAAATACTCCTCCTTTTACTTGTAGTAAAGACAAAGTAGCATTCTTCTTCATGGAAGGAAAGTAGAGTGGGGGCAAGGGGGAGCACAGTAGAGAGAGAGGGGCTGGGGAGGAGGAGGGGGGAGAGAGAGAAAGATGAAAATACAAAGCTTGTACGTTCAGGAATACCAGCCTTCCCTCCCTCCCACTGAAGGCAAAAAAGCTTAAAAGGATGGTACAGAGTGTATTAAATCAAAACAAAAAATAACAGTCTCCTGAATTATGCTAGCTAGCTGTTTCTAGCTGTTTCTACACTTAGCAGGTCAAAATGATCTGAAATTTGTCAAAACAATTTAATGGATCGGAAAGTTTCCCAAATTTGCACTAATACGTTAACAGTGTCTCAATTAAGAAAACTGGAGATAATGAGATTAGATTCATTTTGCTACCTGAAAAGATTGTCTATAGAAATATTAAACAGCTGCCGATAATAGAAAGCAATTTTATATAGTGGCCAAGGCATACATCTTTTGATAGCCCGGCCATTGCATTTCTCAGTCAGAAAGAGACAAATATAAAATGACTGATATTTATTATTGACCAGACTTACTGCACGTGCATGGCTAGGATAATCAGTATTATCTAGCACACGGTGAGTATATGTCACTTTTCTGGGTGTGTAAAAATCTGTTTGGGGATCTTAATTGTCAAAAGCCCTCAGACAAATGTGCCAAGTCCTTGACCCTCATCAAGGTAAAAGTTCTAGGCAGAAAATGAGATGCATTAGGTTTAGATGAGTACTTTGGAGTCTGAGATATAGTAAATTTGCTGTACTGAGAGTATTTGAAAAAGCTCTTGTGAAAACATAAATTTCTCTTGTAAAGAAAATAAATAAATAAATAAATACCACCACCAACAACAACCAAAAAACAGTTTTTTCCATTTAAAAGCACAGAACAGAATCTGTGCTTCAAACACTAGTAACTTTGATCAAACATATTTTATCTATAAAACAAGGTAGAATCATTAGGAAATTCACTTTGGAAGATATCTGGAAAAAGAAGTGGCTGCATGTTTCTTTTGAGAGACAACAGAGCGATAAAGGAACAGATCTACAACACTTCATATAAAAGAAGAAAAGAGGCAACCTTGTTTAAAACGAGGGGAAGGAATTCCTGAAATTGGAAATGCTTGCTGGAGACAGGAAGAAGTCATTTTATGCTGGTGTGAAAGTGCTTTTATTTCATACATGTGCAAATTCACAAGTACCTATACTGCCAGTCTCAGATATCTAGCTGTGTGTTAACTTCAGCCATTTTACAATGACTGGAACCTGCAGTGTCCCAAAGCTTCATAACTACACGTATATGCTAAAGATTAACTGCCTTAGAAACAAAATTTTAAATAGCCCTAATAATACCCAGTTCCACATACCTTTATGGATACCAGTATATATGGATGTTTCAGCCTAAGCTTGATGTCTCAGCGTGTAAAACTCAATTAAAATGGCATTCATCTAATACAAGTGTAGAAAAAGCAGCAAACATTCCTATTCAGATGCTCTGCATAAACTCAGGATCCTGCTATGCAGGTATCTATTTCTGAATATAATCATTTTGTAAACAGTTCTATTCAATTATTAGGAACAATACTTTTAGTTATAAATGAAAATAGCTTAGTATCTTTAAGGTTAAGATTCCTCTTTGTCACTAAAGGAAGGTACTGTGGAGCACAGTGAAAATTTACCGACTACGGTATCGCCAGCTCATGAGTATCAATGTTCATGCACTAGAAATCAGTCAACCTTGAAAACATGACTGCTCCTCTAAGTTTTAACTTTCTGACTTTATCAGGAATAATAAAAAAAATGTAAACAACAGGAATTTAAGCAAGCTTTCTAAAAAAAAAAAAGAAATACCAGCTATAATATTTGTTAAGCTTATCAAGTTAAGAAATTCCTAACATAACAAAAGATTTTCAATCTGCTTACAGTCCAGCTATTTCTATTTTATATTCTTTACTGTTTAACAACATCTAGCTTTTTTCTTTTCCAAATACATTGATTTGCACAAAAAGTAATAGCATTTATCAAAACTAGAACACATTGTATATTAAAAAATTCTATATTCATACAGCCATGTTCCACTATCTTTTCCTGCTGTAGGTTTAGACAGTTTGCCACCTGTCCCTACCAGTTTTTCTATAAAGAAAAAAAAATATATATGAAAAGCTTATGTATGAGGGCAAGGAAATACTAATATTCTTGAGGTAAAGCTAGACATCTGTTTCACAGAATTGGGTGACACTATACTTGAAAACTATGTAATAAAGGAGATGAAGGGGAAGGAATGTGTCTGTAAAAATAATATTTCTCATTACAACTCAAGTATTTCCATACCTTTAAAAACAAAAGAATAAGAACTCTGAGGAAATAGCAATAGAATAACTGTCATCTGCAAGCACACAAGTTGTAAGAAAATTTCTGTGGCCTAAACTATCACTGTGTGTGAAAACCCACATAACTTAGTTTTGAATATAATTTCATGTTAAGATTATTTCTTCTATAAATAGTATATTTACATAATTTCTTTTCAGTTTGGTAGACTTCTCTATCTCATGCATTCTCTTAACAAAGAACTGGGTCTTTTTTTATCCAAAACTCCCATTACAGAAGCTTTGTCTGCAAACACACTGATTAGCAAAGACAGACTTAGACGTCTGTGGATAGCTGGGTGATCATGACTTCAGTATGTTGCCGTATGGGTATAAATATCATTTTCAAATCAAATATTTAGATACTATTCTTGAACAGCTGCAAGTTTTATGAATTTTTATTAAATTAAATAGTTGACATCTTTTGATGCACTTTCTGTAATAGCAGGAAAAAAAAAAAGCACAGGCACAGAAATGACTTGCCAACTATAATCACTCTTCTATTCCCTTTTGACTGACCCAGAAGACATTGTGCTGCCTTTTTTTTTTTTTTAATTTAATAAATCAGAGAAAAAAACATATTTTAATTACAGTCCAACCAAAAAAAGCACAGCAAGAGAAACCCCTCGTTCTTGCTTTCTGGGGTATAGCAAGCTGGGAGATAGTGCCAATTTTGTCTCAGAATTAGTCAATATATAAGCCATGAGACGTTCTAAATGGCAATCTTTGAAGTCCTCTGTTCCATTGATAGTGAAATTTTTGTACTTTGTCTACACACTGGCAGTGTTATTAGACCTCATGGCTGAGGCCAATGAAAAGTCCCCCCTTCTCACAAACATTTTTGCAGACCTCTTTGTTGTGGCTGTGAAGCACCTGAAGAGTGTTATCCATCTTCCTGTCATGTGGAGATGGATTTCAAACAGGCATCTCAGAATTTGTTTACTGGGTTAAGACTCTGTTTTTATTTCAGAGGCTGTTCTCAGAAAAAGAAGAGATCAATGGAAATGACAACTGTCTCAATGGGTGAGATTTAAAGAGTATGTTGGAAAAGAAAATATCTTTGAGAAAAAGTCGTAAATGACCTGAGGGGTCTGTAGTAGAAAGGCCTTGAGGGTCTTTCTAAGGCAAAAAAAAAAAGGATACCTTCTGAGAAAGCATCTAGACCCAGCAAGATGCAGCAATCTAGATAGAGAAATACCAGATAATTCATGTTCTCCACTTCAATTATATATACTCTTCACAAGATTGCATATTTTCTCCACGTCACACTAAAATCAACAGTGGCTGGCTCTGTAATGTTGGGTTGGAGGGCAGAAATAAAAGAAGAAATACTAGATAATCTTGGAATGGTCAGAAACTGGAAAGAAATAGGAAGCAAAGACAAAGAAGTTATACTGAAAAATAACATAGTAAGTGGAAAATTCAGAGAATATTATAAAAAGGAATTAAAGAGTCATAAAGATAGAAAGGAAAACAATAAAATGCACTCAAAGATTAAAAGCAGACAAGAAGCAAGCAAAAGTAGAGACAGTTTTTGCATTTATGCTATTCCTTTTAAAATATTAGCAATTATTTTATTTATGTATATTAAACCTCCAGAGAAGAAGACTCCACAACCCCCAGGCAGCCTGTTCCAGGGTTCTGTCAGCCTCACTGTGAAAAAGTTTTGTCTCATATTAAAGGGGAACCTCCTATGTTCCAGCTTGTACACATTGCCCCTTGTCCTATCATTAGATGTCACTGAGAAGAGCCTGGTTCCATCCTCCTGACACGCACCCTTTACATATTTATAAACATTAATAAGGTCACCCCTCAGTCTCCTCTTCTCCAAGCTAAAGAGACCCAGCTCCCTCAGCCTTTCCTCGTAAGGGAGATGCTCCAGTCCCTTAATCATCCTTGTGGCTCTGCACTGGACTCTCTCAAGCAGTTCCTTGTCCTTCCTGAACTGGACACAATATTCCAGATGCGGTCTCACCAGGGCAGAGTAAAGGGAGAGGAGAACCTCTCTCGACCTACTAACCACAGCCTTTCTGATACACCCCAGGATGCCATTGGCCTCCTAGGCCACAAGGGCACAATGCTGCTTCATGGTCATCCTGCTCTACACTTGCCCTTGTTATATTTCATTAAATTTCTCCCTGCTCAACTCTCCAGCCTGTCTAGGTCATGATTTAAGGAGGATGACAGGGAACCATTTGGAATGATCTTCATAGCTTTTAGCTACAAACCTTGTTAGTCTGACATCTTGTGAATGGTATGGTCTACCTGACCATTCCTGAAAGCAAGGAACGGAGGATATTCTTGGTTAACCAAGAGATTACCAACACATTCTCCTCATGCCATCGCACAAAGTGCTCCTGACAATACACAAGTTTGTATCACAGTTACAAAGTCTTGATGTAAGGAGAAATTGAGTTCTGCTAAAGTTGCAACCCATTTGCTGTTTGTAGGCTAATTACAAGAGAATGGAAAACATCATTAACTTTACCTAATCTAGCAGAGACATTCTTGTATTTAGTGAAAATGAGAGCTAATTTTCAGGAAAAAAAAAAAAAATCCACATAAATAAGGAACAATTGTAATTAGCATGTTATAATGTAAGATGCAGAAGGTCAAATAAAAAGTAAGTTGTAATTAGCTATTTCACCACGGCAAGGTCCCCTTTGAAATTTATGCTTAGTTTCTTCAGCAAAATGTAAAACAAATGTTTTTTCAAGACATCAGTACCTGAAGAACAGCCAAAGCATTTGGATGCCATGGCTACTTAAGACTGCTAAGAGAAGAAAAAGTCAATAAAGAAATAAAAAAGAACTGGTATGGAGAGCAAAGAGCCCAAGAGATGACAGAAGGAGCAGGAAAACTAAAAAACATCAACAAAAAACAAACAAAATACAATACTCTTTTGGGACCAGCAATGAAAAAAATGTTAAATTCCTTAATTGGTCAATTAAATTTGTCAGATCAGAAATTAAGTGGTAATTATTGTTGGAGGAAAGTTCAAGCTGGAGTGATACCACTATGTCTCTAGTTGACAATGTCACTGAAAATACCTCTGCAATTTTTTGTGCATTGAATCTGTCTTAGTGTTGGCTTGCTCAAGTAATCTGAGCTGCATTAGTCTGCCCCACAATAAACATTCAGAGATGTATTCAACAGTACACCATCAACTGATTTATTTGAGCAAACATGGCTGGGGATGACAGTGTTATTGCTTTCTTAATTGCTGGTTTTTTTTGGTTGTGGTGGTGTTTTGTTTTATTTTTAATTTATTTTGTGCTTATGCTTTACTAGTGCACTATCACCAACTTCAAACATTCAAAAATCATAAGAGGAAATTAAAGTAACAATATCCCAGAAAAAAAAAATAAAAAAAAAATCCTTTTGATACTATGAGTATCAAAAGGAAATAGAAATTGAGATGATCATGAGGATCCAAGGATTGCAATTTCAGAACACAAGATAAGCTGATGTGCATGCAGCGTCACAATCAGCTGCCCACAACACTGTTTAACAGATCCTCTCCTCACACTAGATACCTGACACATGACAGATACGTTCTGAGAGCAATGCCCAAGTTAACTCAGAGACACCAAAAAAGGGGTGACTGTCTTCTTACCAGGCAATACAACTAAGAATACGAACAGGCACTTCATGAACTGTCTCGTAGAAATCAGTTGTTTTGTGGTTCTGTGCATTTGAGGTTCTGCAGAAGCAGCTATTTCAGAGCATCCACTGACAAATACAGATGTTTAAGTGAGCAGTATGTTTGTGCAATTCTTTAGCGTAAGCAGGGAAATACACAGGTGGCATAGTTACAAAGTTTACAAGAAGGACTCTCAGCCAGGGAGCTTCTTAGAAGCAATAATGCCTATGATCACAAGTCATTATCATGCCTCACCCAACTCACACAGCATTATGTTATCTATTTGGGATGTCAGTTTTGATCTCTTCACCATACTGTAGAATAGGGGCTGGACCAGGCTGCTTGTTTCCGCAGTTCCAAAGCAGTGAGGGTGTTGAAACAAGCTCCTTGAAATATTTTATTCAAGAAGCAGTTGGGACCAAATATAATAAATAGCATAACTGAAATAGCACACCACGCTGATACAATAGCCTGCACCAGCAGGGTATGATTTAGATGAATAAACACTGCTGAAACAGTTGTCTAAGTATTATCAACTATTTAACATAGCATGCTGGTGACAAACATCTATAGACAAAAATATGGAATTGAAATGGAATAAAAATTGGGTCACTGACATCAGTAGGGGAAAAAAATAATCCATCCATGGGGAGATCTGACCTGCAAGACAGTTGCATCATGGTGAAAAGTTCCTAGCTGCTCCACAGAGGGAGCACAGACATCAAAAGTACCACTGTTTAGAGGTTATCTAATAACTGCCGTGGTGATCTGCACTGCAGTTCTGCTCCATGTGCTTTCCAGACAGAATTACACACAGAGGCAAGCTAGTCACTGTTTCTTCCCAAGCCACAAGAGGCAGTTCCATATGTACCATGCAAAAGCAGAATATTCAGAGACAAGGATACTACCAGCTGAGCTCTGCAGTACTGAAAGGTGTTCCACTCTCTATAAACATTTTTGGTGTGGTGGATGTCAAAGAAGATGATCTCTAGGCTAATGAGCACAACTATAGTTACATGATGAACTAGCAAATTACAGAATACTTCATTCTAAGTATCTCTGCTTCAATGATAATCTACTGTGAGAACAAGAACAACCGATGGACACTTCTAAACCAAGCAGGATATAGCCTATCATTTAACATGAAATAGAAACTCCAAAAAGAGCTGATGCATCCTACATCCTCAGGAGATGGGCAGGCCAGGGAGAAAACAATATTATAGAATAGCCTGAGCTGGACCCACAAGGATCATCGAGTCCAGCTCCAGTAGGGGAGAAAGAGGAGGACTAAGTGGGCAGGGGGGTGAGGAGAGGGGGGGGGAGAGGGAGTATACCCCCTCCCTCAGGCACTTGCATAAAGCACATAGCAGGAGAATATATATATATATATATATATATATTTATTATTATTATTATTATTATTTTTAGAAAACAATGGCAACAATCTATCCACCCATGGGCTTATATGATGCACTAAAGCACTTTACTATAAATGCCTCCTACTGTCAGTTTTCTTATTTTTCTTTTTTCTATTAAAAAGCTTAACATAGAAATTAGTGCAAAAATCAACAGAAGGCATATATCTTTTTCTTCCCAAAACAGCCAAGCTCAACACAGTAAATGATTTTTCAGCCCAGTGTACCACTAAGCCTTACCAAATCCCTATAAGAAGTCGTGGCATCTGCAACATGACTAAGGAGAGCACTGAATACAATAAAACCTGAACACAATTAACACAAAGAAACCATCAAATTTTAAACCATTAGATCTCAAAGAACATGCAAAACCTGGAGTTAAAGCAGGGCAACTATAACAACAGTTTTATCTACCATATCAGTTATATTCACACAGAACAGTGTCAAGTTCAGTAGGTGCTACAGGAGGAATTTTGGTAATAACCAAGCTGAAATTTACCTTTTGCACAAGAGTTATGCAAAAGATACCTCATCATCTTCAGTGGTGACAGACAACCCACACCTCTGCCCTATGTCTTTGAAAGGATTCCAGAAGCATGGTATCCCTTAATGCCATGCTCTGTATATTGACTCAGAACCAACATAGACAGAAGATAACTATGCACTGAACCACCAATATCACAAAGCAACTGTGTTTTCCCTGGAGGATGCCTGTCCAAGCACATGAATTGTTAAACGCATTTCAGCTTGTGAAATCAGGTGAAATCACACTCCAAGGCAAGAAGGCTACAGAATGATCTCAAGGTTATCCTAAATCAGAAGAATAACTAACTTTAGAGGAGAATGTTTTTTTATACACACACATACATAAAACTCAGGACAGCATAAATCAGGTTTTTACCATACCAAATTTGCTTCTATTAATTGTATAACGTACAACATAGGAAGCACTACAGAAACAAAATTTACTTCTTCTTCCTCACACATGCAGATTTAATGCCCTTTGCATTTACAAATCCATCTGTCACTGATATCAACAGAACTTGCTCATAAAAAAAAAGCAAAAGTTGAAAAAGTTTTACTCTCTGAGCTGTATTACACACATACAATATATTTGCATAGGTATACATGTAGAAGGTGATTTCATATCTAAAAAATGATCAAATATCTTTAAAATCCTTTAAAATATGTACTATAACGTAACACTCAAAAACACTTGAAAAATTTACAGACATTACTCATCATAGATTTATAACGCTGTTATCATTGGTCCATCCTTCTGGAAAGAAAAAATTTTCTATTTTCATTTATGACTAAAAGTACGTTTGATGCTGTGCAACTCCAAAAGTCTATTAGGGCTTAAATAACCTTACAGGAGAACCCAGCGCTGGATGAGTATTGATCATGCATATGCTCAGATAGACTACTTCCTTGATTAAATTTAAATAAACATATTGATCCAAAAGATGAAAACTAGAGAAGACTCAAAAGATAATTTTGACAGTATTGTATTATATACAGATGATTTTATAATGTTTCAGTTAAAACATCCTGTCTTTGAATATTTAGTTCCCTTTCACCTTGTACATTTTCTCCTGTTTAATAACATCTAAATAGAAAGTTAGTGATTTGTAGACATACTAAGTACCACTCATTTCCAGCACTTGTCCTATCAGAACACTGTTTCACACTATTTTATCAAAATAACATATTTAAAACAAATAATAGTAAATACATTTTGCAAGTACAAGAACATTTCTTCACTGCTAAATTGATTTCCATTAAATTGTATTTCAACTAGTTATGCACAACATGTAGAAAAGTAAAATCTTAATATCAGAAAGTTTTGTACTTGTTTGCAATTTTCACCGTGCTTTGTAGTAAAATCGAGCAAAAGCAAGAAGGAGAAAATGTTAGTTCTTAACTGAAAATAACTTTGGAATGAAACTAAGAGATAAGTGTAAGGGATGGCATGCTTGTTGACAGAGTAGCTTGGTTCAATTAACAAAAACTAATTACAGATGCCCAAACCAGTTGGGAGTGCACAGAAAGTCAGTCCTACAAATGATAAAAGATATCTGGTGCATTATTTTCACATATTGTGTGTTCTGTGGAGAAACTCAATGTATAAAGAGCTGGTGCAATGGTTTCTTACAAAAAGTAAAATTAAAAAAAAAAAAAAATCCTTCTTATTAAATTCTCAACAAAATATTTTAGATTTGATCAAGAAAATACTCACTAATGTACCGCGCAAACTCAAAGACTGTTTAAAGCAGTGCCATTTGGGCTTTACACCCAATTTGAAATGTTCTGAATGATCAAAGACTAGGAAACATTTACTAAATTCTATAGATTATACTCATAAGAAAACCAAATCTACAGACGTCCTATATTAATAGCACTTTAATGTGCACAAAACTGCAAAGCTGTAATAAAACTGATGATTGGAATCTTGTTCAATTTGCAGTGAATGCAAATTCTGACATCGTCTCCAGCTGGGCCAGTATCACATTCTGCATTGCAGTGAAGGGTTCAAGAGAAGTTGTATGCAACTTTTTATTTTTATCTCTATTTATACCTTTACTGTGGTTTGGGTTACACAAGACCCAGTGTGAGCTCTAGCTACAATGTACAATTCTTTCAGACAAAACGACACAAAAAGAAAGGGGCAGACAAAGAAAGCCAGGGTATGTGTCTAAACTTAGTGTGGATTAAGTCCTTCACAGATAAAAGTAAGTCACTTTTGATAACAGTTCTACAAATTAGGAAATTGCCCTGCAGCTTATTAGCTTTATATTTTGAAATTTTAAGATCCATTTTTAGTGGCATATACAGCTTACAATGTACAGAAGTATGTATGTAAATAAGAAAACTCAAAAATTGGCCTTGCTTCAAATGGCTTATCTAATCTACATTAATCACCACAATATTGTTTTTGTGAATGATCAATCAATTGCTTTTCTTTTCAATGCATGTAACACAATTTACTGACAGTAAACTGTAAAAATATTGGGCCTTACCAAAAAAATACCACTACGTTCCCAATCAATTCTACTTAAAATTCTTAAAGACTGGAAACCAACTATTCAGAAAGCTAGCAGGAACTGGAAAGAAACAAAATTTTTTTCATTCAACAGTAAAGACAACATGGAGTTAAAATGTAGACACAGTGTTACTGAAGCTCTATTTCAAAATGCAGACATATATTAAACCCACAAAAAGATGTACAGAGGTGGACCCTCATAATATTACAAAACCCAAATGCCTAGGTTCCATCTCCATATACATACTCATAATGTCTCTACAGTGTGTTAAGTGCAAAACTAAAGATCTAGGTACCCATAATTAAATTATGCAAACAATATTTGACTGTGAATTTGTAAAACTGGTGAATAATATGCTAAATGTCAAGGGTACCATGAGCAAAGTAGATCCACAGAGAAACACTTCTTGTAAATTTGTATTTTCAATGTACTGTTTTCCAAGGAGGGACAGTATCCACAACTTCCAATATAACATTGCGATTTAGAAAAATATATACTTTTTTAATAATGACTTTCTCAAAAGCACCCTAATGTCAAAAGGAAGAGATCTAATTCTTTATGAACAGCATGGGAACTACTTAAAACAAAGCTGTGCACATTACTCTGTAAGAAAGGAAACTGGAAGGCAAGAAAAGGATCCATAATAAAAAGAGCAAATAAGTATATGAAATTCCCCAAATACAAAGGTTAGTAGTATTGCAGTGTTATCCTTCAGAAGATGGAAATTCACTCCAAGTGGAGCCAGAAGGGAGAAAGTATGTGACAGTTAAAATGCAAACTGCATATCAGGAAGGCAAAAAGGAAATTAGAAGACCAGATAGCAAATTATACAAACCAAATTCCAATAACATCTATTAGCATATCAGAAGTAGGAAACTCTCAAGGTAATCACTGAATTTGCTGGAACTAGTATTGAATAGAACACTTGGAAAAAGTATGGGCATTCCAGACAATCCAAATGATTTCTTTTCATCAGTCTTTACCACAGAAGATGTTGGAAAAATGTATACTCAACTTTTCTGATAGAGGGACAAACGCTCCTTCAAACTGAAAAATCAAGAAGCAGAGAGCAAACACAATAAATTGAAAGCAATAAATGATAAGGGATGAGCTCCAGCCCTACTCACATCTACAGGTGTTTTACCATTGATTTTAACACCAGTAGTCTTTTACTTCAGAACCAAATAGCAACAGGCCAACAGTTCAGAAACACAAAAAAGCTGAGCTAGGCATCACAAAGATCTATTCAATGTGCAGCAGTGGTCAAAAAAAAATCAAGGGAAATAGCAAGATACAGAAAGAATGAGACAGGGACAATGGCAAAGATGATATTTTTAATCAATATCCAACCTCTTCTGGAGTACCTGTTCAGCTTAGAGTTCCTGTTCTAAACCAATGACAGTGGCATTCGGCAACAGTTGGCAAAAACAATTATGGAAGAAAATTTTAAAAGTTGGAAAGAACCAGTAAGTTAACTTAGCAAAGAGATCTATAAGAGGGAAACCTGTAGAGCTGAATACTTAAAACGTCCTCACACTGCTACAGCAAAGGGCAAGTCAGAGCAATAGAAAGATGCCAAATCAAAAAGTAAAGGACTTAAGTATTTTACTGCATAGACCACAAAACTGCGTAATTAATTCACAAGGGCATCTCCTTACAGAAAGAGGGGTTAATGACTACCTGCACAGTTCAATTCATAATAGCAAGGATTATTTTTTCTTTTCTTTTTATTTATTATTATTTTTTTGCCCCCTCGGGTATATGTGATTGAATGTGGTGTGGCACAAACTATGTGGGCTTGCTCAGTACTGATACATCTGTGATGACCTTGCTATTGGGATACAGAAAAAAAAAAAATAATCATATGCTTTCTTAAAGGCTCGAGGACTTCCTTCTCCTTTTTCAAAGGGTAACACATGAATAAGATGGAAGTGCCCTAGGTAATTCCTAGTCTTCTAGATGATATAAGATGTTAGTGTTTTTCTTTCTAGCTCATATCCATATAAAGAAATTAGTGGCATGGCAAGACACACAGATCTTCAAAGCAGCTCATTTAACAGTAGACACTTTCCCTCTGCCTCCTACCCTGATGTATGAAACCTAAGATGAGGTTTGTAAGATGAGGGATGTAAGATGAGGGATGGAGCATGGTTGAAGCAAGGAGAGCAATGACAGGTAGGGATGCTTCAAGCATATACTCAAACTGCAGTGTGCTGCCTGTTCTGTGCTAGATCCTACATGTGTGATGCAGGTGCTCAGTGGCTCAGAAATCTGCCAGCTGACAGCACTGGATATGTTGGGTTCCAATCTAGAACTGACAGAAGCACTAAACTATCAATGTATGAAATCCGTGACTTTTATAAATAACAAGATAAGGATATCCATGGAGTCTCTTGCATAATTCATAACACTTCAGAACTTCATATATATGCCTAACATTTCTGCTCTGTTGAGCACAGACCCACACAAAACTTTGGTACAGGCTCCATGAAAAACTCTCCAGAAAATTTTGCACTGCAGGTATGCTCTTGACAATACTTATTCATGCAGTTATTTAAGTAATTTTAATTTAGGAACATTCAATGAATACTTATATGTAAATTTATACTCCTGTTTGTCAAAGGTACAGAGCTCATTAAAAATTACAAAATAAGTTACTGGTTTTTTTTGTTGTTTTGTTTTTGTTTTTTTTTTTTTCAAACAAACACCAACAAACGTTCTTTTCCAATATTTTCCTAGATCAGACTTAGACCAATTTTATTACATGATTCATGGGCTTGCTGTTGAACAGTTTGTCTCTCTGCTATTGAAAAGGAACTACTGATTATACAGAGCTCCCACACTGCCTTAGAGACTCCAAAAGCAGAAAAACAATATTCTCCTATCTCAACAACATTTTTCAATTATCAATTTAACATTGATAAACTATCAATGTTAAAATTGCCGGTAATCCTAGTACAGGTGAAGTATACATGAGAATTAACGTTATCCATAAATACACATGTCACTTGAAATACACAGCTTTAAAAATAGGCAAAACTTTGACTTACTGTGGCTGTGCCAGAGACAGTTTGTGCATTTGTGTCAGCTGCACTCTGTTCAGAGTGTGTCTGAGCAGGAGGGTACATGTTTAACGTGTGCTCTGGTACAGTGGTTTGGCCTGTGTAGTCTGGAGCTGGATGAGGATGTGGGGCTGTGTATTCTGCAGGGATACCGTTCTGAGGAGGAGCAAACTGGGCTGAGGCGTAAGGCTGTGCCATTGTGTCAGGAGGTGCTGTAGCTTCCTGATTACCCTGCGAAGATCAAAGGGGAAAGAAAAGGAAGAAGAAATGTGGAATGAGATAAAATAATTTAGAAAGTAATTATAGTGTTCTGCTACAATTGCATGCCTGAAAATGCATGACCTCATGGTCTGGGCTACCCTACCTACCTACTTCTAACCTACCCTCCACAGAACTCCTCTGCAACCTGCACACAGAGGGGAATTTGGGTGTATTCTGTTAACACACCTGAAAATATTTATATGAAATAATGCTCTATATGGTATTCAAAACTACTCTGAGGTACCCTGTATTGAACAACTGCATGCCACAAATGTTTAAATTTATGAGATTCACAATATTAAATATTTGAATATTAAAAAAAATACATCAACTTAAAATATTCTACTAACAAAATTTTTCTCTTATGTTATGATCTTTTAATAGAAATGGATTTGGAGAGCTTTAAAAGTTATATAAATTTGAAGACAATAGTATTTCATTTCCGTATAACAATACACCTGTACCATTAAAAACTATCTCTACAGACAGATCCATCCTTATGTTTGATGTAGAACTAGGAAGTCAGTCATGCTAAACTGTCAGTTAGAGACTTCTGACTAAATGCGCTGCTCATACCAAATGCTAATGATACTGGGGAGAAAATGTACAAAACAATCTTTTGGAATCTATATAAATGATGTCCAAAGTATGATGTTACAGGTGATACAGCATTAGAGGCCATTAAAACAGTGACTACGGACTCAGATGGGTTAGCTGGTTTACAAGAGAAAATTATCCCTTTAACTATCAAGTAATATAAAAATGAATATTTGAGTAATTTTATTTATTTCTTTATAATGCTTTGTCATTTTTCTACCACAACATGTACAAATATATTACAGGGGTACTGTAAGGATTTAGGTTATTTCTATTCATCAGTCCTTAATTTCCTAATTTTAAAGTAGACCTGATGAATAGAAGTCATTCTTTTGCACTTCATACCTAATGATAGTTCCAGCCAACTTCAGCTAACTCAGACATTGGTGATCTGACCCGAACTCGGCCTAAGCTAAATTTAAAAATTTACAGTATCACAGCACAGGAAAAAACATTGGTATACAGCAGGCTTAGAAGGGAAAATTACATTTTGCTTTGTGAAAGGCATTCCCTTTGTCCTAGAAAATGAAGATTTAGCAATAGCAATCGAAACCTCCCTAATTTTAATCCCACCTTTGCTACAGTTTTACTGTACGGCCTTGAGCAAGTTGTTTACATTGCTATATTTGATGATCTTTAAAATGAAAACAGTGGCATTTAGGTACTTCACCTGGTTAAGTCAGTAAATCTTATTGGCATATATATACAATATTTCCAAGCTTTGTTACACTGAAACTTGCCATTAAAAAATAAATAAAAAAAAATAAGGGACATTCAAACCACTTGTAAATGTACACATATACCTTCTTATATTAAAATGGCAAGGTCCCTTTTTTATTTCTTTTATTTTATACTTTCACTTAAAAAAAAAAAAAAAAAATCAATGGATTCCGCTTAGACACTATAGACATTTAATAATGGTAAATAAGTATTTTGCAGATGCAAGGGAGCTTAGACTTTTTGTAATGAATTATTTGAGGACAGCCTTCTGCAAGTGGCAAGAATGAACAACAGCAAATTGAATTCTGCCTATGCAAGCATTTTCACCTTGCTGGATTTGAAGCACAGTAGCTGGTTACTGCTGATCTTTAGGGCTCTGCCTTCATGTTAGATGCTAAACATTGCATTAGAGTCAGCAGCTGTTAAAAAAAGAACATTAATTGTAACAAAGGGATCAAGAGCTAATGTCCAGGTGCATTTGATCTAAAGGTTTTTGTACTACTCTGAGTCCTAAAACAGATGTTGTGAGACCCTCACTGTTTCTCATTAACATTGACAGCAGTTCCATGAAACCCTAATTAATATTCAAAGCATTTACACTTAGTGCTAATTACAGCTAATATTTAATTAAGAAGATTGAGCTTTTATATGATTTCTTACCAGCAACTCCAAATAATTCATTATTTAGGTTTATCATGAAATGGCAAACTGCACTGGAAATTACCTTCATATTGCAGAGGCTCTTCTACCTCATCTACTGGACTTGCTAAACTGAGGTTTGGATTGCTTATTAATCAGGCCTTGGTTACAAATAAATAAGCAGTAAGAGTTTTATTATTACTATTTTATATATATGTAACTTCAACATGTTCAGGGATTTACAGCTTTGTCATAATAAATAAATAAGCTTAGAGTAGAAAACTGGCGAGCAAGGTTATCATTCCAGGCATTGTGTGTTCATTAAATTGTTTTGGAGAAAAAAATACAAAACAAACAAAAACCTATATGTGCTTATTCTACTGCTAGCTATAAGTATAAAACGATAATGACAATGATTCTGAGTTGTTATTCTCTTAAAAGCAGATGCCTATTATAGCTTTTAAAATCAGTGTGAATTTTTGAATCACAATGAATTCAGTAGACAATATTACAAGGTAGTATAAAAGCATGCAAGTATAAATATATTCTTTACTACTTACATAGGTATCATGCTAATAGCTCATTGTTCTGAATATAAATTTATGCTAACAACATAGTGCAAACTAACAAATATATGTATACATGTAACAAAAACTCCAGACTACATAAAACTCAGATATATTTGAGTAGATTTTAATGAATCAAAAATTCTTTAGTCACTTAAAATGAACTAAAATGAATAAAGGAAATAGTAGGTTTAATTAATTGATCTGAGCATATGTGATGACCTTGAAAGCAACAGGAAATATTGATCCTAAATTAGCCCATGAATTCAGGTATTAGAGCAATCTCAAAACTGTGGATGACAGTACACAGATGTTGCTTAAGAAAAATCTAGGCATGAGAGGCTAAACAGAAGTTGTCATTTCAGACTCAGATCCAAGTATCTTTAAGTTTAAATGACCCCTTAATGCTTGCTTTGTGCATGGTTTTTAATAAAGTAGTTGTTGGCAACAGAAGAAGAACAAAGGATGGCAGACAGTCAGGCTCTGTTAAATGTTCTGGCCTGAGATTTAATGAAAACCACATTTCAACTGAAAAGTATGCTTTACGTGGCAGTGTATAAAATCAGCTTTTATTGCTTTCCAGTTCAATGTCGAACTCTAAAGAACAAAAAACTGAAAGTGTTCTGATGATGGAGGTAAGTGAAGTCGCTCTTATTCCATATGTTTACATTACTCCACTTCAAGCAAAGCTTAGAATATAAAATGCTCCTAGTATCGCAGATCTCAACATGCCTTTTCAATATCTTCTGCTCTGAAAGGATTTCATAATTAAGAAATGTGTGAAAAGTGTCAAAACATAATAAAGAAAGCTTGTTATGTTTGTACACAAAAAGAGTAGAGAAAACATTACTTACGCAGTGTTCTTTTTAAAAACACATTTGCAGCATAAAAATGTATTTATTCAATGAAAACCTTTCTGCTTGCCTGCATTTTAAAGCCTAACTAACAGTTTATTGTTTGTTTTACTCTATTTTCTGTTTGGTGCATCTTGTTTCTTTGGCAAGAGATAATTCACATTTAGAGAAAGCCTCTCATACAGTAGTTAAATGAGCCAAACTGCATCATATCCTCAGGGCATGGAAACAAAGAAAAACGCAACATTGCTCTGTAAGCCTGCTGGTTATAAGAACAGCTCCGTTAGATATATCAAGCACAGCAGAGATACATAATCACTAGTGTAGTTTGCCTTCCACCAGAATGGCTAAGCAATCCAACATGTATTAGAAGTCTTGCATGCAATGGTGCAGCTGGTTATAAGAAACACCTTGTTTTGACTAAAATAGAGAGTTTCAAGTGAAAATAAAAGTGAAAATACCTGCTGTACCATCCTGCTCCTTTTATCCTCCATAAACTTAGCAGCTGCTCTAGTCCCAGGCCATACAGCATCTGCCCAAAGCAAGCATCAATTATGGATGAGGGTGTGTGAGCAATGTAATGTGTGTATGAGTGTGGATGATAGGGGTGTTGAAGGAGGGGGAGCTAATGCAAGGCTTACTGACCTCCCTCTCAACATCTGACTGCTCCCAAAACCTAATCCAGATGGGACTCTTTCAGTTTGCAGGGCCTCGCCCCATCAATCACAGCAGGCCACTCCTCTGTCTCCTGCTACTAGTTATAGAGTGCACCACTGAGCAGATGATTGCACACAGAAGAAGAAAAAACACAGCTTGACTACATTAATAGCTGTTTAAAAAACATTAGAAATGCTACTATGTCTGTTGCCAGAAGCAGAACATTTTTGTTTCAAAATTAAGACAGCTGTATTCAAAGTTACAAAAAATCCTAAACTTCTAGTAATTTGGTTTTTTGATTGTTACAACATGCATATCTCTGTGTGATTAATTTTTCATACATGTGGTAGAGTTAGTATCAATAAGATTTCTGTTTTAAAAATGCTGAACTCCTTAAGTAAACCATCAATATTGAAGCAGCCTGTTTTAGATTAAATGTACTTTACCCTTCCATGCAAATGAAATATTGTTTCCATTTTTGTTTCATTTCATGACATCCCTATTGCTTACCAGGGGAAATACTTCAAAAATCCTTCCAAGGTTTAGTTTTGTGAGGCACTTTAAGCAAGTTAATACTTCACTGTTAAAGGAGCTTTCCTAGTTGCTCTGGAGGTGGTTTAAAATGATTAAACTTCCAATCAAATCACATAACAAAGAAAAAAAAAAAAAAAAAAAGATATAGACAGGAAGATATAGATGGCCCCACAGAACACACTTTTATTGCTGCACTGTCACTGACTGCCTACAGAGAAGAATTCAGAAACAGGGCAGACACTTAACATGGGAATTTTTCTTAAAATTTTAGGATTTATGTTAGCATAATAATGTTAATATCAAAAAGGTGGGCAAGGCAACAGATAAACAGCTGTCAGTCCATCATTAAACTTATACTTCAACTGAAATATATTAGATTTCTTTAAAGCAGAAGTGTAATTCTTCCAGATTCATTGCAGGCACTCCCCAATTAATGATAATGAAAGAAGCCACTTCAGATTTTTCAGAAGAAATCAGACATCCAACCACACTGAACCAATAATCACATCTGACTTTTTTTCCAAGCTTTCTCTGTTGTAGCTTGATTTTCTGACCAGGCCAGTTGACTCAGATCATATACTCCTGCACTTACACAAAATGAATTTTCCAGCCACCTCTCTTTTTTGGAAGGTTCCTCATAGAGATTCAGATTTCATTTAAAAAAACAGTATCGTTCCAAAATAAGAGCATCCTTAAAAGAAAGAAAATATAAAATATATTTTTGCTGGAGATAAAAAAAAAAAAAAAAAAGCAATAGTAAGGAAACAAAAAAAAGATTTTCTTCGCTACCTCAACAACAAAGTACTACTTCTTTACTCTCATTACTGAGAAACATCTACTTTTGGTTCTCTTCACATATAACATACAGTACTCCAGTAAATGTCTATGTTCTTAGTACTGCTATGTATACATCTGAAAACAAAATGTTCATTTTGTGTCAGTGTCTGATGTGTGGAACAGAATAATGAAAATCACAACACCCACAAAGTAGGAAGCTTAAATGTATTTACTTACATTTCAAAGAAGACAAACTTACTTAAAAATAAGTCCTTGTCTGAATGCCCGCCTACATTCAAGACCACATAGTATCACGATGTAGAGATACATATTAAGAAAGATTTCTATCATCATTCTTTCCAAGTGTCGCTGCTCAAACTTTCTACTAGCTTTATGACTGTGATTTATTACACTAGGTTTCCTTATCCTACATGACAATTTTTTCTATTGATATTTTAATAGACATAATTCTGTCACATTAATTTGTATTTGCTTTAGCATTATCATCTAAATCTTTTTCTCTTACTTAAGCTTCTTGCCTGTCTCCCACTTTTTGCCAACTCTGTTAGACCCATATTTTATATGGGTCTTTTCAACTATAGCTCAACCTCCTATTCCATCAGTATCTTCCTCTTTTAAATAAAAAGGTTTTAACATCACATTTTAAAAACATCAGTCTCCAAATTTGCCTGAGGAATATATAGCAAGACAATCTGAAGTATTCAGCAGATTTAGCTAAAATTAATTTCCACAAGGATAACTGATTCCTCAAACATTTCAAAGAAAGTTGTAAAAGGAGCTTTTCCTTTTCCACAGGTTAATATATGAAGGTCCACCTAAGTGTCATTTTACACCTTTACTAGAGCATACTGAAAAAGATGTAGCATCCTTGAGGGTGAGAGGATGAGAAAGGATTGGATTGTCAACCTACATACAAGGTGCCTAAAAAGCTGCCCGGACATATGCCCTTTAAAGAGCATAGCAATCAACATTTAGAAGTCTAACTGGAAGCAAGTTATGAATGCCCTATGAAGACCAGGTTCAAAACTGTGTAACAGCTTCAGGAAAGACTTGCATGATGTGCCAGAATGCAAGTTCACCTAAGACATCCAACAGGGGAAGTAACTAATACACCAGAGGGCAGTTCTGATATTCATGGGGGTCTTGAGAAGTTAGAGGAAAGGGCTGAAAAGAACCTGATTAAAATCTGTCTCCTGGGACAGAACAGGCCCCTGCATTGGTACAGGGTAGGGACTGGCTGGCAAGGAAGCAGCTCTGCAGAAAAGGTTCTGCTGGGGTCCTGGCAGATGACAAGTTAAGCATGAATCAGCAGTCAGCCTTTAAGACAATAACAGCTAACTGTGTAGTGGGGTGCATTAATAAAAAGGCGGTCTGTGAATTGAGGAAAAAGATTATTCCTCCTAGAACAGCACTTCTGAAGCAGCATCTGTGTCTGATGTGGAGTCCCCCAGGACAGAAGATACACTTGCAAACTGGAGAGTGCAGAGGTGGGTTGCAAAAACTTGGAGGACTGGAGCACATGGTGTGAGAAGAGGCAAAGGAGCTGACGGATAGCAAACGTGACGCCCATCTACAAGAAGGGCCAGAGGGTAGACCCGGGGAACTATAGGCCTGTTAGTTTGACCTCAGTGCCAGGGAAGCCCATGGAGCAGATTATCATGGGTGTCATCATGAGGCACTCGCAGGGCAAGCCGGCGATCAGGCCCAGTCAGCATGGGTTTATGAAGGGCAGGTCCTGCTTGACGAACCTGATCTCCTTCTATGACAAGGTGACACGCTTAGTGGATGAGGGAAAGGCTGTGGATGTGGTCTACCTTGACTTCAGTAAGGCTTTTGACACTGTTCCCCATAGCATTCTCCCCAGGAAACTGGCTGCTTATAGCTTGGACTGGCACACGCTTCGTTGGGTTAAGAGCTGGCTGGATGGCCGCGCCCAGAGAGTTGTGGTGAATGGAGTGAAATCCAGTTGGAGGCCGGTCACTAGTGGAGTCCCTCAGGGCTCGGTACTGGGGCCAGTCCTCTTTAACATCTTCATCGATGATCTGGATGAGGGGATCGAGGGCACCCTCAGTAAGTTTGCAGACGACACCGAGTTAGGTGCGTGTGTCGATCTGCTCGAGGGTAGGAAGGCTCTGCAGGAAGATCTGGATAGGCTGGACCAATGGGCCAAGGCCAACTGTATGAAGTTCAACAAGGCCAAGTGCCGGGTTCTGCACCTGGGGCACAACAACCCCAAACAGAGCTACAGGCTGGGATATGTGTGGTTAGAAAGCTGCCTGGCAGAGAAGGACATGGGAGTATTGGTTGATAGTCAGCTGAATATGAGCCAGCAGTGTGCTCAGGTGGCCAAGAAGGCCAACAGCATCCTGGCTTGTATAAGAAACAGCGTAGCCAGCAAGCCCAGGGAAGTACTTGGCTTCCCTGTACTCGGCTCTGGTGAGGCCGCACCTCGAGTACTGTG
>CM021778.1:14422042-14477326 GCA_011076525.1 Nettapus auritus
CACAGTACTCGAGGTGCGGCCTCACCAGAGCCGAGTACAGGGAAGCCGAGTACTTCCCTGGGCTTGCTGGCTACGCTGTTTCTTATACAAGCCAGGATGCTGTTGGCCTTCTTGGCCACCTGAGCACACTGCTGGCTCATATTCAGCTGACTATCAACCAATACTCCCATGTCCTTCTCTGCCAGGCAGCTTTCTAACCACACATATCCCAGCCTGTAGCTCTGTTTGGGGTTGTTGTGCCCCAGGTGCAGAACCCGGCACTTGGCCTTGTTGAACTTCATACAGTTGGCCTTGGCCCATTGGTCCAGCCTATCCAGATCTTCCTGCAGAGCCTTCCTACCCTCGAGCAGATCAACACACGCACCTAACTCGGTGTCGTCTGCAAACTTACTGAGGGTGCCCTCGATCCCCTCATCCAGATCATCGATGAAGATGTTAAAGAGGACTGGCCCCAGTACCGAGCCCTGAGGGACTCCACTAGTGACCGGCCTCCAACTGGATTTCACTCCATTCACCACAACTCTCTGGGCGCGGCCATCCAGCCAGCTCTTAACCCAACAAAGCGTGCGCCAGTCCAAGCCATGAGCAGCCAGTTTCTTGAGGAGAATGATGAAATGATCAATGAAATGATCAAATGATTTGATTAATAGGTGTGAACAACCATCAAGATTGTGCAGATTCTTGAACCCCAAATAAACCCAAATAGCAGAACTCAAAATGGTAGAAAGTGGTAATTCTGCTATTATTTTTTATAGTAATTATTGGGGCATAGAATCAGAAAACTCATGTTGGAAGAGACCTCCGGGGACCTCTACCCAACCTTCTGCTCAAAACTTGGATAGCCATGAGATTGGACCCAGTGCTTCTGGGCTGGATTCAACCAGTTTTCTACACCAACATTTTTTGAAAACCTCTAAGCATGGAGTCTGAACAGCCACTCCAGGCAGCCTGTTCCAGTGCTGAACCATTCTCTCAGGAAAGCTTTTCCTCATATCCAGTTCAAACCTTTCTTTTTCCGATTTATCTGTGTTGCATCTTCTCCCTCCACGTGTATCTGTGAATAGACTGGCTCCAACTTTTTGATAACCCCCTTGTAGGCACTGAAGGGTTGTCATTAGGTCACGCTGGAGACTTTTCTTCTCCAGGCTGAACAAGTGCAGTTCTCTAGTCGTCTTCTTACACAGCATATGCTCTAGTGTGTGACCATCTTGGGGGCCCTCTGCTGAACCTACTTCAGTTGATTAACATCTTTCTTGTATTGCAGGGCCCCAGACTAAACCAAATATCTTAGATGTGATTTAACAAGTGCTAAGTAAAAGGAGATAATCGCTTCCTTAATCTACTGGCTATACTCCTGTTTATACAGCCCAGGACACTGTCGGCCTCCTCTGTTGCCAGAGCAAATATGCTATGCTAACATGACTCCACTAATTCAGTAGAAATTTACTGTGGGAAATGTTTATATTACACACTGAAATGGAGATCTAATCAGATGTGAGCAGGTCAGAAATGCTTACAGGAAAGAGAGTTCTGAGGACAATTTTATATCCTACTGCACAAGCAGATTGAGAGCATAAGAAATTTTGTACAGCCCCACTACAAACCTCTGGATTCCAAACAAGAAACATTATAGAAGATTCAAGATACAGTCAGTACACCAGTAATAAGGAGTTAGAATAATAAGGAAATGATCTATATTTAAGAAAGTCCTATCTAATTTAATTTGCCTCTAAGAATCGAAGAATACTCTCTGGACTTTCCTCCTAACAGCTACTACCTGGCATGATAGTACCTCCTGGCAGAAGGTATCCTGTGTTGGAGGAGCAGTGCTGTCAAATAGAGAATGCATGGATAGAAGTGAACAGACTGCACAGCATCAGAGATGAAAGGGAGATGGAATCTTCTCTGAGATCCAACAGCTTGGAGAGCCTCAGGTGCCACCAGCAGCAGAGAAGGTGGCAGTGTCTACCCTTGTTGAGGTGAGCATAACCTCTGGAGAAGGGGAAGGATAGAAGCTGATGCCTTCCAGCACCAAGAGGAAAGGTGAAGTTCAAAGACAGCTTTGGCTGCAGTGACCATAAGGTGATGGAGTTCAGGATCCCGAGGGAGGAAAGGAGGATGGTGGAAAGCAAACTCAAAACCCTGGATTTCAGGAAAGCAGACTTCATCTCTATAAAGATCTGGTTGGAAGAACCCCATGTGATTAAGCCCATGTGATTCCCTGGAGGGAAGAGGGACCCAAGAAAGCTGGTTAATTAATATTCAAGGCTCAAGAGCGGTCCAGCCCAATGCTCAGGAAGCCAGGCAAAAATGCCAGGAGGCCTGTGTGGATGAACAACTCAAAAAGGAAGCATACAGAGGGCAGCAGCAAGAATGGGTAATGTCAGAGGAATATAGAGATGTGGTCCACGCATTCAGGGATGAAATTAAGAAAGCTAAAGCCCAAATAGAATTGAATCTGACCAGGAATATCAAAGACAACAAGAAGGGCTTCTTCATGTGAGTCCTGTGTCCATTTCTGGGCTCTACAGTACAGGAGAGGCATGGATGTATTGGAGATAGTCCAAAGAAAGGCCAAGAAGATGTTTAAGGGACTGGATTATCTCTTACATGAGGAAAAGCAGAGAGAGCTGGGACTGTTTAGCCTAGAGAAGTTTCAGGAGGATTTCACCAATGTGTACAGATACCTGAAGAGAGGCTACAGAGAAGATGGAACCAGGCAGCTCAGTGGTGCCTGGTGCCAGGATCAGAGGCAGTGGGCACAAACCAGAGCACAGGAGGCTCCCTCTGAGCACCAGGAGGCCCTGGGTGTTGGAGACCTGGCACAGGTTGCCCACAGAGGCTGTGGAGTGTCCTCCCTGGCAGATGCTCAGAAGCCATCTGGACATGGTCCTGGGGCAACCTGCTCTGGGTGGCCCTACTTGAGCAGCGGGGTTGGACCGGATGACTTCTTCCTCATCTACTCTAGGATTCTATAATAATCATTCTAATGCAATAACTGGGATACAAATAGACATAGGAAAGTGGATGGAGGGCATGAGCACTTTCAAGGTAAAAGTATATCAAGATATTAACAAGCACTAGCATTTACAACAGCAACATAAACCAATTATTTAGTAGGTTAGGAGCTAAAAGAACTCTCCATTCTACCTCTGCCCCATTTACTACATTTCTTTGTATTTACAGTGAGCTATTGTCTTGAAATACACAACACCTCTTCCTGTGAGTATTAGCACATGCTGCAAATGAAGTTGTAAAAAGAAAGCAGCTCATCAATCACAATCACAAGGGGACACTGAAGAATGCAAAAAGGATTAGCACTTCAGCCCTGGCCAGGTCTTTCCTATCACCACTCTAATTAAATACAACTTAAGTGCTTTATTATCATTAGAAAACTCAATGTTGAAGGCTAGCATTCCTGAATCTAAGTACTGAAGCTAATTAGAAATGAGAAAAAGAAAATTTTTCATTAAAAATTTTGGGATTCCCCTAACAGAAATGAATTGTTCCTTTGGAATAAAGATTTGCTGTTCTGTGAATTTAGAATAACATGATGAATAGCTTTCACTAATCTGAAACCTTTTATTTTGAACCATACACCTGACATTGGCTTCATAAGTAAAGGTAGATTTACCTGTACCTACCAAGCCATTGTTAGAATTTAAAAGATTCTTGGCTTATGATTAGCTGCTAGAAGACTTAATTCCTCTTCTAACATTTTATACGCTAATTTTACCTTCCTCCCCTCCCCCCTCCCCGACTTGGCACAGTCAGAGGCTTTATGCTTTACTTCTCTGGATATACATAAGTTAGTAATTACTATTTATGAAGGTGATGAAAAAAAAAACCAACATTGAACAGTCAAAGAAATACAAATTTTAGATTCCAGCACAGAGTGCAACAGCAGGATTGCAAACAAAACAAACAAACAAAAAAACTAAAGCAAATACAAAGACATTTCAATTTAAAGAAATGCAATATAACGTTAAAAGCATTTTTCTCCTCCACTTGACTGCCAAGTGACCTGACTCCGGATTTTGTGGCTTTCCCTGGAACCAGCTAATATCAGTTACATCAGAAACTTTGAAGTGAAATTGCACTGTCATCAGCAAAAGTGAGGAGTGCATGGAACCTCTGATTCAGGTGATATGGTAACTGTCTTTTCATTTTTTAGTCATGTTAAAATGGAAATACAAATTTATTTTTAGTCAATGTATCTACATACAAAAGAACCCTGCTTCTAATATTCTAATATAACTTAATTTGTTTATATTGTAAAGGAACAATGAAGGTTTAAAAAATATTTGAGATAGGAGATATGATTTTGTTCATAGCACTGATTTAGTTTGATTTTTAAATGCACTTTTTTAAAAAAGAAGCAAGTCATGATACACATCATACATTTTCAGATTTTCCTGCCAAGTTAAACCTTGAGAAATTATGAACTCCCTTAGAAACAGTTCTCTCATCATGAACATACATATAGGAGTTTCTATAGCTGCCTCTGAAATAAAGCTGTTCTTGAAATGAGACAGAAAAAACATTCATAACTACATATCAATTGACAGAAGTTTTTGTCAGAAGACAGTAAAAGGACACACTGTGCAGGCAGTAAGGAAGGTGTGAAGGAGCTACATTGTTCAATTCTGGGACCAGCCAACATATCACAAGTCATTTTTCTAATCCAGCAAAGCATATTAAATCTGTCTATTAAACCACAAATTAAAGCATAGTCAACACACTAGTTTTACTACTTCTGTGAAAAGAGCATCATCTCCAAAAACATAAACTGTAGAGAAAGTATTAAGTGCAAGTGATTCTTACCCTGGTCTTTTCAGTGCAGTTTTCTTCAGTGTAGAGGGCTGCTAGCTAAGTTCATGTCAATTTATTATTGACATAAAGAGAATCACTAGCCTACGTGAATTAAACTAGTTCATTTTTCATCTCAACTTTCTACATAGGTGAATCTTTCAAGTAGCTTACAACTTTCTAAAGTTGTGGAAAAAGATTTATTTTATATATTTTTTTGCTTCATTTCTTCCTGTGAGCTTATATAATAATATACTTTAAAGGTGCCCCTGCATTATCCACAGTTGGTGGGCAGAAATGTACTTTCTTTAGAACAATTTTTAGGGCTCCATTTGTTAAAGGGGAAAAAAAAAAAAAAAAAAAAAAAAAAAAAAAAAAAAAAAGGCTGTTAAGGCGTTTCATGATTTCTGTGCAGAACATTCACTACGTAGGAGTGCCTTATTTGCATAGTGGCATGTGGGTAGGATTTGGACAAGCACACTGAAAGATATGACAATCAAAGCCAGATATGTGGGAAATCTCTTTATCTCTTTTAAATCTAAAAAGACCTCACCTGGGTTTCACTGACTTAGGTAAACGTTACTTCTAAGGAGAAATGAATGCATGAACTACTCATGAGGTAAAACCTGTCTTCAAGCAATGTAATTTCTGTTGGGTACCAGACCAAGAATAATTCCTTATTCTGTCTAGCACAGCAAAAATCAATAAGAAATGGAATTTTGATCAATGTTAAGAATTTGCATATGATTGTTCCAGCCAATGACATGCAGAATGAGTTATAGCTTATTTCTGCCACTGACATTCTGTCAATTTAATAATAGAACCATCTTTTGATGTAACTTGACTGCCATTAGCATTCCAAATAGAGTGAACTGTTTTGTTAATATCTCTACAGAAGAGAAAACTGAAGTCAAAATGTAAAACAGAAGATAACCTGGGCCAGGTTCTCATGTAAAACACTTGTCTTTAAGCCACTGCTCACTGGAAACATGTACATACAGTTCCCTACTAGACTGGAGAGAGAGTAAATTTCTGTTTTAAACCTCATATGAGATGACTAACATGCAAAAAATAATTTACTTTGCAGAAGCCAACATGAAATCTTGTTTTTTCAAGCAACAGACATTCCTAAATACTCGACTGAACAACCCTCTTTCTTTAAAACTGAGCTGACCAGGGGGGACTCTTAGACTTGAATAGAAAATTAGACATTGTTAACATATTTGGAAAAATGGTCAGAGGCTACTGGGCCTACCTTTGCATGATGTAATCTACATGGATCATAAGGAGAATCTCAGCTTTTTTAAGTCTGGTCCAATCTGTCTTTGTGTATCTTACGAGGAACTGCTTTCTTCTGCAATACATAATATTCTAATACAGAAATGTCAAATTATTTTAATAGTCAATTTCCTAAGCACTTTCTTCTGCACCTATGAGTACAATGATATCCAGCAAAGTGATGATATAGCCCTCATGCAGGCACTTTTGCTCCACGTCATCTATTAGATGCTAAGTACAGAAATAAGCACAGAAAATTTGGGCTTAATCTTCTTCAGAGCAAACACTCTGAAGGTTCCATGATCAGCATCTTCAGATCTTTCTTAAATATATCAAATCATATCAATTATCATAACCAAATCTAGAAAAACTACTACCATTTACTCCCTATCATTTTAACTTTTTTTTTATTATTTATTTTTTTTAAGTTAAAAATGGAGGTTGTGGTATTCCTTTTATTTCCCTTATGCTAGTATAACTGGACAATACGGACTTGAAAAACTCTCAAAGCACAGGAGCTTATGAAGAAATATTTATTCCTCTCTCTCATTTTACACATGGAACAAATAAATGAATTTCCCCTGGAAAAATATTGATTCCACTCACAAAACTTTACATGTTGGCTACTCCTGGAAGCCAATTCAAACTCACACTATGACCCCTCAAAGACTCCAGCAGATAGCAGCTTAAAAGAGCACTGTATTAGTATAACAAAAAGAATCTCACCTCGTGTATAAGAGATCCTTCACAGTAATGATCCCTTATGTGGGAAGGAACACACTAAGTAATCCCCCTCACCCAGCCTGCCAATCTTACAATCAACCAGTTCCTTACAATCTTTTTCATACGTATTCAGTATGTCATTATTACTTAAAAGATGCATAATTTCAATTTCATTTTAAATTAATGGGCATAAACCTATTGTTATTAAAAGTTAGCACGTTCTAAAAATAACACAACAGAAAAATCAGGTGAATGAGATATGAAAGATCATAAAAATCACTACAACAATTTAACGCATGTTGTAGCTCAGTCACGCTTCATTCTGCAATAACATTGCAGAAGATCAGCGCTGAAACCAGAGGAACAAAATCTCAAAGTGTGTGAAGAAGTGACCAACCAATTCCATTTCTTGGCATTTTTTATGAACTAGTTATGATATCTAGGGGAAGAGAAAGAAAAAATGAAAGAAAAAAAAAAAAAAAAAAAAAGGAATTTTCAACAACAATAACAACTCAACCTTGAAGTTGTGGCCAGATGTCATATTCCAGATTAAAAAAAAGTGCTGGATTACTTCAAACTTCTTTATCAGCAACTTAAACTAATACTTTTTCTTGAAGCAGATGAAGAACACTTGCACCTTCCCATCTGTCAGTTGTGCTGTAATATAGACAGCTACACTTCAACTTATCTAGACCTTTCACGGTGAGCTTGAGCTGGTATTTACTTTTATTTCATTCTGTGATGATTACCATTCAGGTTTGGCAGATAAGCCATTTAATTGTGCAAATAGTGGACTTCACTTTACCTTTGTATTGACAGGTCTTCAAATACAATTGTCTAGTTCATTCAATAGGAGATTAATAATAAAGAGATGTTCATTTCACAAACACAGGGAATATATAAATGAAGCACTAAATGATGTATCTGAAAAAAATATGAATGATAAAATGCCATAGAAAAGATATGTTAAAAAAAAAAAAAAAAAAGTTACCTTGATAGCTTTTAATTCTAAAAGAGGTTTGTATTTAGCTGCTACAGTTGTTCTAAAAGGCAGACATCTGTGAATTTCATAATGGATTTAACAATACAACTGTAGTGTATCCGTTAAAAATTAAACCTAGCTGACTTCTAGCATTAAAGGATCCTTTCTCAAAGATACTCCCTATAGACTAATATACCCAATATCTGCTGCATCGGCTAAACTGCAATACTTCCTTCATATACTACTTACAGTAGGATGTCAGGAAAGAGATAATTGTACTGGAACTGAGCCAAAATTTAACCTATTTACTTATTATAAATCCTCAAGCAGAACTTCAGCCTCTTTATTTAGAAGGTTGAAATTTTGTCTTTAAAATATTTGTTTAAGAGCATCTACTGTAACAACAACTCAGCTGGCATTCATTCCACATGTGCTCACATGACTCATACATATATTTTGTAAAATACAGCAATGATAGAGTTCTGTTGCTCCCTGCTTAATTGCTAATGGGACTACTGGTAGTTTTTGGCACTGGTCTGTACCATATAACACAGAAAATAACATTGAGTTTTTATCAGAAAGCAAATAGATGTATCAGTTAATTCCACAAACCAATCTACAGCTAAAAGCAAATTAACTGAAGATAAGAAACGTTACAAATAACATTCAGGAAGACATAGATGATCTTCAAGAGCTAAATACGTAACATGTCTGAGGGAAATCCCAGTTTTCACACACCAATTCAGGCAACTTCAGATGAAATAGAAAATGTCAAGGTGCTGGATGGGAGTTCCTCCAAAGCTTCTGCTTCCAAAAAGTAAGATTGTGGCAATGACTATGTGCTCCCAACAACAGAAGAGCCTCGTTCCATATTACAAAAAGGATGCAAGGCTAAGAACCATAGATAGCTAAGCAGAAATCCCTGTTGCTTGACTCAGTGCTCCTATAAAAACTAAATTCCCAAATACAAAACCCATAACTGGTAGAAAAAAGAGATCACTATTTCTCAAAGACAGGGAAAACTCAATAGGGAGAGATTATGACATTTAATCATTTATTTTAGTCAATTCAGTTGCTTTTCAACACATAGTTTAACTTCCAAAAATTCAGTTTAAATTGTGATTTTTTAAAAAGTAAGTAAGTATCATGTGAGATTATTGTCTTCCACTATTTTACTTTAAAAGGCAAAATTGTTGTTCATTCTTGACCTCTTTTTCACGCATGTACATGCTACTAATAAACAACATCAGGCAGGAACAGTTAGCATCCAAGGAAATCTATTTCTATTTCTAATTTCTTAGAAAAATATAACCATATTTCTGTAACTCCATCAGTACCAACACAACTCTAAATTAAGCTTTTCTTGCTGAACTACCTTTTTTTCAGTGTCTGTCCTTTATCCAAAAAGCACTTACCACTGATGATATTTTATTTACTTTTCTAAATTCATTGTGATTATATTCTCAGTTTAAGGATGATCTGATTAAACCTACCAGTGCAAATGAGCTTAATCCTGTGAACACACACACAAAAGAGCATTGATATAACACAAATATTTTTTTAATCTTTCAATCACAAATAACTTTTTTTTTTTTTTTAAATATATATATATTTTTTTGCAGTGATATTTTCTTTCAGTAATTTTCTTTCAGCTCGTCTGAATTCTCACAAATGTTCCTTGCAGTTCAGTTTGGAACGCTCATAATTCTCACATTGCTAGAATAAAGGTTTGGTATTTTTAATATAGGGAAATACTACTAATTTGTTAATAGAAGACAAACAACAGCACCCCATTAGTGCACAAAGTAAAACTGAAGACAGTCATGCAAATAAACACATTCACACTAGGTTCTGGCTTTTTCTGTGTGTGTGTGTTTTTGTTTTTTTTTTTCTTCAGAATTCTCTTGTGGTCTGGTCCATTTAGCACCTGCTAAGCCTAAGCTGTGTACACATCTCTTAAAAAATTGTCAACTACTGAAGTGCAGATTAATTTTTCAACTCTAATCTCTTGCTGGTGTAAGTACCATTTGGAAAAGAAAGGTGGTCTTTCCAGCCCTGCTCTAATTCACACACACACACACACACACACACACACAATTGTAAGAATTGGTCTCAAGCAAAGGCCAAAAGAATTAAAACAAGCTCCTGTGAACTTGGCTTGCATGTAACTGCTGCCATCTTAATAAGGTGAGAGCAGCTTTTATATCCCAGGCAGATTCAGAAGCCGCAGCCAGTCCCTGCCATATGGAGACAGCCTGGAATCTGTCAAGTTCACTTAGTGAATTTTATCTTTGGGGAGTCAGTCAGGCAAGCTAGATCAGAATAAACAGGATGCTGTTGAGATCTGGAGGCTAATGCTGGTACAGGCTGGACTACTGAACCAAAAAAATCAGTTTTAAATAAACATGTGCTTGACTAGAAAAATTAACGATAATTAAATCTGCTTGGGAAAAGAAAAATCTGTGATTTTTATTGGGCTCTGAAAGATCTTGTTATCTGTCTGATGTCAGGAATTAGTCAGACTTTCCCTTTCTTTCCAATATTTCTTTTATAACAACAACATATAAATGCTTTATTACCTATATCAGCTTTAAATATTGATCAATTTGAATGCCCTATTTAAATGATGTGCATAATTATACAATCTTTTTCATAGGTGTACATGATACCTAGGTACACAACAGTAAGAACGAGGAGTGTCATATTCATATGACACATGAACTACATGCAAGCCCAAATTTTTTCTTCATGCTTTGTAGAAGAAGGCAGAAGTCTGGGGTCTCCAAATTCTTTGTTGGTGGATGGGGATTAGATAGACTGTTGTGCTCTGGGTAAAAGCCAGAATCTTAAAAGTAATCTCCTGTATATGCTTTTACTGATATTCAGCATAAAAATAAGCCTTATCCATTTTTATTAGTTGGTCTGAGCCAGAACCAATTCTTTTGATGTCACCTAGCTAAGAAAATGCAGGACAATAAGCAAGGGAGGTTTTAAAATGCTTCATAGACTTTACCCATTATATTAATGGGTTTCAAATTGCAATATATGGAGCACTTTCTGGTGCTGATCCACAGGCAGCTGGCCAGTCACCTGGAGCTGTCTCCTATCCTTGTTTCCCTCTGCTTAATCACTATGAAAGACAGAACTGAAAACAGGGGAGAGGAGAAAAAAAAAAAAAAAAAAAAAAAAAAAAAAGTAATGCCATTTTTAATGCCATTTTTCTAGATAAACAGTTACAATGCTTGCCACGTGACCATCCTGAAAGAATGACCTTTCCTGAGGAAAGAACTATACAACTATGAAATGCAACACAGCTTGCTGGCACAATAAGCAGTGGACCATGCTTGGCAGGAGAGGAGGTGGGAGAGCATGAGAAAAATAACTATAGGATTAATTTAATTAGACTTTAAGTTGAATAAGTAAAATAGCTAATTTTTCAAACTTCCCTTATTTTCAGGCAAAAACCCAAACTTTATCAAACGCCCAAAGAAGATGGTCATACACCACCCAGTCGTTTTCTAGAACTATTAGCAATTTAAACTGGAAACATTTCTTTTAAGTGTGTACTAATAAATATTCTTTAGAAATGGTGTCTTGCACTGGATAGACTA
This sequence comes from Nettapus auritus, assembly GCA_011076525.1. NCBI lineage: Eukaryota > Metazoa > Chordata > Aves > Anseriformes > Anatidae > Nettapus > Nettapus auritus. The sequence continues at coordinate 14,433,446 of CM021778.1, forward strand.
TTCCTTTGAATACTTTAAGTGACGCCGACAGATTCCTTTGGGGAACTCAAGTTATCTGCATATGTAAGTGAGACAAGAAAGCTACACTGACCTGGGTCACTAGGATAGTGAATCTAATTAGCAAATCATAATAAAGATTATTTACTAATTTCACTTATTTAATAGAATAAATAGTTTCTGTGCTACTATCCTTTCATTTCAACCATGGTTTATTATTATTTTTGTTTGTTTGTTTTCAGATACTTGTTTGTGTGTATTTTAGCAGCTTTTCCTCAGCTAGTTAATTTTCCCTTGACTGCAAAATATAGCTGCTACAACAGATTTTGGAGGCTGTAGAGTTACTACAGTGAGTTAACACTAATAGTAGACTATTGCTTAATAGTAAAACAGATTGAACAGCTGAAATCATTTAAGCTATCAACAACAGCTATTATTAGGTCACACAAAACTATTTGCGAGTGCATGCCCAAACAAATTATAAATAGCTTATCCCCAGAGAAAAGTTCATTCAAAACAGCACTACAAGGTGTAATTTACTGGTTTCAGATACAAGAATGGAGGCTGCCCTACTGTCAGATATGTGTTCCACTGAGACCTTCCACCATTGAAGAACAGGTCTGACTTCCTAGTCAAGTAAAGCCTGACTGATAAAGCGAAAAGGGAGGCAAAACTAATAAGAAATCCTCATTCCTCCTTCAGTTGTGTGATCTGCCATTGCTCTGCCACAATGATGTGGACAGCTTAAGTTTAATTTAGATTTCAGAATCATCTGCAAGTGCCCTACTTCCTTCACAGTACAAATTAACAACACAATAGCGTAAATAAAGCCTAAATATTTCCTATGCGCAAAATATGACAATTAAAAAACCTCCTTGTAAATGTTTTCAGTGAGGCGATTTCCTATTCAGAATTGTGGTATCCTTAAGACCAGAAGCGAACACTGCTAGCTTCCTAAAACAAACTTATTAATAAGAGTGTCATACTTTGATTTTTTTTCCTCATTCATTTCCATACATAGCAGGAATATATAATGTGAAATTTATTTTTACTCTGTCATTAAACACTTAATTGCTAGTCCTAGGAACATCTTTATTCACAAACCAATATATTGATATCTTCTCTTCTATACATTGTTGACCAAAAATTGATAAACTGTTATGGAGGACTAGACAATTGAACACTGACAAAAGCAAGCCATGACTTCCATTACATTAAAAAAAAAAAAAAAAAAAAAAAAGGGGAAAGGGGGAAAACAAAAATTTTATTAAAAAAATAATAATAAAAATAGACTATAAAACCACTGGCCTAACTTGCAATGACTCCATTGTATCTTTATCATCATTCTGCTTACCTTCGTTCCTGCTCTGCAACGTTCATTTTTCCCTTTCCTCTGTTTTTTAAGTTTGTCTTTTATTGGTGACTCGCAGCTGTAGAATCCACAAATTTGTTCTGTGAAGTACACTGACTTCAAAAACAGCATAAAAATGACAGCAAAAATTTGGATCGTGGTGATGACAGCAGTGAGGCAAACAGTCAGTGCTGTCTTGTGATTTGCAGAAATAAATCCTGCAAGAGGGTCACTAGGTCAGATAAGCAGTTTTCGAATATGCTGCTTCTTGTATGAAAGTGCCATAAGCCACTGTGGCATTTAGTTGGAATGAGAATTTGAAAAGAGAATGCTTAATTTCTAGAGAACATGTTACCCTAAGACTATGAATCGGTACTACAGGATGATGTGCTGCCATGCTGACTGCTTGTGAGTAGACTGTTAAGCACTAATATGCTAAGAATCCATGCCACTCAATATACTGTTTTTCCAGAAAGATACTGTAGGATATAAGGGCAATATAAGTAAAAATGAAGTATATAAAAGTTTTTTTTTTTTTTTTTTTTTTTTCTTCTGGATTACAACAGAATGTATAGGCTACAAGAAACTAGCAAAAGCTACAATGATGATGAATTGATATAGGTCATGCTAGTCCTGTCAGCTGTTTTCTTCTATGAAGGCACATAAAAATAATCTCATTTTTAAGACTTCCAGGCAACTTGGCTCACTATCAACCGTTTTAATCAAAATATGTTTCAAACTTGGTTTTGAGTTAACGCAGGTCACATTCTAATTCTTACTATTTCAATGCATTTGCAAAAAGTGTATTCTTTCATGCTATGACGATAAAAGGCAGGACAGAGAAGGATCTTTTCATTCTTTATATTGTTCAGCAGTATGTTCTTAGGGTTCATCAAGTATTTTTTCTGGATCCTAGAACTCGTTATCTTCTTTCTACTTCAACACAGTTTTGCAATGTATTTATGAGGCTGAGACTAAACTGGGCCCACATGGAAAAGTTAAACTTAAAAAAAGGTATGTTAACTTAGGCTGAATTCACATGAACCAGTTCAAAGGTTTATGCTGTTGTAATAACATGGGGTTGCAAAGACAAGATCTATAAACCACTTTTCCTATTGTGTGGTATATGAAGTTACCTTGCAAATGTCATCAGATATTATAAAGGGTAACATTCTCACAGATTAAGCCATAACTAATACATACACGTTACTATTAAGGCACTTAGTGCAAGAAACAGTGGTTAAATGAAACAGAAGAACAATACACTAGGGCCACTGCTCTGAACAAAATTCAGATTATTGTTGACACATCACAGTATGATGAAATCAGCTAATTAACTGCAGCTGCTTTTGTTCAGGAGATGACTATCTTTCCTACTAGAAAATCAACACTGATGTTGACAGCTGCTGTTAGCCTCACAAAACAAGCTGAGAAATTTACTGAAATTGAGAAGTCCCACCATTCATAAAGAGGGAGAGATGCAGCTCCATCAGTGAACCATTCAACTTGTTTGGAGTTTCTGCATCCAGGAAGGCATATTTGAGAATGGTCATATTAGATTTAAGGGTGGAGCTAGAGACTCCAAACAAAAATATAAAGTTGGTACCCTGGACAGGCATTAGCCACCAGATAAACAGATTTATTGGTAAGTGCTCAAAGATTCTTTTGGGAAGGGACTTTGTGAAGAGAAGAACAAGGTAGAAGTAAAGGTCCAGAAATGAATCTTTCACAATTGCATTAAGCACTTCAGAAAAACATTTGTTTTAACAGTCTAGTATTTACTTAAAAACAGAATTAAGCTTTAAAAGCTTTTCACTTTCAAAGATATAAACTCCAACAAATACATTGGAATGATATAATGTTATCTGCTTACCCTTACATACAATGTGAAGTGCTACCGTCTGAGAACTGTGAGCTTGTACACCCAGGGAAGACATCGGTTACATTACATGCCTAAAGTTAATAATCCTTGAATCAGAGGAATGGTGCATATAGAAAAAGCAGGAAAAATGAAAGATTCTCAGAGTGAAATAGCCCAACACAAATCACCATCCAAAGACTCAGGGACACAAATAGAACAGAAAACATTTGTGACACTAAGTAAAAATAGCACTAGCTCCAAAATTGTGCTTAACAATGTTCACCTTTATCAAATTATTGAACTTATAATTATACCTAAACTTTGAAAGTAGGAAAACTTAAAATCCTTTCCTTTTCCAAAATTTAAAAACCTGTACAAAAACGTGAACCTGTTTCTTCATTAGATCACACCACCATCATACATAAACAGAGATACAGCTACTGAATGCAATGGTAATGCAAATACCTACACCAACTCCTTTCTATATTAGTCATTCTACAAAGAACACTGTTGTATCACTACTGTAGTATTTTATTGAAATAATTATGTCTGATAGTGCTTCCTGATGGATTTAGTAATTTAATAAATATACAATATAAAAGATATCTTTTAATCCCTACAGCTGTCTGCAAAGGTTTTCTAAAGGAGGTTATAAGAATACAAATACACCATTTGTGCTTTAGATTTGAAGATTACTGGTTTGCATGTTTGTTTTTCCTGTTTGCTGCATGCCCATCAAGTACATGCCACCATTTACAGGAAGATCATGAGAAAATCTCTTCAATGATCAGTTTTCTCTTTTATCTACACTTTTACATGTCGATACATATACACGTTCCATTTGTTTTTAATATAATCTGTATTTGATCTTTTTAAAATAAAATACACAGCAATTTAATTTGTTATTGAATAGACCATACATAACATAGACCAAAGGCATAGGTAACTGTGGACATAGTTAACTCTCATATTCACGTATACACCAAAAATCTTCCCTTTTCAAATCCAGGATGATAAACGCAATCTGAAAAGAGCCATAGCAGAAGCAGCTTTCTGAATATAATATTCATGTTAAAAAACACTTTTAACATGCATATTAGTGGTAAAGTATATTTTCATTCATTCTGACTGTAATATAATAGAAACAAATACCTTTTATGCTGATTTGAAAGAAGTCCTGGTGATTTACCAGTTCTAAAAGCATCCCTAGTGAGAAAATGTCTTTCATAAATTAAGGGCTGAACAAAGTTACATCCCCAACCTTGAAATCTTACCAAATTTCACCATAAAAACAAACAAACAAAAACTTGTTTCAATTGTTCGCTACGAATTCGGCTGATTTACTGAGATTGCCAAATTTGTGAAGTTAAACACATTTTAAAATTTACATTAAAAATACATAAGCATTTAAAGAATTGCAGAGGTGTTCCAACCAAGCAAGATTCAATTCCTTTAACTTCTATTTTGTTTTAATAAAGAAAGACAATGCCAAACCATTTGAGGGAGCACCAAACTTTCTGTAGACCTTTTTACATGAAAGATACTAAAATTCACAGGACTCTAATTTGTAGTTAATATCTAATGAAGTGTTTAAATTATTTCTTCTTGCTAAATTATAACCACCATTTTGGGGGGGGGGGAGGAGAAGAAAAACATTTCTTCTTAACAAGTCAAATTTTTCAATTAAGAAAATTTTCTCCAGAAAGGTAAGATGAGCTGAATTTTCCAGAATTAATTTAAACTAATGTATACAGGCAGATATACGGTATCAGTATCTTTAACACCTGGAACAGTATGCTGTTTACACCACTTTACAGCAAAACAGGACAACAACAAAATTTTTACTCAACTTTCATTAGACCCGAGCTCATCAAATTAATTTAGCAGTCAGCTATCACTACGAAGTAATTTCTGTTAGAGACATTTGAGTGCATTTGCCTTCTCTGCAGCACACACAACATTGCATCCTTACGTTTTATAGCTGTGTGGTTTCAGAGTGTGCTGCTCCTAGCAGTCTGACCTACTCCTCTACTTCCAAAACAGAACTGGAAAAACAGGTTCTGAGTCCACTTCTCAACCAACGTGAAAGTGATGGCAGCTTAAGTTGATACTCCAGGGCTATAAACAGCACTGTTAAACAGTTTGTATACTGCCTCTTCTATGAACTCTGTTACGAGGGCAGTAATTTTTGACAGAGAGGTAGTGCACAAAAGTCAGACGCAAAAATGCCTTAAATCTTCTCAATATGGGTTGCTAGAGCTGAATACTCAGACCAAATACTCACTACAATACTCAACAAAAATATGCATGCATTAATTTTGCTGATAATCTGCAATTTTTTGAAGATAAATGATACTATACCCATTTCAGAGATGGAGAAATAAAGTATGGAGAGATTTCACAATTTGTCCAAGACCACAAAGCTCTTCAGAAGTATAAGCAAAAGAAGGATCCAGTAATTCTCACTGACAGGCATTAACTGAAATTCTGTCTTGGTCCAGACATCTGACTATACCACAGAAGTAACATTTGCACTTCAGAAAACGCGATCCCATAAGTATTTTCAGTAATTAAAGAATATGACTTAAAAATATATATAAACATTTTAAAACGTACTTGTAAAATGTTATTTTCAACTTCCATAGGTTTTTATCTGCTTAGTATTTGCTTTAGCAGTTCTGAAATCCTAAATAGGATTTGTTGATATATGAGTCATTCTCATCCAAACAATGACTTTGTCTAATGGTACACATTACCCACATAACAGACAACGAATCTCCGTGTAACACAACATCGGGATAATGAATGATGCAAATTTACTTCAAGGTAAAGCAAATGGAACTCTTTGTTGACTACTGCATATCACTTCTGGAGAAGAGAAGCTTTCTTAAGGTTGTGTCAGATTTGCTAAAAAACAGGCATCTAACTTCCTTAAGGAAGAAATCATGTTTCCACCTCCCTTCACCATTATTATGATACAGATGTAACATCTTGTATGTATGTATAAAAAACTGTAGAAGATTTTGTTTACGAATGTGTCCAAGATTCTCAAAGACCATTTTTATTTTACATTTCTGCTGTAGAACATCCTGAAAATAATAATATTGTTTGAGTACCTGCATATTCTTTCCTTCTCTTCAAAGAAGAGCTGGTACTGGTCAAATAGCCGTGGAACAAGTGAATGACTCCAGAACCTTCAGACCGTTTTTGACTGATCCACTGCACTGCCTAGATCATATCTCTATTTCTTCTCCTTATATACTGGTTACTTACTTCTCTATCATATATGTTGTCAAGAGTACAGCTCCTAAAGTGCTTTGAGGATTAAAATTCTGCTTTTTTTTTTTTTTTTTTTTACATATAGTCCAGATATTCTGTTCTGTCTCCTACCGAAGAAGAAATTTAACCTTATACATGACAGTTAAAGATCTTTCTCCAGTAGAGACTAATACCCATCAGTTTATTCCCATCAGACTCTGTTCAGTACTCCTTTCTATTTTAACTCTTCAGATATTCAGGTTATCAATTTAATCGTTTATGGTGAGTGTAATCAAATGGAACATCAGAAGTAGATCTCCAAGTACTCTATGTGATTTCAAGCTTTATACTCCTTAAAATTACATTTTGGACTGTACAAAGACAAATATGGTAGACTATATGAGGTTATGAGGTTTTGTGTTTTTATGATAATAAAAAAAAAATAAACACAGCAAGGACAGATACTTTAAAATCTACCTCATTTTGTCATACCTCAGTCATAAGCTATGTTCAACAATTGAAGGAGTAATTCTGGAAAAAAAATATAAAAATAAAAAAGCTGCCCTCAATCTCGGAGTTTTCTTAAAGTGTATTCACTTTAATATGTTCATACTCCATGTCAAACATTCCCCTTAAACAGAATTTCATACCATGCACTGCATTCACAATTGCAAATATAAAGTATCTGATAACATTTAATGGCCTCTAGGTATAATCAGCATAAAACCAGCATAAAAGAGACTCAATATGAATATGAAATGTTTAAACCAAATGTGATGGAATCTCATGGGGAAGTCTGCCACACATATTGTCCTTTATTCTAGGAGGTCGTTCAGCTGTCTACCTTCACTGTCTTTATAGGGGGTATATAAAAATGACATGGAAAAGAAACCTAAGCATCGGCATGCTGTAGCAGTGGTTACCCACTTTTTCAATGAAGCAAGCTTTGATCGCTTCCTAGGAAAAAGCAATGACCTGTTCTTTAAGGGGAACATTTTTTCTTTTGATCTGTAGGTTTCACTCATTTAAAATGAATTCCAAGTCTTATTTAATACTTAGTTATAAAAATATCATATAAACAGATAAAAATTCATGACACGTCTCTACTGCATTTATTTAATATTAGCAGCTGTATTCAGTTGGTAACTTTTTGAAAAATGTCAGAAGTAGGTTCTAATGCACTACAAAACTTGCACTACTAAGTTGTGCCAGTACTGTCAGCTAAATATAATCACCCTATTTATCTATTATTTACACCCAAAATACCACATCTACCAAGACAAAACCAGAAGTGCCCACATCATCATTTCTGCATTTATCCCAGCATATTAACTGTGTAAATGATATATAGGAATGACATACAGAAACCTACAAAGCTAAATTTGAGTACCTAAAAACAGAGACTGTATCAGAATCATCTACAACAAATCCTTCGTAGGTTACTGAAGATAATAACATTTTCAATTGATTAATATATGTCCATTAAGAACTGGGCTAAAAGCTGCCTGTTTATTGAAATTCAATTAATTCTCAGTGGCTAAGAATAATTTTAGGCTTTGTGGACCTGGGATAAATTCCAGAAAAGCTGAATTAACTCTTCCTCCTTATAGTGCAAGATAAAAAATAAACAAATAATAAAAAGACAAGATTTGGGGCTACTTAAAATAACGATCACTGATATCAAAGTTAAATAGAATTTACTTTTAGGCTTTTCTTAAAAATCAAAACTCCTTTAATTTTCCATGAGCTGTAACTATACAAGTAATGTAACAGACTTAAGATACTGGTTCAAATTTTCCTAAAATTGACCTTCTCTAGATTCCAGAGGATTATTATGCTTGACATTAAGAAAGTTCAGGTTCCAAATTCAGACCTTTAATTGACTAGGTTGCTGAAATTTTCCATTGCTTCTGTGCAAGATTGCAGTCTGCAGCTATCCTTGGCCTAGAATACCCAAACTGGTCCTTACAGATATCATGCTTTTCTTCTTCATGGGCATGGTTCCAGTACTGTTATATTTAGGTCTATATGTTAGATAAAAGTTAAGTGATGGGAAATTGCACAATAAATTTATTCCAATTATTTTCTTAAAAATAGGTGGAAATACCATTATAGCTAAACCTCAATTACTTGATCATCATGTTTGCAAAGCTGAAATTGTATTTTGTAGCCTGTGTTTCCCATATGATACTCAACTAAATGGAATTAGTTTTATCCTGTGCTATCTCCTTTTTGTATTAAGGTTGCCACCTGGAAATGAAAGCCTGGAATTGTTGCATATTAATTCACATATTTTCCAAGTTCCTGCTCACCCTAGTTTTACAGAATGCATCTGACCTGGTAACAATAGTTTTATTTCCCACTTCACCATCTGGATCTTCTATGATGACCCAGTGATTTATTTCACTATATAAAAGGATAATCTTAAATTTCTATCAGGGCTGCTGATGTAAGTTCCTCTATAAAGTTACTTGGATTTGCCTTTAGTTTTCAGTTGTAATTCCCTGTTGTCTAATCTCTTATATATGATGTTCTAATATTTCCAGACAAGCAAAATTTTATGCAACTTTAGTATTAGACAAATTAAACCTCTTTTACTGTTGTTTTTGTAATGTCAGTTATATTCTTCACATAGTGGCACTGACCTGCTATCTTGCTTTTATTTGTTGTTGGTGGTGGGTTTTTTTGTGATTTTTTTTTTTTAATTGCTGTTCTTTCCTGTCTTTTGGGGGGCTTGAAGAAAGAAAACACAAAATTCCTTGCTCTTGTACTTGATAGGCATGAGCAGCTGATGAAATTGCTGTTGTTTGGACCAATGGAGTTCAAACCCCAGCAATGCTTTATGAATTCACTGAAGCAGTCTTCAAAGGCACTAAAAGAAGTGAAACAAAATGGCATTTCTACATCTTTTGATATACTTTCTGTATTAGAATGCATTAAATACATCAAATAAATAAATAAATACATAAATAGATCTCCTAATAATGGTCTTAACAATACCATGAGTGAATGAGCAAGGTATTGCTAATTGAAAGCTACATGTAAGGTCTCCACTATCCTGATAATATTGTTTGCGTCAACGTAAAGGTCACAAGATGAAACAAAAGCAAGGAAGATTAAATAAAGGTTCAGTTCAAAAACAAATTGGGCTACGATTTTAAAATGACTAGGAAGACTCTAAAATCAGACGAGCACAGTGTGAAAGTAATTCATGCCTTTAGATCTTGTGATTCTTCTAATCAATGGACATCTGATTTTTAAAAGGAAATACCAGTATACGAAGTACGGTAGCTGATTTTATAATACATATATATGTCTATGCTGTGTTGGTGTATGTGCATATTGGATGAATTCCACATTGGAAAACTAGATTTCACTACTAACTAATTCTAATTCAAAACATATCAATGTGACATGACTTTAGGAATTATATCATGTTCATATAAGCGAGAAGCAAATCTAACCATAAGCAATGAAATATTTTTCTTCCCTCTTTATAATTCCCAATCCTTCTCGGTATTACAGCATGGAGAATATTAGCATCTTGTTATATAAAAAAAGATAAAATAGAATCACAGAATCATAGAATACCCTGAGTTGGAAGGGACACATAAGGATCATCCACTCCAACTCCTGGCACCGCACGGGTCTACCCAAATGTTTAGACCACGTGACTAAGTGCACTGTCCAATCGTGTCTTAAATTCAGAAAGGCTTGCTGCAGTGACTATGTCCCTGGGGAGCCTGTTCCAGTGTGTGACAACCTTCTCGGTGAAGAACCTCTTCCTGATGTCCTGCCTAAACTTCCCCTGCCTCAGCTTAACAACATTCCCGTGGATTGTATCACTGGTGTTTATGGAGAATAGGTCAACTGCCTCTCCACTCCCCCTCGCGAGGAAGTTGTAGACTGCAATGAGGTCCCCCCTCAGCCTCCTCTTCTCCAGGCTGCACAGGCCCAGTGACCTCAGTCACTCCTCCTACGTCTTCCCCTCTAGGCCCTTCATCTTCATTGCCCTCCTCTGGACACTCTCCAACAGCTTAATGTCCTTGTTGTACTGTGGTGCCCAGAACTGCACACAGTACTCGAGGTGAGGCCGCACCAGCGCAGAATAGAGCGGGACAATCACCTCCCTCGACTGACTAGCGATGCCGTGCTTGATGCACCCCAGGATACGGTTGGCCCTCCTGACTCCCAGGGCACACTGCTGGCTCATATTCAGCTTGCTGTCAACCAAAACCCCCAGATTCCTCTCTGCAGGGCTGCTCTCCAGCATCTCGTTGCCTAGCCTGTATGTGTAGCCAGGGTTGCCCCATCCCAGGTGCAGGACCTGGCACTTTTTTTTTTGTTGTTGAACTTAATGTGTTTCATGATTGCCCAGCTCTCCAATCTGTCCAGAAGTGTCTCAAATACTTAAGACACTTAGCCCACTGGCAAATTATGCATGGGAATTTCAGTTTGAATGACTATGCTTACAGCCTTTCTGCAGAATGCTCACTGTTTACTCTGGAATTAATCCAGGTCTATAAAACTTGTACACCAACATCATGTCTGTACTTAAGTAACAATACATTGTAAGGTGATTCACTTCAGTATAAAAACTCAGTAACCAGTTTTAAATTGACTTTTGACAAACAACCTTTAACCCATTAGCACCAACAGTACAGTTATTGTTAGAGTAGTAATCTCTAGTCCTAACAACTTTATATCAGTATTTTCTTTTCAGAAGTATCTAGACTGAAAAAAGTATTAGAGTTTAAGTATAATTTCCTAGCTATTGGCACAAGTCTATTAATTTATCACTATTTTATCAGCATGTTCATAACAGTCTAGCTTGTGTTAATCTAATTACGAAGTACTGGAATGTGAACACAGTAATTTTCTTTATCTTGAGGACACACCATCAAGGTGAAAATGATGGAGCCCAAGGCAATGCTAGTGATTGCTCTCTAACGAATCTACTCAGGAAAAGAGAATGTAAACTTTGTTTAAAAAACTGTTAACACATTTGGTTTTCTGCAAAGATGTTATTTTCATTAGTTTCTACTTTTCTAATCAATTCATCACTTCCTGGTTACTTGCAACGTGACTATAAGTACTTGTGCTGAAAAGTTTTGAAAAATGTCCACGTTCTTTCTGCTTCTGCGTTTGAGTCTGTCAGAGTTCTTTCAGAAAGGATTATGAACTGCCATGTTAAATATATATATATATTTATATATATATATATATATATATAAAATCTACTTTAAAATGCTTTTTCTTCTTTTTCTTTGATGCTCTCTATTGTGAAACTTTTATAAAGTTGATCAGGAGAACTTCTTTCTTCAAAGCTCATAATACTACTGAATTGATAGCAGAAGGTGGTACTTCAGGCTTAAGAATGAAATGTCCTGAAGAGTTCTCTAAAAATGTTTATGCCTGCTCTACAGGTTGAAGGGTCTGTCTTTATTTAGAGCATTTTGCTTCTGTCCTAGACAGCAGAAACTTGGATTGCATTTTTCGTCATATGTACATTTACAGACTTGGCATAGAAACAGGACTTCATATACAGATCTGTAACACTGCACACAAGTCGTCTTAGTTGATATTCATATTCAGAAAAAAAAATATTGGTGGAAACACTGCAGGTTTCATCATTTGGAATAACAAGGTGTCAGATGTGAAAGGAAGCCTCCCATAAAACATACAGTATGGTTTGAAATTTTACAAGCCGTTAGGCTGTTTTAACTAAAGGTAAGGCAAGAAGCTAAATTTTAAGTGTGACAAAATCTGAGGATACTTAAGCCTCTAATGTAAGTATAGGAATTTTGAAGCAATACATATTTGTATTAAATTGTCAAACTACATTGTTACTCTAAGTATAATATTCCTGAAATGCCTTTACAAAGCCAGCTGGAAACCTTGACATTTCATCCATATTGTTATTTATATACATATTTACTGCTGCCACCTGCTTGTAACTTGGCTCATATCATGAAGCAGTACAGTTCCCTTGTTTCATTATACTTTGACATTTCACTATAACTACATAGCTGCCCATTTCTCAGTTTCCAATTGCTCTGCAGCCGCTCTTGAATTATATTGGCTTAGTAATAGAATAAAGATCTTTCTCCGCAGTAGTACTAGCCTCATTTTTTCATACCCAGATGGTACAAATCACTGCTGGCACATGTAACAATTATAGCACAGCTTCTGCTGCTTAAATGAACCCCCATAAACCCTACAGAGTTAGATTAGATTAGGGAATTGGGAGGTGAGGAGGAGGTCTGGCCAGTGGTCTCAGCTGAAACCGACATGCATTTGTTACTGTCTGATGGAGCATATAGTATGTTTAGTAAGCCTGTTCTAAGAAAAATGTGAAAAACTAATAACAAAAATCATAAGCAGTATTACAACATACATTTTTACACATTATTATTCAAATAACCTGGTTATTTGAATACCTCACAATAAAGCTGACATTTTCCAGGGAGCAACACAGGAAACAGAAGTCTCCAGAAAGAGAAAAAGCTACTGAACCTCTCAGATCAGTTACTCATATTTATCCATGTCCTTGCTCCACTCACACTATCAAGTGAATCAATCAGCTTTTTGATATTTCTGAAGGAGGCTGGTGGCCACTATCCAGATTCTCAAAAACATTTAGAAATACATAAAAAATGTCCAATTAGTAGAAATGGCAATAACTGAGCATAGATAATGGGATTAACTGAAGAGGTCCTGTGAGAACACTAAGCTAAGCTGGTCTGGAGATGGAGAATAATTCTCCCTAGGCCAACCTACTTAATAGATGAGCAACATTTCTGTGTTGTCAGTCCAAGAGTGTGTCTTGAGTCATTTTAAATCTACTAAAGGAAAACTAGAGCATGAAAACCTTTACATGTGGAAAAAAAAAAAAAAAAAAAAAAAAAAATCATTTATGACTTGACTAGAGTTATACTGCTTGAAATTTAGTATAAGATAGAACACAATCTAAAATGCACACTCCTTTACTTATTTTAGGAAAATCCTCCAGGCATTCAGTATTTAAAATATACTAAAGTTGAGGGAGAAAAGAGAAGGAAAACTTAGTGTAAAAATATTTACATTTAGTATTCACGTAAGTCTTACAAAATAATGTGTTCTAAGAAAGTACCTGCTATACCTTTTCCTTTACTACATCCTGCTTTGGGGAATGGACTCCTGTGTATCTGGAAGGCTAACAGTTACAGATGTATCACAGCAAGGGAGAAAAGGAGGGAATTTAACGTCATTGTTCCAGTTGCCAACTTAACTTCCTGCTGACTAGAAGTTGCCTGATAGAATATAAAAGAAAGTTTATCCAAAAGCCAAAACTAAACCTATTTGATGTTTACAGTACAAAACTATCACCATATATTGCACATCTAAATCAAATACAATATGCTAACTTGAGAAATCTGCGTTTTTTACTGTAAAAATCATTTAGTGGACTAAAATGAGTAGAACTTCAAGCAAAGCAATAATTTCTCCTGATGTATTGATGACAACCACATCTCAGGACAGAACAGGAAGAGGGAAAGGCCATTCATTTATCACTAGATCCATAGAAAAACAAAACATAGAAAAAACTTTGTAGACTTAATTTCTATCTTAACTGGGATTGAGTCATTCAGTCTCAAAAGAAAGGCTAGTTTTTTTTGTTTTTTTTTTAAATAAAAAAATAAAAAATAAAAAATAGCTTAGCTTCCATTTAAGTCCAGGAAAGGAAAGTCATGTCCCGTCCCCACCCCCCCCCCCCCCCCCCCCCAAAAAAAAAAAAGGAAAAAAGACTAGTAGTTTTGACAATCGGTTCTTCTGAAAATCTGGCTATTTACTTTGATATCTAAATCTGATGTTATATGAATTTTTAAGGAAGATAAGAGGATTTCTTCTTTATGCTGAAAGCAATAGGGTACACACCATTTCACTAGTGGCAACAGCTCAAATACATTCTTCCTGATGAAACTGCACACTCCGTAATGAAAACCTAATACACATCTGCCTGAAATTTAACCCTCTCAGGAAAAACACATACTTGGGGATCATCTACCCCAGCAAGGGATTAGAATCTTGTCTCTCTCACACACAAGCACAAACACAGCTGAACTGATGGGAACCTATCAAACACTGAATATGAATTTACCACTATTAATTTAAGCAACTGTGCAGCTGGGATGAACAAAGTTGCTTGCTTTAACCCTTCCCTCCAGAAGTAGATCTAACCTGAATAAAGATTTCCCCACCTTCCATAGGTTACAACCTATGTCTTTCAGAATAGTTGCCTCTATGCTCCCCTACCAAACGTACGGAAAGCTTCCTCTAAGCTTATGATCTTTACTGTATGGACTGACTAACAGCAGTACTTGAAAATGCTCAATGAGATTAATCAAAATTAGTAAGAAAAGATTTTTATTATAGTATTGTTCAGAAAATAACTGACCAACAGAAAGAAAACTAAGTTTTGATGTACGTTTTTTAATCTCAAAGAATTTACCTTTGTCTTTGAAAAGCGTTAAATACATTTGTGATGACCCCTACCTCTCCCCACATTTTGCTTTTTAGTTCTGCTGTTTTGCATTTCAATTAACTACTTACCATGGAGACAGATTAATATATATGAACATTACAACTTTTGAATTAATTGATTAATGAGTTTCTGCTATTTACAATTGAAAAAAATCTCAACTCTCTAATGCAGCTGTTATTCAGTTGATAAACTTTAAGGAGAAACATCATTTTACAATAATAATATCCTAGTTAATTATTATTTTTTTTTCCCACACAAGTAACTGTTAGTTCAGTTTTGTAAAACAAAACAAAACAAAAATGTACTTATCTTCCTTCCACCATTGACCTGTATTTATATTTTACAGGAAATGAAATATAAGGACTCAAGCTACACTTGAGGAACAGCTTTAGAAGTTAATTTATCTACAAAATTTCAATTTTCAAATAAATTAAGTTTTTCTTATGCTTTCTGAACAACACTTACATGGTGGAAAACTACTAGACTTTAAACTTAAACAAATATTCATACTACAGCCTGCTTGCCAAAAGTTGGTGTGAATTCAATAGAGGCAGCTAAGGAAAGTAAGGCCAATTTATATGCATTATACGATCAATGTGTGTGCAACGCATCTCTACATACAGATGAAGGAAAAAAAAGCACTCTACTACATACAGTAAAAGCAGATATATAAGCATTTTTTTTAACCTTCTAAGCCACCAGGAAAATATTTATCTAATCCACCAATAGAAGAAATATTTTTATGGACAGTTTTTCATGTTAACAATTTTTTTTGAAACATGAAAAAGCATCTCTCAAATTGAGAGATTTTCAACAAAAGTTCTCTCTTACTCCCGGAGCTAAAAAACCTGCTACTATAATACCAATAAAAGTCCATAAAATTAAAAATAAAATTTATCTAGCAATACAAATCTTATAACATAAAACCATCAAAAAATGACTGATTTATTTTAAATCTCTCTTTGCATTACAACAACATAAAATGGTCCATGGTAAGCTCTATTACAGAAACAGTCTTTCTGTAAATGCCTATACCTAGTTGCAAACAACACTATACAATAATCTAATTCAATAATACACAGTGATTGGAATTTTTAGAAAATCTCATTTAGTGGTCATCAAGTTCCTGCTCCTGACAAACCAAATCTTTCCCTGACATATATGCTGCCTGATTTATTCAAGTTTGTCAGTACAACAAGCATGTGGCATGTCTTCTATTAGCAATCAGGTCGTACAATCCCCATTGACAAGACGGACAACAATCCAGTCTCGTAAAACATTCATGACACAACTTAGCACTCTCTACTGCTTGCTTTCTCATAAAACCAGTGCAAATCCCATCAAAAATTTAGCAGAACCCCTGCCTCATCTGTTTAGGCCTGAAGCTAGTTGCAGGGACAACTCATTAGGGACAAGCTCATTAAAACCAGCCCTGGAGCAAAAGCAGTTTGTGAGTCTCCTCATTTTTATTCACTTTCACCTAGCCATTCGACTTTCCTCTGTTTCCCAGATACAGAGCTTCTAATGATTTCGTACAATAAGCAAGGCTGTTTTCAAAGTTGTACTACACCCAGGATTCCAAAAAATGCAATTCCTTCTATACACAAAAGCTAATAAATAAATAAATAAATTTATTTGTAAGGTTTGGATAGTTTTATATTGAAAGGTAATATCAGAAAACCTAATGGATTCTTTTCTGATTACATTAGCAAAAGGTACCTATGCATAACAGCTACCAAACACACGCTGAAATCCAAACAGTGTATGGATGTGCAGAATTGAGGCTGGCAGATCAACATGCCTGAAAACTCACTTATATAGCACTATATTTAGCTTTTGATTTGGTATTTATAGCACCTGAGACACATAAAATACTTACCCCAAAAAAAAAAAAAAAAAAAAAAAGGAAACAAAATGAACAAAACAAACACAGCAAGTATTTCCATTCTCTTTTGGAATCTGTGCCATAATAAATATTGATTAAATAAAGTGATTGATTTTGTTATTGTTGTTGTTGTATGTTCTTTACCTTTCTGTCATTTTCTATAGTCCCTAAGTGCAGCAATCTCACTCTTGCCATGAACTCTAGCTGGGAAACCTTGCCAGTACTTTCTAAATTAAGTGCCCAAAGTCATGCACATTAATAAGTAGCCCTATTTCAAATGTCTACAAGCCATCAATAGAATTTGAAAATCAAGGTTATCCACAGTTCCGAATGTTAGTGATCACACTATCTTGTGTTCATTGTAAAACCTTCTTTACTTCTCCTACACAGAGAAATTATAATGGTCAGCAAAAAAAGTAGATTTCTACCCCTGTGATGACAAAAGCTTGTGAGAGTTGCACTGTACCTGTTGACTAATTTACACAGTTGAGGGGGAAAACACCATTGGGACACATTCTCAAAGGTCATCTACTCCAACTGGTTTTTAGAAGAACTTAATTCTAACAAATGCTACTGTCACATGCATGGCATAACTATTCAGATACAGATATATGCCCAAATAACGTATAATACATTGCAGAGTGTCTTCTAAGTTCAGAGTAGCAAAGAATAGCCTGGACAAGAAGGGTGTTCCAATACTTCCACAGACACTCTGTTAAAAGTGAAACCAAATCTTACTCGCCCAGTTAAGTGTTTAAGCAACGAATAGAAACACCTGTCGAGTCACCAAGCCCCTACATCTCACTCCAATCTCAATGGAGTGTCTTTAAATTAATATTTTTGCAAGCATGTTAATATTACAGAATCACAGAATAGTCTAGGTTGGAAGAGACCTACAAGATCACCAAGTCCAACCTCTGACCTAATGCTAACAAGTCCTCCATTAAGCCATATCCCTAAGCTCTACATCTAAATGTCTTTTAAAGACCTCCAGGGATGGTGACTCAACCACTTCCCTGGGCAGCCTATTCCAGTGCCTAACAACCCTTTCAGTAAAGAAGTTCTTCCTAATATCCAACCTATATCCTCCTCTGCTGCAACTTTAGCCCATTCCCCCACATCCTGTCACCAGGCACGTGGGAGAACAGACCAACCCCCACCTCTCTACAGCCTCCTTTAAGGTACCTGTAGAGTGCAACACGGTCGCCCCTGAGCCTCCTCTTCTCCAGGCTAAATGGTCCCAGCTCCCTCAGCCACTCCTCATAAGACTTGTTCTCCAGACCCCTCACCAGCTTCGTAGCCCTTCTCTGGACTCGCTCAAGCACCTCCATGTCCTTCTTGTAGTGAGGGGCCCAAAACTGAACACAGTACTCGAGGTGCGGCCTCACCAGAGCCGAGTAAAGGGGGACAATCACTTCCCTGGACCTGCTGGCCACGCTGTTTCTTACGCAAGCCAGGATGCTGTTGGCCTTCTTGGCCACCTGAGCACACTGCTGGCTCATATTCAGTCGACTGTCAACCAATACTCCCATGTCCTCCTCCGCCAGGCAGCTTTCTAACCACACATGTCCCAGCCTGTAGCTCTGCTTGGGGTTGTTGTGCCCCGGGTGCAGAACCCGGGGCTTGGCCTTGTTGAACTTCATACAGTTGGCCTTGGCCCATCGGTCCAGCCTATCCAGATCTTCCTGCAGAGCCTTCCTACCCTCGAGCAGATCGACACACGCACCTAACTTGGTGTCGTCTGCAAACTTACTGAGGGTGCCCTCGATACCCTCATCCAGATCATCGATGAAGATATTAAAGAGGACTGGCCCCAGTACTGAGCACTGGGGGACACCACTAGTGACCGGCCTCCAACTGGATTTGACTCCATTCACCACAACTCTCTGGGCCCAGCCATCCAGCCAGCTCTTAACCCAACATTCAAATATTCAACCACATTCAACCACAGCCACTATCCTTATATTCAGTGCACAGCACTATATACAGGATCCATCCTTATTCAAGTTCAGCCTCAGCTCATTTATAATTGTACATAACCTCACACACAGTCTTTTCAAGTTCAGCCTCAGCTCGTTTATAATTGTACATAACCTCACACACAGTCTTTAGCCCATCACTCAAGGCAATACAGCATCAAGGTGTACAGCATGTTTCAAAATCAAAAGTTAAAAATGGTTTCTTTTTCCCTTTTTTTTTTTTTTTTTTTTTACTTCTGTATATCACAGAGAATCAAAAATATTTCACAATCTGGGATACTGCCACAGACAAATCTGTCATGAAATTTTTGTAAAAAAAAAAAAAAAAAAAGGGTGTTGCCATGAAAAGTGTTGCACCAGTGTAATTGCTCTACATTGTCAAGTGCAATGAGCACACAGCACCTCAACCACTGTAGGTAAGTTGAAGGGCAGTGAAGCTTGTTTTACGAAAAATTGTTGCGTAGTTGGACAATATACAGTATGACTGACTAGCATCAAAACAACCTCACACAGATCAACAGTCCTAGCATATACATGACTCCCAGTTGTAAGCAAATCAGTTTTACTTTGCACTGAAACAGATGAGGACCATTTACTGAGTAGGCTAAGGAACAACATGGCAAAAGAACTGTTCCATTTTTGATTGTTTCATTTTTAATGAAAATCTCACCATCTCTCCATTCAACAGTCTTCAGTGGGGGCACAATTACTGTACATTCATGAGGCACACACATCATTAAAATAAAGTTTTATTTGAGAAACAATCATGTGTTATTCTGTCCTGCCAGAGTTCAAGAACTGAGCGTTTAGGCAACACTCAGACATACAGTTTAGTTTTTAGGTAGGTGTGTGTGGAGCCAGGAGCTGCACTCAATGATCCCTGTAGGTCCCTTCCAATTCAGGATATTCTTTGATTCTACAATTGTGCTGTGTTTCCTCCTCTCCCCCGACAGATGAAAGTTACAATATCATCAACATGGACCAAATACTGAAACTTCATGAAAAATGAGAACTTAGGGAGAAAGTTATTTAAAATTAATATAAGACAAGTTTTAGGAAAAAAAAAAAAAAGTGACTTTATCAAATTTATTAACTCAAGTTTTCAGCATTTCTAAAGCATTAAAATAGCCTCATTTATTTTTCCACTATCTTGTTACGTCTCTGTTAAAACATTACTTGAAGGCTGAGAACATACATGTCTCATAAAACGTTCTGTAGATATGGAATCTTCAAAAAACGGGAATTTGTAAAGAAAACAATGACAAAACAAAAGCACTTAAAGTGAGAATAGCAATATTACTTTTCTCCTTTTCTCCTGTAAATCTTATCACAAGAAGCTTAGCAACAGGAGGAGTAAAATTAAAATGCTTTAAAAACAACTAAATACACATTTAATAACGTTGGCTTTTTGTTTTCAGACAAATATGGGAAAGTCTCATTTAAGCTTTCTTATACCTTTTCAGAGGCACCTTAGATATAATTCTGCTTATACATTTACATAAGACATGTAAGAGAAATAGAATACAATTAGTTACCTTTTTTTTTTTTTTTTTTTTTTTTTTTTTTCTTCTCTAAGCTATTATCTTAGAAAAACAAGTAATTTTTCAGCTTCCAAGTGGACTATAAAATACAAGGAAATTCAAGGCAAAGCATTTGGAAGTTATATGAATGCATCATATATGTCAGCTTAGGTGTGTGGAAAAAACTGAAAACAAATGGCTTTCAAATAGTACTATTACTGCAATACTGAACGTTAATATATCAAGAAAACTGAAAGATGTAAACAGTTAATTTGGATTAAGCAAAGTTACTTGTTATTAGCTTTTAAGTATCTCTCCTGGTGAACTTGCTCTATGGCACTAATATATTTACAAATATCATGACATCTTTTCCTGAAGATCTTGGAAGCGCACCAATTCTATTAGACAGGAATTTAGCATAGGTCTTCTAACCAAAAACTCAATGACTTCATTGAACTTCATTACTAACACAACCTTCCCTTATTAAAAATTCCAAACAAACAGGTGCTTCACACTAGGCCTACTTCTAAAATTGCTTTCTTTTTATTCCCAGGGATACATCTCATGCAGTATAGATCAGTCAGGCATTGACAGCACATCACACTTTGACAAGCTGCTTGGCTCTGTTTAAAGTCTAAGTTAGGCCTTGGCCCATCAAGGCCATGGCTATTGAATTATTGACAGCCTCTCACTTTGGTGCTAAGGGAAAGAGTGCTATAGCCTCAGTTCAATAAAGATGAAATGGAAACCCTCTCTGAAGCTTACTTTAGCACGTTAAAGGAGTTTTAATGGTCTTGTTTAAAATTCAGTAAGAGAATACATTAGACTGATTACATTTTCAACAGCTAAACAAAAAGTTTGGGGTGTTCTTGAGATTATAAATGAGAGGAAAAATACATGAAGTACAAATTAGTCAACTTGTCATAAATCATACATTTCCAAATAATTTCTAATCCTCCAGTTTTATGTATTTCACAATTTTTCACCTCTCTGTATCATTATACCATATGCAATCAAGCATTAACACTGATACTGAGATTCATCATCTGAAAATACAGGCTGGCTTTCATAATGGTTACTTTTTGCAGATGCCATTAAATCTACAAGTTAATGCAATGGCCAGTCCATGCTTCCAATCTATCAATTGCATCAGTTCCCTCTCTCTTTTCTTCTCAGGTTATCAAAAGTGCAGTAAAGGGGTGCCAGTAAGAAACTGGCTGCACACTGTGGTTTTTGTTTGTGTGCTTGTTTGTTCTTTTACCGGAACTGTTCTATATAGCAAATCACCATTCTCCTAGAACTAGCTGATTAATATTAACAATTCTGATCTTCTTATATAATCTCTTTTCTTCTTCAAATTTATACCTGTCAAGCTTTACTTCTATTTTAATAGTTGGTGTCAGACAGGCAACAAGCAGAAAGTTCCATCTCAGGACTATAATTTAAAATACAATGAGACTCACATCAACTGTCGCACAGACTTGCGGAAAATTATTCCACATGGACTTCTAAAGTGCATCCTAAAAGCTTCAAAGAATGAGCACATTTTTAAAAATAATTTAAATTGATGATCTCTTTTTCTTTTAAGCAATTTGTCTAATGTGACCCTATACTCATTTCTCTCCAACATCACTTCCAATATGCTGCCTCCTGTCAAATCAACAAAGAGAGCCTAACAGCACATCTAAATTTGTGTTCATTTGCCTTCTGCAGGATTATCTTTGCCATGTCAAGCATTATAAGTAAATCAAAGATGCTTCTCAGGGGCTGTAAGAGTAGGGCTAATCTCCAGACAAATATTTAGAAGGGAGCTTAGCCTATTCTGGCTTTAATCGTTTCCAACTGATTTGACTTATTCTAATTACAGCCTTTATGCTATAAAAGCCATTTTTATATTGCTGAGGAGCAGTTTCACTGAAAATACATGGAATTTTGCTGAGTTTCTGTTCCCATGTTGATTATGGAAATGGTACTCTACAGTTTTCCTTTAATTAGAAAAACACACTGCACAAAGCATCAACAATTTTTTAACATTAATAACAGAGTGACAGTGTCCTTTTGTGCATCTTTAAATAACTCTTCAAAATATGACACCAGAAAGCCACCATTTCCCACTTGGGTATCATACTAAAAGCAATTTTCACATTTTTGCATGTTGTATTTATTCAAACACAGAACAGCATCTTTGAAGAAGCTGTTAAGTAATTTAACGTAACAGAATAAGATAATTAAACTTCTGGATAGTTTATGGTGCGGTGCTTTCAAAGTCCACAGACTTAGAACATTCAAACTTATATGCAAAGCAAATTTAACATATCTTTTGACAAATCAGGCATCATGGTTATTTGTTACTTTTATTACTTACTTACTTACCATGCTATCGTCTCCCATAATGAACAAACAGCTGAGATAAAACAATTCTGCTTTGCATCAACACACAAGCTTTTCTTGCTGTTTAACAGAAATTTAACTGTATTTCCTGAATGCTGTGACAGAAATCAAGGTGGAGGAGTCACAGATCTTATGTCCATTCCAACCAACGCATCACTAAATAATGCTTCCCTTTAACAGAGAAGGCCTTTCAATTCAACACAAAGCTGTTCCTGGAAAAAGTAGTTATGTTGTAATATATATAAGGCATGTAATAATATGTAATAAAGGCATGTAGTAATATGAATACACTGCTATCCCTTTATGTAACAGACAGCTCTAAACAGAATAGTTACCTTCCTCTCTATAGGGGCAGAAAGAATCAATTTTAATATTTTGATATGATGAAAAAAATAAATAGAAGATTAAAGTACTAACAAGCTGGTATGATTTATTATTATTATTATTTACATACAGAAAAGATGCTTTGAGAGTTCAAACAAGGAAAAGGCAACTCTTATATCTCTGTCTTGGATATGCTTACAAAAATATACATGTCGTGTTTAACACTGACTGGTCAAAGTGCTAAGCTGCTAGTACAACTTTATATAATGTGTTCTGAAAATAACAGAAACTACATAGAATAGACTATTCTACAGTTATTTAGAGCATGTCTAAGGTATTTAGAGCATGTCTTTTAATGTCTCCGTGAAATAACAGGTAGCACTACTACACAATTCTGGGGACTTCTATAACAAATCTCCAGGTCCCTTTCATTTATCTGAAAAGGACAGACCTGTTGACATGATCCTGTTAAGTGTCTCACACACACACACACACACACACAAAAAAAAAAAAAAAAAAAGTTTATATGCCCCATTTCCTAAAATGGGGTTCATAAATTACTCAGTCATTCGTATGATCTCTTTTTACTTACTGTTACAGAATTATGAGGTATAACTATAATTTTTATATAGACAGGAGGAATATAACTCCTGGCTACAGTTGCTACCAGAGGTCTCCGAAGTGGGGGTATGATATCCAGCCTACAGGAACACAAGCGTGGGAGAGCTGAAAAAAAAAAGATCCATGGCTAATAAAAGATGAGCAGATGCTGGAACTGTTCAAAACTATTTTAGTTGCAACAAAGAAAAAATATCTAATATAAAATGCACCATTTCTTCCAATGTATATCAGATGTTCCATATACAGTGAATGTTGATATGAAATTGCAGACTATTTAAGAAAAATCAACTTGTAAAACCATGCTAAAAATATATACGTAAAGTAGACCTACATGTACCCTAGAGTAAGGAGGAAGAAGTCATCAATATCAATATCAGGTTCCCTGGCAATTGTGCATGATACTTTTCCTGGCAAATAACTTGAGATGTCGATTATTTCACCCCCTAAAAAGGGAGCAGTGCACAACAGCAGAGAAAAGCAGGAAGATAATGGAATTGTGCACACAACAACTTTAATTGTTGTATTGTTATGGAGGGTCATTCTCTGAGAGTTTATTGTCTTTTTCTTTGTCTTTGTAAAAATTAAGCCTGAACTACTAATAGCTCTTTGATTAGACTGTTAAGATTTCAAGTACACTACTTAAATGCTTGTACTCTAAGTTAGAGACCTCCTGAGACAGATACGTGTTCTGTGCATTTAGTAACATACACTGGTTTTATCCTCCACTAACTTGAGTTTCACAATGTTAGAAATACGCCTAATAAAACAACACAGTGAATGATCAAGGAGCAGAACTCTGCCATTATTATGTTGTTGAAGTAGATACTCTTTTTTATATTTTATCAGAACAATAAGACAGCTGGTGGAGCAAATGCAAGCTACTGCATATACTGTCACGGTAATGGAATAAGTTATATTAAACTTCACATACACCACCTGACTGACAATGAGTCTAGAAAAGAGGTGGTCTCAGGGGATTATGGAAACACCCACAGGAGATTGTATTAGAGCCCCAGGAGGGAGTGTATTAAGAATACTTTAAATGGATTTTTGGAGATCACGATGGCTCTCAGAGGCCAAGAGTCTCTTCTCTAATGCCTTGGGTAGATCCAATACAGGTTCAAGAAGCATTTGGACAACACTTTCATACACATGGTCTGATATTTTGGGTGGTCTTCTGGGGACGCAAGAGGTGGACTCTATGATTCTTTGTGGGTCCTTTCCAACACAGATATTCCATGATTCTATGATTCTATTTTTTTTTCCAGAACTGTACATCCTCACATTGTCCATTTGTGGTATGTAAAAAGTTAAAAGTTACAAAAAGTTAAAGCACTCAAACAAAAAATTAAGAATATGACTGCTCATTTACTTGGAATATATTTCACCGGGCACATGTTACACCAGTTCTCCAAAGACTATTGGCTCAGTTGGCAGACAAAATTTATTTTGGTTTAGACCAACACATTTCTCATGTGCCTGTATCCAGGCACAAGAAACTTTTATTCAGCCTATCACAGAAGAAAAAATCTTTAAATCAGCCTTACAGTCATATAGTTGAATGCCAGAATTATATCCCCAAAGCCCTGCTATCTTCAAGGAACTTTCAAAGGACAGGGTTGAAGAACAATTTTTGCCTATAGCTTTCACACTGCCAAATCTCTCAAATTTCCCACAACCTAAACGGTAACGAAAAAAAGCCCTCAGGAAAGAAACAAAACCAATGCACAAGGAAGCAAAATAAATACACTTACCTTCTACTGTTCTATGTAAAGAAGTATATAAAAAAAGTCTTATTAGAACTACTGAAACCAAGTAATCTTTTCAAAATACTCAAGAAAAAGGCAACTAGCATTTACAGATGTAATTATCTTCCATTTAGTTAGTAGTTGATATGGAGAAGCAGTTACATTTTTAAAAAGAAAAAAAAAAAAAAAAAACTCCCACATGTCATATGGATATTACATTTTATACTTTACATCAGCATCTATCTGCAGAAGATGAAGGTGAAATGTTTGCAAAAAGCATATTCTCTCTTACCTACATATTATTCAGTCTTTGCCCCTGAAACATCTGATAATAGTTAATTTTGAAGAATAGTTGACCAGAAGAACAAAAGACACACACTAAAATAGAAGCAATGGGGTCACTACAATTTTACTTTAAATAGCTAAATCCCAACAAAAATTTGATAAATTAACATTTCCATGGTTGTTAAACTATACTATAATATTCAAGCAAGAAAAATATCCTTGACACTTTCTAGAAATTTCAATATTCTCATATAAACAGAATAATGTTTTGCAATAACTATCAGAATAACTTCTGCCTTACATTCTCAATGTTGCTTTCTTATTTCAGGTTTCGTCTCTCTTTACATATATCAACTTCCACAAGGAAACCATAGATAATTTCAGGAAGAATAAAGTATTGAATAGTGTATCCAATTATGTATCCCAGCTTATTTAAAGAAAAAAAAAAAAAAAGGAAAGAAAAAAAAAAGAAGTAAATGTAGTGCTATAATTCTCAGACATTCTAACAAAGCTAGAATCAATTCTCCAGTAAATAACTTACATGCTAACAGCTAGCCACTGTCCAAAACCATCATCTTTGCCATTTAAGTTAGAAAGGACTTAGAATGTCCTGTGCAGGACATGTGATGTTCCAAACACAGTTCTGAGCTATCCTGATTTGCATTTATACTAGCACAGTATGTATTTTTAAATAGGTTGTAAATATGCTAACAGGGTATATAAAAATGTACTGGAAACCACAGAATTACCCATGAACTTCTTCCTCTTCTTCCCTTCAGTGATAATATTGTAGAGCGGATACTGTTTCTAAAAGATGGTCCCAGTCATCCAGTTTCTAACCGCCCACACTGACCACTGCACCGCGCTCTCACAGGTACCAGCCCTGTGAGTGCATATAGGTGAACAAGACAGGGAAACTGACTTAGCTTAAATTAACCCAAAAGCAAACAGGCTAGCTTCACCCAGATGATTTTCAGGATTTGGTTCAATGAACACCTATCAGGTACAAGGAAGGGTGGGACTTCCTTATTCATTTGCAGTGACATCTTTTTTCTCCTTACAGGTAAATGAGGTATAGGCTCTGATTTTCCCACACTCCCCAGAAAGCAACTATGCAAGAAACTAATTGGACATACAAAAGAAGATTCAGTAGGCCTTTTGCAAAGCTACAGGACAAAAAAGGAAGAAAAAAAAAAAAAAAAAAAAAAGCTAGATATGCTTTGGTTTGCTGTAACTTCAGATGTGCCCAAAAGAACAGTAATTCTCTAGAATTTGACTATAAATATACTCCAGTATTACTGAAAATATGAACCATGGTTACTCAGTCATATCATTTGTGGATTCATTGAAGCCTTCCCTCCCTCCCCATCCCTAAAATTGCAATAATGTGAATGCCACAGGCCTGATTTTGCTGAGGTACAGCCTGGGGCCCAGTGACAGAACTGCTCATTGCACTGGGATTTGTAAAAGCCTTTCATCAGAAATGAGACCCTTAGAAGACCTGGCACCCAAGTCCAGTCAGGTACGCTAAAATCTGACCATTAAAGAAGAAGATGCACAAGCAACAAAGGTCACTGTTTGATTGTCCTAATCTGTATTGTGGTATTTCAGCATGAAACAATTCAATTTCACCCTTAGAGACCAAACTAAGCGTTCTCATGGGGAAATTACCAAAGCAGGATTACCAATTTCCACATTTTTATCCTAAAACCACATACAAAGCAAATAAAACATCCCAATGCTATTTAAAGAGTCACTGTGAAGCAAGGAGCTGCACTCTGAAGGAACTGTAACATCGTTGTGCTAAAAGATGATTCACTGACATATATGGAAAAGAAACTACACGCCAATACTGAATATCTAGGGAATTTGGAGTGCCTGCAACCATAAATAGAGCTGTGCTTCAGTTGTGATTTCCTCTCGTTCTGGACATGTTCTAGGGCAGGTTCGATCTGAAACACACTGTGGTCTTTGTCTATTTGTACTCAATACAACTGGGTATCCTTTCCAGTAACTGCAGGAGAGGAGACTGCCTGCCCATAGCTTTCATCCTGACACAGCCTCAGGACATGGTCTAAGAGGTTACCTGGAACTGGAAGTCACTCTGATGTGCCTCCACCTAAACTTGTGATCCCATAGCATGCCTCAGGAGAAATGTTGTACTTCATTACACCAGGTAGGGCTTGAAATATTGAAGTATACCTTTTAGATAAATACTATCTTTAAGTTTTAAAACCCTAAAATAATGCTTTTAATTTCACAATTAATAGCTCATGAGATTTAATATATATATATATATTTTGCCTTTATCACTTTGGAAATTTAAAATTTTAACTGTTTTAAAAGAATTTCAGGAAGTCAAAGAACTTTTCTTATGAAAATGGCACAGGAAAAAAAAAAAAAAAAAGGAACTGAAAACTGTTGTTCTTTAACTGTCCTTTAAAATATTAATTGGTCATATTTCACTCATTACTAAAGTACACTATTACAAAAATAAACAAAGCAGACTTCAAAGGCCTGGCTATTAAGCAGTGCTATGGCTGTGGAATAGAGATGCCCTGACAGGCAGTAGCTTGGAGCAACATATGAAGAGACTATACACATCTCTACGGTTCTGTATTTAGTACCTTTAAAAATATATATAAAAAAAAAAAAAAAAAAAAAAAATCAGAAATAGTTCTGAAAGGCATTTTTGGGCTTATGGTTTAGCAATACCAGAAGCTCAGCAGCTTCTATATTGTATAATTTATCTCATTTTTAAATTTTAAAATTTGCCACATAGAAAAGGGAACACAAACTAACATATATCAGAACATAGTTTATTCATCTGTCTTCTATTTCCCTGATGAGAAGACAAGTGTTATTACTTGGCTTGCTTATGGAAACGTATGGGGTACATTTTGCATGCATATTCATATTAAAAATATGATAGCACAATGCAGACAAAATGTAAAGACTGAATGATAACAGAGTTCCTCTTCATCAAAAGCCTCCTGCAAAATGGGATCCATAACAGAATTCAGTTACAGCTTGGATTTCTTCATGATCAGGCCAATGCTTCCAAGGATTTGACACAATAATTTTTGGCTTGAGCACCTTCGATCAGAGATTTTTTTTTTTTTTTTTTCCTCTATATAGCTGGCAGCTTCATAAAAGAACACAGCAGTATGGGAAATGAAAAACAAAGAACTGTGATTTTGGAGTGACCTACTGTTACTGTTCTATCTGCTTTTGAAGCAAGTGAAAAGAGACATAAGCATGGCAATGGAATTTGTTCATGTTTTGCACTTCTCTGAAATAAACAAAAGCATTGAAAATAGCATTCTGACACAGAGCTAAGCTATCTTGGTCGTTTTTAAGAGAAGATATGTGCTTGAAGATGTACCTACAAAATCCATGATACACTTCTGACAAATTCCAGAACCTATGACACTGTACCTATGTTTCATGACATCACTATTTGACATTAGCTAAGTACACACATAGCTAAATGTGTGTACTATGTATAAACCTATCTCCCAGCAATCTAAAAGCAGAATTTTTTGTGCAATTTTGTTTGTTCTTGTCCTACAGGATCAAATCAGACAGGCAACTGTGATTGCAGTTGACAATTTTGATATTTCTGACTCTCTCACCAGGATGAACAGACTGTCAGAGCCAACGCTTAGCTACTATGTGTTTTCCTACATTTTTAGCACTCTGCTTCAATTTGTTAATGCATGTTAAGATATAACCTGCTCATATTATACACTGTAAAATACGTAAGTAAAAAACAAACACTGTCAACAAAATTAACCCCAACAATTGAAAGGAGATAAAAAAATTACAAGGATAAACAGAGGTTGTTAGATTGTTAGATAAACCTTGAAATAACTACAGATGCCACCTTTTTTGTACCTTACTCCTCAATCAATCTCCTGAACAAAGGA
Source organism: Nettapus auritus (assembly GCA_011076525.1). Taxonomy (NCBI): domain Eukaryota; kingdom Metazoa; phylum Chordata; class Aves; order Anseriformes; family Anatidae; genus Nettapus; species Nettapus auritus. Next base: position 14,463,119 of record CM021778.1, read on the forward strand.
GATGTGCTTGTTAGCTGCCACCTTTGCACTGTGAATCCTAGAAAAGGACACTTAATTCACTGATATCAAAAAACAAACCCAAGTCAACTTGCTGTTGGACATTTTGAGACCGTGTCACTAAAGAGATCTTTTAAAATCCATTATTATAGTTTCTTTAAAACAAATGAATTACAAAATTGAGGAATTCTGACAATAAAGAATACAATGCTAAGTATTTTAAATATTTAAAATAAAATTCATAAATGCTAAGGAATGTAGACTTCAGGGTGAATATTCTGCATCATACCAACAAAATATGTGCCAACTAATGCTTGATATGTTTTACAGGTGCGTCAAAATAAAATACACATTTTATGAATTTTTTACTCAGGCACATCTTATTCTGCATTGTCATTGATATTTGGAAAAGTTACTTTCCTTATCACCTTTTCATTGATGCTGTTCTCATTTGTAAACATAATGCATCATCATCTCTGAAGTACTAAATCAGTTACCTGTTGCCAGGATTGCAATTTAAATAATGCAAAAAGAAATTAGGGTCTACTTGCTTATTGATGCAGGGTGAAAAGTGTCAGCAATGTTAGTTAGGGTTACATGCACACAATGGTAAAGATAAGACCTGTTTGTTTCATTATTTTTGCTTTCATCTTTCAGTATTCTGCTTCACACTGTTTTCTATTTTAAAAAATTCTCATTGCAATGTTTTAATAGGAACACCAAAGAACATTAAAATAGCACTAGAAGCTGAACACTGTTATTAGATAAAAGAGGCTCTAATGCATTAGGTGGTGTTGAGTTAATAGGAAAACAGCTTTGATTCACTAGCCCCTGTCTAACATGCTACTACAACAGAAGTAAAAAGGCAGTAGGCAACTCCCCTCTAATCACCTCCTGTTAGCTGCAACTATAGGCAAATTGCTAGTGAGGATTAAGTGGGGAGACTATCACAGGATCAGTGTCAGGCAGAAAAAAGACTCAATTTGTGAGCAATCATGACTCCCTAATCACTTCCCTAAGAGCTTTAGGAATTACTAACAGTAGTTTTTAGAACTGTGGACACATCATAAATACCGACCTACAGAAATAAAGAAGCTCTTTTTATCATGAGTTGTGATTGTGATAGATGGATAGAACAGTTAAGTATATAAATAATAAAGCAATTGAAGGCTGAAAAATAATAAATAATTCATGCTCACAAATGCTGTACATTCTTGAGATTACTCAGATTTAGATATATGTGTCTCAACACTGAATTCAAACTGAGATAAACTAAAACTTGCATGGTTTGGAGGCAGACTTACAGACAAATCTGTCACTGTTACAATATGGTGAAAGTGCCCATGCTACAGCAATACTGTTCCACATGAGTGCTGCAAGAGATCCTACCGATTATATATTTTCAAGCAGTTGTTACAGATTAATTTCCTGTCAATTACTGTATTTCCAATTATTTTTTAAATAGATTTTATTCTAGAAAGCACAAAAGTCGTAAGAGTATCTGTAAGCGTTGTTTCATTTTTTTTTAAATAGTTAAAAATACAAACACAATTAAAAATGCAAATATAGAAAAAAATCTTACTGATACTGGCTTCAATTTTTTATGTATTGTAACACTACATTAGATTACAAAATTCAATAACGACTACATTCACTAGCTTCATAACGCCTGACAAATCTATAATTGCTGTGGTGAAAATTCAACATGCTCAATAAATGATACCAGTTTAGCGTTTTAGAGATCACAAAGTTTTATTCTTCCTTTGTAGTCTGAGTTTGCAAGACCATTGGCTCAACTGCTTAATCAAAAAATTACATTTCCCTCTATTCCTTAAAATGACCTAATTTTCTCATACCAAAAGGAACAAAATTAATATTCAGCCATTCATTAAAAAAAAAAAAAAAGACTTTTAGCATAAGGCATTTTTCAAAGCTACTATTACAGTAGCTAATTGTCAAAATAAGGCATTAGTTGACAGACATGTCAAGCTATTATTCAGCAACAACAGATAAAAAAATAAAATATTACATCAGATTGGGTCTGGACTCAAAATATTTGTTTTCATGTTTAAATGTTTCAGCATTATATGGGAGTAATTCTGTTATAAAATCAAAAGTAGAACATATATTTAAAAATAAAATGTGTTATCACCAATAGTGGTTTAAGAATAATAAGCCACAACAGTTTCAGTGTTTTTATTTCACTAAATGTCATAGTGCTTATGCATATCAAAACTTGGGATCACTAACATTAATGGAATAAAAAACAATTAAGGCCCAGTAATCAATGACAATTTCTTCTACTACCGTACTTATAACTTACAAGATTTAACAATAAATAGCCAAAATAAAAAGCACTGCTCACACGTTTTACATGCATCTCAAACTTGAGCTGGAAACCATATATTTTTGTAACAACGTTGTAAACTACCCTCCAGGAACTAAATAGGTCCTTCCAAGGTAAGGTAAGAATTCTCAGGTAAGGTAAGAATTCCCAATGGGAAGCCATCAAAAATTAAGAATGATGTTGTGTGTGCCACTTAAAACCTCATATGGAATACTAAACATAATAAAATACATTGCATTCTGACACGACATTATATTAGCTTGTTTACAGTATATATTTTTAAAGAGTGACATGAAAAAGTACATAAAATTTATAAAATATTACCTTTCAGCTAAATGCTTGAAGACATATGTTCAGAATGCCTGCATGTACACTGCTTTTGTTATTAGGTAGGAAATCTTTTCTCTCCTGTAACAATGTTTTTAAATCACAAGAGAAAAACAAGAAAACACAAATTCGGAAAAAAAAAAAAATAATAATAATAATAATAATAAAAATCTTATATGTATGTTATAAAAATACCCAAAAGCTATACTGTATTCCTTGTTTTCTTATCACTTGACAAGCACAAATGAGAAAAAAGTAGATCACTCCATCCTGTCTCCACTAAAAAGACATAAACCCAGCTTTGTTGTTGTATTACCTTGTCTGCTCTTTTCACAGAAGTACAAATTGTATATATACATACACACGTACAGTTATATTTATGAAAATTACTTGGTACTAATTAACCACTTAATTAAAAAGTATATATATGCTGCAATATGTTTCAAGACAGGAAATTTTTGGGTATCTCATTGTGTTATATTGTGAATTAACAACAGCAGATTTCTTCATCCTGTCATGTTAATTTGAAATATATATAAAAAAATGCATTGCACAGTATTATAACATGCTACGTTCATAAAACCAGTAAAATCTAGACATCTGAAATCCAAATGGAACTCCCACATCACATATTTCCTTTATATAGACTGGACACATGACCTGGTCAGCGAATCAAAAGCGAGAACCACAAGGTATCACATGCACGTGTAAACATCATTAGCTCACATTGCATCAAATTTCGGCTCCAATGTCCTCAGTTGGCATGAAACTCCCCCACTAAAAATACTACTGATCTATTAACAGTAGTTTTATCATAATTATTCCATGAAAATTGTAAAACTTAATATTTGTGATTGCAATACAAAAACTGTTTACAGTCTAACGAGTCTTGTAAAAGCCTTGTGTAAGGAAAAAGGAAAAAAAAAACATGAGCATTAGAAAAAAAAAAAAAAAAAGTAGCTTGTCCAATTATCTATCATTAACTCCTGTTTCCAATCAATTTGCACCCTCTCTATGCAATCAAGGGCCAATTTTAATTAGTTTGAATAATAAGAAACAATGTTTATCTGCCCATGCAGTGCAGTACCCTCTAGAACTAGCAGGCAGACACTGCAACACATTTTTTGCCTCCTAGGTCAGCATTAGCTATAGTTTTAGCTGTTGTAGCTAAAGGCAACTATACTTGTAATCAAGCATCACAGGGATGTTTTTGCTTTCTCTCCATTTTTATTTTTATTCTTTTTTTTTTTTTTTTTTTTTTTTTTTTTCTTGTTGCTGCTTCCTTGCTGAATCCCCTGTTTTAATATACAAACTCACCCCACTGTGAAGTAAGCCCTTGCAGGGTTGGATAGCCACGAGAACGTTAGTGGCTAGTGGTTAGCTCCATGGGGAATAAAAAATTAAAAAAAAAAAAAGAAAAGAAAAGAAAAGAAAAGAAAAGCTTTTTTAAAAAAGGCAAAGCATCAGGGGTATGCGTAAGAGAAGGGAAAAGGGATGGAAAATTAATAATCCAACAGGCAGGGTCCCTCAGTGTTATTAATCATACTGCTTCTCACAAGCTAGAGAGGAGCTGAGATTTGCACGTGGGAGGGGAGGGGAACGTACACTATTGGCCAACGAGCTCATTCCTATACATCTCAGCCAATCCTTTTTTTTTTTTTTATCCTCCACTCTTTTCTCCACCCTCCTCCTCCTCCCTATCCCCCCCCTCCCCTCCCCCCAACCCTCGCCTTAAGGTACAAATATATCTGAGAAGCAGTTACAAAACCCTCGAAGATGAAAAATCATGCTCCCAGGCTAGGCAATGCTTGGTCCAGTTAATGCACTATAAACTTTATTTGAGCTGACTTCTCATTTGATCCCCTTGTGACAGGGTCAGTGAACGGCAAGCAATTCCATCCCAAATCATGCCATAATCGAATTGCTGCCTATTTCCCGAACCTATAATGAAAAAGGCAACCGAAATAATGCAGGTAATGTTGGCAGCCTCCCCTTGCTGTCGTACATTATTACTGCTGATTGCTTGCCTCCATTTCCCCCGTACTCTAACAATGAATATATTTCACAGCTCACTTGCTTTACTGTGTGGGTGGTATGGCATAGACACCTACATGATATGAAAGAAAATCTAAAACAATAGGGTTTTGTTTCTGTGCACAGCACCTAACAGGCTGCTGGTAGGAAAGGCAATTTTGTCAAACTGCTACAGGAAAAAAAAAAAAAAAAAAAGACTAGTGAGGCTTAAACAAGACTTTGGGCAAAAACACTACCAACTTCTCTTTATCTATTTAACCCCAGCTTCACCTGATCGTCTACAGAATAATTCAAGCAGTTATTGGCAGTCCTCAAATAAATTAAATTACACAGCTGTTTCTAAAAGATTATTTTAAAGTCAACGTCTCCTAGAAAAATATATATATGTACAAGAAAACATATATATGTACAAGAACACAACACTTTTCGATAGAAAGTATTTCATTACCAATGTACACATCCTGCAAAATACATATATTAACAGCCTGAAACATATGCTGAGAACTAGCTCCATTAGAAACAGGAGAATCTCTACGAATTCACTGATTTATTACAACTACTGAAGCAAAATATGCAATTCCTTTTCTCACTTCTACCCACCCTGTAATGTGAACAAGGCATGTGCCAGAGGAAGAACTGCACGATTCAGACTACAGCCAGTCTGCTTACTGCTCCTGTCCACTAGCAGCCTAGAGCATAACTGCTTCTTGAAAATACAACATAGAACTGTGTAAAGCAGGTACTAATCACAAGGTAATTACATTTTCAAATGACATAAATTAACTGCAGTTGTGAGGAATATTCCTTTTGATCTGCTGGATGGCATAAACCTGACTGTTTATATAACCCTTTACTTTGAATCTTACTTTAGAAGAGTTTGAAGCATGAAGTACAGGAAGAGAAGTCTTACGTAATGATCAAAAACTATATTTAATAAGGACAAAGCAATATTCAAGTGCATTTACCTTAAAAAATGCCTGCAATGAAAGCCAATGTGTGTAACTGAGCTACATCAGCATCCTATGCAAAACCCAAAAAGCTGACAGCTTTGAACTTTTGTAAAAGGCTAGGTGCAAACCCAAACTGCCAGCTAGTCCATCACTGATACCAGGGCAAAGCATAAACCAGTCTAGATGTGAAATTCAGCCCAGCTTTTATTCTGACACATAGAAACATTTCAGTGCAAAAGCACTAATTTTATCTTAAATCAGCATCAAATGTTTGGATCAAATTACTTATACCAATATAAAGAGGAGAAAAAAAATGAAATCACAGATGGAACACAATGAAAATTCCAACAATATCTGAAATTATATAAAGTAAGTTTCTATTACATTAGCACCATCGATAATATTTACAAGAGAGAACACTATGGTTTACAACAGTAGACTTAAAAAAGCAGAGATTTCCAAAAGAAAGTGACTTTCAAAACACATTTTAATTTTATCTGGATTATAATTGTTAATGAAAGATGTTCTCATTAATTGGCCAGTACCCTCATTTCATTATCTCAGACAAGAGAAACAGGGACTGTAAGTAGGCATTGTAATTTTAAAGTAATGCAATCCCTCATACGACTAGAATACAATATGAATATTTCACTATCTGAATGACTCTAATTTTTCATTTACTGCTCAGGCAGAACTGATTGCAGACTGCTTTTTTTTTTTTTTTTTTTTTTTTTTTTCAGATGCATGGGTTCAAAAGTGCATGCCAACATATGGACATAGAGTAATTCTTTAAAAACTCAGCACTGGAGGCTATGAAGAACAGATCTTATACAGAAAAAAAGATCAATATAAAGAAAAAATTGTTCTAGATGTAATTGAAGTCATACATTTTTACACGACTTCTGCTATACACCCAATTACTGCTATTTATCAAACAGCAGACAACATTGAACCTGGCAGCATAAAAAACAAATTTTACTAAGTCAGGGGAAAAAAAGGAAAAAAATCATCAGAAAGGGAAGGAAAAAAGATACAAATAATAAATAATTCAATATTCCTGAGGAAAGCTCTTGCAGAAAAGGCCTGACTGATTCAAACATCAGACGTGAGGCTGACAAGAGATATATCGATTTAGACAATTCTATCATTATTATTCCAGCCTGAGTCCTTCAGAAAAGCTGTTCTTTTTGCCCCTGTTTTTATTGCTGTAACTAACAACCTTTTCTCTTATACCTTCCTCTCTTTGAACTTCAGCTCGTTACAGCTTTAATCTCAGTCTGGGTAAAAAATGATAAATAGAAATCCTAGTCTCATTTAGTTGAAATGTAAGCTTGGTTGTCTTAAGACACAATGATAGAAAATATTTGCTTTATATACATGTGACTTTAGGGCTTCCTTAAATTAGGTCAAGTGCTTCTTGAAGTTTCTAATTATAAGAACAGGCCTTTGACTCAGGATTAAATACAAGCAAGACAGCACTGTTTACCTCCAATCTCACTTTGCTAGATGCATGCCTTTACCAAATTTATTACTGACCGCTTCTAAGTTTACATTACTTATGTAGATATACTATAGCTAAATTAACTGGGTTTTATACTGGGTTTTCCCTACCTAAACAGGACTATACCACTGTAGATGTTGCCTAAAAAATTCCTTGCGGGTCAATGCAAATCACTAAAATGAAGCCATATAATTACTGAAAGAAAGCATTCCTCCATTACACATTCTGCGAGCAGAAGTATTTCTTCACTGTTCGATGTGTTAATTACAAGCGGATAGGATATGCCACAGAAAATTAACAGTCTCACAAAGACATCAGAGGTAAACACACAAAACAGGAGCTGCTTAAGGGTCAGGAGAGCAAGTCAATTTTGAAGAAAGATAAAAGAACTGTCATGTATATGATTGCCTATGAAAGAGAAGAGGGCAATCCTGCCTTGTTATCATCAGTTAATTAGGCACTACAGTCAGGCATGCATACACTGCAACACATTTGCCATGGTAATCAAATGTATTATTCAAATGTAAAACAAAACAAAAGCAACTGCAATTCTGACAAGGAAGAATACAATCTCCCCACACAAAGGTGCTGAATTAACTTTATACATGAGTTAAAAGAAAGCTCAGGAATATGTTATATTAACTTGTTCCAACAGCATAGCCCTTTAATTCAGACTTAAATTCCACTTCTAAAGCAAATACTGTTTTCCAAACTTGATTCACATGCAATGTGATGACCTTTGCAAGCAACAATGAGGGTAATAAAAAATAGTTGATACTGCAGTAAGATCTTGTTATGTCTTTAATATAAGTATTGCTTGATGAGACTATATTGCTTGATGAGACTAACAGCCTGCTCTGCCTAGAGTGCATTTGTCTCTCAAGTCAAAAAGAAAAAAAAAAAGGAAAATAAAGCAATACAAAACATTTTCCCTGTCCTGAGCTGTAAGTGCAAGAAAAAAAAAAAATACTATTAACTCATCTGCAAATGATATGATGACACCGTGATAAGAAGCCTTTTGTTCTCACTAAGGCTTCTATACTACTATATACTACTGTATACTACTATATACTACTATGTAGTATACTACTATACTACACTCTATACTACTCTATAAAACCAGCTTTTTTTTTTTTTTTTTTTAATCCACTGATACAAAATGATGCTTTTGGTCTGCTTTTTATTAGACTGAACAGAGAATATCCAATACTTTGTTCAGCACCAAAATTAGGATAACAGCCAGGGAATGATAGCAAGCTAACACTTTCCCATTTATTAGTATTAAACTTCTAGATTACATAATTCTCAATTTGTCTATGTTTCTTTTACACAAGTAAAGACCAGCAAGAAAAATCCCACCAGACTTCTTCCAATTTAGCTAAACACTGTATCTCCCTAAGGTGGTGACTCTTCATATAAAATGCATGCTCCCTGCTATGAATAAGAAAAGGTAGAGCAGGTTTGACCTGCTCATTCAAGTTTATAGAAACATGATTGGGTTGAGAGAAGGGAATGCCAATTAATTGATGCTGTTCCCTGTCTCACTGAATAAAATGAGGGAAGGACCTGAGAACAGTAGACACAATCAGACATACGCACTCTAGCATCTCTTCTCCCCATGCGCATTGGGTCTCAGAATTATCATTGCACGTCACAGCTCCCAGGGCTTCCAGAACAAATGTAGCAAAGGAGCACCTGAAACTGTGGTAATTTCCCCCAGGTTTATAATCCCCTACCTCCTCCCTTCTCACAGCATGGAAGCAAACAACCAAGGATAGGGACTATTCAAACCAGCACAACCACTACTGCCTCTAATCTGTTAAATTACAATCTCATAAACCTAGACTAAAAAGCAGACAGTCGGATGTCTTGTGTGATTTTGCAAGACTAGAAGTTACACTTTACACTTTCAATAATAATTTATATTATAGTAATTTATATAATAATTTATATGATCTTATACTATAATAATTTACACTTTCTTGTGCCCGTGTTGCAGAATCCTCTCCAGTTCTTCAAATAAGTTTCAGCTTCCTATACCTGCATGATAACTAAAGCTTTCTTGTGTTTTGCCACAAAACATTCAAAATACATTAAAGAAAAATGTTTTTGTTGCGTGTGCAGGTACTGACCAGCTTAATTGATTAAATTATTCTACAAATACCAATAAAAAGTAATAAAAATACAAAATTATGTGGCAGAGAACTACCTATTATGTTATTATTTTGAAGACAGCTGCCGTCAAAAGATATATATCCATAGTATCCACAATATATCCACAATATTCTCTAAGTTTGACCATCTCAATCACATACTAAAGGAGAGAACAACAGGATACAGAAGTGTCTATTCTGATCACATTAAACTAACATGGGTAACTATGAAAACTTTGTACATCTGCAATCTCAGCATTTTCAATGTCCTGGCATACAGTAACCTGGGAGAAAGAAGTAATATCTGTTTCTTTGGCACAGAGATTTTCTGTTAGTCAGTCTGTCACTTCCCATTTCAGTTAACAAAATGTTGAATGCAGCTCAACCTTGGACAAATATTACAGCTCTGCAGAGTAGAAAATGGGTGAATTGTTTCACAGTAAAGATTTAACACAACTACAACTACAACTAGATCTACAACTTTTTGGCACATACCAAAAAGTTAATATTCTGCAAAATTAACTCAATTTATTCCTCTTTATATTTTACTGTATTTACAACTGACTTGTTTAGCTGGAATTTAAATTGATAATAAAGTAATTAATTACCCTCTGAGATTCACAGTTCACTGTATTTGTTACTCATTTTGCATCCAAACTGCCTACTCTTTCAAATACTCTCACTGAAACCTCTGGGACCTCTGTCAAGGATTAATAACCACATACTCATCCTAGAAAAGCACATATAGCTATCTGACATGTACAGAGAGAAATGGCTACATAAGGAAGACCAGTGGCATTTCTGTCAGTTTAAAATTGTTTAGACTATGTGAAATAAACCAAAAAATTAAAATAAATTGAAATAGAAAAGCATTTCACTTTTCATCCTATAATGCAGCTTTTGACACAAACACACAGGCTTCTCAGAGGTGTTTTCTTTTGTATCCACCTGAACTTTCTGATTTCTGCTGCTACCTGAAAATACCTTACACTACACAAAAATTACCGAGAATGTACAATTCCCTCATTAATACACATCTGTCTCATAACTTAAACACAAACAGCCTTCTTAATTTGTTTACAATTCAGTTCTTTCACAGCTTTCAGCCTCACTTTACTTTGCAGGTTTTGAGATAGGAGCACATCCTGCTCTTCCACTGAGCTACAGAAGGGCTCTGCCCTTCATGCAGATGCTCCAAACACCAACAGCATTCCTCCAGTGGGGATCTGACTGTACGACTGTGCACCACTGCCTGCCTGGCGTTACCTATGTTATCAGATAAAATCAAAATAATGTCTGCCTTTTCTCTGAATATGGAATTATTTGAAAGACAAATATGAAATATGGAACTTTATTTCTTCTCCCCTAAAGTAATATTTACACTTATTAATTTCAGATGAAGAGGTGACAAGCCTCTTTTTTTTTTCCCTGAAAGTAAAGCTTAAAAGCTGAAAGTAAGAGTTTAGTATGCCTTTTTGTAAGGTATTCAAAATATTTACCAAAAACAAATCAGCTATTTACTACCCTAACTTTGCGATCACATTTTTTTAAAAACTCATAATGAATTTTTAAAAGCAGTGTGCATAAACTTTTCTATCAGATAACTCTCATTTTTTATAGATTTTTATTTAAAACTTATTTCATTTTTTATTTATTTATTTTTTCCTAACTGGTATGGAAATAACTTTTTAAACCTTCATTTCCACACACATGAGAAAATGTATCTTAAGAAACAGAACTCATTTATCAATCAGGTAAAAACAGATAAAATCATCTACAAGTTAAGCTTCCATACCTACATGATTCACAAATTCCCATTAAATCTCTGCCGCAGAACTTTATATTTTAAAGCTAATTTTTTTCCTTTTTTGATTACATGGCAGTTTAAAAGTTCAAATAGCGTACATCTCCTTTCAGATTCTCAAAGTTGTAATATTTCTTATTGATGCACAACATAAAAACTGTTTTTCAAGAATAAGGGTCAAAATGGCACCATAATATATGCTTATCAACTCAATTTAATATTTCAGCCCCTTAATTTTAAGACATTGAAGTTTTATCATTATTTTTCCACACTTTAATTTGTTTGATTATTAGGCAAATACCATATCAAAGCAGTGAGACTAAAGAGAAATTTCACACTCTTAAGTTTCAATGAGGAATGCCCACCAGCAAGAACCTGAATACAATACAACCTTGAATTTCTCAGGCTCCTTTTAGTCCCAAAGAGAGCAGGTAGGTGGTGCTTGCAAAAATACATATGTCTGGAAAGACTCAGTGCATCATGAGAAGCTTTTATTTGACATGACTATTATTTCCTTATTATAGTAGCTTCACATGATTATTTCTTTTTTACATCAGCAGGAAAAAAAACAACACTGGGATTTCAACAATCTCCCTGAATGTGTAAAAAAAAATAAAAATAAAAAACAAACATGCAGTACTGTGCATTATCTTTCAATGGGATTGTGCTTCGAATGGTATGGCTATGATTACAGTATTAGCTTCTCCTCTTTTTGAACATTTAGAACATTTTCCCCCTGCTCATACCAATAAAATAAATAAATTTTTAGAAAAGTTATCTTCAATCCCCTAAAATAAATACTTCTGTTAGATTCTGTTGCTTCAACAATGAATAAAGCAACCATGCAGGTTTATAATATCAATTCACAGGGCTGTTTCTGCTTCAGTGAACTGTTACTGAAAGGTTCAGAACAAAGCTACAGGCAGATTGGACAAAGCTGCTATAACAGGATTTACATTATACTCAGACTGATAAGACCACATCAGAGAACTGCTCGATCTTCAGTACCTTTGATTAGAATAGCACGAGGACTGTCAGTATTTTGGCTATGAGCACCTGATCACAGCATCTGTATTACAACCCACTACCTTAAGTGTTGATCTAATCTTACAATGGTAAAATAATTTGTCTTTCCTCTTTTCCCTTTCCTCCCTCTCTGTCAAATGGATTTGGATGGCAATAAAATGGAAATGCAGGAAAGCTATAGCAATGCTGAGCACCATTACATACATCCTTTAAGAAACAAAGTATTCGTACATTAACATTTTTTAGTATCTATATTTACAATACCTAAAACATTCTACATTCAAATAAGAAATTGGTACTTTTTGGTGGAGGGAGGGAGGCAGTATGAGGAAGATCACATCCAAAGGGAAGGTAAAAATAATGCTCAGTAAATAATTAATTAAATACTACCAGGTGAAGTCACTGCCATGGATTTCTTAGAAGTGAGGACTTTCTTTGTGCAGACTTAGTTACAGCCACATTTCTAAATATATTTCTGCTTAAAGTAACTGCTACATTTCAATTCTTTCTTTCCTCTTCCCATCACTACACTTATCTTTTCAATCCATGCTGATTATGCCAGGCTAAACACAAAAGATCTTTTTATTTCATTTTTGAGGTTAAACATTCAAACAAACTATTTGTGCATGGCAATAAATTCAAGGCTTTAGTTATACAAAGCAAAGCAAAATAACATTTATAGAATTTAATGCTTCCATGAGTGATTACTGCTTACTTGCTACAAGACTAATCCCTAAAAGTTCATTGTTCAATGCAGTAGCTAATGCAGCTAATTACAGCTAATAATTTTTTCTTGCATCCCCAACACTAGCAGACACTGATTACACCTTTCCTGGCAACCGATACTGTACAGTCCATGATCCAGTCTTTTTTTTGTTTGTTTTTAAACTTAAATCACACTAATACTTGAGCAACAGTTCAAAAATTAGTATTGCAATTAAAATGCACATTGCTTTTCATGTCAAAAGCACAATGGCTGAACTCACCAGGGAGGCAGGATAGAAACTGCTCTGCGCCAAGACTCTGAATTGATTCCTGCTGCTATGAGTGCTGTTTGACTGTGCATTTTGCACTGCACTGTGGTGATCAGTCACAAGTTTGGGGCTCTTATTACCTCAAGCAAACCTTGGCTTTTGGAAACAAATTCTCTTCCTGGAAAAACCTGAAACAGAGCTGATATACAAAGCTCCTGACTCAGCAAGACAAAAAGCAAACGAAGAAAAGAAACATCTTGACAAAAGTTACCAAAAATAAAGCATCTATGGCAACCTTGGTTGTTGGAATGAAAAGGAAATTCAAATATATTAAAACTAGCAGTTTCAAACACATTACATTAAAAAAAAAAATCAAAAAAAAAAAATCACCCAAACAGAAGGGAGCAATGTAGTAGAATATTTACATGGTTTTAACAGTTACAAATTTTCTTCATTATTATCCACATACCTCCTATAAAGGAACTGCTTTGTGTCATAAGAAAAAGTACATTTCTAAGAACATGAGTGATGTCACCGACAAATTTTTCATTCCTAATCTTTAGTTACTAAGAAAAGAACTATGCTCCTAAACATGTGGGGGAAGATGTTCCTGTTGTTTCCTGTTTCTGAAATATCATTTAATGGCTGTTTTCATGACAGTGTGCACACATGTTCAAAGCAACTTGCGCTTAAGCTATAAACTTTTCTTTGGCTGTATGTTCTTTGGCAGCACCTGGTGGAATTTGGATAAAACTACAATAATGTAATCATAAAAGTTACTACAACTCCAGTGCTTTTTCTATGAATAATTCTGATGAAGTCACTTCTTAAACTACCCAGGAAACAGGAATACCAAGTTACCATGAAAGCAGGTTGTTTCTTATATTTTACTAAACATCAATGGGTATTTTTGTAGTATCAAATACAATCAGATTGCGATAACTACAATGCCCAGCTTTTCTCCTGAAATTAGTACTTTGGGGGGGGGGGGGGGGGGGAAAAGGAAAAAACAAAAAAAAAAAAAAAAAATTAATAAAAAAAAAAAAAAAAACCATTTTGTTTTTTGAAAATATAAAAAAAAAACAGATTTAAGGT
>CM021778.1:14477426-14968165 GCA_011076525.1 Nettapus auritus
CCCCCCCCCCCCCCCCCCCCCCCCCCCCCCCCCGCCCCGGCCGGGGCGGGCCCCTCCCGCCCGGAAGATGGACAGACGACAGTAAACAAAAAATACCATCCATATCTCAATAAAAACTGGAATAAAGTTTTGTATTTACCATAATCTTAACTGTCACTCACAGCAATAGATCAAGTAAATAGACATCTGTACACAAAAAATAAAACAAAATTGCAAACATTTTAAAAAGAATTTTTAGAGAAAGTATCTTCCCACATATTTTCCTTGCCTCTGTCAAGGACTGGTAAAATATTTTCCATTTAATCACTAGTAGACAGAAATCATTCAAACTAAACAGAGAACAAGTAGATAATCAGATATTATTTGCTTTTGGTGCAGAGCTTCTAAATTATAATGTCCTATCAGAAAGTATTCATGTGGGGGAAAGGGAATGGGACTTCTCAAAGTAATACCGTAGGAAGTATTTAGCATATTTTGAGACAACAGCTGTCAAATTAGTCTCATTTGAAATACTGTAACGAAAGGGAGCCTAACATACTTATCACAGTTAGCCACTTGTATTCAAATCATGCTGTAGAGTTTTGAAGCCCAGAAACCGCTCTTTTTTTTTTTCCTCATCCCCAAAGCACTAAAACCCAGCAACACTTACACCAATAATAACCTTCAAAAAGCATTTGTGATTTATTTTCTTTTTATAGAGTAGAGGAATAAACTAACTAAGCAAAATTATCGACAGAGATAAGATAATCTTTTATTGAAGACTTAACTTATTAAAATTTAAGTTAAAAAAAAAAAAGACAAGGTTAAGAAATACTTGTACTAATGGCCAATTATCACAATTTTTCCCCCATCTCTTACACTGAAAACAATATAAATTCTTAGATTTATAAGACAGTCTCCTACATAATTCGGTTCTGAGATGTCCAACATTTTTGCCAAGCTGCATTCAGAAATGCATGAGACTACTTTAGGACCACAGATACTGAATTACCTTGCCAGCCATTGCTCACCATTCCAATCAATCTCCAATATATTAATTTTACAAAAAATTTATACTGTCTGCTGAAAGATAATCCAAGATGAGACGTATGTCAATAGGTTGTCAAAAGACCACTGGGACAGAGTATTTTGGTAAGCAGAGATATAACAACAATCCATTTTAGATTAGGTCCTAACTTTTAAATAACAAGACCACTAATTTTCTCCAACGCCTTTCAGCTAAGGACTATGAAACTCTTTACAGACACTAAGAAACTGAACTTCACAAAACCCCTGACAGGTCTGATGAAACATATGTGCATCACTTCACCTTTCAGGTGAAGCACAGGTGCACCAGGACATTCTTCACCTGTTTTGTTGGAAGGAAAAACATTTATCTTGTTTAAAATAAATAATGTTACACTTCCAGTGTCGTGGTATTTGACTATAATGTCTCTAAACCAAAAGTAGATGCTACCTCAGCTTCCTACCGTTAATAAAAACTTCATATAAGTCTTTCATGTTTCTCTTCTGTTGTAAGGTTTGCAAAGCTATCATTAAGCTAGATGCTTTAACGAATTGGCCAGATTAATTTCAGATTTGTGACCTGGTACTGTGTCTCTTCAGAAAAAACTCTACATAGGTTTATGATACCTATTCAGAATATAGTCCAGTTTGCATGACTGCACATTTCCACATGCTTCCAATATTAGGAAAAGATACTTCTTTACATTCTGTAAACCAGGATCTTGCAAATCTAAAATAGATTTTTCAATGAACTATTTTAGGCTTTTTTGTTGTTTTTGTTCTTGATTCAACTACCTTAAGTTATTGTTGTTGTTGTTTTTCCCCCCCTCTAACTTTTCATTGGCATTATAACCTCTTTTTCTTTAACTAAACAAGAACAATGAGATTTAGAGCTTGCATGTATTTCATTTACGTTAGATCTGCAGTCAGGGAAAAAGGAGAAAGATAGGAGACAAAAGGTCCAGCAACAGGGGTTCAAGATCCAATTTCTTTAAATGCTTTTACTTGAAGGCTCTAAAAGCCATGTTATAGTTTAATCTTCTCCAAACCATTCCACTTCTGCTAGATTTAGCACTTTTGTCCCTTTGTATTCACAGACTTCACATAGCTTCTCCCAGGCTGGCAGGCCAACATATTAGAAATAAAATGCAATTCTGGTATGTGACACTTCAATTTAGCTTCTTCAGTAGCAAAGATCATCAACCTCACTACTTTCTCCCATGACAGAAGATCACCTAAATATCACTTAACTGATGTGAGTTCTGTTGGTAATGCATACACTGTCACCCCACTACATTACCACCATGCTGCCTAGAACAAAAATCAATTTTTAATTGACTGGATTATTTGAGGAATGTGGCCCATCCACTGTGCAGGGCTGATAGATTCTCCTAGTTCTCCTGTCAGCAAAGACTGTAAAATTTCAAGCATCTTCAATACAGTAATTCAAGGATTTATCCAGAAGCCATATGAGCAGAACAATATTACACTTTTCCAGTATTACCCCTCCATTTTTCTCTCTTCTGGCTGGCAAAGTCAGGTCTTTACACCACAGTGCAAGTGAAACACCAGTAACAGGAAAGACAAGGAGGTTAAGACCACAATGAGAATTTATACAAAGGATGCAAATGGCTAACTAACACAGAGGACAATAGTGGACTCAAAAAATTCATTTTAAGTTTGACACTAATTATGCCACTGGATAAAAAGATAATTATAGAGTATCAAATCCACCAAACCCAAGAACAATCTGCAATACCTGGCCTCAGCAGCCACCAAAACACTATTTTTCAGGCAAGTATCATCACTGTTTTCTTCAGTTATCGCTCCTGCAGTGAGATATAAGCCCAAGCACTAAAGGCAAAGGGTTGACACTAAATGGAAACATTAAAAAAAAAAAAAAAAAAAAAAAACCCCCAAAAAAAACCCGGGGGGGGGGGTGGAATTAGGGTGGGTCTAAAACACTCACTTGACACTGTATCAGTAAACATCCCAGTAAGCTGTTTTGTGAAACAGTGTAAGGCATTCCTTAACTAACTTGTTAACTATAAAAGTTTCAATCACTTAAAGAAATCTGACAGGTTGTATGTATAGTTTAACTAATTTTTGTCTTTCCCTTTTGTACTGCTCAAACAGAAGAGCTGCATTGAAGTGGGTACTGAACAGAAAATTCTAGCCTTGTACGGCAACAGTTTCCAGCAAACTCAAGTACTCAAGGCTGCACTCACATTAGTTTTAATTCATTCATTCTAATCAATGGTAAAATTTCAATAATTAGCAAAGTTTCAGAAATCACTGATTTAAGATACTGATTTCCTGACAGAGTATATATATATATGAAGACACATTTAGTTTATGAAGTTTGAGTCTCATTTTCCAAAGGTCCAAACCATGTACCTATCTGTAAGTAGCAGATCCTCATTTAACAGTCATCAAGATGCTTTTTTTCCTCCTGTTCTCTGTATATCAGTTCATGAAAGTGTCAGCACTATTATCATTTTACAGCAACATTACCTAGTGCCATTATTGGCATTTTATGATGTGGTTTGTTGGACCATGTTCAGCCAGGGCAACTGTATTTCAGTAACTCAGCCCCTGATCTAATCCTCTGTAGGACTACTATACAGACACCTCTGCAGCCCAGGAAAAAGAGTAATGCAGAGTAAGCTGTCTGAGGCAGCACTGCTGTTTTTAACAACTGTGCTAGCTTGTGACAGTCTGGTGAGTTGGCAAAAGTATGCATCTGCAGACGTTTCTTGACCATCTCAAGGTGTTACAGTTCTCCTATCCCATTGCTGCATTACCTGCAGTAAAAACCTTACCAAATAAAGTCATATTTCTACCCAATTAATTAGAACAAATGGTTTGGGGTGTGTGTGTGCTTTGTACGTTTGTTGTGTGCTAACTTTATGAAAGCTGCACGAATATAGAAATACCTAATCTTGTGTAAAGTTAGAGTGACACAGGAAGAGAATGCCTGATTTGGGCTAAATCTCCCAGTTCAAAGTGAGATCAGATTAGCAGCTTGCACTCCGTTAGCCCAATATTTCTATGCAGTACTAAAGTTCTACGTATTCATAGTATTTTCTATGCAGTACTAAAATGCTAACCCCCAGACTCCCTGGATCCTCAATCATGATTTCAAAAGAAGTGTGTATTTAAAACTGAATTTATGCATTGAATTAAGACAAAAAATAAGTAAAATTATTGTAGAATACCAAAAGTTAGAGTAGACACTTTTACCTCACATTTCAAGATCAGGAACATGCTTATGGTCCTGGTTGAAAACTATATTTCATATACTACTGATGTCCATTTCCAGCACACTTCTGTCTTCAGCCAAATACTCTTGAACTGCTACAGGCCTACAAGCAACCTGGATACAATGACTATGATGTCAGCAACTCACAGAATATACTTAGGACATGCCAAATTTATATTGTTGTCTTTTAAATGCATTCAGAAAAGCATTCTGTGACTCTACAAATATCATTTAATATTAAGTAATCCAGGAAGGAAACAGTCTGCAGACATCATGCAGACTTGGCATTTCTGTTTTCCAGTTCACATGAAAGCGAACAAGGCCAAGGCTTGTAGCCCAGATTCATCCATGCTATGCTACACTGGCTTCCCTAATGTGATGTAAAGAAATAATTCAGCGTCATAGTTTCAGCCACTGAAATCTATGTTTTCCCATAGTCTACAATCACAAGAATAAAGCTTCCATCTCACTGATAGGCAGTGAGGAAATTCTTAAATATTTTCTGGATGTCTGCATATCTGCTTTCTGTCATCCTGTCTACATCTAGTTTCCAAAGCTAAAGGCTTCAGCCTACATGATCACTTTCACTACAACTAAAGGAACCAAATAGTTACTCATACATATAAATGTATTCTCTTTTGGTTAATACAAAATATCAAAATAAATCAATAAATGAAATCATAAACGTTTGAATTATTTAAATTACATCAATTTACTTGTGATCTACCAGCTCCTTAACAAGAGCTCTATTAACTCATCTTAGTGACAGGACTTTTAAATACTCGTGGAACTGTGAAAACATGCTGTTTTGAAAAACAATTTATAAAATAAAGAATCAGCTTCATCAACTAACACAAATGACTGGACATGCTCACTAATGTGAGTGAATCTTCATGTTGCTCTTCCATTGACACTTTGGACTTGAATAACAGTTTAGTTCGGGCATATTCACAGCATGGTGTAATAGTTATAGCACTTAAAAGCCAATCCATGCATTTTAGAAGATTATATTCAAGCTCTTGTTCATTTGCTGATCAAGATAATATAAAAGTTTTGTTTTTCTCTTAATGAGCTGAAATTTAGCTTGAGTATAACTATGAATGAAAGTATCCCAGGGATGAGTTCAGACAGCAACAAATTATAATTCTAGTTTAATAAAAGCAGCAATAAGATCCTACTCTTAGACAGTATATTTCATCTATTAGCACCATTTTACAAATCAATAAAATAAAAATACAGATAGGTTGAAATTAGCCTTTCCAAAGCTTACTTAAATTTCTGCAGTCAGACATTTATTTATTCTTTTTCCTGAAGCATACACCATGTCTCAAAACCAAGCTTCTGAACATAAATCAGAAACCTAACTGGTGAGACATCTAAGAAAACCGAAATTTTCCCCAAAGATAAGGAAAATACAGTGAAGCTCAAAACAGAAATCCAAAGTCCTGCTGCTTTTGTCTTATGACAATTTACCTTTGGACTTCTCACGTTCCTCAGCAATGTAACTCTAGCAATTGTATAAGACTTCTGACTTGGCACTATGTTCAAATTAGAAACAAGCCCTTTAGTAAGTGCCAAATTAATGCCAGGATGCATGTGATCTGAGCAGCATTTGGAGTAAAACAACAGCCTAAAGGTTCCTGCTGTTCCAGGTCGCTAAAGTAGGACTGAACAAGGTACACACCAGCACCCAACAGCTTTATATTCTTACATCTGAGTTCTCCAGATTAAACCTAAAGTTTTAAATCAAGTTTAGATTCTTTTTCTTTTCTGCCATATAAAAATATTTTCAAAAGAAAAACCTATTAATATTCTTTATAGCTAGCAACATAACATAACATGGTAAAATAAAGCATCAGTGAATCCCTTCCCAACAAAACAAAAGGGAGAGAGTCAGGTTCTGCTCAGTGGTGCCCAGGGCCAGGCCCAGAGGCAGTGGGCACAAACAGAGCACAGGAGGCTCCCTCTGAGCACCAGGAGGCACTTCTGTGCTGTGCAGGTGCCGGAGCCCTGGCTCAGGTTGCCCACAGAGGCTGTGGAGTCTCCTCCTTGGAGAGCTCCCAAAGCTGCCTAGACACAGCCTGGGCCCCCTGCTCGGGGTGGCCCTGCTGCGGCAGACAGGCCCAGGGGGGCCTCCAGCCTCAGCCACGCTGTGAGTTTGAAAAAAATAAAACATATTTTTTCCCCTCAGGTGAACACAACTACCCCAAATGAAGAAATAACTTCATTAACTTCAGTATTAGCCTATACCTAACAGTGCTGACTAGTAGCATGCTTATGTCCATACTATCAAACATACTATACAGGTGGGTCGATATCACAGACAACAAGAACAAAGACTGCAGCTCAAAAATTATTTGTTCATCATTGAACAATGATCCAGTGACTGACAGCAGTAGTTAAACACTTGTTAAAATACAGCTACCAGGCTTCAGTTCTTTGCTTTTTATCTAATTGCCCCAAGAGGCGTCTATGGTTTCCTATCTACTGAAAACCATTAATAAACAACAGCTTCAGTAAAATGCCTTTTACTTTACACATTTTTACTAGATTCTTTCTAAAGCATCTTGTTTTGCATCTTGTGTATATAAGTTAAAGGATAGAAAGCAAAGGTGTCTTTTAATGTTTCCAAATCCTAGACACTGCTTAGAAAATTTTGAAGATGTTTGTGCCAGCTGTTAGCAGAATTGTGTAATTTTCATTTTTTCAGTTTTTTCAAATTTCAGTTTTCTACCTATTGTTGTTCTTTGCATTATGTGTTAAAAGTATTTTATAGTTTTCTACAATGCTACTTCTAACAAGTAATGATGGAATACAGTATCTCGCTCTGTCTCCTTCCTGGAATACAATATCTCGCTCTGTCTCCTTCCAAGCTGTGCTCTGTCTTTAATTCTCACACACACATACACAAACACACACACTTTTACTTACTTCCTATTCCATTTTTTTCTGATAGCATATTTATGTTCATCTTTGGTGTACTGAGCTGTATTTCATTCCAAATGTTTTTTTTTTGTTGTTTTTTCTTTAGTTGCAGTCCCAAGCAGTGACACAGTTCCTCTCCTTCCGTCATCTTTCTGCTTTTAACTACAAAACCTTAGAAATATAATGTAGGTGTATACACTGGTTAAAGTACTTCATACAATGCAGACATTTATTCTTTTCTATTTCAGACACTCACTTAATAATGCTAGCCTATTAATCTGATGAATGCTAAGTACAGGACAATGTGCAGATACCTAATTTTACCCAGAGGAAAACAAAACAATTTCCAAAAAAGCATCACTTACTGCAGCTCTGTTGATATTTCAAAATGTATTTGTCCCTTGGATATATTCAGAAAGCATTCTACAAGACTACAAATGCATCTTTTTAATAACAGCAGCGCATAATTCTTCAATGCTATGCAGAGATGAAAAAGTGCAAATGTTTCATCTATCCCCAAAACAAAGGTAATAAGCCTTTGTCTTTTATTTAATTTATTTTGTGCATGCTTTAAGCATTTACCTTAATGAGCTTTTGTTTCTTTGTATCTCTGGAGATTAGTATTCTGCCCAACAAAACAATTTATTACCCAAAATGCTACTACCGTTGATAAAGTCTTAGCTGCTCCAATACTTCTGCCTTGACAGCTAATACCCTAATGTTTCATTTACAGCCGAACAAAGCAGCTTATCTCTACTAAAAGGGGAATTAGTTAGTAGTAAGAAATAATTTCAATCATCTGTTCTGCTTCCAAAGTAAAGTGATGACTTGTGCATTCTTGCTTCTATCTGATGACAGGTATGTTGCAGTTCTTGGAATACAAAACAGGTCTGTCACTTAAGCTTTGTAATTTGTACAATAGAGCTACATGGATTAGAGAAGAGTCAGGTCTTTGCTGTCAAAAATCTGCAATCAGCAGTGTGCAGCAGTCAGCACTTTCACTTCACAGGCAGGGCACTGAGTCAAGGGAAAAAAAAAATCAGTTGCGATCAACAAATAGCTTCATTTTGTAGCTGCAACTCCTTGTAAAGTTCCAACAAGTGTATGTTTATCTGAAAATCCCTATTAATAACAGAAAGGATTTGTTGACAAAAACATTCTTTAAGGACTATGCTGCCCCAAAACAGCTTTGATCATCAACTTACTATGTAAATATCTAATTATCTATATATAAAATATCTATTATTTATAGCTCAAGGAATGAAAATCTACTACAATTTTATCGATATATGATGGACATCAGGTTAGTTGTGGAATTCTTATCTAGAACAGTTCCTCTATATTTGAAAATCTCTGTGGCAAAGGACAAAGACTGATTTTTGCTTGATGTATGAGTAGGTTTTTCCCTCTACATTTTTTTTTTCCCATATTTTTTTTTTTTACAGAATACTTCAGGGTAAGCAGCATAGCAATCACCTGTCCTATACTTTCTCTGCATACAATCTGCATGCAATATTTTACACCAATATATATTTTTTCTAAGTAGTGATTTATTTTACACTGAGTTTAGAATTACAGAAGTAATTCAAATCACTTTTGAGTTCTCTAATTGGGAACCACAATTTTTGACAGCACAATAATTTATAGTTAATACACCTTAATTCAATATCAGCTTTATTAGGAAAAGTTAACTTATGGATTTCAGGTGGTACTGGTGAAAATGCCACAGGTGGAGGTAAAAGATGCATTAGTTTAAAACAATAATACCAGGAAATGGACTACAATTAAAATAACCCTGCAGAATTAGCCAGAAAGATGTTCTACATCAATCTGGTAAGTTTAACTGGTACATATGTATTTTCCTTGTAGTCATACTGACTTCATTCAGCTTGATATTCTAAGCCACTCTGACCATGTCACATACACACGGTGAACCCGTCTTAACATTGCAAAATTTGCCTAAGTGCAAGTGAACAAGTTAGGAGAAATGTAGCAATGGTTTTAAGTACCACATAAAATACTTTTTACATGATTACAGCGCTGTGGTATTGGTCACTACCTTCTTAGAAATTTAAGAAAAAAAAATAGGCTAGCAACAAGAGGGCTCAATGGTAAGAGAGTTACCAGAAATTAGAGGGACAGTACTATTGACTGCAAAGTTCTACTTCCCATCTATATTTTAGGTAATACCCGTTTCCATGAAGATTTTAATTTATTTATTTGATAGGAAATCTTTACTTCAGCCTGACAGGATGCCCAGAAAAGACAACTGACTTCGTAGAGAGTAACACTAAATTAACTGGGTATGACAAAGAGGCACTACCATTGTGCAGTCCTGTTGTACCATCCTTCATTCAGAGCTTTCACTCTTATGTCGTCATGGAGTTGCAATGGATTTGAAAATTAATTTAAATTTCTTAAAATTGTATTTTTTTCCTGAGATTCTTTTTAATATTACCTCACATTCTTAATTTTCAAATATATCTAAAAGTCATGAATCAGTCTAAAAATTGTTATAATACACTACATTACAGTATCCTTATACTAAAAAGTTACCAAAACCTTTATTTATACTTAGCCAAGCTTAATAATGAAAATCTTAAATTCTTACTTGGCTGCCACACCACATGGAACATTCTGTACGACTGCTCAAGAGAAAGTCAAGACTACTCAAAATGTTGTGATCAGAAGTGAAGTAACAACAATTTTGTACATACTTATACAGGAACCTCATAGTATCAGTTGAATAAAACGCCAATAAAATACTGGAATGTGAATATAGAATATAACAATATCCGAGATTCAAATATATTCTGCAGAGGGAACACCTATACACAACAGTTCAAAAGAAGAGATTAATTGGATGTGTTACAGTGGTTCCTCCAGAAATAATGTATGTAGACTGCAGGAAGTTGTCATAGGTGTTAAATGAACAAAATATTTGAGCCTGTTTTGTGTCCAAGTGGTATTTCTACCAGCACATAAAACTCAGTAAAGATAACCACCAGCACAGACCAGACTGCTTGACAATAACTTTATTCTTTGTAGTTGTTAAAGTTTTTCATTTCTAGCTATACTTTCACTTTTAATATCCACAGAAAGTTGCTGTTTTTAAAATTAATTTTCTTTTTAAAATTATTAATAGTTTAAATAAGCTGATGCCACAATCATCCAAAATACCAACACTTTTTTAATTTGAAGAGAAAGAAAAAAAAATAAGGCAACTATTAATTTCTATTTATCTTCCTAGCAGCATTTCGACCTTTTCCTTGTATCCCTACAAATATCTCAATAAGAGTGCCATGCAAGGTTTCAGCCTGATACAACAGGTGGAATAAAGATGCTTGTATTTATCCTGAAAAGAAAAGGGCACATTTCTTTTTCGTTTAGTTATGATTTTCATTAATATAGAGAGAGAATACATAAGAAGGTGTAAACACTACAGCTGAAAAGCAATTATATAGACGGCAATGTGCAAAATGAAACTGGGAGAGCGTCTGCCATACAGGGTAACTTCAAGCTTCCTAAAAGTAATACTCACAAGGATATGAAAATATATTTACACAAGGCTAAGTTCCAGAGTTCTTACTCACTGGAACCTTCTTTAAAACCACAGGAAGGCTTCTGTGAAGGAATATTATCAGAAGTGGTCCTACAGAATCTTAAAGATCATGTGGAATCAAGTAGTATTTTTTTTTTTTTCAAAATTTATTTCTCATGACTGTAATGAGTCATAAACTGAACCATCAGAGTTCCATTTGGTCTGGAGTTACTGAATTTTCAGTGTACTGTGCTAACTTCTGAAAATATTATTAATTTACTGATGCATGCATTAATAATGTAAACACAGCTGTACAAGATTTAACTCCAATGACAGAAAAGGCACTATAAGACTTCACTGAGATCAATTCTGAATTTTTTTTTTTTTTTGCAAAATGTGTTCTTGAAAAGTGTTTTATAAATATGATTTTACATGCAAAAAAAATACATATAGTTGATTCTGCAAGCAGCAGATCTATTTATATAGTGTTAAATTTGAAATATAGTATATTTTCAATATATATATATTTGCACTTATTAGCAATTTAAAAAAATATATGGATTTGACTGTATGCACAGCAAGATGTGGCCACTATCCATTTGCTGTACAATGTGTCAGTTCAATTGTCCATAAATGGTAAAAAAAAAAAAAAAAAAAAAAAAAAAAAAAAAGAGCTAAAGGTAGACTGCATGCAATGACTGTGATCACTTTTTTTCCACCTCACCACACACTGTGCAAGCCGCATTTCCAATTAACCTTCCAATGAAATAAGGCAACTTGACACAGACTATATGTCATTTTCTTTTACACTGATCCAAAACATAATTCCTTTATCACATGAATAGATAGGCTATTTAAATTTATATGGAACTCCAGACCTTACAGTCAGCATCACAGCACAAACTGGTGTACCCTCAAAGACTCAAAGCAGCCAAGGAGACTATACAGAGGAAACTGATTGTCCAAACACTCTAAGTTTCAAAGAATTTTCTATGGTTTTCAGGTATAAAAGATGAGTTTCAGGAAGAGTATCACTACCACCAAGAAAAGGTAGTAACAAGTGTGCATTACTGAATATGGATGAGAAATCTCTATTTCTCATTATTCACACACAAATTTAGCAGGTTAATCCTATCAACTGCAGGAATTTTGGCAGTTGAGAATGCCAGAGCATCTGTGACTTTGACTTTTCTTGGAAAGAAAGCAGAATTTGAAAGTAACTCCTGAGTCTGAGAGTCCACTACATAGTGTAATTCGTACTTGCTTAAGTTCAGTTTATTACTCTCTCCTAAAATTTGGTAACTGTTTCACCTCCCCCAGTCCATGCTTAGCCTAGAATCCTGTTACTCACTGATGTGACTATTTAATGGTTCTTTAAGATTTCCTCTCAAATTATGATGGACAGCATATACCTATCTATCTTTATGCCAATAAAGATAAGCTTTTTACCTTAAGATGCTGTCCACATCCCTGCTGTTTAACCCAATGTACTCAGAGTAAATATATATATATATTTTGCTTGACTAAATATTCCGAGCTCTTCTCTAATATGATCAGTTCTCCATTCCTTTCATCCCAGATGGTATCTGCATATATTCTATATCTAACTTTCATGATAATGAATTGCCACATTTGTACTCAATACTGTAGAACAGAAACTTGTATCTCTATAATAAAGCATTGATGCGTCACATTATTTTTAGATACCCATTATCACAGACAGTTATTCTACTTCCATAAAGCAGACATGGTTGAAACACCTCTGTCACTTCCAACTGATGAGATCCCACTTTGTAACAGAAGGCTGAATCTCAGGATTTGTATTAGCAATCATCCTATTTCTGCTGTTCCAGACTTTTATAACTTGCTCCTTCTCTGGTTCACAGAATCATCTAGGTTGGAAGAGACCTCCAAGATCACCTAGTCCAACCTCTGACCTAACACTAACAACTCCTCCACTAAACCACATCACTAAGCTCTACATCTAGACGTCTTCTGAAGTCCTCTAGGGATGGTGATTCAACCACTTCCCTGGGCAGCCCATTCCAATGGCTAACAACCCTTTCTGTAAAGAAGTTCTTCCTAATATCCAACCTAAAGTTTAGTTAGGCTTCTGTACTTGTCAATCACAGATTTAATAAATACACTTTTAATTCCTTACGACTTATAATGACTGAATACATTGAATAAGACCTTTATGGGAGTAGAATAGAGAAGAAAATGGAAGCTTCTATTATAAAATAAATAGCATTGACAAGATTTCATGTGATAATTGCAGATTAGTGATTAGTGCATGCTGTGTATGGACCAAAAGAAAAAAAAACAAAACAAAACAAAAAAAACCAGTAAACAGCATGCAGTGATGCCTTGCAACATGAAAGCAAGAAAAAAAAAATCATCTTGCTAGCTTTTGAAGGGATGGGTTATTGATAAAGAACCGTTCTAGATCAAGAACCATTCTAGAGCTAGAAGAGAGTAATTAAAAAGTAGTAAATTCTTTCAAATTCTTTGCATACGGACAAGGTGCTGAGGGCAAACTAGACTGAACCTTGTGAACATGAACTCACTACAGTACATTGTGGTATCTCATGAACATGAACTCACCACGTATTTGAAACTGTTGCTGTGAGTGCACGGGAATATACTGTCATCTTTGCCTAGCAAAAAGATAGAATCGGTATTTTTAGCACTTCCTGTCAGGACCTCCACTTCAGCTGTAATGAAAGACCCAGTCTTCAGACCATATAAAGCCTCATCCCTTGTCAAAATAATATGCTACCAGAACAGAAGAACAAATTGATGTGACAATGTTTGTGGTATGCCAGCAATTTCCAAAAATTCACAATGATTTTCATCACCTTAACAACTTTAAATTTCAGGCAGTTTCATAAAATGCTACCATTGCCCTTGGATCTTTTGATCAATCAGGCATTTATCATAAATTTATCATTCATTTATCATAAATTTATCATTAAACATAGCTCATATACAAGCAATATGATCCACAAATGCATCTCATTGACTAATATGAAACCACATTAGATCTCAAAAACATTTGGCTTACTGAATTATCCAAGAAGGATATATGAGTCTGTATAACTGGTGGTCCTTACATGGCAATTAATGTAAATAATGTAATTACATAAGTTACTGTGAACTGTGAAAGGGGATAAGAAAAGTCTCAATGTTAAATAAGGTATGTCTGACACACAAACATAAGTGGAAACTTTACTTTCTTAAAGTGACTGATTCAGATCAAATGCTTTCCAAACTTTTTTTTTATTATGTATATATGCATTTATTTAGCATGCCAGCAAAGTACTTCAAGGAAGTTTAGCATTGGAATTTGAAATTTACAAGATAATATAAATTTTCTATTGAAGGGTACAACATGATTATTTATAGATGATTTTTAAAATACCCAGATATATGGAAAATGTAAGTGCTACTAAGCATGCACACTCACAAAGTAAATGTGGGTAAATATATAGCTGACTGCTGAAGCTAAGTAAGCATACTTTGAAAAGTACAAATAATTACATATTAGCGTATCTGGAAACTTAATTATGGAATTTATTTTACTGACAATGCTAGATAGAACTGAGCAATGTGGTCCCATATTGCAAAAGACACTGAAAAATGCATAAACACTAAAAAAAAAAAATACTCAGGAGACAAATACTAAATATTTCATCATAGAAAATCCTTTTCTCTCTGCTTACATCTTGTGTTGATAAAACAGGTTATTGCATGATGACAAGACTGATATTCTCCTTACTCCACATTTATTATGTAACATTAATAGTTTTTTATTTACGCCTTTTTTTCCCCACTCGCTACAGACTCATTTTTTGTTTGTTCTGCACACCTTCCATTCTGCTCCAATTACAGCAGAAGTAGTCTTAATTGATCTCATAGCCCTGCTCAGCACTGCATGAGCAAGCTCTAACCACACAGTAAGGTCCCGAATATCTGGTAAACAATTAAAACCAGAGGACTCTTTCAAGTATCTTTCAAAAGCATTTCCCAAACACATGCAAATGGAGTGGAATCATGGGCTGTTTCATACACATCAGCAAACTCCTAAGTCTGACCTGGTTGGAATAGCCACACACAAGAGTCCACAATTTGGTTTCTGGACTCATTCAATCTGTTGTGTCTCATGCCACAGTAGAAGATTGCTAGGTGCTATGACAGCCAGTCATCAGGAACTTCTACGTCAGCAGCAAGCGTACTACACAGAGATCACCCAAGAGTGTATCTAAGAAAAGGAACAGTGCAGATTACAGAAATAAAATCATTGTGATCTTTTGTATCTAGTTAGGGGCAAATACTTGAAAACTGGTCAAAATTATATTTTATGTGTGCATGTGTATGTGTGTGACAGAGCGTGTTTCATTTGTGAATGAAAGGTTTTGTTTAATGATGAGCAAAATATTAAGTTAATACCCTCTGATGCATTCAAGAAGTAACTATAGTACAGAGCATGGTAAAGTGTCATTGTAAAGTGTGTATTGATGCTTGCTTGACACCTGGAATATGAATTACAAGTCCATTAATTCAAGTTGGCAGACTGGACTTGGTAAGCGTAATAGTGAGATAGGTTTCATGACGTGTTGAGCTGAAGGACCATAACCCACAGCACTTAGGATAAAACAATTTACAAATTGTCTTGTCAGTTGTCTATCTTTCATTCTTTAAGAAATCAGGCTGTTAGAACCAGCCACAATTAATTCCCTTTGTGTGTGACTTTCCTAAAAACGCACGGTTCACTAACATCAGCACTCCAATAAAGCTAATAACAGCGATGGAAAATAGATACATTCCAGATAATAGTATGAAAACTGGCATTAAAACTAGAAACCATTAATTGTGCTAAGTGCTTTATCAAAATCAATAAAATTATGAATCCTCTATACAGCTCATGTGAATCACATACTGTAAATTCATTTCAATGAATTATTTATTACCTTTGTTGCCTTTATTTTATCATCTTGGAAAATGCTGAAGCAGGTATCTTAAGTAAAAATACCTAAATGAAACTTAAGAGTCTGGGGAGGCTAAGAGCTTCTTGATTTAATTGCATTACAAGTATATACCACTTTAGTCTGAAGTGGTACTTATGTATTATTCCTCTACAGCTTCTCAGCAATGGTGCTCCTAAATCCTAGTGTTCAGTGTATTCTGCTTTTATAATTCAAATACAAAGTGATGTATACATTTTCATTTTATTTATATACTTTAAGAAATGTCCAATAAGCACATGATCTTTTAATTTTATAATCACTAACAGTCAAAAAGTAACTTTTCCCCCTATGATTAGTAAATTAATCATCCATTGTGTTATGAATTCACAGGCTGTAAACTGTAGGATATATCACTACCTTCTAACATTATATTATCAATAGACACAAGAACTGTCAGTGCTTAATATATGTTAACAAGAATGCCAAGCACTTACATTTAATTAAAGCTATATATCTTTCTAGATAATTAGTAATAATTAAGAAGAATTACCATCCTAAATAATATTATTTCAACTGAAACTTGAAGTCTGAATTCAAAAACCCAAAATAAACTCTTGGGAATGCAAATATGCCATTATGCAAACTGTTTTCTTTAAGTATGATATAATTTATGTAATGAAATAAATCTATGCTGTTAAAATATTTAGCAGAACTGAGAATAATGAGTGGAGATAGGATTAGTTTAATTAGTTTACTGAAATGGAGTTCTCAGTAGCTAAGTGTGATGTATTAGCTTTTGTCACTTAGAATAAAAAAAGAGGTAATTAGCTCTCATTGAAATATATTGTTTTCTTTGAAGAAAAAATATTTTAGCCTGTATAACAGAAAATAATACATGAAGCATAAAACCAATCTTCCTCATCCAAGAGTACAGCTATGATAAATAAGAAGAAAATAGGAAAACCTTAAGTATTTCATTACATAATCTTGAATAAATAGATTTAATTTACAGTGGTGCAACTCCACTGATTCAAATGAATTTACGACTACTTGACTGGCAGAAGTCCATTCATGGAATATCCATTTTAATTTAAAAATTTATAACAAAACTTGTCTCTGTATTCAGCAACTACTTTATTACTTAGAAAATCCTGTACCTCTTTCCTATATCAAGGCATTCACCAGACTGACTGAAAATTAAGAAAGAAGTTGGCCTTTCTCAAAAATATTTCCTGTTGAATTAGGAACACATCCACTGTAAGGTCAGGGTCTAATTTTATTCCAATAAAAACAAGAAAAATAATACTTAAGTATTGTTTTGTAGAGTAAGTATATTTTCACAGCCAGAGTACTACTTAATGGTAGTTGTACATTTCTGAACATAGACCTATGGAGGATATTTAGCAAGGATGTAACAAGGAAAATGTTTTATCCATCTTTTTCAAGAACATGGCATATTTGAATATCGTATCTACACTAGACTCTAGCAAAAACAGGGATATTATTCCTATCAAACCATACGAATGTATTTAAACCAGAATCTAAAGGCCCAAGAAGTTATTCCTGTGTAACACCTGAACACACACACAAAATTGTGGTAACAACGATGGCAGCAGGAGGAATACAGAAAACAGAAAGTCTTGCAAAACAATTAGATATATTTGTCAACTTATGCAATAAAGAAGTTATGAATGGACCAAATTTCATTTTACTTTAAATAAACAGAAAGAGGAAACCCTCTGCTGTAGCATACTGAAAAGCCTCAGGCATTAGTATAACAACACATGCCATCTATCATTTAAATTTGTTCTTTTTGGAACAGTTCTGCTGTATATGTGGGAGCTATTTAGCATTCTGGACTGTAGAGTTTGGATGATTCTATACACAAGCTTAAAACTGTTCTTGAACTGAAATAGAAAAGTCTATCAGACGCACAAAAGATCACCTCTCCCACTTTTTATATCTCCCCTCCATACCAACTTACACATAACACTTTAGCCATAACTTCATAATAATTATGAGAATATGAAAAATTCAGCTCATCCTTGGTTTTACTTGATGTTTATGAGTGTTTATGTTGACGGTTTGGGGTCAACAGTTATAAAGACAACTGAGCTCTGAAGGGCACATGAAACAAAAATGATCCAAGATCTTCACTCTCCATCAACATTTCCCACACGTATCTCACAAACCATAGGCATTTATTTTCCAGAAAAAAAAAAAAAAAAAAAAAAAAAATGGCACTATAAATGGCTTTGAGAACTTAAACCACTACTTGTTTATGAATGGCAGCAGTACCAAGGGTTTAGCTTTTTCTCCCCCCCCCCCAATATCATGTTTTTTTTTTTTTACATTAAGTTAGTTGTCACATTCCTATTAGGAAAATGGGCAGTGTTGTGATTTATGCATCTTAGAAAGCCAACACTGTATTACTAATTGGCAAGCTCAAATACATAAAAATACCTCATGCACTACTCCTGCTGCTGTTATTGAGTCTGGAAACATGCTCCTTATATTGGAGATAATACATGGTCCAGAAACTGAAAATGGTATTATATTCACCTTCTACTGTTAGGTTTTAGAAGGCTACCTCAGTGTTTGGATGT
Source organism: Nettapus auritus (assembly GCA_011076525.1). Lineage (NCBI taxonomy): Eukaryota > Metazoa > Chordata > Aves > Anseriformes > Anatidae > Nettapus > Nettapus auritus. Next base: position 14,495,733 of record CM021778.1, read on the forward strand.
CTAAAACTCAGTTTATTATTCATCTATACCATAATGAAGAAAGGAGAGGAACTATACAATTTAATTTCCATCTTTTAATTCTAAAGTCTGAACAAAAATTAACAGAAATTAACTTGCTGGATGATACAATGAAGTTAATCAAATTAGAGATAATTCAATAAAGCCAAAGTTTTGTATCCAAGAGACTAATACATAATTTATAAAGTTACCACATTTGGTCATTAGGTCAAATATATTAACTATTAACTATTAAGTTATGTTGAGAACTGGCTATGAAGTTAAAAACATCTAAAACATGGGCAGTGAACATAGAAAAAAATGTTATGGCTCACTTTTAAGTATTTTAGTTGCCTGTTTATTATATTGTTTGCATAAAACCACAGACTAAACTGCTGTTTGTTGTTTTGCATACACACATTCCTACAGGCACTCATTCATCTCACCTCATTCCTGTCCCTTCCAAAGCAAAATACAGTGGGCTTTGGATATTCATAGTAAAAATGCTGAAATCATCAGAAAGTTCACAGCGTGACAGAATTCCCTTTACAGTCGTCACCCATTACAGAGGCTGTGATTCAGTATCAGCCCATATATTACAATTCTAGAGATAACACTAATCCCCAGGTGCTGCTAGAAGCACTAACTCCACCAAGCTCTACTTGTTATCTATTAGAGAGAATGAAAAAGAAATGCCTTCTTTCCCTCATGGAGCTGAACAGGGATAAGGATGTAGTGTAAGAGTATCCAACCCTCAGAACATAATGACCTACAGCTGGCCAGGAAGTGACCCATAGAGTGGTTTACTTTCTGTCTATTAAAAGTGAGAAAAATAAGCTTGACTAGAAGTCATTACAGAGCAAATATAGCACTAGCATTACAGTTTCCAATACTGCTCCAATTCCGGGAGTGCCAACCATCACCTAAGAGGCAGAAATTCACAATTCATTTAAGGTCTGCAACAGGCAAGTGAGATTATCACATCGCTGTCCCCAAGACTCCACTGGGTTTGTGTATTTTATGAAGGTTGAACCAGATGAACTCGTGGGGCATGCTAGAAGGGAAGGCAAAGCTAAAATTCTTCCCGTAGCAAGAATTCAGAGGAGAATGGAACCAGATAAAGACAGAATACAATGAATCATTGAAAAAAAAAAAAAAAAAATCCAAAAGCTCAACTAACTGTAACATAGTCATCTGACAATTACAAACTCTCAAGATTTTTTTTACATTAAAAATAACTTACAATTTTTAGGAAAAACCCTTACTAGCTTAGTAAGCACTGAGCAATTCCACCCACCTGTTGCAGAACAACTGTTTCTCTACCCCAAGAATAGTATGTCCTGCTACATCACATACATAAGCGATCTTAGGTAGCTTGTCAGCACAAATATTTTGTCTATATGGGAAGAACAAGTTTTACCTCTCAGAAGAATCAAACCCCAAAATCTAAGAATCAAAGTCACAAAGAAGATCAGATCACCTTGAGGGAATTACTTAAAGACAAATCAGTTATGGAAACGAGGCAAGTTTCTTAACCAGCACTACAAAAAGCTTTTTAACTGAGTAAAAAAAATGCAGTGTTAGCCCATGTAATATAATTTAGCGTGCTTGTGAGCTACAACAAGAGGGCAACGTAATGAGGGCCAACACTGGCCTAATCATGCAAACAGACAATAACCACTACTAAAGTGTATCCAAATAAACTAAAATTTCTTGTCCAGTTTTGCTTTTGTTCTTCAGTTTGGTGGAAGAAGGAAGGGTACATTTATGACCACAAAGCTTGGCAGTAAGTCACAGGCAAAATACTTTTTAAGACAATATAACTGTATAAAGTTCCTGAATGGGCTCTACTTGATAGAGTGCAGTCATATACTGTAAGCCATAGTTTCAGTGTTATGTTGTTATGACAACTCCATTAGAGATGATGATGTACATGCTGGCTTGGAGAACCCCAAATTAGTATACATTAGACTAAAAAATGTCTAATTATATGAGCTCACATGGAAGTGGATACCAATACAATACTAACAAAACATTCATTTCTTCAACTTAGTCAACGTGTAACAGAAATCACATTTAATGAAAATATATTCTCACATTTTTCCAGTTAAACTTAATTATATCTATTTTACTTATTATAAAAATAAAAATAACACGATCATACCAAACTTATGTGAAGTGTGCAGTCTTGGTACATAATCCACATACAATGCAGACACCAAGAAACACATACTAAGCAGTAGTTCATTGCCTCATTTCCACCACTTAACTGACAAAGAAAGATTAGTACATACTATAGTGTGACTGCTGAAACAAGACAGTTCAACTTCATAGTGATATTACAAATTAAAGGTCAAAGCTGATTAAAACAGCCCATTCTATAATTGTGTATTTTATAGAAAAAAAAAAAAAAAAGTTGAACTATACTTAAATTGCATCTATTATCTAGACTTTATTTTGCATTCCTACCATTTATTTTAAGATTATGAAAGGAACTGATTCAACACTTAATAACTGTTAAAAACAGAACTGCTCAAAGAATCCAATTTTCTGTGAACCAAATAGTACAATTAGATTCAGTGTAATTTAAGATATGCCATAGTATCACTGAAGCTCTTAAATAAATAACGAAAGAGCTAAGTATGATTTTTTTTTTTTCTTCTTTTTAACTTTTACAGCATTAGAAGACACAAAAATCCAGAAAAGGTACCAAGTGAGAGGAATGGACTCAAGAAAATATGCAGTTCTCTGGATAATGCAACCTGTGTATATAACAGGAAGTCACACAATTACTTTAAAAGCTTTTCTTCAGGCACAGTTCATGTTTTCCACTGCACGGTCATCAATCACATGACTCTACTCTCTTGTTTACCCACAGTTTTCAAGTCAAGATAAATGAAGATGAACCTGACTCTCATACAAAAGCACTAGACCAGGGGGGGGGAAATAACCACTAGGTATGTATGTGCCACTACAGAAAACTCAAAGCAGGAACATTTTAAGTGAGATTTTGTTATTTTATTTGCTAAGATTTTATAGTCAGCATATAGACCTTTAAAACCTAGACCTCTAAGTATTAGAACGCACACACAGTTTTAGCCCCAGGCATATCTCACTGTGTAGTTCCACCTTTAGATATTACTTTAAACTACTTTTACTTACAAATGCAACATGATACAAATGATTGATTTTTCAGATAAAGCCATATAATCCTCAGAATGATAACATGATTAAAACAGTTGTTACCAAACTTTTACTGTCTGTGAGTAATAGTGACATATTTAAAATACAAACTGTGTCTGGCTGCTCAACTAGAATTAGCTGACTGGTAATTTATTCAGATCACAATCACACATCCCTTGTTTCTACTAAATTATGCCACTTTTTATAGCATTAAAATGTTTTTGTTAAAGCAATTTTCTGTATTTGTTGAACAAGAGTAAGGAAAGTAAACTTTAATTTATGCTAGATTAAGAAATATTAATGCCTGTACCAGGTTAAGAATTCAGTGGCCAATGCACAGAATTTCTTTCCTCTATGAAATAATAATGTTATTATAATTTCCATGTGGGGAAAACAAAACAAAACCACAGCAGTTTAGCATGCTGTTTTCAGTTTAACTACCTCTCCCCAAGAGGTAAACTTATTTTTTAATCAATTCTATTCATTCTGATTTAAATTACCCTCTTGTGTGAATTGACCAAACTCAGAGGCAAATTAAAAAAAATGCAACTGTCCCACTATCTTACTGAGCTATGGAGGATTTTTGGGACTACCAGTGTCTGAAAAGAAAACTCTGCAAAGATCCCATAGCTTACTGTAGTGGGTTTACGTGGCAAGGTTTTGGTAGCAGGGGGGCCATAGGGGTGGCTTCTGTGAGAAGGATCTAGAAGCTGCCCCATGTTTGGTAAGGGCCCCACTGCTGACCAGAGTTGAGCCAATAAGCAATGTTGTTTTGCGCCTCTGAGCATATTTAAGACAGGGAAAAAAACGCTGCGCCACTCAGCAGCTGGGAGGGTGAGAGGAGTGAGGAACAGCCTTGCAGGCGCCAAGGTCAGTGAAGAAGGAGGGGGAGAGGTGCTCCAGGCGCCGGAGCAGAAGTCCCCTGCGGCCTGTGGTGAGGACCATGGTGAAGCAGGACGTCCCCCTGCAGCCCATGGAGTACCACGGTGGAGCAGGGTTCCACGCTGCAGCCCGTGGAGGAGACCACGGTGGAACCTGTGCCCCGAAGGAGACTGCGGCCTGTGGAAGACCCCTGCCGGAGTAGATTCCGGGCCGGACCTGTAGGCCGTGGAGAGGAGCCCACGCAGGAGCAGGTGACCCGGCAGGAGCTGCTGCCCGGGGGGGACCCAGGTTGGAGCAGTTTGCTCCCAAGGGATGGACCCCGTGGCACGGACCCATATCTGGAGCAGTTCTTGAAGAGCTGCTGCCTGTGGACAGCCCACGCTGGATCAGTTCAGGAAGGACGGCATCCCACACAAGGACGGGACCCCACAGCACAGGGGACGAGAGTGACCGAGAAGGAGCGGCAGAGAAGAAGTGCTGTAGACTGACCATAACCCCCATTCCCCCGTTCCCCTGCGCCGCTCGGGGGGAGGAAGGAGGTGGAAGAGGGTGATGGGGGGGAAGGTGCTTTTGGTTTCTTTCCTGTGTTTCTCACTTCTCTAGCTTGATAGTAATAAGCAATAAATCTTACTTTCTCTCTATGCTGAGTCTGTTTTGCCCGTCACAGTAATTATTGTGTGATCTCCTTGTCCTTATCTCAACCCCTGAGCCCCTTTCATCGTATTTTCTCCTCGCTCCTCTTTGAGGAGGGGGAGTGAGAGAGCGGTTGTGGTGGAACTCGGCTGCCCACCCGAGTAAAACCATCACACTTACCTCTAAGAGCTATCCTAGAGTCTCCTAAGACAAAACATTGTCCATCTAGCACTGCACAAGCAAGGACAAAAATGGATTGAGAATACAGAGCCATGTTACACATGGGCAAAGAAGCTCACACTTTCAAACCAGGCTACTGAAAAGTCTTCTGCCCTTAATATGCATTCTTGGCTGTCAGCTCATGCCCATCTGTCTGGAATGGCACAGTGCCATACTTAAACTGCTACGACCCTAACTGAATAATATGACGAGATTAAATGGAAAACCCACCAACAACTATATACACAACAATGTTCAAAATCACTCTTAAGAGAGTAAGTTTACTATGTTGGCAACATACTTTTCTCATAGAAAAAAAAGTGCTTTCAAGTTGCAAGACAAAATCCAGCAACAGGGGTGTAGCATATATATATATACACACATATACACAAGTTTGCAAAGTCATCCAGAAGTTTCCTAAAAATTTTCTTGCTAGGAAAGATAGGTTCAGCGTCTTCCTTTCTTTCAAAACTTGCAATTATCATTTGCAACTTAAGACTACAAAAGAAAAGTTAAAGCTCAAGATGATTCAGAACTGAAGTAGTTTTATAGTTCCTCCCTTGCCTTAGAGTGCAGTATTTGCAAGAAGCAAAACTGAGCATCACTGCTACTTTTTGAGTCAATGGCAGTGGTGAGTTTTTACCTAGGAGATAGGTACTGTTAAGAAAAAATGTTTCTATTACTCCCTCTGAAGTAGAATTACTGAAAATTGTTTTCATTTCATACAGTCTTGCCAGTTATTCCTGCAGACAAAAGATGATCATGAATTTAAAAGCACTCAAATGTGTTCTACATTTGTATCAATTTGTAATACCAGAGCAAGACCACAAATGTACATGTGCTGGATATATGTCACTTGTCCTTTTTTGCATGGATTTTCCTGGTAAATTACTTAGGCTGATAGTGCAAATCTGTGTGTGAAAGCAAAAGACTAGAAACTAGTTTCCTACTAGATAGCTACACATTCCTAGTGTAGTTATCAAAAAATATAAAGCAGAAGGGTGTTCTGCAGAAGTAAAACTGTTCATATTTTTGAACAAGTTCTATTTTGGTCAGTGCTTCTGTCAGCATATGCTGATAATGCATATCTGCAACTATATAAGGTAAGAATTTAAGAAAAATCAGACAATTCATATTTGGCTAACAAGTCAACAGTAAAAAAAATAATAATTCTAAAGGAAGCCGGTGGTTTTGCCATTTAGCAAGTCTTTTTAGAGATTTAAAAGTGCTGTCCAAACCTGGAATGAAAGATCGTATCATCCAAACACCACAGATCGCCACCACTGGCACTTAAGATACTATCTAAATTATAATTCTAGAATGATAAATTGACTACATTTAAAGTAGCCTTGTTTTAAAGAACTATCAACTCCTATGAAGTTATTATGCATACACATCTAAGAAGTCAAAACAAAAGAACAAATATGATTTTTTTTTCTTTTGTAAAACTTTGGAAAAGTCTGAAATTGTAACTTGGCGGTATCTTACCTAATATTATACCCATCCCACACTTGCTATGTCTTTGAGAAATGTGTATTCTCATATCTCTAGACAAAAGTTTAGTCTAAACACATTAATATGCAAGTTCGCATTGATCTTTGTAAATTCAAAATTTCAGAAATTTCCAGAAAAAATTCTAACTAATCATAGTTTTACATTATAGAACATTAATTGTAAAATCTTCCAAAAAATTAGACACCTATGAGTAGTCTCTGATATTGCTGCAAATTAAATACTGGATATGTATATATAAACACTTTGGTTCATTATAAATCAGTGGAGAAAAATATTTTTCCAAGGCTCAAGTTTTTAAAATATCTATTTTTTTGAAAGCCGTAAAACAGACAATGAATGGCACATCTGAGTATCTCCTGTGGATTTTGTTGTTGTTGTTTTTTTAAGAGGATAGTAAAAAGCGTTACAAGAAAATGGCAACATGCACTGCTTCATGGACAAAGAAGTTTTGAACCTCAGGAGAGTCCAAAATCACATAGCTTGGGCAGCAGAAACCAAATCTGCCACGAGTCTGACAAAAGCATTACTCACAAGTCCTTTGCATACTCCCGGGCTGATGACTTGTGGCACTCAACCACAGCTGGCAAAACAGTTACAGGAAAGCAGTTACAGGAAAGCGTCACTTTCCCAGCTGAAGTATCAGAAAATACAGCAGGCCATTCAGGGGAAGTAAATAAATACCTAAAGCTATTACCAAAAATTCTAGAAGGCAAAACGCAATTCAAAGAATTTAAACACTCAACTTCTGGACTGTTTTTTCATCCACTTGAAAAGCTGAAAAAGATCGAATGTCTGCTTGTTTTTCTCCTCATTTATCTCCAATAGCTGTTTTTTGTTTTAGTATAAAACTGTTTTATATTTCTGAATTATTAATAACATCCAACTAGCATCAGGTATGTCTTTGTTTCCAAGTGTAAGACTAACAGGCTTCTACAGAAGCTCATCATAAAAATACATTTAAAATTTTGTTTTCACATTAATAACTGGACTTCCTTTTGCTCCAGCAACTCACAATTGTCAAATAACTAAATAACACAGGCACAATAATAGCCCCAAACCCAATAAAGAATAAAGTAGCCTTTCTGGCCTGTCAAAGGACCCCATTTCTATTCTGAGCAGGCAAGCTGAAAGTACTGCTCTTCTGTCATTCCTTGACAGTTATAGACTAGTTCTGCACCTTATTAAAGATTAAGGTTTGCCCAGGCACTCTCTTTTGGTCATCTCCTCTCCACAGTCCAGCATTTATTACAGGAGAACTGGAGATTAGTACCATATATTATGCTTTGAAAGAATACCGTACCTGAGAATGAGACTATATAACCAAATGTCAAAGAGCAATTCAAAAATTACTCCATCAAAGAACATGGTATTTCACTTCATTTTAAGTTTCTAGACATCAATATTATTTAGTTTGCACAAATCAGTTTCAAGCTGATTTCTCTCATATTATTTTTGTAGATTATAAAATATAAAATAAAGCTGGCAATAGGCTGCATTTTTATGATTAAAATGTGTTTTTAGTTTGTTAGAAAACCACTTCAATGAACAGAGTTATGCAAGAATTAAATAAAACCCTGTTCTGTGTAAACATTTGCTACCTGGTTTTGGTATGATGCAAGCATGCTATAAAAAAACATCAGCAGGCTAAGCCACTACATGAGAAATACTACTTTGTGGGACTTTTACAGAACAGTGTTCCCCAGAGTATTTAGCAAAGGACTATTGTTAACCCTCAACATTCCTCGGAGACCAGCATGAACTATCATTTTTCAATTTTAAACATAAAGCATTAGAAAGACTATGTTATTCCATGGAACACTTATCACTGCCAAGTAGACCACAGTTTTTAAAACTTTGTAGGATTTAACATTTTTAGGAGCACTGTTAGTTGATTTTAAACTTATATCCTAAAAACATTCTTTGAATATCTTTATACATTTCCAGACTGCCCCTTTACTTTCTCTAACTTGCAGTTGCAAACAGTCAAGTAGCAAAAATTCTAAGTAAACAAAAACTTCTTTTGCAGAGAGCTAAGAACAGAAAAATAGACTTTTTAACTGGAGTATAGTGGTTTCACTTAAAAACATTTTATTTTAGAACAGATGGAAAACACAATTAAATTGCACTTCAAATGGAAACTATTAAGTAGTGTTAAATTCTGTATCTCTCAGTGAACTTCTACATAAGCAAAGATAACCTTACAAGGGGTATTTGAAACACTCAGATTATCTTCCACAGATGTTGTATCAGTAAAAGCATAACCTAAGCTCATTAAAATACATGACACGAAGATAGGGAAATCTCCTTGCTTAAAAAGAGTTCTTGCTTGTTTGTTTTTAAATGTTGATAATTTTGGGGAAAGTCCTATTTGTTCAGTCTTTATCGTAAGGACTATATTCAATAATTAGTAGAATTTCACTGGACTAGTGAGTCCTTCAAAAGCTTATAAGGAATTAGATTAATGTCAGTTTTAACAAAGGGAACACATCAGTCAGCTGCCAAACACTGAAGAGTAAAAGAAAAGACTAAAAAAAAAAAGATTCATTCTGCTCCAAGTATACAGAAATTTACTTTGACTGTTGTATACCATGTGTGCACAGACAGCCTTAGGTTAATGTGATGCTACGTTCACTCAAACTTATGGCTGCTTTCTAAAAAGGAATATCCATCAGGGTCTCTTGATTTTTAAAAAGTTCTGGGGCTTAGGACAAGCAACCCACGAATACTGCTCTGTTCCTACAATGCCATCCAACAGAAGCATTACAGGATACTAACCTAATTAACTGTTACGCCATGTTTACTTTGGTGGAAAGAGACCCAAATACTTATGGACTAGTTTTATAAGCTACTAATGATACTATGGATATTATCTGTTCATTATTAGAATCTCAGCATTTCAATTTCTACTTGCTGAATTGTTAACTACTCAACATTCTTACCAAGCACACTAAAATGTTATTACAGCCTGTATCCCACGAACATGGGGCATTCACTTATTGATAGGAAATATACCAACACAGATTCAAGAAACTTCCTTCAAAACACATGCATAATTATCATCAGGATATTTTGCCATTACACTTTGCCTCACAGAAACAAATCGATACAACGCTTTCCCAGCTAGCAATTTGATGCAGGTTTCCAGTAAAGAATTTCTCAAAAGAAATTTCCAAGTCAATTAAAGGCTATCCTGTAAAAATAACCAGGATCTGTAGTATTCTAGGGTGGGAGGAAAGAAAGTTAAACAGAGAAAGGAAAGCAAAAGAGAGGAGAAGAATGTTCCACAGTTCTAAAACAATTATTTACTATTGATGTAGAAAGATCATTATTCTCAGTATGAGTCAAAATGCATTAGCATTCCATCTGCCAGTACTGCAACAACCATTTTTCTCCATTTCTGTTTGACCTCAAGCCTTTTATGCATAAATGTCAGGGCTCTTTACAATTAATCATGTCTACCACAGACTAATTGTGGACAACAGTAGTGCAATTAACACAAATTTGCTTCAAATATTCATGAACATTCAAAAAGCATTCATTGTCACAAGTGTTAGTTACCTAACCACAAAAACTGACAATTCTTTCCTCTTCTGTTTTCAAGCCTATGTATTAGGAAGCTACACACACTATCAGGGATGATAGAAAGATTGGAAAAGTATTTCACCAATTCCTAAAATATGGTTGCTTCAAGAATGCCTGCTACACATACGTGCCAACAGAAAACAAGAACAAATATAAAAACTATTTCTCTTTCAATCTTAAAAGTAGGTAATCCAGTGAATATAAAAATACTGAATACATTTACAAATATCTGATAATATACATATATTTTTTCATAGATCTACCCTAACATAAAAGGCAAATACAAGGCAAAACTATTGTTGTTGTTCTTACTTCTAAACATGATTTAAAGAAAACAAAAAGTCTTTACAAAATATGAAACAATTAGACCTGTATTGGTTGTCCTGATTCATTCTCAATATGCCTATTCTGTTTTTTTGTTTGTTTGTTTTTTGGTTTTTTTTTTTTGTACCTCACTATAGAACTAATGGTAAAAGTCTCCCTAACCATAGAAGGCTATTTGTAAGGCCTGACCTAAACATGGCAGATGTAATAGACTATTTTTTTTTTTTTTTTTTTTTTTTTTTTTAATACAAGCTTTACATTAAAGAATTTCTTGGACAGTTGCGCTATTTCTAATCAGGCCCCATGGCAAATACTCTCCAACCCTCACAGGAATAAACTATTCTCACTTCAAACAATTGTTGCAGTTTGAATCCAATTGACTCTAGACAAAAGTACTGAGATAATCAGCATATTAAAGCCAACACTATAACCATATGTTAATTATGTAAATGATTCATTTTAATCAGCTAGAACCATGTAAAGAGTTACAAGGAATGCAAATGTAGGGAGTTATTAAAAATCTCATTATTATTCATCTTGGTTCCATGCGTGAATATATCCATCCAAACAGATGAATTAATAGTTAGATGAAAGATGAAAGAGCTAGAGGGGAAGTCTGTGGGAAACCATCTGTCTTGCTTTGTATCCCTCCCAGGCTTCAACCATACTGCAATAGCTCCATGGAGAACAACCCCAGAAGAGACAGTGACTGCAAGACACAGCACCTCAAAAGCAGTCAATGCTTCTACCAAAAAAAATTTAGAAAAATCTCAACACTTCTCATCCATTCCCACACCGATACCCTAAGTCAGTCCAGGAGACTGAAAAAGAAATCTGATTGATAAGTTTGTGTGATCTGCTACGGAAATGCAGTTCTACCTTGACCAAAAATACACAGTAAGTATTGATTCATGCAAAGGCTCTGATGTATTTTAAAAGACTTTTATCTAAATAAGGTCCTCTTACAATTTAATAATCTATTAAATGCCAGAAGACATTCAGGAGCTATTGTGTTTGAGACCCATATTAGTACCTAAAATGTTTCTCTCTACTTGCACAGACATCTTGAATGGATGTGGGAAATACAGAAACTTTTTCAGTAATATTGTAAAAGACCTGTACTTTGTCTAGGTCTTCCAAGAAACAGAGAAATTTCTATGAATTAAGTCTTACTTCTGGAAGGATTATTTTTCATTTAACCCATTCTCCTTTCTTCCTAATCAAAGAAAATGGATTATGTACAATAATTATTTATAGGAAGAAAAGTAAGGATCAAAGGGCAATAACATGTCTACTATGAAAGGAATTGAAAAAAAAAGTACCTATCTGAAAAGACGGGATTTTAAAGCCACAGAAGGATGAAAGGTTTGGCACATTTAACTCACGTATATATATTAAGGTAAATCCACCCTGAAAATCTTCATAAATCTTACCATTTTACTTGAAATTAAAGGTGCAACCTACTTTTTAGACCCTTGGTTAAGTCAGTTATTACTACTTTGAAAACAAAACTCAAACTCCATAAACAAGAACAAAGAATACAATTCAATTGTTTAGTTAATTACAACTTTGAAATAGGTATATTTTTTCCAATAAATTTTCATTTTAATAGAGTTAGCAAATAATAAAAAATCTTTTTGTCAGCTTTCAGAAGCTTTGTAAAACTTTGTTCTTCATACTCTAATTCTTTCATGTTTTCCTGCCTGATGTCTCCTAATGCAGTTACACTGGAATCATTCTATTTTTGATCTTTAATCCTTTTATACGTTTTTTCTTTGCTTACTCTTGTATGCCTTTGTAGTTTCTATAATTGGGTCTTTGCACCATTTTAACAAGGTTTAGCACTGTGCAGTTTGTCAAATTTAAGTAGAAGTGAGAATATTCTATCAGCAGTATAATAAATAAACAAGTAAATTCACGCATCTCCAACCTAAACTGAATGTTTGTCATAAGAAAATATAAATCTCAGTTCCCCTCATTCTGCAAAGGCTGGTGAAGCTTTTTATCCATTTTGTAGGCCAGAAAAAAAAGGCAATTGCACAGAAAGTACATTAGATCACTAATAGTTTATTAAAAATGGCTACACATGTGCAGTGAAACAAGACTTCATTAATTTATTCTTGAAGTGCCTGTGTAAATTCAACTTAGGGAAGAGTGTTTGACAGCTTTGCAACTACTGACTGACATTCTTCAGCAAAGCTTCACTGAGTACAGAGCATGATTTAAGCACATCCGGGTGATAAACACTACAAATGAAACAAGATGTATGCCTACACAAACAAAGAAAATTGGTAAGTTTTAAACATGTATCAAATCTATGTGAATTTTAAGAGCATTATAAACTGTCTTACTGATGAAATTTCAGTACAACCTTCAAGTATCAATTATTTTTCTTTATAAGCATTTCATCTTTCTTTTTTCCTCCTGGTTCCTACTGATATTTCCATCTCAGAAATTTTCATACTAAGTAAGTTCTAGATACAAGCTCAGGATATTCCACAAGTTCTTTGTGCAACCTTCCCAAAGAAAACCACTGCTGGGGCATTTTAATTTCATAATGCAACTACCTAAATATCTGTCCCTGAAAGGATGAAATCTGCTCTGAAAGTTTCATGCAATGGAAATCCATGATCCTTGTTAGGTTACTGGAGAAAGAGATCTTTCCTCACATGACCCAGACAAAAACCTCTTATAGTTAAACAAGCATGGATGCACATATATGAGAAAGCATAAAACATATTATTAAGCAAAGTGAAAGGAGTTCCCATCTTTACACTTACGATTTTTTCCACATTACGAGGATCATTTCCTATTTACACAGACAATGATGCATAAAATATAAGAGGAGATAATGATAAATCACAAGGAAAAAAAGAAGCCAAAGAAAAGTTATACTGAAAGTAATGATAGCTTTAGTTGATTAACATCTTGTTTATCCTTACAAAACATGCAGAAGATAATATCCATACTACAAACCCCTCTGTTCTTCCCTAATATGAATGGAATGTAAAAACTCTATAAATATTACTTTAAAAGATGTTCTATTTTGTGTCAGGGAGTGTGTCACAAAGGCACTCTTGCATCTTTAAATTTATCATATTTTAACCCTTTAAAAGGACTCAGTACTGGTCCACAGGAGGAAAGAAAGTTCTCATTTTTCTCTGAGATTACATCTTAAATTCGACAAGACCTGGCAATGCTGATCTAGAGGCCTTCCAGAAGGGCTGAGAAGTTCAGCTGGGCTTCTTGCACTCCCTAAGCCCTGGTTTTCTAGCTAGATTTCTGCTGTGCACACCTTAACACATTAACATTCTTGTGATGAACAGAGGAGGGGAAAGAAAGCAGGTCAGGAAAAAAAAAAAAAAAAAGACAAAAACATTATAGCTGAACTGATTATTGTTTTTGTTTGTTTGCTTTGTACCATTCACTATAAAGGCATACAAATAAAAATAGTAAACAAGTCTCAATTTGCTAAGGCACATTAATTTCACTTTACTTAACTGTGTTTCTTTATCTTTCTGGTTTTCCATGATCATTTATCTGCTTCTCCTTGATCACATAATATCCTCAAACCCTGCCTCAGTGTTTCAGATCCTATAATCAATATTAACAGTAAGAAACACAGAACATGTGACCATATTTAATCAGTACTATGATCCCAATTCAGGAAAGCATTTTAGCATGTGCTTTACCATAATTTCAGTGTCATCTTGACCAGGAATGGTTCTAGAAACATGCCAAAGTGCTTTCTTTTACTGAAGACTGTCAAATGAAACATGGATTAACTGTAATTTATAAAATGTGACTTTATAGCAGTGTAGTTTTAAATGTCCTGAAAAGCATGCTTATCATTTTAAAATTTGAAAAGTGACAAAAGTGGACAACTCATTTTCTAAAACAGTGATAATTAAAGGGAAAATTAAGTCCAGATTAGAAAATGTATACACACGACCATCATGTGCTTACTGTTTGTGAATTTCATCAGTTACCAGTACAGAATCACAGAATCATTTAGGTTGAAAAAGACCTCCAAGATCACCGAGTCCAACCTCTGACCTAACACTAACAACTCCGCCACTAAACCACATCACTAAGCTCTACATCCAGACGTCTTTTGAAGTCCTCCAGGGATGGTGACTCAACCACTTCCCTGGGCAACCCATTCCAGCAACTAAAAACGCATTCAGTAAAGAAGTTCTTCCTAATATCCAACCTAAACCTCCCCTGGTGCAACTTTAGCCCATTCCCCCTCGTCCTGTCACCAGGCACATGGGAGAATAGACCAAGCCCACCTCGCTACAGCCTCCTTTGAGGTACCTGTGGAGAGCAATAAGGTTGCCCCTGAGCCTCCTCTTCTCCAGGCTGAACAATCCCAGCTCCCTCAGCCGCTCCTCGTAGGACTTGTTCTCCAGACCCCTCACCAGCTTCGTAGCCCTACTCTGAACTCGCTCAAGCACCTCCATGTCCTTCTTGTAGCGAGGGGCCCAAAACTGAACACAGTACTCGAGGTACGGCCTCACCAGAGCCGAGTACAGGGGGACAATCACTTCCCTGGACCTGCTGGCCACACTGTTTCTTATGCAAGCCAGGATGCTGTTGGCCTTCTTGGCCACCTGAGCACACTGCTGGCTCATCTTCAGCCGACTATCAACCAAAACTCCCAGGTCCTCCTCTGCCACGCAGCTTTATCCCAGCCTGTAGCTCTGTTTGGGGTTGTTGTGCCCCAGGTGCAGGACCCGGCACTTGGCCTTGTTGAACCTCATACAGTTGGCCTTGGCCCATTGGTCCAGCCTATCCAGATCTTCCTGCAGAGCCTTCCTACCCTCGAGCAGATCGACACACGCACCTAACTCGGTGTCGTCTGCAAACTTACTGAGGGTGCCCTCGATACCCTCATCCAGATCATCGATGAAGATGTTAAAGAGGACTGGCCCCAGTACTGAGCCCTGGGGACACCACTAGTGACCGGCCTCCAACTGGATTTGACTCCAATCACCACAACTCTGGGCCTGGCTATCCAGCCAGTTTTTAACCTAATGAAGCGCATGCCAATCCAAGCCAGGAGAATGCTGTGGGAAATAGTGTCAAAAGCCTTACTGAAGTCAAGGTAGAGCACATGCACATCCTCTAAGCGCATCACTTTGTCACAGAAGGAGATCAGGTTCAGCAAACACAACCTGCCTTTCATAAACCCATGCTGACTGGGCCTGATCACCTGGTTGCCCTGCAAGTGCCACATGATGACACTCAAGATAATGTGCTCCATGAGCTTCCCTGGCACCAAAGTCAGACTGACAGGTCTATTGTTTCCCAGGTCCACCCTCCAGTCCCTCTTGTGATTGGGAGTCATGTTTGCTAGCTGCCAGTGAACTGGGACCTCCCCTGATGGCCAGGACAGCTGATAAATGATGGAAAGCTGCTTGGCCAACTCTTCTGCCAGTTCTCTCAGTACCTTCGGGTGGATTCCATCCGGCCCCATCAACTTGCATACACCTAAGTGCGGTAGCAGGTCACCAACCATTTCCTCATGGATTATGAGGGCCACATTCTGCTCCCTGTCCCCTTCCACCAGCTTAGAGGACTGGGTATAGAATCATAAAATATCCCGAGTTGGAAGAGACCCATAAGGATCACCAAGTCTAACTCATGGCACCACACAGGTCTACCCAAAAGTTTAGACCATGTGACTAAGTGCACAGTCCAAACACTTCTTAAACTCCAACAGGCTTATTGCAGTGACTGCTTCCCTGGGTAGCCTGTTCCAGTCTGCGACAACCCTCTCAGTGAAGAACCTCTTCCTGATATGTAGCCTAAACCTCTCCTGCTTGACACCATTCCCACGGGTCCTATCGCTGGTGACTAAAGAGAATAGATCAGCACCTTCCTCTCCACTCCCTCTCATGAGGAAGCTGTGACTGTGATGAGGTCTCCCCTCAGCCTCCTCTTTTCCAGGCTGAACAGGCCAAGTGACCTCAGTCACTCCTCCTACGTCTTCCCCTCTAGTCCCTTCACCATCTTTGTAGCCCTCAAGAGAGAACAGTACCCAGAGAACAACTGGTTTTGCTGCTAAAGACTGAGGCAAAGAAGGCATTAAGCACCTCAGCCTCTTCCTCTTCTCTTGTCACTAAGTTTCCCCCCTGCATCCAGTAAAGGATGGAGAATCTCCTTAGCCCTCCGTTTCGTGCTTCTGTACTTATAAAAACAATTTTTGTTATCTTTAACAGCAGTAGCCAGACTGAGCTCCAGCTGAGCTTTGGCCTTTCTAATTTTGTTCCTGCACAGCCTCGCAACATCCTTGTAGTTCCCTTGAGTGGCCTGCTCTCTTTTCCAAAGGTCTTCTGCACCAGCTTGTCTTTGGGTACATGGGGATGGTCTTTTCCTGATCCTTTAAGATTTCCTTCTTGAAGAGTGCCCAACACCCCCCACACCCCCAAAAATATATATATTAAAAAATCTGTGATGGCACCAGCCTCTGAGCCATGTGTTTATCAGGTGGGCTTTCCAGGTCCTCTCCATACTCCTTCCTTCCACTGAAGGGATAAAGGAAAACACCACCTGTACTCCCACTCCATCTACTAATTGTCCCAGTCCCCTAAAGTCCCATTTGATAGCCTTCAGGCTTCTCTCAGCAATTTCATCACCAGCAGCCTGGACTATCCATAGAGGATCGTAATCAGAAGGGTGAACCAGGTTGGGAAGGTTTTTGGCAATGTCCCTCTCCCAGGCCCCAAGGAGGCAGCAGACTTCCCTAAAGGTAGGGTCAGGCTGACATATAGGGCCCTCTGTTCCCCTGAGAAGAGAGTCACCTACAACAATTACCCTTCTTTCTTTCTCAGTTGAGGCAGTCTTGATGCATGAAGTTGACTTCCTCACCCTAGGCAACCTCCTGGGTGAACTTTAGACCACATCCTCACGCACCAGTATCTCAAGCTCCAAAGCCTCAAACCTGTTGTGTAAGGGCACCTGGGAAGGTGAGGTTGGTAGGGAGGGGGGTTGCCTGTGACACTGACCCGTTTCCATTCCTCCTCATCTCCTAGGTCCCCTGCCTCTGCCTGACAGTGATAGGGCGGGGGGCCCACCACTATTTGGTGTGTCTCACCCTGGTGTCTTTCCTTGCAGGGAGTTGCTCCACCAGTCTATCTCCTGCTCACATTCCCTGATAGCCCTTAATGTCTCCCCCTGCTCACACCTCACACATACGGTGTCTCTGCCACCCTCTGATGGCAGCAACAGGCTCAGGCACTCCCTGAATCCAGAGACCTGAACTGCAGCATTTTTGAGCAGGCAGGCAGTCTAGGTCGACACAGACTTTCTGGAAAGTGCTTTCTGCCTAGCGCAGACCACAGCTGGTTTAGCTACAGGTAGACAGCCAGTAGATGAGCTATGCTCCTGAGCGGCGAGGGACGCTCTGCCCTGTCCGAGCGCCCCCTGCCCGCGCAAACTGCTGCGCCACGCCGTGACTGAGGCGCCACGCCGTGACTGAGGCGCCACGCCCTGTTCGGCTGCTCTGTACGCCGCGCCCCCTAGGGGCTGCCTTGGAACGGGAGGCAGGGAGCGGACGCTGCTCCTGGTTCCACCCACGCCTCGCCGGCAGCTCTAGCAATGGCTGGCGGGGCCAGGCCTCCCTCTTGGCTGCCTCAGGTGGACTCCATGCAAGAAGAAAAAAAAAAAAAAAAAAAAAAAAAAAAAAAAACACCCTCACAGGCCGAGATCCCCCCTCTCTGCTGCAGAACACACCTGCCCCAGAGCCGATTGCCTCAGCAATTACCAGTATCAGATTATCATTGCCATTACACACTGCACTGAGTCTCCACTTTTTCTTAGGTGAAATCCATGCTTGTCTTCTATGTAGCCTGTGATTGCCATAATAGTGTTAACTGGAACAGGGTACTAAAAAAGAAGTGTGCTGTCTCATGTCATACTGATACATTAAAAAAAAAACAAACAAAAAAACCCCTCTATTCAATGCAGTTGTTAAATGTCCTGTGTTAAACGCCATACAGTGAAGTGAGCTTTCTTCACACATTTTCCGTAATATATTAAATTAGGGCATTATGATGCTACTGAAAGTAAACAGACAGATGTAGTGCTCCTGTTCTTTGGACATTCAGATGAGGGTGCTTTGCCAAAGCCATGCCCAGAAACTAGTACTGCCACACATACAGCAGCATCTCAAAATTCGGCTTAAGTTGAGTTACTGATGAAGGGGATACACAAAAATCAGGAAATAGTGAGTCTTGTGCTACCATTTTTCCTCTTACGTCGCAAAATTTGACAGTCAAAAACTGCAAATGATTTCATAGTGCTGATTATTTAAATAGAATACTTCACAAATGACATCTTTTGAAAACACATAGGCAGCATGACTGCTGTGTCTTTGAGCACTGTATCAGTAATAACCTCAATAAATGGGATGTTTAAAAAAAAATCCAAACATTTATAGATCATTTAAACCTACTGCATCTTGTTTACTGTTGCTCTAGGAAGCTTTTTTTAAAAATAATAATAATAAAAAAAATAAGGTGTTAAATCTCAGAGGGATTGTCCTGAAATGAAGTTTTTAACAGCAACAAAATAAACTTATCCTACACTTATCCTGTCTCATAACTTGCTGTTAACTCTTCCCTTTTCTCCACTGCATCTACCACAGCAAAGTTCTACTATCATCCCCTACTTGCACTTCAGAAATCTGAAGGAAAGTGATGCTCCATACAATACATTATATTTTCCTCGAAAAGAGAAGTTAGATATCCAAATACTTCTGGGGATCTAAAAATCTTATCCATAATATCTTGCAACTGTAGTAGGCTAAGGAAAATCCTAGAAGGAAAGACTGAAGGAATGAGGATTGCAGTATCACAAGAAGAAAATGCATCTGTCATCAAAAAGATGAACGGCCACAATGAAAATATATAAATAATCCATTTTCTATACCTACTTCACATAGAACAATAGCCAGGGTTTAAATTATAAAATGAAAGAATTCAAGCCAGGTACTAAGAAAAGAAAAAAACTCTAGTGCAAGTGCAATATACCTAGAGAGGTTAGAGTCTCAGTCGTTCAAGATCTTAAGAACAGTCTCAAAAAAATATCTGTCAGGAATGAAACAAGCAAAGGTGATCTTGCCTTCTGGCAGAGAAGTAGATTACATGATCCTACAAAGTGCCTTCCTTCCCTATTTTTCCTCATGTCTGTGATACACATCTCTTCTAGTAGGTCTACACTTCAAGAGCTTTCTTATTTTCTTATTTGTGGATATTTTGTACTTGCGATCATGCAGGGAGGAGGGGAAAAAGAAAAAAGAAAAAAAAAAAAAGAGCAGGAACCAGTGGCTAGCAGCTGAAATAAATAGAAATAAATAGCCTCACAATATTCTAACTGCAAGGGTAATTAAACATTCAAACAGTTCAGTAGGGCATCAGTGAAACTGATGGATTTCAAATTACTTGTATATTTAAAACAAAATTAAATATTTTCCAAGAGGTCTGTTTTAAGTCAGTCTCAGAGAAATTATGTAGCATGTACATTCAAGAGGACAAACTGAATTATCATAATGATTCTTCCTGGCTCAAATATCTTTGAATCTGTAAACCTGAAGTCCCTCTTCTTAATAAGGAACCTTACTTATATAAATCTATACATCCAGATTTTGATTTTGATTTTTTTTTTTTTAAGAAAAATAATAGGTTTTGTTACTTTTAAGAAATGTGTTTTTTTTTGTCAAACAACATGGAATTGATTTTTAACAATGTTCTGTCTTGAGACCGAGAAAGAACCATTACACATTCCATTTGACTTTTCTATTTCTGCAGTAGTACATATACTCAGTCTCCTGTCCTGTCAGAGACCAGAAGTTAGCTATTAAGAACTTTGTCTGTTTTTGTTTGATTTCCATAAAGTTGTGGAAGGTAAATGACTAACTACTTCATCTCATTCTTGAATCACAAATTATATTTAACAAAGAATAAATAAACAATAAATGTTTCACCTAAATTTGTAATTTTTATAGTTGCCTCCAGAGAACCACTGCTTGAAGAGAATTACCCCAAAATAGACAAGAAAGTACAAAATGGAGCATATTAACACTGCAGTAGTATCATTATATAATACCTCCAAAGAGAGACAAATTCATTAGTTTTAACCATTAGGTTAGGGATCCAATAGTAAAATGAATTGCAATTTAGACAGTACATTTGAAAATTACCTCATGAGCTAACAGGCATCATACTCAAGAAGCATTTTCACAAGTACTTTAAGTGCTTGCTAGTATGGTGTTCCCTAAAAATATATCTTGGATCTGTCTCTGAAAATGTCTGTCTGCCAACTTAAACTATTTTTATGCTGTGGAACTCGTATCTTTTTTTTTTTTTCCTCCTCTTTGCAAATGAACTGAAATGTCTCAGAATAACATTTTAATTAATAAAATGAAAAATAAAGTTTATGTTGTTCTAGAGACAGAGAAGATTCCCAAGTTACAGAAAAAAATAAAAACATTATTAAAGCAACTAGATGAGAGAAAGAACAGGCAAACAGAACACAGAAAATGAGAAACATACAAAAACAGTACATTACAACAAGTCTTATAGAATGGTATCAAGAAAATGAGGCACTGGGCAGTTTATTTGCTGTGATCAGAAAAAGAGGCCTCAGAAATAAACAAGAATAAAGGTATGAAATATGGGCTTAAACAATTATGTAGTCTGGCTCTAGCCCAAAAGTATTTTTAAGTTTTTCAGGTACTTGATCTCAATTTCTGAAACTTGGTGGAGGAACATGTTTGCAATTAATTTGACTACCATAAATCGAAAATGTGTAAGTCAATGTCATCCACCTGTCTACAATACTAAACACTAATATTTTGAAATAATCTCTCTCATGCAATGTAAGATTAAACAAGAAAATCACTGGATTAACTTTTCCCTTCTTGATTTATAATTTCTTATTGGAACCAAGAGAATAAAAATACATGTCTCAGCGTTTCATTATCATTCTACTAAGGGAAGGCTTTTATTTAAAAATTTCATACAGTTCTGTAAGAATCAAACAGTAACAAAGCAAAAGATAAGTCTGCCATGAGAAACCTTCCACTAGGGATATACTGACCTCAAGATGACCAAAAAGCAGTATATAAAAAGTAAATTTCAGACACTTGAGAGGCAATTCTTGTGGATGAGTATCAGAAATTATCACATACCAGCACATGAGTTAACACAGAATCACTTTTAGCCTCATACCTATAAAGGCCATAGGCTGCATAAAAGATGCAAGGTGTTCCTCAGCAGCCCACTAGTTCAAGAGATACCGCTGACCACTTAAGACATTCTCTCTCATAGACAAAACTTAGTTTTCAGGAAGCCAGTGGATTCTCACTCTCTTGCTTTCATGAAATCCAGGAGACATATATTACAAGTTGTATCTGCAGGTCAACTTTCTCCCTACCTCTACTGTTAGTAAAGACAGGGATACACTAAATCCTATTTATATCCATCTAAAGAGGAATTTAACAAACATACTATATGGAGAAATAAGTCTAGAGGAAATTATGAAATCAGCCTCACCTCAGTCCCCGGGAAGATGACAGAGTAGCTAATCCTGGAAACCATTTCCAGGCACATAAAGGACAAGAAGGTCATCAGTAGAATTCAGCATGGATTCACCAAGGAGAAGTATCTCTTGACCAACCTAAGAAGCCTCTGTGCAATGAAATAAGTAGCCTGGTGGATGAGAGGAGAGCAGTGGACATTGCCTACCTAGTGTCAAAAGCCTTTCTGAAGTCTGTCTCCCATAAGATTCTCATAGACAAGCTGCTGAGAGAGGGGCTGGATGAGCAGACAGAAAGGTTGACTGAAACTACCTGAATGGCAGAGCCCAGAGGGTGGTGGTCAGTGACACTAAGTCTAGCTGGAGGCCAGTAACTAGTGGTGTGACTCAGGGGTCATTGCTGGGGTCAGTCCTCTTTAGCATCTTCATTAATGATCTTGATGACGGGGCAGAGCTTACTCTCAGCAAGTTTGCAGATACCAAATACAGGGAGGAATACAGACAGCTGTGCTGCCATCCAGAGGGACCTGGACAGGCTGGAGAAATGGCGGGAACTTCCTGAAGTTCACCAAGGGGAAGTGCAAAGTCCTGCACTTCAGGAGGAGCAACCCCAGGCACCAGCACCTGTTGGAGACAACTCAGATGAAAAGCAGCTTGGCAGAAAAGGACCTAGGGGTCCCAGTGAACTCCAGCTTGAACTTGAGCCATCAATATGTTCTTGCAGTAAAGAAGGCTAATGGTGTCTGGGGCTGCATCAGGCAAAGTATTACCAGCAGGTTGAGGGAGGTGATCCTTCCCCTCCATTCATCACTTGTAAGGCAACACCTGGAGTCCTGTGTCCATTTCTGGGCTCTCCAGTACAGGAGAGGTACAAATGTATTGAATAGAGTCCAAAGAAAGGTCAAGAAGATGCTTAAGGGACTGGATCATCTCTTACATGAGGAAAAGCTGAGACAGCTGGGACTGTTTAGCCTAGAGAAGTTCCAGGGGGATTTGAGTGTGTACATATAACTGAACAGAGGCTACAGAGAAGATGGAGCCACCAGGCTCTTCATAGTGGTGCCCAGTGCCAGAGGCAATGGGTACAAACCAGAACAAGTAATTCCACTGGAACATCAGGAAATGCCTTTTTAAAAAAAAATACCTGTGAGGGCTAAGCACTGGCACAGGTTGTCCAGACAGCTTGTGGAGTCTTCCTCCTTGGAGACATTCAGAAGCCACCCAGACATGGTCCTGGAACAACCTGCTCTGGATGGCCTTGGTTGAGCAGTGGGGTTGAACCAGATGACCCCTAGAAGTCCCTTCCAACGTCAACCACTCTAACTCTATATTTGCAGATTTGTGTCACTACAGAATTAAGAGTAGAACAGCAGACAGATTTTAGTATTCCCATGCATACTTCAGTTAAAAGACTTACTGACTGGTTTAGGCAACATACAGATTCTTTTTACAGACCTGGTACAGAGCTTTGTACATTATTAAAAGACAGGCATTTCACAACAAAAAAAGTAATGCCTGCCTTGCATTTTGTTTCTTGTGGTGGGTGTTTTTCCCCGTAAAAAGATACTAAATACCCACTGACATTTTCAGGTCAACACACTTTCATGGTGTCTAAGATATTTCAACACAACAAAAATAGTAAAATACTGCACATTTTTGAGATACCAGAAAGGGATGCTTTTTGGGAACAGCCAACTGTAATATTTTGCGATATGTATTGTAAGTGAACACGTAAGAGTATTTGGTTCTGAGCATCTTTACAAGAGTTGATGCTATCATATCATTGGAAATGATATATCCCACTCCCTGCATAAATAGATGTCATACACAATTCAAAAAGTCTGCAGATCTACAGAAGGGAGGGAAGTCTTCATAACCAGTATGCATCTGAAATCAAAAAGTAACTCACATTTCAGGCATAATATGAAGAAAAAAAAAGAAAGAAAGAAAGAAAAAAAGAAAGAGTAAAGTATAATCCTGTAGTCATCATGAAGATTTGCCATCATAAAGCTGATTACAGCAACAATTGCACTGAATGTGGAACATTACATGGCATAACATCACAAGCTTTTCAAGACAGTTGGCAACATAATACCAAATGCCACTCAGAAATCAGATTTCAAGTGTAAGCATCCCTGAAATGCGTATGAAATTTTCCCATGGACTGAAAATTTCTCTTAAAGATACAGTTTATGGCACAGTGCATATGAGCATAGACTCAGCTGTCAGTCAGGTCTCCTTATGTTTTTCACACAGTGACTCAAAAATCTACTGCAGATGAAAGATCATATAAACTGCCTTCCTTACAAATCTGTGCTTCCCTGTTGGGAACATATTCAGCAGATTTGGCATATAGTACAGGATGTATATACTGGGCTTAATTGTGCCTAACAATCATTTTGGCCAGTAGAAGGCATTTTCAGATGGGAAATGTGTATGAACATCTGTCATGTTTCCCTATGCCTGATTTTAACTGTTCCTTCACGGAGGAAGGCATAAACAAATCAAAGCATTCATTTCTGCATTAAAAAGAACACATACTCACTTCAGTCAATCCAGCACAGTATGTCAGTTAAAATGATACTCTGAGAATCTTGCAATGGATTTATTTTGATTCCTGTATCAGCACTATTTGAAAGGCTAGAGTGTGTTTTAACAACACGTGTCTACAAAATAGTTCACCACAGCAGTCAGGGAAGATTGTTTGCCAATACACACTGACCAATGATACAATGAAATTGATCTATCCATCTCTTTTCTTCCAGAATTAGTTTTGAAAAAATTATTTGAATCAACTATTATAGGCAAGCTTTAGAAACAGTAAAAGCCTTATTCACAATAATTTCCCTTGTTTTACATTTAAGATTCTGAATAAACAAACATGGAGCTAGTCATTTTTCCAACTGCACACTTTAGAAAAAACATACATAAGGGGAAACTGATTAAGTAGAGCAATTTGCTAAATACTGACTGGCATTTTAAGGAGAACTGGGACCAAGTAGCTTCTGTGCTCCAGTTAGTCCTAAATCCACGGTATGCTCGTCTGTTGCTGGATCCAACTAGTGATAACTGTTAGAAACTTCTCATTATATCCAGGAAGTAGTCATATGGGTACCTACTTCCTAAATGGAAAGAGAAAAATCTAGTTTACATGTTAAGAGCTGAACGCAGGCGGACTAAGATACTTTCAAGATTTAAATTTGCTTTATTCTCTTTTTAGATACTATAAGGCTAAAAATATGGGTACAGATTTATATCTATACACAAGATTAAAAAATAGTAATAATTAAAAGTGTTAATTTGAGCCTATGTTCCCATAAGGTGGGTTGCTCCTATTACCCTTAATATTCCTTAATAAAAGGAGAGCTTGTGCTGTCTTTTCTGTGTTCACCTCAGAGCAGACTCTTTCACAGCTTGTCACAACAAAACATTTGAGCTTGCTCATTCTCCTTGTCCTGTCTTGGGACAAGCTAGAAAATATTGCTGCACTTCTGAAAGTGATATTCATTGATATGGAGATTAAACAGTGAAACCATGGCCTGTAGCTCCAATAGAGGACAGCTTTGAGGAACTGCAAATTTACAAACCACTCAGTACTAACAGTTTACTACAAATGCATAACAAAAAAATAAATTAAGATACTGAGGAGCAGACAGTTTCAAGTATGCCTCAAGTACATAGTGCAACAAAAGTTTGAGGTTTTGTTAGTTAAACTATCATCGCATATTTCTTAGAATATTTTCTGTATTTTGTAATGTATACATACAATCAGCACCCTCTTCCACCCTGTATTCTAAAGGCTCTAAATAGTTGATTTTTGCTTGTTCTAATATTTGAATTTAAAATATTTTCATTCTAAGAGAACCTTGAAATAGTTATAGAGGTTTACACCATATCTGAAATGTTGCCAAGATCAAATTTCTTCTAAAAAAAAATAAATTGATTGAAGTCATGTTTTTCAGAAGAACTACAAGTTAACATAGGAGATGTGAGCTTAATTAAGAAATAGGCTTTTCTCTGTTTTTCAAGATATTAAAAATTGATGTTACTCTCTTTACACAGACAAGATCTAATACACCAGAAGAAAAAAAAAAAAAAAAGAAAATATACAAAAGCTGGCCAAGCACTAAATCCACTCACCTAAAAATACAGCAAAAACCTCTACACACAGGATACATATACAATGCTGTTAAGAGAACAGGGAACTATCCTGGGTCCCACTTTAAGCACCCAATTCAGGATCCAGCTGAGCTTTATCACCTTAATCAAGCTTATGGAGAAAAGTTGTGTCTAGGGAGTGAGAAAAGAATTCTCAGGCTTACTAATTCACTAAGAGTCATCATTATGGGGGGGGGGGGGGGGAAGCACTGAGGTAATGATCATTTCATCATTCAGTCTAAAGCATAGGTCAGACTACCATAGGTTAGATCAAATCACTGCTTTACGAATCTTTTTAGCTTTATACTAATTTAAAAAGTGTTGCTTTCACTTACGGGTATTTTCCCATAAAGTCTGAGTAACTTTTCCTTGAAATGCATGTTTTATTTATTTTTAGTTCAGAGGCCTCAAACAAAATGTTACAAAGCCGAAATATGGACCATTATGATACTTGTGTACATAGGCAGAAGGCTTTTACTTTCTTCTCAGCAACAAAAAAATATGTATATGAAAAAAAATGAATACATTATTTATTGATATAATAAAATCACAATTAAATGGGATTTAGTTATCCTCCAAGAAATCTAGCTCACGCATCTCTGGCCAGTAGAGGAAGAGAAGGAACCATGTTCCAGAATTTACCATAAACCATGATAATCAAGATCTCATAAAACACAAGGGGAATATCTGACACAGGAAAATTCACCTGGAATCAATTCCTGTTATCTGTTTACGGTGTTCATGACCTGTCACTGTGTTAAAAAAATAATTGTACGATACTTTGTTTGAAACCAGGTCCAAGAAAATGGATCCACACCTCAGTTTAAAAAAGGCAAGAAAACAGACCAAAATAAAACAAAAACTGTATTTTAATTAGGTTTCTAACTTTAGCTCAGGTTACATAAAAAACTTACCAGAAGGTGAATAGGTAAAGTATCCAAGCCAACTCTGTAAAAATAATTGCTCTATATTTAGATATACAAGAAAATTTTTATACTTGACCATCACAATATTTTTATATTTTTTTAACTGATGATTATGCGTGAGTCGGGGAAAAAAAAAAAAAAAAAAAAAAAAGCAGCTGAAATTCCAGATCTTAGGAAACATTCTTATGAACGTGCTGGCTTCTAGTTAGGGAATTCTAAACTTGCAATACTCTACTCATGTTTAAAAAACAACATGCAATTTAGGGGTCTATAAGAAAAAAATATGCAATATTTTGCCAAAAATATACTTTCTGAAAACACTTCTCTAAAATTTGCTTCCACATGCAGGTTATAGGAATCCAAATCTTTAAAATATTGCCTTATCTGGGGGATGAATAAATAAGTAAAAACTGTCATAGTATCTATCTATGAAAAACTTCTATTCACACAAGTTCAAATATCCTTTTATTTATTCCACTGAAAAGCTGCAGAAGGTGTAGCCATGAAGTCCCAGATTTGCCCAGTTCCTTGTCGTATCAAAATGCCTCATTGAAGAGTATTATCCAAACACAAATTCGTAACAATAATTATATATCGTAACTAAAGTTCATTGATACTGACATTAAATACAAAGGTAGGTCAGGAAAAACATGCATCTGTTGGGTGCCAAATGAAATCTTTTGCTCTTTTTCTGAGCTCAGAAAGAAGCCCTGTCTATGAGACGCCACTGACAGAGGTGACAGAATAGGAGTTAATGTGTTGTTGCCTGACTCATTCAAGTTATGTTCATTTCTGTAATAAAGGCTAATGAGACAAAATTAGACAGATGGGAGGAGAAAAATACCACTTGTTTCTTAGTTTAACTAAAATTATCTAGATAAGTTATCTTCCCCTTCTAAAAAAATATGCCTTTTTGGTCAATAGGAAAGGCATTCTGCATCTTTTTTGTGCCCTCCCCTTCTGCAGGTATTTTATGATATCTGCACTTACTGGTTAGAAACAAAGGCAGGTTAAAAGAAAAAAATCTCTTGCAACAGCAATGACAAAAGACTTTGAAAGCTGCCTGTAGCCTCTTGAACAAATGACGTTTCACAGAGAATGTATATTGGCTACATTACTTGACCCATGTATCAAAAGAAAATATATATATATATATATCTGAAGCTGTATTTCCAGAGGTTTATATATTGATAATGAAGATGTTGTAAGCAAAGTTATTCAGACCGTGATATTGCTATCACCACCACATTACTCCAATTATATTTCCTATTAAAATCACTCTTGATACAGAAGGGAGAAAAGCTTTGCAACTCATACAGAGGGAGAAGAAAGTTTAGATATACTCTCTCGAAAACAGAACATTAAAAAGCAGTCAGATGAAAAGTGACTGCAGTATTAAAACATGTCCTTCACTGACTAAAGCACTGGCAAGTGCAGTACCAGAAATAGGAGACTGTTATCACCTGCAAAGACCATACAACACCATCAGACCAGAGCAGATCTGCATCTAAGGTAAATCATCTACTTACTGCATTTCAAATGGGCAATACAAACAGCATAAATAGAAATTATACATTGCATTTCACTAGATTGTACTCCAAAACCAACCAAGACAAGTAGATACTACTTCAGGCATCACGGGAAGAGCTAAAGAATTGTTTCTATCTGCAAACCATTATTCAAGTGAAAACTACCAAGCTACAAAAGCATTTTCAGTGTAAGCATACACAACAAAACATATCCACAATGGAGGGCCACAAAGTAGGTGTGATTTTGCAGGTAGCCTAACACACTGCTTTGTACAAGTATGCTGAATTTATTCACTGCTAACATTTCCCTATACAGCAAAAAGACAAAAATTTTACAGACTGATAAAGATGGAGCTGTGAAGAAGCCTGCACCACTACTTTTCACAGTATATTCTAGGCAATTCTCTCACTTAGCCCTAAAATAAAATGGAACTATCTACAGATACTTTTCCAGTTGTCAGTTAAGCACACCAGTTAACCAGTTATGGAAAACCAGACAGACTCAAAATACCTTAAGAATAATTTAGGTTTAAGTATGATGAAATACAGTAATGCAGAAATACAGTAATTCCCAGTCTATTAAAATAGTTAAATCAACAGTCACTTATTTCCTATTTTCCTCTACCTCCCTTTACCACCACACAAATAAATAAGCAAATAAACAAAGAAAAGAGTTTTAATTTAACTGTCTGAAGTCTTTGACAATGAATGTAAACTTAAGCCCTCAGACCTCTTACAGTTTTTCTTGTCATTAATGCTAAAATAAAAGTATACTTAAAAAAATACTGATCATATTCAGAAAAAGACGTTTTCTTAATCTTTAAATCTAAATAGCCTGTTTTGTATGAAATAGAAGTTTCTGTATTTAACATTTCCAAATACTTTACTGAAAAGTCTAATTTCACCTTTACTACATTTTATAATAATAATGTATATGAAAAACTCTGCTAAATCGAAATAGAACCACCTAAGTCAGCCATTCATAATTTAGCATTCAACATTAAAATGTCACATATTACAGTTGTGCTTTTAAAATACTTACCATTGTCCTAGCATATCAAATATCCAGAGCAATTGCAAATATTTTACATACCTATAACACGTAAAGCAATGAAGACGAAGTTAATATGTAGACATTTAACCTGTTATTCTACAAAACACATTGCGCTTCTATGGATTTTGAAATAGTTACTCTGATGCAGCAGTTTGTAATTTTGATGATAAACAGAAGTACATTTCACATGCTTATTCTCACAATGTGTAATATAGTACAGCAACACCCAACCAAAATTACTGCTATCAGGGCAATTGTCATGCACTCTGGCAATGAAGATGGATCTTTTCACTCGTGTGACATCCTACTCACTTCACCTCATTTCACATAAGGGTTCCCCTGTGGGAATCAAAGGGCATATCTAGGATAGGAACCAAGGGCAGGATATGGAAGCTTTTACTAGATTGCCACATAATGCTCTCTCTCTATTTTTAAAATTTATTTATTTATTTATTTATTTATTTATTTATTGTATCACCTGCCAAAGAGACAATAGCTTGATAGCTTTAATACAAAACAGGCCTTGCTGCCCACAGCATATATAGTCACTGGATTTTTCCTCCTAAATTTTCACCCAGGAGGAAGAACAGATGGGAGAATTTTTTTTTTCCTCAATAAGAATGTGTTAATAAATCCTAGCTAGTATAATAACTCATCATTCTAATAAACTTTGTATTTACTTATTGAAAACAAAACAAAACAAAACACAAGTTTTCAAGTACTATATTTAACTTAATTTGTTACATTTGACATATCTGTAATTTAAAACAAATCCATTCTCTCTCCAAAAACATACGCATTCCGTTCTACATCTGCTCACTCAAATATACAAACTCCACAAGACAAATACAAATCCGCTAATATGTAATTGGAAAAATTACACATGGTTGTTATATATAGTGTTTCCAGAGGGGTATCCATCATGTCTGCCATTTCTTGGTAGTTTTAAGTTCTACACACTGCAGTGCTCTGTAACAAGAGGCTGTGTGACAAAAGCAAGCTGAGGATGTAGGACAGAGTTCCACAACAAATTAAGAAGCAGAGGCTGGCAAAGGCTGTATACACAGCATAAGGTAAAATAATGTACAGAACTTGAAGGTGAAGAACCTCTAAATACCTCCATTGGGATACCTCTATGCATACTCTCTGCTCCACCATGGAACACAAAAGGTCAAAGCACAACAAAAAAGTAGTTCTCCAAATCTCTATGTAATTCTCTACACTGTTTTCATGTGCAAGCAACCTTGGTGTAAATGCAAATCAGAAATCATGAGGAATCCCTAATCGGAAATAACTTCTTTCTGTAAAAACCCAGGCAAGAAAGTAAATTGCAATCTTACAAGCCTCTAAAATGTTAAAACAGTCTCATATTTGAAAATACATCATCATCATGGCTCTCAACATGTAACCCAGTAAAAACAGTTACATAGTTAGTATATCAAGACATTTAAAAATATATATACCAAAAGTCTGAACATTATGCAATTATTGCTGAAAAGAGGCAGATAAAGATATGTCTATTAAGTGCCCTTTGCACTATGTATTTTGGATATTTAGTTTTAAATTTTATATACTCAGGTTTGCTTTAAGAGACAAACAATATGCATTCTAGTATCATAAAGTGATTTCAGATACCCTAAGTGTTGATAAAAACTTGGGGGTAAGCCATTCAGCGTTCTACTGTGGCCACTAAGACAATATATTTGTTTTGTTTTCCAATATGCAATTTTCATGTATAAGATTAGGGAGAGGTAGAGAAGAGGGAAAACTGGAGACGAATCTGCATGAAGAACCTTATCCAGCCAAACCTGTAAATGTACCAATTTGCAGAACAGCTCTTACTGCTTCACTATAATAGACCTATGGAAACAGAGAAACATAGGCCTGGATATATCTTTCTAAAGAGAGAAAGGAAAGAAAAAAGATTTGAAATAAGGCATCCTGAATTTTCAAAGGGCCCTTTTTTCTAATCTATCTGCTTGGATAATGCGTCCAGAGTGGCATTTTGTAATGACAGCAACTTTCCAACAAATCAATAGTTATTTAATTCCCAACAAGCTCTCGAGTCCATTAAACCTGATTACATTCACCCATTTCAGTTGGGTGCAGTTATTTTTCCTACACCAGCACTTAATCTATAACAGGAACTTATGAGAACTTTCAAAAGCAATTTCAACATCAATCAGCATAGAGTGAAAGGCACTATTTGCTTGTAATTATTTATTGGACAGGATGGCACAGGGTCTGACTGAGCTCTACTGTCTGACCTTCACCCCCAAATTCTAATGGATATGAAGGCTTGCTTGATGTGTTCAAGCGTAATACTGTGTCTCACTGCACAAAACATAGCATTGGCTTGCATAGGCCAGAAGGCACATTTTTTCAATACCTGATAATGGCCACTGTGCTATGCTGTATTTTTATTTTAGAAACGTAGGGTATTAAGCCTTAAGTGAAGAACACAATTCACAATCTGTATTACTGAATGGACCCATACAGGAAAAAAAAAATGTTTTGTGTTGCTATTCCACCTCTATGCCCACTAACTGTTGTGGTGAAGGTACATAATGAAAATTTTAAACAAATTCCTCTCCTCTACAGTTAATTTGTCTGATCACTAGCATGACACTGAAATGCAGTACTAGGTATTATTCCTTCTTGAGCCTGTTTATGCGTAACATCAAACTACTGACATTTATAAGGTGCATAGTGTTCATTTGGGGAATGCTTGAAAATGTTGCTTGAATTCTTTCTTAGTCTTTTTTAATTCTGTAAACAATGGAACAGCTTTTGCTTAAGTAGTATCTATATGATCTATAGAAAATTTTAAGTCTAACATCAGAACATTTCTATTTGTTGAAAAAAAATATAGTAAAAACAGACAAATCAACAACAGCAACTAAATCAGGAATTGCCAGTTAACTTCTAAAACATAAAACTCTCAGAAGTAGCATCTTGCACTTTAAGGACTCAAAAGAATTAATATGATGTGCATAAATATTCTGTGAGAGTGATGTATTTTTCCATACACAAAGAAAAAAAAAAAACAAAACACTTCATTAATGCATAACATATGCATTAATGCATATTTAACACTACTCATACTTGCTGTGCTAAAACACTTAACCTAAACACATCATGGTAAGTTACTTTGTCTTATGATCTGCCGTGGGAATGCTGAGTCCCTCAGAAACCTAGAATAGATAGCAAATCCTCTGCCCTGTGGTCAACCTCGTGAAGCAAAGGCATGAATGTTAAATAGCAGACAAATCAATACAAGCAAATATAGCTCAACTACACCATTTATTCAGCCATGAGAGATGTCAATACACAGATTAGGGTGATCCATCTTTTTGATTTCCTACTGTCTTCTCACTGACTACATGAGAGCTTTTGCCTGTATTAAAAGTGTTTGCTTTCTCAACCATAAAAATTCCAATTATTACTCTAAGTGCACTAGAGTTAAGTTGCTTGTTGGAAGCGGCCTTGCATTACCTGAACAAGTCCAGCGAAGTATGGCGCTGCCGGCAGAATCATTGGCACTCCATATGGATGTAGCAAAACTTGAGACGACAACATGGTTTAAGCGATAGTATTACTCCCACTAAAGCTAAACACATCAATTGAAAGTTAGGGGAAAATCTATATACCAACTTCTTCCAAACTCAGAGCTAGAACCAAATAACTTCTGTCAGGGGCAAAGCCCACATCAGCTGTAAAAAAAAGAAAAAAATTGACGTCAGCAACTCAATGTTAAAATTTTCTTCAGAGACAACAGATAGAGACAACAGCTGCAAAGCTAACTCTACCAAGAAAAGGAAGGTGCTATTTTGGGACCATCTTAAATAACATGACTAACCAACTACTCTATACCATTCAAATTTTAAGTAATAAACACATGCAGATCAAACTCTCTGTCCTGGTCTTCAAATAGGATTAGAATTAATATTCCTATCTTAACTGGCACATACATGACAACAGTTGCTATTATAACCCATTAAAATATCAGCTTTATTATGATTGTTTAAATAACTGTTTCCCTGTATTTATAGCTGTTAAACAATATTCAAATGAGAGTTGAAACTTAAGCCTGCTAAATTCAACATATTTTGAATCATTACATTTTTCTTCCTTATTTTGAATATTTGAGCTACCTAATGCTAGCTAGCAACTTCTTAGTGTAAATTATATTTTAATAGCTTTTCTAACCTTTCACATCTCTGTTGTTGCATTTATCATAGCTTTTTGAAAAAGAACAAATCTGACCTTTAGAGTATCTCATATCTGTTCTCCAATTAAACTTACACTCAGTGTAAGAGACAGAGTGAAATTTACCATTTTATCCCCCAAACTAAACAGATATACTTTTTAATGTACTATTTGCCAGTCATTCTTTTCTACAGCTAATCATTTTTACTTTAGAGAAAGTAAACTCAGTCATTAACACTTGTTTTATGTGCCATAGATCTTCTATGCAGATATGGTTAATGTCAAGGATTACAATTGAGCAATTTATTTTTTTTTTAATTCAATTAAGAATTAGATGTTTAAAACTTCATGTTACAAGTTAAATATATAACATTCTCTCCTACAGTCTTTGAATAACCAGGGTGCTTCACATCACTAATTTCAGCTACTTGATTTTGTTGCATAATTACTTTTCCAGATAACTAATTACAGACAAGATTTTATGTGATACTCAATTATTTAGTGTCACATTTTGACCATCGTGAAAGGCTTTCAGTAATTGATTCTCATGTATCAAGGCAGACGGGTTGCATGATTTAGAAAGCTACCTTAGCAGGTGCATGTTGACCCTTGCTGCTAACAGCCTTAGACCATTTCTAAGTTTAGATGTTAAATAGTGACCCTGTATGATGTTTTTTTTTTTTGAGAAGCTGCCTATGAGGACAGCAATTATCATGTGATGATGTGATGTTTACCTATCTCCATTTTCTGTTCATAGAATGACTTCACTTTTCAGGATAATGCTATTCACACAGATCACCTAACTATGCTCAGTTAAATTAAAAAATCATTTATTTTTTAATATATATCTTTCCTTTTTAAGAAACAGAACTGTGTAGCTTAATTAAGCACACAGTAAACAGACATGTTTTTGCCAAAATATTTTCATAATTTTCAACACGATGTCAGTTATTAGCTTTCATACATAAACATACAAACAAAATGGGAAAGTATATTGCCATTACAACTCATTTTGAAGTATTTCACCTCTAAAAACATTTTAACTACTAGTTATTTGTTTAGTCTAACAGAGTAAGCTACATGGGAAAACAAAGAGGATTTCTTTCACTTTGCAATAGAGATTATAACATGAAATCTGGAAGCTTCACTCAGATGGCTCCAGTGGGACAACTGACACAACCATGGACTGTTAAATTGCACTGTAAAACACCTAGTCATTTTTTGTTTCAAAATATATGTATTTGATATGATGTTAGAAAACCTAGAGAGCAAGATGATTTGTACAGGAAAGAACAGGCTCAATGGAATCTTGTCTGTGATCTGTTTTGGGACAGTTTGGGCCTGACATTTTCATTAATTATTTTGGCACAAGGTAACATGCTGATGAAATTTCCCAATGACAAAGTTGGAAGGTACTGTGATTACTCAGGATGGTAATAATATTATATAGGAAGAATTGCTTAACCTTACAGACTTGTTAACAGAAATGGGATGAGATTCATTACAAAATGTAAGGTTATGCTTCTGCCAAAAAACAACTTCAATTCTAAACTTCTCAGGAAAAAGAAAAGAAGGACCTCATTGTTGAAGGACTTTTATCTACTAGTATGATGCAGATATGAAAAGATGAGTATTTCTTAAGTGTTTCTCAGAGGTATTTCCAATTATGTTTAGTTCTCTTAATTCACATTTTAAAAAAATGATTACAGCAGCTGTAGAGGAAGTCCTTTATGTGTAGTTCAGGTGAAAGGAATAGCTATGCTGCAATAGAAAGCTAAGAAAACTAAGAACTGGGGAGGAAACAGTAAGATGAAGAGATTTCTGAAGCTAAGGGTGTTCCTGGCACACTGAATAAACAAGGAAAATCAAGTTATGAAAAATATTTTTTCTATTTATTCAAGACATTTTCAAAATGCATTTTTGTGTTGAATAAGTGAGGTTATAGAACAGCCTTCCAAATCAATAATTGCAAAAAAGAATAGTTTATAAAAGCAACCAAGTGATATGATGCTAATAGTATTGGTAGCCTGATCTTAACTTATAGGAAGACCCTTCCAGTCCTTTGCAAGCAGTATAAACATTCAAGAATAATGAAAATATCAAGTTTATATCATTTATTGTAGCATTTGTATTCACTACATTTTATATTGGAATATATAAAAATAAATTTTGAAAATAAACTATAATTACCTGTTTTAATGAAAGGATGCTTTGCTTGCCTCACTATAACAACATGCTTCTAAATGTATAGCCGTATGGCACTCCAAATCCAAGCTCTGACTTTCTGGTTGGGCTCTTTGATGATGTCCCATGTGTGCACCAGCTACCTAAGTTCGCACAAACCTCTGCGAATCAAAACCACAGAAGTACATACAGCTTTACTTGCATCTCTGCCCTGTGCCAAATTCTGAACTTTTGCCAATACAACTATATCAACTTCACCAGTTTAAGCCAACATATTTTTCGTAGTACATTCTCCCTCCCAGCAATACAAAATGGAAAGTAGTCTTAAGTTTTACAGTTCACTGTTAGCATTAATGGTCACTCCTGTTTTGCAAGAATACATTGACTACATGAAATTTGACTATAAGGAGTGCTGAGGACACAGAGACCAAACCAAAAGAGTATTAAATACGCTAGTAATTGTTTCACTTTAGCAGAACCTCTAACATGATTAAGGTTAAGCACAAACCTAAAAGTTTTTGCTAAGACAAAGCCAGAGTGATCAACACTATGCATATCAATCACCAGTCTGAGACACTGATGGTGACACAGGATTATTTCCTGCCTACTCCAGTATTCTTACTCCCACTGAAAAACTGCAGGCGAGAATATCTATTTTAAACAGCTACACAGCTTTCACTTTCATGACATTCTAGAAAAGTATAATGCTGTTAGAAAAAAAAATGACATGTTAAGCCATTTCCAGTATGCTAATTGAGGGCATGATTCTTTCAACTGTTTCCAAACCCACTTTCTTTATTAAAAATTCCAAGGATTTTCTGCAACTGAAAATTGGTTTTAAAAACAAAAGACAGGAAAAAAAAAAATACATGAACACTAGTTTTATATATAATACATACACAGAAACATACAATCTTTTGTTTCATTTCTGTAGAATTTTGTTAAAAGACAGGTATTATTTATAAAAATGAATACTCAAGGTTCTGAAGTGTACTACGTAATTTTAAAAATCAGTAGCAATATAATAATTTTGTCATGAACAATCCCAGTTGATACCATCTGAATCATAGCTAAGAAATTCATAAAACACACAGCTTTTTAAAACTTAAAGATTATTTTAACTTAAAGATTATAAATAATACAATGCATTATTTGAATTAAGAGAAAATGATTATCCTATAAACTGACTGAACAATCAATTCAAAATCTGACAGTAGTCCTGCTATGACCTTGCCTCCTAGAATGAGGTTGGTCCTAAACAGTGAGCAGTATAGGTCAAGCATGTCAAAAACATCCTACGCTTCAGCCCCGCCCCCCCCCCGCAACTCCCCCCAGCCCTCCAGACTTGTAAATCTAATGCCCTAACATCTGTAATCTTGTGTTTTAGCACAGAGCTTTATCTACTAACATGAGTGCTCTAATAGTGACTTTTTAGCAAATCAGTAGTGAAATCATTTGAGAAGACAAGGTAACGAAAAACACTATATTGTAAGAATACACACGGAAAGAAATAGAGGCATAATCCCAGGGTGCTTAGAGAGCTGGCTGACATCATCGCAGGACCTCTCTAAATTATTTTTCAATGATCTTGGGAATCTGGAGAGGTCCCAGTAGACTGGAAGCTGGCAAACATTGTGCCAATTTTCAAGAAGGGTAAGATAGAAGACCCTAGCAATTACAGGCCTGTCAGTCTCATGTCAGTGCCTGGCAAAATTAAGGAGAAAATGATCCTTGAAGTTGTTGAAGCACACCTGGGGGACAATGCAGTCATTGGTCCCAGCCAACATGGGTTCGTGAGGGGTAGGTCCTGCCTAACAAACTTGATTTCCTTTTATGATAAGATCACCCATCTAGTCGATCAAGGGAAACCAGCTGATGTGATCTTCTTGGAATTCAGCAAGGCTTTCGACATGGTTTCCCATAGGATCCTACTGGACAAAATGTCCAGCATACAACTAAACAAAAACATCATCCGATGGGTGAGCAATTGGCTGACGGGCAGGGCTCAAACGGTTGTGGTAAATGGGGCCACATCAGGCTGGCGGATGGTCACTAGCAGGGTCCCTTAAGGCTCCATTTTAGGGCCAGTCCTCTTCAATGTTTTTATAAATGATTTGGATGTAGGACTAGAAGGTGTTTTGAGCAAATTTGCTGATGACACCAAACTTGGAGGAGTTGTGGACTCGGATGAGGGTGGAAAGGCCTTGCAGAGAGATCTGGACAGACTGGAGAGCTGGGCGATCACCAACCACATGAAGTTTAACAAGAGCAAGTGCCGGGTCCTGCATCTGGGATGGGGCAACCCTGGCTATACATACAGACTGGAAGATGAGATGCTGGAGAGCAGCACCGCAGAGAGGGATCTGGGGGTTGTGGTTGACAGCAAGCTGAATGTGAGCCAGCAGTGTACCCTTGGCAGCCAGGAGGTCTGGGGTGCATCAAGCACGGCATCACTAGTCAGTCGAGGGAAGGGATCGTCCCGCTCTACTCTGCGCTGGTGCGGCCTCACCTCAAGTACTGTGTGTACTTCTGGGTACCACAGTACAACAAGGACATTAAACTGTTGGAGAGTGTCCAGAGGAGGGCAATGAAGATGAAGGGCCTAGAGGGGAAGACGTAGGAGGAGTGACTGAGGTCACTAGGCCTGTTCAGCCTGGAGAAGAGGAGGCTGAGGGGGGACCTCATCACAGTCTACAACTTCCTCGCGAGGGGGAGTGGAGAGGCAGTTGACCTATTCTCCATAAACACCAGTGATATGACCCACGGGAATGTTGTTAAGCTGAGGCAGGAGAAGTTCAGGCAGGACATCAGGAAGAGGTTCTTCACCGAGAAGGTTGTCACACACTGGAACAGGCTCCCCAGGGACATAGTCACTGCAGCAAGCCTGTCTGAATTTAAGAAGAGATTGGACTGTGCACTTAGTCACATGGTCTAAACATTTGGGTAGACCTGTGCGGTGCCAGGAGTTGTAGTGGATGATCCTTATGCATCCCTTCCAACTCAGGATTGATTCTATGTCAGAAAACTAGACTACACATTCAAGGCAGAAC
Source organism: Nettapus auritus (assembly GCA_011076525.1). Taxonomy (NCBI): domain Eukaryota; kingdom Metazoa; phylum Chordata; class Aves; order Anseriformes; family Anatidae; genus Nettapus; species Nettapus auritus. The sequence continues at coordinate 14,534,719 of CM021778.1, forward strand.
ACACACACAAAAGAAAATTATGCAAGAAGGAGCAAAGATTTTATCCCATCTGCATATTATATCTAAATGATCTATTAGAATGTATCTCTAAGGAGTACAACGAAGGTGGTGAGGGGCCTAAAGGGCAAGACACATGAGGAGCAGCTGAAGACCCTTGCTTTGCTCAGCCCAGAGCAGAGCGGGCCAAGGGGGGAGGCCTCATGATGGCCTGCAGCTCCCTCACAAGGCGAGCGGAGGGGCAGACGCTGAGCTCTGCTCCATGGGGACAGCGACAGGGAGAATGGCATGGAGGTGGAACAGGGGAGGGTCAGGATGGGTGTTAGGGAAAGGTTCTTCACCTAGAGGGTGGTTGGGCACTGGGACAGGCTCCTCACAGAAGTGGTTAAAGCACCAGGCCTGTCAGATTTCAAGTGTTCAGACAACACTATCAGACATGCTCTGATTCTTGGGTGGTCCTGTGTGGAGCCAGGAGCTGGGCTCAATAATTCTCATGGGGCCCTTCAAACTCAAGATATTCTGTGATTCTATGGTGCATTAAACAATGACATGAAACCAAGATATTCTCCCAGAACAAAAGCAGGTGCCTATTCTTGCTGTGGTTCAAGATAAAAACCAGAAACATTTATGGAGCCACACTGCCTGGAAACACCAGGTCCCTGCAATGCAGTCATCAGACAATCAATGATGTATGCTCTAATCTGATCAGAAGTAATCTATTCAGACTGTATTTCTGCCAAATAATTAATTCTTCTTAAGGCCTATATCTAACTCAAAATGCTACAAAGAAAGTTTCTTCCAAATGCTTTATAATACCAACAAATGTCATTTTTTTTCTACTTCTTTCCAACATTTGGTTGTTTCTCAGCTCAAATATCGTAAATTATTCAAGTATCACTTTGGCAACCTCTTCATAGTGTGTGCTATTTCTTATTTGATACCTTTAAACTCTTCTTTAAGCCTCCTGCTTTCTGGCCACCTTTCCTGTTCTCCAAATGCTCTCCATTTTCTCTTTAAATGTTCTCATTGTTTTCCAATAGAGGAAAACCCAGAACTGGGAGGAGAAAATAGTTTCCAAGTCTCTTGGGTAGTTTTCCATTATTTATAGCAACTTTAGGTTATTGAACTTAAAAATAATAATAATAATAATAATTTTTTAAAAATTACAAGTTTAGCACCATACATGCTCTGAAAGAGAAGGTGAGCTGCACTGAACATCACTGCTTGAGATCTTGAGATAAGCTGACCCAGATATTAAATATTGCTGGATGTGCTGGATGGGAAAAGTTGTCCTACACTTTGTTTCCCCCCCCCCCTCTTCTTCTCCTCAGCCAGGACTGCTGCCACTTTTATTATACTTGTTTTCCAAATGCTTTACTTCCACCTTTATTCTAAAACCATACATGGCCAATAGCTCTCTGAGGGAACCAGATGCACTGTCCAAACTTGAACACTGTCATCAGCTGCTGCCATTATTCCACTCTTTTAATCCAAGCTTCAAGTACATGTAAAAGCTCATTTGTGCCAGTTCTGCAGCCAACTCCAGTTATACTTAACAGTTGAACTAAAATACAACATGGATATATTAGTGACTTTTAAGCATAAAATATCACATATACTGATTTAAGAATTCTACTATCCTTGAAATACAACTATGGCTGATGCAGTCAGTCTTCCAAGTTTATTGAGCATCTCCGTTTATACTACCATATAGAGAAAGGATATAGAAATTGTTCAAACTGAGAGAGATCCTTTCTGAGTATGTGGAACATTTGTATTTGGTATTAACCCACTCTTCTTGCAAACATAGTTTCTATCTGAAAGAATAAGCTCATTCATCTGCAGCTAGTTTTTAATTTGGTCCCAAGAGCTCACATGATTTTTTCCAATCTGAAAGCCAACAATTCTTCAGCTGTACTGAAGTTTAACCTTCTGGCTTTTTTTTTTTTTTTTTTAAATATACAATTCAGTGTCATGCTTGGGGTGGGGGAAATCTGCTTTTTTAATGATGACAAAGGACTTCAGACAGAATCACGAGCAAAAACCTAGGAAGCATATGTGGGAATCAGTTTTTAACCGTAGAAAAATCATGTCCTTTACACTACAGGGCAACTGGTCTTACATTTGAAGTACAACATATCAGCAAATCTCAGCTTCTGAGTACATGGTCAGCCCTTATTCATTTGTTTGATTAGCTCCAAACATTGTCTTTTCCTGTCAGAGCTGTGCACTGATTGACTCACTGCTCTAGTATCTCACTGACTAAAGAATGGCACATTTACTCTGTAATTTGTTTGGAATGCTCCCACAAAGATCACTTCTGCTTTCCTTTCCTGCGCTGCCCCACAATGTTGTTTTACTACCTCAGCAACCATAAGGCACCTTGTCATCACCTTCAAGGGCTCACTTCAGCTTACTCCTACCCTGCCTACTACTGTGAACTATCAAAAGATCTGTTTCTTTTTCATATTACCTAGACTGTTATTCTCCTCCACCTCTTAACTGTACTCAAAATACCATCAATGCTTCCTCCTATAATTTTCTGAAATCAGGTAAGAACTTCTTGTAAATGTTTACAGATGTTCTCTTTCAGCTCACAAAACCTTCTCTTGCCAGAATGCCACACAAAAGCATTGGCACCTGACTGATAGATAAACTGACTGCTGAGTACTTTGATGACAAATATCCCTGCTTCTCCACAAGTCACCTATACATTTGTATCCATCTATTGTATCCTAAACTGTAAATCTCTTTTGAAGAGAACAGTCAGGTAAAAGGGGATCATCACCTACAACAATAATATAAAAGAACAAACACTACAAAGGTGTAAATACATGTAGCGTCACTTTTTTAAGAAGTGTGATTAGGTAGGGATTTTTGCCATAAATGCTTTGTTTTCTTCTACATCCTTAGAAAACATCAGTTCCTTCTTTGACTAGATTGCTACTAGACAGACATATTTGTCTCTCAATAGTCAGTAAACAGAGTGATTTACCATTCAGTGAGTCATAAAAATTCACTTCCAGTATGTGGCAATATATTGGAGGTAATTCATGTAAGGCAAAGAGAGGAAAGAGGGGAAAATGAGTTAAGGAATGCCTCCACAGCTGGACTTCACTTTAGCCCCTACAGAAACCTGATGATCTGTCATTATCCATATATGTATCATGGCACAAAACTGGAGAATGATCTGTGAGCTATTAGTCTCAGGGAGAGAAAAAAAGCTATAGGTATCTTTTGACTTATCTGTGTTTTCATATGAATTAGGAAAATTCTGAATCACAACCAGGTTTGTCTTTTTGTGTCAGCCTTATCATCAAAATTAAAGCAGGATAAATCCAGGAACTTCAGTTATTTAACGTGCTGGGCGTTGAACTAGGAAGAAGGATAATATCAGACTATGCATGAAATGATGCAGAATGTTAACCACCTTGTAAAGCTACAAGTGCTCCAGCACATCGGCAATGCAAGCCATACAAAGTGCAACTCCTTCAATAAATAATTCTGTGGTCCTGCACAATTCTATCTGTTCAAGTTCCCCTGCTCGTCTCATCTTCTCCTGCATCACTCAGAAAAGTTGGCTGCAGTAGTGGAGGAAAAAACTATTGCTTTAACTACCAAGAGTTGATTTTGACATGCATACATTACTACTTGTTCACAAGACAGAAGACGTTGCAAAAGTCTTTCATGTACCTATGTCTTTGTGAGCATTGCATTGTTTTCATTTCCTTCTGGAGTTCTGTAACAGCTGTTACTACATAGTTCCTATCATTGGATATTGTACCAAGTCGGTTGCATTTTCAGTGTTCAAGAATAACCTTTCCCATGTTCAAATCAGATATTGTTCACCTCTTTGCTCTTGTATTTATCTACCGTTTCTTAAAAAGATGTATAATAGTTCAGTTGGAAGACACCTTCAGAGATAAGTCCAACTGCCTGACCTCTTCAGGGCTAACCAAAAGTGAAAGCATATTAAGGGCATTATCCAAATGCCTCTTGAACACTGACAGGCTTGGGGCATCAATGACCTCTAGGAAGCTTGTTCCAGTGTTTGACCACCCTCACAGCATTTTGTTACTTTTATTTTTTAAATAATCCCCAGTCAGAACCTCCCCAGGTGCAGCTTTGATCTGTTCCCTTGCGTTCTATCACTGGTTCCCAGGGAGCAGAGACCAGCATCTCCCTCTGCACTTCCCCACCTCAGAAGCTAGCGAGCAGTGAGTTTACTTCAGCCTTCTAGAAGTTGAGAATCCTCTCAACTAAATGAAATTAAGCAGTTTTGGGTAGATTACATTTCATACAGAATTCCCCTTGGGTGTGCATTCATTTGCAAATACAGAGCAGCAATAAGAAAATATATTTTTCCTTGCATATGAGGAACAGACTGACTTTTAATCAATAACCACTTTTAATAAATGCTATTGATAATACCAAAGCAAAGCCATGATAGATCATCCATTTCACACAAGATGTTTCCCAGTCCTTGAGCATACGACTCTCAGTATCTGTTCATGGCTGTCTTCTTGTTGACACTAACAAGCATAAGACAGGATCTCAGAAATATAACAGTGTATTCTAGAACAATGCACACAAGACACCTTCTTGTCACTGTCATCTATCACGCTTTGGTTGAGTGGAGATGGTAGATAGGTGTTTTCATTGCCAAATCTGGTCAACTGAATTTCTCTTTATTGCTGAAGTCGGGTTACTCTTCACTACGGCACCACAGGAAGCTATGACTTCTTGGCCCCAATTATCACATTCATTATTCATCAAAATACACTTTTCATTTGCTTCCCTTGGGAACAGCAGAGTTTCACTATAAGGATCTTTCAATACAACTTCACCCCTTTAATACACACAGGGTTTGCTGACAAGTAACAGCTACTCATTCCCTTGAGTAAGGTTCATATTAATAGGACTGGATGGTGAATCATGAGATAGTATCAAACCATGCCTCCTGCCTGTATAAATACATCATTTAAGCACCCTTCTATGCTAAGTGCAATGATTTGATTGCAGAAACCAGCATAGGACAGATCTCCTAAGTGAACAGCATACCTTGGAGAAATAACCTATTCAAACTCACAAATATTAAAGCCCCTATGCATCTTCAAATGGATCAGAAGGAATTGCAGTTCAGAAATTGCAAGTTTCATATTCTCTGGAAATAAAATATCAGAACTTGATGGCATTAGCTGTAATGCAAGCTATAATTCATCTCAATTCAAGACATCAGCAATAGTTTTTAAGTACTGAAGTTTAGCCAAGAATCTAGGAGCATCTGAAGCAGGCAGGATTTGGCTGAAGAATTAAAAGGCACAGCTGATAAGAAGTTTGCTTCTAAATTTAAATATCATAAAGTTAGAGCAGCTGAAAAAAGCTTTCTTATGTATGAAGACAATTCAGTCTCGTAGGTATCCCCTAATGCAACTGTTCGGACAGACACTTAATCCCATATTCAGCAATTCAGCCACCACTCCTAAACTCAGTCTGATATCTTACAGGTAGCAGCTGCACGTGGGCTATTCAGCTAAGAGGCTGCATACTATAGGAACACCTGACTGTTCCTGAGGTATATCAGATCTCTTCTGCCCTTAGTCAGAGGGTCTGTGGCTGAGGCCAGGTCAACGTGAGTGCAATTGCCCTGGTACCCTGTACAAGCACTAAAGAAAACTACTTTGTGGAAAAAAGAAATGTTTCCTGTATTATGCTTCCACAAATCTTCTGGGTAATACAGTAAATAAATCCCACCTTAAAGAATCACATCATATGTTTTCTACTGTCCCCCAAGATCCATTAGGTAATTTCCTGCTTATTCATTATACATTCCAGCCCTCAATAACTGTTCTGCCAAACAGGTGATTTTCTACAGCAACCAACAGTGGACACTGAATTCATATGAACACTCTGTTTCTGATGTTCTCTCTCTCACAGCAATGTCCTCAGGGGGACATTGCTAATCCTATGGGGATTGTACTGCTGATCAGAGTAACAGAAAAGGATAGAATAAGGACTGGAGAACAGAAAACCATAACACTATTGTATCAATGCCAAATGGTAACAGCCCTTCCTGTCATCCACGTAACTTATTGGTCAATTCCTTTTTATGTTAAAAAGGAATAAAGAATGATGTTCTTTATAATCTCACCTTCACTTAGGTTTTAATCAAGCACTGTAAATGCCCTTGGTGTGTACTAGCAAAGGATTGGTGTAAATTTGTATGGAGAAGAAGGAAAACAAAAGAGGATTATTTCTATTTTTATTTCTATTTTTAGCTGATATTAAGGCTATTTGATACATAATAGTAAGATCTTATTGCTGCAAGAAAGACAGAGCCAGCAGTCTAATTTTAAGAACTGAGGTATGACCAGTTTTCCTGCAGTTCAAAGGAGGACCAAACAATAAAAAAAAAAATTCTTAAACTCTTTGACTGTGAGTAACTTATGTTTCCTCATTTTTTATTTTTTATTTTTCCAAAAAGCGGTCTGTCCCTAAATGGAAGAAATGCAATGCATGCTGTTTACAAAAAATGGCAAAACACCAGAAGGTGCATTACTGAATCCTGGTAACAAATGAAAATAAGAAATGTAATATTCCACTACAAATTTTAGGTTGTGTTGCTCAAACAGGAATTTTACTGAAAGTTCACATTGCATTGCTCCCATACATAACATTGGCACATCTTGATTGCAAATGCTATTATTGGAACATCTCTGGTACTGTAATGAGTGCTATATAGCTGCTTCCTAAGAACTGCCTGATTTTGGAGTAGTTAATGAGTCAGTTGGGACTAGTGAATTCTTACAGAAACTCTTTTCAAAGTTGCTTTTTGTTTTTGTTTTTAATAATTCCCTTGATTTTTTTCTTAATTATAGGTTACCTACAGAGTCTGCTTCCATAAATGTTTTGTGTAATTTAGCACTACTGCATACACAGTACATCAATACTGTATAGCAAAGGTTTAACTTCTATTTGGCTATTTGTGGTACTAGTAAAAACTAAACTTTCTAAATTCTTATCCTCTACTGTTCAGCTTTGATTAACTCTTTAAAGTCATACAAACAAAATACTGAATAGTGCTGTTCTCCACGGGACTAATTCCTGGTGAAGCTATGCAAACAGCATCAGCCACTACCACGGATCAGATGTTACCTCCTGTAACTCAACTTCCTGTGGAAATCTGAAAACACCACTTTCCCTTAGAGTTTCCATCAAGCAGTTTCAAAGTCCATTTTCTACTGGGAGAGGACACACAAAAAAAATGTATAGTTTTAGTGCAAATAAACACAACTATTCACAAGCAAAATAATCAAGAATACGGTAATGAAAATGTCCATAACCAGTACAATACATCTATTTCACAGTTAAGCCAATGATCACTTCCTCAGTGGTAGTCAGACTGTCCTAATCTACCCCAACAGGTCCAACCCTGTTTTTCTCTTCCATTAAAATTTATCTCTGCTTTGCACGCTGGAACAAGCCCTTTGGTGCTCCATTCCTTTGCAGTTTCTTTGGTTGTATACAAACATATTTATTTTTAAAAAGCAGTTCCTAAGAGACATGCCCTACAGAATCATTTAGCAATAAACATTATAGAAAAGTTTTTGGTGTTTTTGTTTGTTTTGTTTTCCTCTCATCCAATGGGTTTCTGGAAATATCTTGAAAAAGTTCACTGTAAGCAGTATTACTGTGGCATTTCTCCCTTAAAAAATAAATAAAAAAATTAGAAGTTCCTGTTTGTTTGAGTTTCCATTTTCCAACATTTATGGAATAAGCAAGAGTCAAAATTGCATTTGTAATACTGCAAACCTACTGATGAATATTTGAGATCTGAAAGATTGAAATCCCTGTCTCATATCTGCCTTTCACAACTGATGCACCTGGGTAGGTGAGAGGGAGATTAAGTATCTTACAAGCCCTTTCTGAAAAAGTGAGATTTTTGTTCCATGCTAAAAACAACACATTTTGCAAAGCAACACTTTAATAAAGACCTGCAACATTAGTCCCCCAAGACTTAATGATGCATAGTTTTCTGAGGAACTATGTATATAATACATCTTTCTTTCAATTCAGTTATTTATTTATTAAGGGGTAGTTTAGTTTATGCTAAAATGATACTGAACAGCTTTACTTAAAAGACATACCTTCGTACTAAACCAACTACATTACATTAACAGTATTTCAAAGGCCTAAAATGTACATGTATAAGAAATAGATGTAGATAGCTGTAGCTCTCTAATTGTATACAGGGGCAGTTGAATACTGTGAAAATACTACAACCTTGTTTTCTACCTTGAACACTTTTAACAAGTGATTTTCTTCAGTGATGAAACCTACAGAAGGCTGAACTTTTAGGATGTGTTCATCGTTACTGTCTGGATATATTTTTTCTTTACTTTCTTTTTGAGGCAAAAACAATCAGATGCTGTGTGCAGTGATTTACCTTAATTATATCAGAGAGTATAGCTGACAGCACTAAATAAACATAAAATAGTTGACAGGTACATTAAAACAAAACAAAAAAAATAGTGAACCAAGTGATAATTAAACATTCTTCCAACAAGAAATACATTTGTAAAGAGAAGTTCTATAGTGCTGTCCTCCTGCTGGCACAGAGCAACTTCTCTTGGCAGGGGAGGGCTGAGCGTTGCTTTGCCCTGAGTAAGATCTGTGAGAGCACAGGCAGTTTGAGCACTGTCTTCCCCAGCTGATACTTTGGGTGTAAAGTCAACTTTGACATGAAAGTAACTCAAGTTAATTCATACTTTATCTGTAATCAGTAAGAGTTCATCAATAGCTGCTTCAGCAATAAATAAAATTGAATACACATTTCTAATTTTTATTTAAATAACGCTATGAAATTGTAAATGGCATAATATAAAATAAAATAAAATAAAAACATACAGAATGCAAGGTGAAATCAACCCATATATATTATAAATTAGAAATTCTTTATTAGCTAAAAATTGCCTGAGACAATCACATTTTAATAGAATAGCATCTTTCAACCAAAACAAATTATTGTGCAAATACTAGACAACTAATTACATAATGTACCTTTACAAAATTACATAATATGGGCGCAGCTTGTTCCTCTGTTTTCTGTTTGAAAAATAGATTGTTTAATAACCCACCAAAGCTATCTGTAAACCAAGGAAACAATAGAGCAGATGTTGACTGTTGTCTTGTGCCTCACAGACATAATTAAACACAATGAAACACTCATGCACCCAAATAATAGAGGACAAACAAATACAAGAACAGTACTCTATAAACATAAACCTCATTTACTGGGCACCTGTCTTATATTAATCCATGATATTTAAACGAGTGGAAGATAAGGTATTTATATATCTTCAGACTATACAAACTACAAACGATTTCTCTCAGTAGTAGCTCTAACTTCTGTAAAACTGATTCACACAATGTTGACTTCCATAAAGCTGGGAAAGAACCATATTTTCTATTGTAACAAAGCCAAGACAGGGCAGTCACATTTTCTGTAAGCAAAAGCTACATGAATCAATGACTCTGAATGATCCAAATAGACTGAAAACATTGCACCTGCTGTGTAATACAAAATCTTAAGATTCCCCTGGAAAGCCAGTTTCCTTTGAACTGCAAAACACATTCCTTACAATTATTCCTCCCCTCCACCCTACCTCCTTTTGTAAAGCAATAATGGAAAGTAAAGACTAGATTGCCTAAGTATCAAAATAAGTGTTTATTTTCTAGGATAGTGTCCCATGACATTGCATTTCACATTAGAATTTGTTGTTTTTTTTTGTTGTTGTTGTTGTTTTTTTTAAAACTATCAAATGTAAATACATATATTCTCTAGTAATATCAACATTGATCCAGAATTTGAAAACAAGCATTATGTGAATAAATACTAAATTTCCACAGTTTCTAATAGAAACAATGTTTCCAGATAAGTTTAAAAATTAACTCACATTTACTGCAAAACAGGGAAGCATATTTTTGCTAATAAAAAAATCCCGATTTTAAAGTAAAACAAATGCTTTAGGGAGTACTATTACAACACTGTTATAGTAAACAAATCAATTTTGTACGCGTTATCTAAAACGCACATTTTGCTTAGTTATGTCTAAGAAGACAATATAATGTCATCTGCATCTCTTTATGTTAATAAAACCATAATAAAAACTATCCTCTTTCCATAGACAACACAATAAAGCATAAATACCAAATGGAAAACAAATGGAAGCATAATGCCACTGTGAAGCAAACCAATCAACCCTAAAACAGCTGAGATAGATCTCATCCAGTAGTTCGTTCATTCTTTATAGAAAAGAAATGAAAATATTCCTAGGTGAATCAGATTAAAAAAAAAAAAAAAAAAAAAAAAAAAAAAAACAGCAGCTCTGAAAGACTGTAGAGCCCTAAATTCTTTTGATTTATGAAGCCAGCATCTACTGCATTGAGCAAAACAACTCAGCATGCCAGGACACTTTTCCCTGAAATTCCTTTATTAACACAACCTGGCTCTGCTAGTGAACAAGAGCAGTGGTGTGGTGTATATAAATCATTAATAGTGTGCTGTGCAATGGCTGAATTTCCTGTGCGAGTTGGAAAGCCTTCCCGCACAGTAGGGATTTGGGGGTTGGAATTGGCTGCTATGAAATCTACTTCATCATTCTCTGCGTTTGACACTTCCCAATAGCTTTCTACTTTTCCTTTTCCTTTTCTCCCCCAAGCCCAGCAACTGCAATAGAAATTTATTGGATTTCATGCTTGCAAAGAAAGGAAGAGAAAAAGAAAGAAACAGGCAAGCCCATTTGGAAAGAGAATTATTTTTCCATCATTTAAAAGCAGGCTGTGTTCAAATAAAGTCTACTACTTATGAACACAATTTGATTATTTTTAATGTTTAATTTACTGCTTTAAACTGAAAAGAAATTGAAAGAACTACTGAAAGTGTGGTTAGTCTTAGGAAAAAAAAAAATCAACTATCACTGAAAAGGCAATTACTCTCTAAATGAAGTCATTTTCCACTGGAACATTATTTATTTAAGAGCAGGAAGAAAGGAGGGCAAATGTCTATGCACAGGGAACTCCTGAAGTTGGCCTCATCAGCACTTTTACACTGGGCGTACCAAAAATCTTTCCACAAAGCAAGATATAAGTTCATGTGCATGTGGGAAGCATGATGTTCAAAGTGGAACTGGAAGAGATGGCAGCAATAGAAAAGGGAGGAAAAACAAAAAAAAAAAACAAACAAACAAAAAAAAAAAACCAACAAAAAAAAAAAAACTCTTGGAATTGCAGTGGCTGAATTTCCCGTATTTTTGCACATACTCAAACTGAACTTGGAGGCAACAGTGAAACTACTTATGTTGCCTCTGAAGTACGCAAAGTACAACAACAAAAAAGTTGAATGTCTTCAAATTTGACTGAAATGAAATACCAAGTTTTCTTTATATAGCATTCCGCACTAAAATATTCCTTTTAGGGTCACTCTTAGAGAAATTACAAAGTTACAAAGACACCAATACTGAAAAAGCAGTCTCAAACCATATGCTACCCATCAGGAAAAATGACACGTTATAAAGTTAACTAAGGATACAATCAGTCTTCCATCTAGGCTAGAGCAACATTCACTATATATCGAGCATCAGCACCACAGAGAAATAAGTTTATTGTCATCTAAATGGCAAATGTTTAAGATATTTAGAGTGCAGTTTTGTAGAGCTGAATGTGCTACAGTCAGAACAGGGAAACATTCCAGTGTGCCATTTTGCACTTGTGCTGATATCCAGCAGACTAGAGATTACAAGAATAAGCCTGCAATGCATGCAGAAGTCCCTCTGCATTACACAATAATGACATTCTGAACGGAAATAAAGGAAGCCCCTGCAGTGCTATTCTGTCAGATTTTAAAAGTAAATAACTTAGCTTCTGACAAGAGAGAGGTTTTTTTCCTCCTCTTGCCATAGAGCATTAATTGAGCTATGCAGCCATGTAACATCCCAGAAAGGGGACTAATACATGAGAAGGAAAAAAGCTTAAGAAAAGAAGGGAAATGCATGGAATATAAGACATGACTTCCTTTCACCCCTAAATTTTCTCACTAGCTCTGCTTTGACAAGGTCATAGTAACAGGGAAAACTTGGAACAGTTTTATTATCGTCTTCCTTTGTAATGGGAGATGATCTTCATTGTTTCAAAGGAATACTTTAAGTTCACACTGTCTTATGAAATATGGTGGCATTATGAAAACAAACATTTTTTAAATCTATTATCACTCGTTGTAAATTGAAGAAAGTTCCATGCCCATAATCAATACTTGCAGTTAACTATTAAATTTACAGAATGCTTACTTGCCACTGTAGAGAAAATGAAAATATATATAAAACAAGAGGCTATTAGAAGCAGCCTTCAAAAACTCTGTAATAATAAACGTAAGTGTAATTCAATAGGAAATTGAGGAGAGGTGTATCACAACTATAACTTTATACACACCTCACACAAGCATGAGATACAATTAAATTTATGTAGTTATAAAACACAGCATATTCAAGATATTACAAGATAGGAAGACCAACCATTTTTAATATAAAGGGTCAAAAGTTAAATTTAAAAATGGTCTGAGTTGAAAGCACTGGTATTGTTATTCACAAGCATCTGAACATCTTAAGTATTTCTATTCTAAAGTAGCATAGACTTTCCTTCATATCAGGAGGAGGCGGAGGGGGGGAGGGGAAGGGGAAGAATCACTGAACAAAAAATAATTCACTGAATGCTTTAGTTCTTCATACAGTATCTAATTTTGATTCTGCGTGTGTTCAACACAACGAGAAAGAGCAGGATCAAAACACATTGAGATCTCTCCACAGCTGGAGCCTGCTACAGTGCAAAAGACCAAAGGCCCAACTACAACTAGTCAGGATACTATAGACATTAGATATGGTATTTTCTCTAATTAAATTCACCAGGCTGCAGTACTGACAGAGTAGGAAGGAAAGCAAAATGTGAGAGAAGTCAATGGCACTGCACTAGGTAACTCAGAGGTAAATGAGTAATGCTAGCAAAGAAATGACAGAAGTTCCTCAGGAGAGCTCTTGTACTACACATCACACTTTAAAGCTGATAAATCAATCGCACATACACCTTTAAAAGGCAGAAAAGCTTCAAGGATTCTTGGAGGGTGTTGACTTCTCCTTTCCACTAACATTATTATAACTATATAAAGCTAGGTGATAAATTCTAGTGTCACAATTCTTTTTATGACTACATTTCATTTATGCTACCTATTCAAGACTTACAAAATGTTTTAAATGGAATGTTAACATGCTGGTAGCATTTATTTACCAGATTCAGAAACACACACACATTGAAAAACAAAAGCTTCATAGTCCAGAGTTTCATGGCTACTGGTCAAAAAGGTAACCAAACTGAATGAAATACCTACAAGTTGCGATGAGAAAAAGCCCATTTACATAACCAAAGCATGCTTTCCTTGATATAAAATGCCACTGCACATTCATTTCTCCCAGGAAACCACCATATACAAATTTAGCAAATACCATTGAGTAGTGACAACTTACAAATAGCTGACACAACAAAACATCCTGTCATCACTGCCCAGCCTATTCAGAGAGACCCATTATAAAAGAAATGACTGCAAACTCAAGCTGTTCACCTGCTTCTGCCACGTGGAAGCTCCTTCACAACTGCTCTTGCTCTTATATTCCAAAGCAGCAAGTCCTTAGCTGATTTTTTTTTTTTTTTTTTTTTTTTTTTTTTTTTTTTTGGTGTGTGTCTGTGTATGCATGCCCTCTAATATTTAAAGAGCTGGGTACTTAACTAAAGCACTTCCTCTTGTCGTAGTGAGGAAAGTGACCTTGCTCAACAATAAAATAGTCAAATGCCCAAACTAGCCCTTATTCACAATGAGAACGCAGCACTTGGTCTCTAAGCCACTTCTCAATAGTCTCTGGAAAATAATGAAACAGCTCTTGTGAGACAAAAGATATGTAAAGCTTTTAATTTCTCTTGAATAAGGGGGTACAGTCCCACATACCAGCTTGGAAGTTTATCGCTGAATGCCAAATGATTTATTTACCCTAATTAAGACAAAGAGCACATCAAGATGTGATTCCTTGCTCCTGCACTAACCGTGCTTCTAGATGCAACATTTACTCTCCCTCCCTTTAAGGTCCATTTCATATACACACTAAGATTTCCTAAGAATGCCACACTGCCCCCTTAGGTGAACATGAAATTGCTTCTGCCCCCACATGAAATTGCTTCTAACATGATAATACCTTTTTAAAAAAAAAATTTAACAGAGTACTATAATTCATCTGACCAAATACAGTTTTTTACCCTACACATATGAATAAACAAGCTCTATGTTTCTCTTGGGGCAGTGAAGCTGGTTAAATGAATCAGAAAACCCTGAAAAGATTGCCTACCCTCAGTCCATCAGCTACTGGACAATTATTCAAGGCCCAGCTGTAAGAAAAACAGATGGTGAGTGAGCATTAGTAATGTGAACTTCTTTTCACTCATGCAGTCATAAGCAGAGGTTGTATGTTCTCATATGAAAATTGCCATGGAATAGCAGACTGAGGAACAAAATTGTGCAAAGACTTCAATTTGTAAGCTAACAGATGCCTTAAATTTTCATGAGTTCAAGTCAAATTTACCAATTTTACAGGAGAGACACAGTGAGTGAGTAATATAAATGGACTAGGTAAAGAATGGCAATGTTTTAATGATACGTTTAAACAGTGACATCATAAAACATCAGTTATTGCATTCAGCTAACATACATGATCCTTTGAAGACTCACTAGACTATAAAATGCAAAAGACACATGCACAGAACTGTAACTGTGATGGTGACATTCAGCAATTGATGTGTTTGTTCTCTACAAAAATGGTAAAATGTATCCAGAAATTGTTCACCCATTTTACTTCTTCATACAATTTTAGCATAAAGATAATCTGTTCTAATCCTTTTTCTATTATTGACACTATCGACTGCATCAATTGAAAATGCTATCAAATAAATCAACATTGAATTTAGCCACGAAGAAACAATGTGATAAAAAGTCCTTCAGATTCCTATATATCATCAGATCCAAAAGCATGACATAAGTGAGTGGGGAATTCAGCTGTTCTCCATAGTCATAATGCTTAAGGCCCAAATAAAATTACACTAATTTACCATGTAAGCACTAATAGAATAGCTGGGGTAGAGATGGAGATGGAGTTTGTTGTGTTTTGTTTTCATGGTGGATTTTTTTCATCACTGATACGAGAACTGTATTGTGAACTACTTTCTTGTTGAAGACAGAAAAGGTTGATATTGGAGTTTCAGTTCAATTGTTTTCGATCTATGAATGTCCACTATGAGCAATTGCTCCATTTAAAGAGAATTACCCTTTGTACAAACCACTTCACTATTTAAAATAAACCACATGTATCATCATTAAACAGAAAAAATAAAATAATGACAGCGTTACTGTACACTGACATGGAATATTATGTTTCAAAAACAGTTGACTTGGTGTTTCTCTGTCAAGTCATGAACTAAATAACCCTATTTCCTGGTAAGCATATCATAGGGAAACACAAGTTAGCAGAACTAAGCTTTCATTAATAAACTCTAAATCTCAATTTACAGGCGGTTGAAATTTGCTGCAAAAATCACTTTGTGCTAGCATTTGATATAAGCTTAAGTTCAATGCAAGAATTTCTTGCATTGGTGTGTCTAACTAAGGAGGACAAGAGAAAACAGATGAATTTAGCTGTTTCTAACACTGTATAATGTTATATAATTATAGGGTATACACTAGAAATCAGAGTTCCTTTTTGGTGTCTAAGTATTGACACTAGGTAAAATTTTAAGCCAAATGCACCTACACTTTTCCTAACTGTCCTTATCTTTAAACTGACACAATAAAAAAGTGTCCGAATCAAACTCTTTCATCCTCCTTCTGTTCATTGCTGCCACTGATACAGTCATTTGCATTTAATGTTTGAAAACTCTTTCTGGATTTCTAAAGTTGGACTTTCTCTAAGATGCTTCTAGGTTATTTCAGAAAACTTCAGACATCTAAATTAACTCAGAAACTTCCTTTATGTCCTGTTGGTTTTTTTTTCAAATGAATATTTTATTGGTGGTTAATCTATAACGTGAACTAGGCCTCTGTACTTTTGTCCATTTTCATCTTTACTTTCAACAGTTCAGCTTTAAATGTTTTGAGTAAGTGAACCTGTATGCACAAACTGTTCCTGGGGGGGAATAAATAAATAAATAAATAAATAAAATAATAAAAAAAATCCAGTTCCTCATGTGGCTCTTAAAACATTTTACATGTGTAATCTGGGAGATTTCAGAGCAAATACTTAGTTTCTAATACTGGACAAAGTAATAGAACACTTCTGTGGGAACACTGTAGAAAATAATTTCATTTATACTGATCAAACTAAGTGATGTTAGTTTAGCAAAAACAATTGCCAGTTTTAAACAACTACCCTACACAAACTCTTTATTTTTTCCCTCCCTAATGATCAATACTACTCCCCAGAGAACAACCATCCTCATGGCTACATATTTATTGACAAGATTGGTGTGCCCATCTTGAGAAGAATGTAACACCCCTTAGAGTCTTCCATGAAAGGCATATATCCAATTACAAAACTTATATGTACCAAAATACTAGCTTATTTTGCAGATATACACAAAAATTAAAAAGACTTTTTCCACTAACAAACAATAAATGTTATCAACAGAGAGCTCCGTTAAAATAAAGATATCTGAATTCATTTTAACTGAGGTGCAAGTACCTGAAGAGTAATTTTTAGAGAAAAAATAATCTACTGATTAGCTTCACATAATGTCTATATACTGTTGGTGATAGGGTCTACAGGCTGAGGGGAATAACTGATTGTGAAGTTGCCAAACAAAGCTTTTAGGTTCCCGGTAGTTAAGATCGATAGACAACTTCATAGCAGCGAGAAAGACCCTTTACTGAAATAGTTATGTTAGCATGTAGGTACATTTGCTAGAAATGGTCAGATGTGGAAAAAAAATATATATTAAAAAATAGACTATCATGGTAAAAGTTTATATTAAAAAAAATCTAACAAACAACAACAAAAAAAACTTTTTATCCTTTCCTATTTAAAACCATAACTATTACAAGTTAGATTTAGATCAAGTAACAGTTTGAGGAAATATGTTACCAAATACATAAAATAACATAACATAATTGATCACCTCTGAATTAAGATGATAATTATCTGACTCTCTAGGAATCCAGAATAAGTAAATGCCAAATAGAGATCAAAAGATGCAACAAGCACAGAATTTTGAACCTATCACAATTATCATCAGGAATTCAAATGAGTTTTTAACATGTATAATTG
The DNA here is from genome assembly GCA_011076525.1 of Nettapus auritus. Classification (NCBI taxonomy): domain Eukaryota; kingdom Metazoa; phylum Chordata; class Aves; order Anseriformes; family Anatidae; genus Nettapus; species Nettapus auritus. The sequence goes on from CM021778.1 coordinate 14,552,121, forward strand.
TGATTAGGACAGGCTGAATGTTTCTAAACCGACAATAGGATTAACCAGACTAGAAAGCTAACACCAAAAAAAAAAAAAAAAAAACTTTCATTGTAGCAGTTAATCCACTTAAAGAGTTAAAAATTATCCTGTAGATATAGCACTTTGTAAAGTGCATTAGCAATCACTTCTCATCTTTCTCTCAAATTCAATAGATGGAATTGAATTCAGTGTTTTAAAGTAATCATTACGGTTGCACAGTTTCTTAAACCTTAAAGCAGTGCCATACTATAGATGTTTGCATAATAATACTGCAATAGCTCACCCAGGAAGATTATTACAGCACCTAACCTCATCTTTATGTTACCTTTTATCAGCTCGTTTTGTGGCCACATTGACCTCTCTCACCTTGGTTCACATTTTCCCTTTCAAAAGCTGGATCTACAGCATTCAAATTGCTGTTTGGCAAACTCAGAGGAACAATTCCACCAAAATACAGGAATACATTTTGTATACAACCAGTGAACACACAAGTCACACTGGATCATTAAAGTTAATATACAAATGTCATTTTGAAAATGTACCCAGAATACAGAACTACTAAGAACAGATATTTCAATTATGGCGTATGCTTTATTCAAATATTAAATACATTTTATTTAACTGCTGTAAATTTTAATTGCAGACATATCCCGCCCTCATACATGTATAATCTAGGGCTTATACAAGAATCTTTCATTATACACTCCATGCTCTAAGTCAGAAATGGTTTATACTACACTACTGAAGAGAAAGCTACAGAAGGGTTTATATCCTCCAAATACTTGAGTTCTGTTCTTTCATCAGTAACACAAAACAAATGTTGTGGAAAAAAATAAAAGCTTTAAATCTATTTCTTTAATTTTTAGGAACAAGATATAGCAAAGAAACACTGTAAAAAAAATCTTTCAGGCATTTTTAAATATAGAAATAAAGTTAGAGACTGTTTCATGGAAGTCAATATACATATAAACTATTGCAATGGAAGTTGGATGAACTCACAGGCAAATGCTCCTATTTATTAAAAGGAGCAAAAGAATTTCTTTTCCCGAAGTTCCACCAGAAAGTAACAGAATAAACAAGATTAATCATTGTTGCTTGAGAACATATTTCCATCTCAACTATGCACACCTACTAGATGACTATAACAGTAGGCTCCCTTAAAAATAGAGAACTAACATACAATGATGATTTTAAATAATAACATTATTATAAAACTAAATAACTGGGTAAGAGAGTTATTACTAACTGGTAAGTAATTCGGGGAGGGGGAGGGGTAGAAATACTTCAAAAATAGAAGCAAATATATATATAAATGAATGCTCTAAAATGGATTTTAATCGTTTAGAAATTGGTATCATTTTCTTATTTCAAAACATTTTTAAACCCATTCCAGTATACTTCAGTGACAGAAGTATTTTAATTCTGCACAGATATAGCTTTATAATTTTTTAATGACTGAAATCAGCTTGATTTTAATCAGCAGCATGTTTCAACACAGACTTAAAATTTCTGGCTTCAAAGAAGTCTTAAACAAAATTGCCATTGGGCACATTTACATTAGAAGTATAATTTATGCTTGCAAGTGAAAAAAAGAACAGTCCTTTATGGCTGAAACTCTGCTACTGTATCCATGAGAAATGCAGTCAAAGTACTCTGTCAAATATCTATAAACAGCATCAATAAAGACATTGAAAAAAAAAAAAGAATTAAAGACATGCAAAGGCTTGAATCTCTATTAAAACATTTTCTGCTCACTCTCACCATTCCTAGGTGCAAGCACAACATTCACTCCACACAGTGGGAGACATTTATACAGCCGATTCACACACAAAATTACAAATCCCTCACAATTACAAATCCCCCAAATGATGCTGATAAAGCAGACACTACAGGAAAAGCAAAAGTTGAGCAAACTTACCTGCTGTAAGTACATAAAAGTCAAGGCACAGGAGAGCTGGGGACACATGCCCACATTCGGCAGTGCCACGCAGGTTGCACCCGTAAGGGGATGCTGCATGGTGTTGCTCTGAAGTCTACGTAGAACAAGTGAGGGGGCTTGCATGCAAGCACGTTTGCCCTATCTTGTCACTACAGTTTTTTTTCCGTCTGATTATTTAAGAAATGGTATTTCTTCAATGCCTTTTTTTTTCCCCCCGTCGCTAGATCCCTACATTCATTTGTCAGCTAAGGCAACTTGGTAGATCTAAACTCTGAATTTTTAAGAGAGAGAGAGAGAAAAAAAAAAAAAAAAAAGACACAGCCTGCAGCCTATTGATGAGCAAATGGAACTTCCTCAATGACAGAGAGCTGAAGCTTGTCTCACAACAGTAGCTGCTGACTAGTAGAGAGAGAGAGATTGACTCAGTGAGGCTCAGTCGGCTGGTGCTGATGCTGCACAGCTTCTCATTTGTCAAATGGGTCCTAGGGCAGGGTCTTTACCACTCACCAAAATTCAAATACTGCATTTTAAAAATCCCTGGAGAGGATCAGGAAGAAGAGAAAGTGAGCTCGCTGCATCACAGGCATCCATGAGATCTGGGCAATTAATGTCATTGCCCAGCTGGGACCGAATGCCTGTTATGATTCTACACGCATGCATACGCGCACTTTTTTTTCCTCCCAGGACCCACACCTGACATAAAAGGGGCTTTCCCTTTCCAAGAAGGGAAGTATGAAGCACAGAATGGGAAAGGGAAAGAATCTTGGCTAGTCAAGAGGATTCCAGCAAATACACAGCACAATCACTAAATGAGCTTATTTTTAAATAAATATTAATTTTATAGCCACGTGTCCTTTACCGTCTACTTTCCCAGAGAAACACATAAAAGCATTACACAGAGACTGAACTATTGGTACAACCACTGCAGCAGAAACACTGGAAATGAAACAAAATGCTGTGGCACGCTGTCTTTTACTGAGGGGGAGGGGAGGGCAGCAGGCGTGGATAAAGACTGTATCTTAAATTGGACTAAAACCCATCTCATCTAAAATTACAAATTCATTTGACAGCCAGTCAATCTATTATAAAGGATTGCCCGATTGGGTTACATAGGAAAATTACATTTGCAACTTTCTGCATTTAATGTTTACTTTTTACTTTGAGAGTGATACCTCAAATTAGTATTCTACTCTTGCAGGATTCCCCCCCCCCCCCCCCCTTTTATTTTATGGAGTAATAATTATTCATTAGTAGATCTAGTTAGTCTTTATGTAATAAAGTAGGATGTGACCTGCAAATCAAATAATTTATATTACAACTTGTCCTTGAAGTCCTATATTACAAGTCTTGGGGCGCCCCCCCCCCCGGATACAACTCAAGTATAGCAGAAAACACTACTTTTTAATTAAAATTTGACAAATGAATGAAATATTTCTTTGGGAAAGAAGGTCAATCCTCAAAGCAACACCTGAGATTTTGAAGGGGTTTGTTTTTAAAAAAAAAAACACTGCAGAAGATTTTAAAATTACCAGGATATCTAACTCCCAAAAAGCACATCTTATAGCAAGAGTTAACGTTAACAACAATAAATAACCCACATAAAATAGAAACCTTTTTCAGAAACAGAGTAACTGGCTGGATTTTGAAAACTACCCTTAGAAATAAAGAAAAGCTCCCGCTTAACTGGAAATAGATACAAAGCATGTCACTCTAACTCAGGCGCTGTATTAAAAAAATATTTTTTCATTTTACATGTGCGCACACATACCTGCACCCACACAAGCTTCAGAGACTGATTTAGATCCACTAAGTCCTCTTCATGCAAAACCAAAAAAAATCCAGCAGAATTAGTTATTTTCTTTTTCTTTCTCAAAAGCAATCAGTGCAACAAAAATAATGTATTTAAAACACTCAGCAATCACTACCAAAACAATAAATGCAAAAACTTAGAATACAGGGATTGTTTTTGGCTTAGAAAACATCCATGCTTTTGCAGTTTATCATGAACTGATCTACTAGAACAGTCCAGATATAGAACAGCACAAATTACTTTATCACCAAAAAAAAAAAAAAAAAAAAAAAAGCGCACCACACAGAGCAAGACAAAGCAAGAAGAAGGAGAAATGAACTCTCTCTATGCCCTTTCTCCTTTTTTTCATTCTTACTCTCTGCCTTAAGCAGTCTCCTGTTCTGACAGGAGTATGTCATGCTTTTCTTCATTCTTTTTTTTTTTTCCCCCCTCCTAGCACAGAAAGGCTGTTATTCTGCAAATGCCCTAAGCTGATAGAGTTTTCCCTTCAGCTCATTTTCATATGAAACACCATAAATAATACATGGTAATTTAATAAGACCTTATCAGAATGTTTAATGAAAAACAAATACGTTATGTAAGGAGGCAGATAACCAACTCATTCTACATTACGTCAAAATCAAAGGCAACATGCTTCCCAGCCAAACGGTTTGGAATCATGTAAGTTGATCCAATTTCCCAAAGTGAAGTTCTGGAACATGGTGATAGGTCAAGAAGTTTCTTCTGTCTATTGCACTGCTTTACAGATAAGAGGACATCCATAAAACAGATTAAACTCTTAAAAGCAGTACATTGAACAATTATTTCAAGGCGATTTAGTACTGTGAATGTAGCTAATATTAATTTTAAGATTAAATTACTCATTGGAATTTTTTCTTAATTTTCATGTTTGAAAACAAGAAAAATATGAACCACAAATATTATAAATAGTTTGTATTTATCTATTCATATTACTAAAGCAATAATATCAATGTTTTAACTATTAAGTATCCAAATCGCCTGTACACATGCATTTACATAGAGAAATGCTAAACATAGAGAATTCAGTACTGTAAGAAATCTAAAAGAGATAATTCTTTAGCCTGATATGAATGCCCTACTGCAGTGGATACAGAAGTCCTTAACAACTTTCACCCCTTCAAGGATAACTTTCCTTTTTTTCCCTAAGAGGATAAAGGTTTAAAAAGTGCTTTATTTAAAATATATATATATTTATAAAAATAAAGCATATATCACTTCTTTAAAGCCATTTCTTTTACTATACACACTCCTCCACCAAACCCAATATAAAAATAAACACATATTAAGTTATGGCTTTATACATACAGTAAGTACCACCACAAGTTTACCAGAGGTACACGAATGACTGTACACAATCTGACTCTTTGGCGTTATGCATAGTACGGATATCACTACCTTTACAGAACAGCATATGTCCCATCAGTATCTAATCAGGAAATTATTCATACTTCATTTTTCCCTTATCCTACAAAAAAGCCATATGTGCAATTGAAAAGCCTTCCCTACACCATGACATCTTCCAGTTGCCTCAGTGGTACTCTGTGTGGATCACACTGGATTGCACTACACCACTGTGAGATGCAGCACTTTTCCAACCTGTCTGGATTGTCAGTGTCATAACATATGGCAGAGCAGAGCTCAGTTAGGTACCCTCTCCCTACACCCAATGAGACTGCCATTTAAAAAATAATGACAAAGTACTGATTGATCTTCAAAATGCAAATAAAAGCAGGATGTCAAAGAACTTCTGTAACAAAGACCAACAGTATTTCTAACAGACCTGCAGTACAAATACAAAGCCATTCTTTTGTTTACAGTGCATTTGTAAATAGCGTGTTCCATTTACAATCATTCAATTTGCTGTGATCTCGTAGCCAACTTGTGCTTCTCAAAAATTCCCAAATTTCACATTTGCAAAAATTTAAACCTCAAATTCAACCTTTAGAGTTATCACAGCAGACTGCCTAGTCAGTCTAGACCTTCACGTCTAGACTGACTTCACATCAAGTAAAGAGATCTGAAGGAGATCACCTGCAAGACCACACACCATTCACATTTCAATCTCATCTCAGGAGCTTATATTAACCAGTTTACACATACCAAATGTATATAGTATTATGAGATTGAATGTCTCCAGACTTTGAGCACTTAAAACAATTTGAACCGCATATTGCATTAACCACGGGACACATCTTTCTCTTTATAAAATGGTAGATGTGGTATAGAAGTAATCCTGGCAACTGGTATAGAAGCTAAGAGTAGTGCAGTGCTTCCTCTAAACACTCCTTTCCTAACATCACATGAAAAATAGCCCCCAGGACTTGAGAACAGGAACGGAAGCATATTATGAGCTTAAAAATAAAATGCTTCATCAGTATATTTTGAAAAATTATTAAAAATCATCAATAGCCTTGTCTTCCTTATCCACAAAATACTCTTTCCTTATATATGGTATGATTGTTTTTACAAACTAGGGAAATGTTGATTTATTTTATTTTTTTTTTCAAAAAGACAAAATATTTCCATCTACGCTTTTCAATTGATGGGTGATTCTATCATACTTCCATTGATACTATCTTGTAATCAAAACCCCCATTTCTATTTTAAGGTTTTCCTTATGATTGCTCTTCTTTACTGAGTCTTTGCATAAAAATCAAGACTTCACAGAGGCTCGCACTTACCTCAGGCAAATAAGAATCACTAATTTTGTTTCTCTTAAGCACTATGCTATGTCCGCTGACTTCTCCAGTGTTTCATATCCAATGTCTACAAAGACACTGTAGCATGCTTAACCTTTTCAGTACCACTTAGTATGCGTTTATTTAGCATTCAGTACTGTCTGCACACATTTTTCACAACATAAAAAAAGCCAAGAGCCTTCAGTCATGCCAGAGTGTTCACATATGGAAGGGGGAAAAAAATGAAGTAACAAAATAAATATAAACTAATCATGTTTAGCCCTTAAAGAGTTAGAGACCCTTCCAAACAGAAGATATACGTTCCTTGCCACGTCTTATTTTCCTAGCTGACAGTACTTAGTTATTCCCTAGAGTAAGGGGGTAAGAGATGGGCAGGAGAAAGGATGAAAAGGAGACAGGCCTAAAAACCCGATCCTGATTTAATTTTGTGCGAGTTTACGTCAGCGTAACTCCTCTGAATTGCGTGGATTGACACAGGACACTTCCGTGCTGAAGCCGGGTCAGTGTTCAAGCCGGAGCCCTCTTTCTGACACCCCAGGTGCAGTCCCCCCCCCCCACCCCCCCCGCCGGGTTTTCTCTGCCGGCGATCCCCGCACAGCTATACCAGCAACTCCATCTAGTGGGGACGCAGGTTATACCAGCCTCTGCTTAAACTCGTTCCTCAAACGAAAAGGAGCGGTACTCTGCTATACAATTTGCATAGTAAATTATTTTTTTTTCCTAACTTTTATGTTATCAGGAGACTTGTGTCTCAAAAACATATGTTTATGCCAAGCCACAATTGGGCACTGGAGACACAGGATGAGGCTCCAAAGCATCTTAAATTACTTTGGGATCACCATCACCCTGCTTCTCTTCCCACTGCGTGTTCCCAAGCACTTTTTAGGCTACCATTGGACAAATGACTCAGTTGACAGACAAATGGAAAGACATTATGGCTGATAGCTGAAGTAGCAAAAGCTTTCAGAAAGCACTCATCACCTAATGGCTCAAGCATCAGGGCTGGAACAGAGGGACTGCACGATGAAGAGCAGAAAGCAAGGAGTCAGCCATCCTGATTTAGGAAAGCTTAAGGTGATATGCAAATACATTTTGGGAGGAAAAAAAAAGCCTTATCTAAGCTTATCTTCATGATACACTTAAAAACAGGGAAAGAAACAGACATAACCAATAGAAATCAGGTCCATAAATTATTTTCATAATCATAATAATCTAGCATACAGGTACTATGAACACATCTTTGTTTCATTTTCAGAAGCATGGTCTGCCCTCACTCCCCACACATTACCGTCACAACATGAAATAAACTCTTTCACACAGACATATATAGAGGTTCTTTAAAAGACAGTGATTCAAGCCTGCTTCACAACAGAACAAATTTGATGAACGTGTCCAGCTATAATTACCATTTTGATTATTCTTAATATCTGAATGCTAGCAAGGAGACATCAGTGATGCATGTAGAACTGCCATATAATATTATTTCCAAAGTCCCAGAAGAAAATACATAACAATATGACCCTTAGAAAATGAACTGCTTTATTAAATTCAGATTTTTTTAAATTGTAATATGAGAAAAAGTATTAATCATAGAAACTTGAGCTTACATCTCAACTACGTAGGAGGGAAAGTTTACAAACCACTTATGGAAAAATAAGAATTCTACAGTTTTATCTAAAGTTAGGAAGCTTACCTGTGCCTGCTGTTACTGTAGACCTAGTTAAAGATCAGGCAGGAGAAAGAGAAAAAATAAGAAGTACAGACATAAGGTGTTTCACGCAAATTTGTTTCTCTACAAAATTCTGTTTCCTTCTTTTAAATGGACACATCATTGGCAGAACTATGGTTTATATTTTCTCTACATTATTTTGAATAAACTTAAATCTTCATACAAATTCATTAATCAAAAACACTATTGCCCTGATTTTTGCCTCTTCATTTGCACCATCACATCTCACACTCTGGTACTGTTATGGCATCAGAAGGAAAAAAAAAAAAAAAAAAGTGAGAAGCAGCAAGAGCATGTGAATTTAGAGCTTGTTTTCATGCCATAGTAATGAAAGAGGAAAAAAAACACCATATATGATTATAAGTATAGCAAGAGGTATAAGTATAGTAAGCAAGATGGGTTTATGCTGCCCGAAGTTATTTTTTTTCCATGAGAGTAATAATCTTAAAAATAAATAAATAAAAGAATGTCAAATCTCAGAAAGAGAATAAACGACAGATTAATTATGCTATTATGTAAAGGTCGTATCTTTTCTTTGTAGGAATTAAATTAACTGGACATCAGTGCAGTTTCCTTCTACAATGAAATCACTTCTTTTTATTATTCTGTCTATGGCTGGGTTTTTCTCATATATTCTACCTGAATCTAAATCCACCAGATTTAGTCCACAATGCAGGAGCTCATTTTAATGTGTAACAACTAAATATTAACATGCTCATATGTCAAACCAACAAATCCTCCATTAACTGCAGCTGAGTCTTTTAAGTCTTCATTTCCCATGACCTTTAGCTACAGTTTACAGTCTACCCAACTCTCACAGGTATGTTCTCTCTCCAACACAATGTACAATACCTCCACAGCTCTCTGGGGGAGTCTATTTATCCTCATATCTACCAGCAAACCTCAGAACACTCCTCAGCATTTTGACACTACCCCATAAGATGAGTTAAGTCAGTTTCAACTGCCTCTGTAACTCTTCGAAATCTAGACCTTCACCTCTAATTTCTTGTGGTTTTTCAATTCCACTTTCAACAAAACACGTTATAGCCAGGATTGAACAAGCTAGTTAAATACTTGTCTCCATCTAAAGGGAGATGGATGCCGTTTAGGATAACTAAAAGTCTCTTGGAGCTTTGAGCTTTAGTTGATACAGAAGCATTTTCAAGGCTTCCCAAAATAGCCAACTATACACTCTCCAAAAGACAATTCCAGCAGAAAGATGTTAGATGCCATGACCTAACCTCACTGCAATGCCAGAAGAACAGGGATTTGTTGGAGCTTAAGAGTTTGAGTTCTATAGCACCCTTGCAGAACTACATGTTTTGGCACACAGGCAGCTTTGCATACAAAACTGATACAAAGCTGTCTCTGTGATCCTTCTTATGTCCCTGCTTCAGGCCTTCACAAGTACTCTGTGAGGAAGTTCAATTTTATACACAGAGTCAATGTGTTTTATGTCTTTTTATCCTGTTTATTCTACCTGTTGTTTTTGAAACAAGTAGTCACTTATTTTCTAACAGTTCTTTCCCTGGACCCTTCTGGGATCCTGTCCTCCCCATAACACCTTTCCAATTGCTTCATTAAGGTAACCTCTATCTGGACTGTTCACGAGTACAGAATCAGTTCCCTCCTCTTCCTGCTCTTTAATTGGTACTTTTTGTCTTTCTTTATCTCAATTGACACAATCAACATCTGAGTCATCCTTTTCCTCAGCTAATAACTAGAGTCTACAAATTCTTCCACAATATTGTCTATGTTATTTGTTTTCATCAAAACTAATCAACTCTCTCTCATTGTGGTGGCCATCATTCACCTCTTCTACTTGTAATTCCTTCCTCTCTTCTTTTATGCATTGAAAGCCAGGCTGATACTATTGAATTAACTCTTTTTTCCCCTCTGCTGCTTTTGGATATGTATGTGGAGAAGTCATTAAACATTTTTGTCCCAATTTAAACCTCCAACCTAGCATTTTCTAGCTTCAGCCACAAAACCAAAATTTTACACTATGAGAGGCCTCTACTTCTACATCCCAAGAACTGAAAAGGAGTAGAAATGTTATTATTATTATGCCAGATAGCTAAGCTAAAGCTAACATAGGCAACCTTGTGCCTTTCTCTCAATAGTGGTGACTGAGCAGACATGTTTCCATAAATATTTGGGAGACAGTAGACCAGGGATTTCCAAAACACATTCTAGTACAGGGTAACAAGGCAGAACATCAAATATACATCAAACATAATTTGTTAGTGAGCAAAAAAATTTTATATGAAGGAACGGGACTGACAACATAGCTGCTGACATTTGTTTGAAGCGGTCAAAGCAATGCAAAGCCAAGAGTTTACCAGTAACAGCTTCTACTTCTAAGTTACAGCGGTATACCCACCAATTGCATACATCAAACAAAAAGCATCATCCTGTGTATGTCTTGTAATTTATTACAGTGGTAAAGGTAATTAAAAAATAACTACATGAAAGTAGTCATATTATTAACATCAGATTCTAACATGCTTTTCCTTATAACTAAGCACAACATACTAAACATTTTCTAATGCCACCATGTATTTGCATCAGCTCTGACCTGTAGGGAGTGGCTCTCAAAATGATCCCCTTAGATGAATGCAAACCTTTGCCCTCCCTGCTGAGTTTGCTCTCATAGGCACCTCCTGTGATGAATATACCTCTGCTGCAGGAAACAAGCCAGGACCAGCTGCGAATTTCTTCCCGTCATCAAGTGTTAGTGTCAGGACTTGGTCAGCAGAAAGCAGGTCACCCACACACAAAAGGTTTTTCAACTAATTACAAGTGGTTAGTGCCACACACACCACATCTCACTGTGCACCCAATAACCTTCCTGAGACAATTTCATCCCATAGTAAGATACTGTACTGTATCGACTGCATTATGTTTGTAATAGATGCAGTTTAAATATTTGACCTTTGATTTTTACTAGAAAGCAATATTATTGGTACCAAAGTTGCATTCCTTCGTTCTGATAAGAAACACTACTGAGGTATAAAAATCTTACATGTCAATAAAAATCTTAAATACTAGAATCATCTCAACTGGGATACAGAACAGTTAAGAACAAGACCAGATGCAACTACACACTAGTCAACTACAGATATTGCAACTTCCATTTCTCACAGATGAAACAAAAAAGCAAAAATACAAAAGCAAGATAGATTAAAATCAGCAGCTAGACTACAAACAAGAGCAAGTTAAGAATCTGTAGTACTGTTCCACTCTCTGTTTATTATGAACCAAACACACTGAAACTAGTAGAAGTCTGAACACTCAGTGAATACAGTCATGGGCTCTCTCAACACAAAACACCCACAGTATCCCAGATTAAGTTAGTGGTAATATTTTTCTCAAAAACATTTCTCTCCACCCCCCACTCCCCTTCTTTTTAAACTGTTCTTATCTCAACCCATGAGTTCTTGCACTTTTCTTTCCAATTTTCTCCCCCACGCCACTGTGGAGAAATCAGCGAGCAGCTGTGTGGCATTCAGATGCCTGTTGAGTTCACCTGCAACAACTTCTTAGCTAAACCTCTTAAATTTTAAAAGTGAATCATTTTACCACCACAATATGTTTAAGAAAAAGAAAAAAAAATAATAATAAAATAAAATAAAATAAAAGTGCTACTTATGGTATGCTACTACTGTTGCTTCTATACAGCAATCCTTAATGGACATAACCATCAATATTTTCTTTAAAAAAAAAAAAAGGTCAAGAGGTAACTGTTCTGAAGCAAAATGCAAAATGCAAAACATTCTAGTGAAACTAAAATCAAAACAGAGGAATAAAGTGTTAAACTAATAGTAAAACAAACAACTATTAATACTGATTCATATTCAACCTCTGAAATTCTGTATCATTACTCTGGAAATAACTTTCATAGCCTGGTAACTTTCTCTGTACTTGCAAAGAAAATAGAATCATAGAATCAATCATAGAATCACTAAGGTTGGAAAAAACCTCCAAGATCATCCGGTCCAACCATCCCCCTACCACCAATGTCACACATTAAACCGTGTCCCTAACCACCAAGTCCGACCTTTCCTTAAACACCCCCAGGAATGGTGACTCCGCCACCTCCCTGAGCAACCCGTTCCAATGCCTTTCTGATAAGAAATGTCGTCTAATTTCATCTCATTTTGTTGTTATGCAGCATTTAAAGTATCTTCACACTTATTTTCTACTGTCTGTGGGGAAGTGAAATACAAGGAATATTATCTTTTTGTGGGGGATGAACATTGTTGTTTATTTTCTTTATGTTGTAATTCTAAATGTAGTATTTCCTAATATACTTCCAAGTATTGTAATATATAGTAGGAAAAATAAAAATGACAAATACATTTAATATAATGAATTTATGGATTTCAAAGAATCAAATATTTGACTGCTTTAATACCACTACCAAAAAAAAAAAAAAAAAAAAAATATATTAGATGCTTTCCACACCTACTGTGGTGTGGATATACAGACGGTTGTAGTTAGGACTTGGGAGATTTTGCTTCCCATTCTGTGACAAAAAAAAAAAAAAAAGTGATTAAGTAATCCTCAATATGATGGCAACTACAACCTTTGAATTCCACTTCAAATCTAGCTATCATGTTACTAAAATAATATAGTACAGAATGGATACTGTTTTGCTAATATGATATATAGTCTTGTAATAGGAATTTCATACTTACAACTAAATTACAGATATGCCAACTATGATACATTTTTATGTGCATGTAGCACAATATTTCATAACATGCTACAGCATTTTTTTCCTTAGATGTACAAGAAAAATGAAGAAAAAAATAACAAAATATTCAAGTATTCAAGTTGGATATGTCAGTGCTTGCAACCTGAGTTGATTTTTTACAACAGTTGCCTTAAGAGGGAAGTATTAAAAACTTTAAAAAGTCTTGCAGAGGTATGAAAAGGCATTCTACTAAACAAACAGAAGCAAGTTAGATGGATTATTATTTGATTTTATATTAACATAGAAGAAGTTGGAAAATACATTAAAAAAAAAAAAAAAACTTTATTTCTGAATACAGTGCTCCAAATGTTAGCTTGTTTATGCAAATCAAGTTACGTTGCTTTTGTTATGTAGACAAATTTTGAAAAACAAAATGATACTTTCTTTCAAAAGATAAGCTATTAAATACTGAGAATGTGCACCACGGTACTAAAAGCTGGGCCTTCTACTAACCTTTGATAATGATTATGTGAAAGAAAACAAAGATATGAGACAGCAACTTAATACAAATTACATTTTCAGTGTAACCAAGGAAAATAAAACATCTGCTTCCTAGAAGAAGAAAACAAACAAACAAACAAACAAACAAAAAACTGACTGCTTCACCAAACTATAATTCCTGCTCATATCCCTATTCAGAAAACAGGTAAGTATACTTTTCTTTGAAAAGATGCTCAAGACCCACTGAAGGGCATATTTTGACAGTTTTCTGAGTCTGTATCTTTAAGATCACAACCCTGCTAAACTGCAATGCTTCCTGCTACACAGCTCGTTCTACTATCTCCCTGTTCATGGATTGCAAACTGATGTCTCCACAAAACACTGTAACAACAATTTCAGTTTCTATTTCGTACCTTTGGTTCCTGTTAATTAAAACATTAAACTCAAAAACACAATATTGCATGACATTGGAAATGACCATTAAGCATTCCTAGAAATTACAATATGAAGTTCTTAAACAGAATATTCTGTAAGCCACACAATTTACTGTTATCCTCAGGGGAGATACAAGGATCCTTGTATACAAGGATACAAGAAGGTGCAAAACCCATCTCTTGTAACTTACCTAAATTTGTCTTTAAGTGACTCATTATAGACGACTTATAAAAATATTACTTTTTCATTTCCTTTTCAGGCAGGTTCCTGAAGGGGGGTAAAGTAACTGCTAAGTCCCCTTTAGCCCCACTGAAAGAAACATACAGATGTCACATGGCTATATCACAAGTGTGTGCTGTGCTAAAATTTCATTCAACAGCAATAATATAATAGTATCTTCTGCTGCTAGAATGACTTACACTTGCATTCTGATTCACTACAGAGATATATTTGTGTTTGTCAATAGATCAACTTTTGATCTATTGATCTGCAAGGAAATTTTTTTTAAAAGCAATTATCTCTGATTACAAATTCTTTCCAAAAAAATGTGATATGGTTAAATTACATATACAATCTTACTCCTTGCTTTCATCTTGTATCACTACAAGATTTTAACACACTGTAAACTACACCCAGAGATAATTTTTTCCTCCATTGAAATGCTGGTTCCTTGCAATTTCAAAAATTAAAACATTAATTCATTAACTCTGATTTTAGGAGAAGAAATACATCCCTTTTTTAACATAAAATTTCAAAGACGTATGCAAACGTGACCTTGGCCATGTTTACAGGAGATAATGTCATTCCCTCTAAGAAAAAATTATAGGACAGAAACTTATTAGAAAATTGGATTTACATCTAAATGGAAGTCTTCTGCACCCCAGTACCCATATGCTCACATGCTGCCAGGTCATCCATTTTGCATGGAAGATTCCCACCTATGAAACTGACAGTTTATTGAAATATTTTAAAATAAAGACTTGCAGAATGAAATGAAAACTTTTTCATTATTATTTTTATTTTTTTATTTAATAAAAACCCACTCCTTGATTTGAGTATATTCAGCATTGGAGGAAATAAAATAGTAACAGGAAAACAGAACCAAATGCTCCCATTTTTTTTCTAGTTAAATATGTTCTGCACATGCAAGGTATCATCTAACTAAGCTAGTTTTTGATTTCAAGATCAGAGATTTGCTTGAATAAAATAGCTATTGATGCAACCAATAAGTAACCATACATCCTGACTGACAGATGTTTTCCAGTAACTACAGGGCATTTCTGTTCTGTTCCCTGTTGCTTACTGTACACAGAGTTCCAAACCTAAACTTACCCTGGATCCAGGATTAATTACAGGCTCTGAGAATCTGAGGTGCCTCAGATAGAGTTGCCACTGCCAACAGTCCAACGTGGTGAGAACATGTCCATATGTGGTGCTTTAGAGCACAAACACCTATTCCTAACATCCCCAGAAAAAGCTGTTTTTTAATAACCTCCTCTTGTTATCTGTTGACTATATCTGTGTTACATAAACAACTACATTCAAAAGTCACAATGCAGCACATACAGTGTATGCTGCCATGTGTACCTTTTTTCAATACTTTGATTTCATGATATCAATAAAAATGAGACCTGTCACCTTCTGATATTTAGCATGCAGTCCAGTATCAAGCCACACAAAAAAGTAAACTTTCATTTCATTCATGTCAACAAACGTATATTTTGAAAGAAATCCATTTTTCATTCCTTCATTTCCTCTATCCTTGAGTAATGAGAAAAAGTTTTCCCAAAGCAAGATAACTGACTCTTCTACGGCCATATAGTTGCTACAGACCTGGCAGTTGTTTTCAGATTTTTAAAAAATACTAAAATTAGGAAGCAACATTCTTTAATATTAACAGATCAGAGCAGTAGATATTCTGATATCAATAATACAGTTGATAAAGGAAGATTTAATTATGAATTGCATGTAATGTGCAGGATTTGTGCCAAAAGCCTAGTTTCTGTTTTGCTGAGTCTTCTATTTCAAGAAAAAAATAATAATAATAATAATAATCCCTGGAATTCTTAGACTGAAACATGAAAATGCCTCAGACATTTATCTTTTTCTTCTAAATAACTGTGAAGTGTGGCTCAACTGAATATAGTGCAGTTCTAACTTGCAAGTCAATTAAGACTTACAAAATGATAAATAAAATATTCAGTAATGTGCTCTTGTTGTGACTGAATAAGGCATCTGGATAAAATTGAGACCTATAGGAGAACACTAAATCATTTTAAACACATACATGAACTTTAGAATGATGCTGTCACCAAATTATTTATATTCTAGTCATACAAAATCACAATATATTTTAGGTCTTTTTAGCAAAACAAAAGCTTAAAAGAAATAAAATCAAGTAGCTGCATGCTTTAACGCAGAATTTATTAGTTCATATTTTCCCCTGTGTCTCTATTTCTCCCAATTTCAACTGAATTTTTGTTATTTTACCTTTATACTGTGTGGTACATTTGTTTCATTATATACTAACTGATGAGCAATTTGAACTCATGCAGAAGTGGATATAGCAGAGAAAACTTATCTTCACAGAATCATCAAACTAAACAAGAACAAGACCCAAAGAAATGTGGTATGAAAGCTCAGTTTCATACTTTTTAGACAAAAATATCTTTACTACTTTAATGCTTATCTGAATTAACAATGCTATAGAACAGTTAATAACAAGAAGGAAACTATTTCCCACAGTAAGACATACATTGTCTTCCATATTTTTTTTTTTCAGTCCTCCTGCTGTATAAATACATATAAATATTCACCATACAAATAAACATGCACGAGAAGGTATTTCCTTGTTTTCCAGAGAAAATGCAAAATTTAGAGTATTTTATATGGTCTAAAAATAATAATAATAAAAAATATTAAATCATGACATTCTTCTATCATCGCTTTTTTTTTTTTTTTTTAAATCTGTGCACAGGATGCCTTAATCAGGGCAATGCCTCTCTTTCTGGGTTTCTTGTGTTGTTTTTGTTTGTTTGTTTATTCATACTAAAATGCTGCTGTTAGCCATTACTGCATCTACCAAACCACAAACATTTTTCATACTTCTTCAGACTGAAACGTTCCACTTGCCCCAATTTTTGCTCTATCATTCTGCCAACTATTCTGAGTATAACCAATCTTTCTCATAGTAACTTTTAAAATTTGTTCCAGAGAAGTCAAACATATCAAGCAAAGTGTCACAGAATAAACAGCTCCAGATAAGTCTTCCCTCCTACTACCTTATCTGTGCACCAATTTAATAAAACCAATTTTTACTCATAGCCACATTTGTTAATGTAGTATAAACTTACACAGTTAAACAGGATTTGATTTTCTCGTTCTGCTTAGATAAATTAGACAACGCAAAAATAAATAAATAAATAGAAGAAAACTATTTGCAAAACTGCACTGGCATTTAACGAGTTGTTCTGCTTATGAGAAAAGGCTTCAGATTACTAACAATGGGGCAGTAAATGCAGGGGGAATGCAATCCTGGGGACCTCTACAACATGGATTGCAGTATTGAAGACTGTACAGTATTGAGCTGTACTCCTCTTACCAGCGTTCACAGAACTGCTCAGAAGTCTTAATTTTCTGATATAAAAGAGCCATTTCAATTCTACTTTTTGTGAGGTGGTAAATTATGTGCTTAAAATGTTCAAGTGATCCAGAGCTCACTTTTTTGAGTAATATGCTAAAGTGTGATGACCAAACTTTAGACCAATAAAATAAATTACATAACCAACTAAGCTAACACACTACTATCTGTTATAGATGTAGGTGTAAAAATACACATATATTGATTGAGTAGATGTTTATTCAAGCACAGAGAAATTAGTCTTTATTGTGATAGAAGCACCAGAAAGAAAAGAGAAAGTTTGAAGCTACTTAAAACTTCTCATCTCAAATCATTTTAGCACACACCAAACACTGTATTTTTAGTTTGTTGGTTCAATTCTTAACATTCTCATAGCAAACTATGTTTCAGAAATCTCTTTTATTTGAAATAAAAATTTATATTTTCAGATTCTTGTTATACATTAATTACACCTTATGTATTTTAATACTTAGCTAGCTACAGGAAAGTTATCTTACTAGCTTTTGCAGTAAATTCTTTACCTGAGAAACCACCCACGTATAAAACCACTAACACAAATGCTGACAATCAGTCTGACATCCAATCTGTTTCCAACCTACAGCCGCAGAAATAGAGCACTGTAAATTCCAAAAAAAGATTACTAACATTTTCCCTAGTTTGAAGTACTTTTAAATTTGTTCTATGACTCAGAAACTTTGTCTCTGCTGGGTTCGTCCTTCCTCCAACTCATTAACATGTATAATTTAAATGTAAGTAACAAAAGTTTTTGCATTGGGGTTTTTGAAGAAGATAAGAAACCAGACTGTCACTGAAATTCAAGGCACTGAGTTCTCTGAAATTTTCTAAAAGCTCACCTTTAATAGCTGTAATAACATGACTACACTAGCGACAAGAATTGCTCCATATGAGCTATGTCTGGATTTCCAGGTAGACAGTAATGAAACATCTTGACATACAAAATCTCTCAGATAAGAGAAAACAAAAGGAACAACAACAACAACAAAAACCAATTAAATAATATACATGAAATTTGGCATCAGTACTGTAAAACATCAATGAATATGATATAAAAAAAGTTTCAAAGGAGTGGGGACCAATGTAGTTCATTCAAGAGGTTGCAGCTAAAGGAACAGTATGTATAGCTTTACGTAGAGTAGTGGTAGGACATGGAGAACAGTTAGTTTTGAGCTTAAGCTAAATTAACTCAAAGTGTAGTAGTTCACTGTACCTGTGACTGCACTGTGCTTTGAAATAACCAGGCAGTCCAAAATATCTGTCATTCTGGTCTCAGCAGGTCTATGACTTCTCTGAGATCACACCATGAACTAAGAGAAGTTGTAATGGTTTTTGGGAGCCAGCAGTTCAAACTATATGGCTTCAATTTTTGTTCCATAAATATTCTCAAGTGGGAAGATTCTCAACTTCTTTGTTCTATCAAATGAATTGTGATCCTGCTGACAAGCAGGACTACCATGAACCATCTCATCCCACACCTCTTCAAATACATTTATGAAAACTGGAAAAAATAATTATAAAGATATCTACTCATACTTGAAACAATCAGGCATACAACATCTTAATAAAAAATATACTAAAAGTACTCAGTATATCTATGAGGTAAATTAATAAAGGACAAAACACATATCTCAACAGATATGTAAAGTTTTACAGCATGCAATTCTATAGAAAGAATACATAATAAGAGAATGCACTGACAAGGGAATTTAGGAAATATACTTCTATCTGAAATTTGGTTTCCAGGTATCTAAAAACTTCAACCTTACAAAGATAAAAAAATGTGTTAAAATAACCAGAATTTAAACAAAAGCATAGCAATTATAAAAATACCTGATTTTAAAAATGTTTTTGTGATGTAGCATAAACAAAATTTTTAAATTGTATAACAATAATAAGATGTTGGAGTAGTTTGTTCTGTGAACTGCAAACTGCAAAATACCCAGGAAGAATTTTCACACACAGAATACAGTTCAAAGAGCTGGAAAAAAAATAAAATAAAATAAAATAAAATAAAATAAAATAAAATAAAATAAAATAAAATAAATCAGGTTTTATCCATTAGTCAAGCAATACAACTAAACTACTACTAAAAATGCAAGTGATGTGCTGAAGCTTGGTAATGAAGATAACGAAAGCAGTACACTGAGTAATGCCAAGTCCTGCACCTGGGGAGTAATAGCCCCATGCACAAGTGCAGGCTGGAGAAGAACTGGCTGGAAAACAGCTTTAAGGAAAAGGACACAGGACTCCAGGAGTACAAGCTGAACACAAGCCAGCAATTTGTCCTTGCAGCAAAGTAAGTGCCCAGCATCCTGGCCTGTGCTAGGAAGAATGCAGTGAGCAGGTCAGAAGAGGAATCCTTCCCCTCTGCTCAGCATTGGTGAGGCCACACCTGACGTACTGGGCCCATCTCTGAGCTCTGCAGTACAAGAGAGAGGGACGTTCAGAGAGAGTCCAGCAAAGGAGCAGACAGAAGAATGAGGACTGCAGAGAGCCTGAGAGAGCTGAGATTGCTTAGCCTTGAAAGAAGACTTGGGGGATCTTTCCAGTGTGCATAAATCCCTGATGGGAGACAGTAAAGATGGAGTCAGATGCCACTCAGTGATGCCCAGGCAGGTTAAAAAGGCAAAAGACCAAAAGACCAACATACTGGACACCCCATTTCCACATAAGAAAACCTTTTTTTTTACTGGGACAGCATTTCCACACTATATGCGGAGTCTATGTCTTTGAAGATACCCAAAACCTGACTGACGTAGTCCCTACGTAGCTGTTGCCTGATGCAGCTGATCCTGCCTGGTGCTGAGGGTGTTGAAAGTCCGGGAAGCACTGAGGTGTCAAAAGGTGAAGTGGGAAAAAAATTAGACTGTAATAAAAAGAATAAGCAAGGAAGCTAAAATGTTTCAGTGATGACACACCTAGAATTTCAAATCCAGATGATAAAGACTCTATTCTAGGATAATGCAGCTGAAGATTTAACTCCTGAAGAACTATAAATATCTATGTGTATGGATCTTTTATGACAAAACAACCTTAAATTGCACAGTACCAATTTTATCACCATGTCAAATCATAATTTATTAAATAAATAATAATATTTAAAAAATAAAACTCCATTGCTGCTAAAATGTAAATGATTACATCTTATTGGTTTTTGTTCTTAGCAGTGATTGCTGAACCTAAAAAAAAAAAAAAAAAAAAAAAAAAAGGAACCGAAAGCTTTAAGTATAAAATTAGACAGAAATAATCACTTTTGCCCAGGCCAACTCTAACCACAACTTACTCATAAGTGCTGATGCTGTGACACTGACATATTTTTTTAATAGCTTTAGTAAGTACTGCATGCATGAAAGATGTAAGATACTGAAACTTAAAGTGGAGGGAAAAAATGACTTTACTTCTCAGATAGATTATAGCTTTTGAATTCTTTTAAACTTTCTCCTACCTACTGTGTTTCATTTCAGAATCCAGCATTACCACACAAAAAGCAGGCTTGCTCTGTCAATGGGGTAGTATATTGCCCAAGTGTTCATCAAAGCCTTTATTGTCTGCCTTAAATTGGGTCTTTGAAAACATGTTTGATAGCTGAATCATAAAAGCAATCTTCTGTGAGATTTTTTTAAGCCCTGGAAAATAATATTTTAACTCTACAGTTCACTTCAAATTTTCTCTTTCTGATCAATATCTCTTTAAATAGGGCATTTCCCTGAATTAATTAGCACTTTTATTTCATATTTACTACTGTTGTATTTTCACTTAAAATAAAATTTTTAAAAAGTATTTTAATTATTCATGGGATCTCTATTTTCCACAAATGTTTTCACAGAAGATAGCCTTGAAAACTGAACTGGTGAAAATTACCCAAGTGATAGTGTTTATCACTGCCACCTGATCAATACATACACAGCTATTTGAATATGATAATAAACCTTTTGTGCATGTATGCTAACTAAAAGACTATACTTGCTATGTTATACAGTTTCCAGTGGCTCCACCATCACTGGAGGCCACTAAACATATTATAGGCAAATTTCCTAAAAATGTAGAACTGTTAAGCCCATTAAAATAGTCTGACTACTGACAACACAGACAGAAAATATACCTTTAAAAATAAAAATAAAAATAAATTATCAAACAATAATTGGATGCAGATTAAGGATATAGAAGAACCCAGTTTAAGTTGTAAAAAATAAATTCCCAAATCTGAATTCTTTGAACCTGCTAAGAGGAATGTCATTTCAAATAGAAAGTACCATGAGTTCATTTGATTTACAGAGGACACCTGATTCAGGGAAAGTTAGAGAAATTATTAAAGTTTTACTATTGAAAAAAATAAACATCAGAAAGAATGAAAGATAAATGTTTGTTTTCATAATTCTATTATGTGTTGCCCTGGTTTTACTTTGCTATGCATTCTTTTGTTTCCTTCTCTGGTGTCTCCCCCTTTTTCTGTTCCATTATGCCCAAATGTAAAAAGATAACACATTTTTATACATATATATGTATGCATATATATATATATACACAAAAATGCCTGCACCCTTTCCAAACGTGGTATTGCTTGATGCAAATTAGCCAAGAAAATTGCTATGAAAAGAGAAAAAGTGAAGAGAGTAAAACATGTTCTATACACACCCCAAAATAATCACGCTTGCCCAGCTTTTCCTCCTCTTTGAATGATAGGCAGAAGGCACAGATGCCAAGCTGGGGAAGTAATTTTCCAGTGATGGCATCTGGCTCTCTGGCATACTCCATTGACATTTGTGCTGGCTTCTTTGCAGTTGCTTCTGGGTTTGTAAATGGATTAAGTTGATGATAGGATGTTGCCTGCTCCTGGATGCTACATTTCTTGTACCTCACCTTTGAATCTATTTAATTTCTGTAAGAATTATGCTCTTCCCCATCCCCCTGAAATCTATGTACTTTAGCTGACATATGCAATGATGTAATTTAGGATAGTTTTGTACTAATGGATAATTTGGATAGGACCAACCACTTCTGTGTATTTTACAATTCTTAAAAAATCTGCCAAAACTTGATACAAATACTTTATTCAAGGATACTGTTTGCTTTTTTGACCTTAAAAAAGAACTAAAACTCTGAAAGTATCATTATTGACAATGACAAAAGCAAACATTTTTAAAAGTTGATTACAATCTGCTATAATTCCTCCTTCTGTATTCAAAAAATCATAGTATCCTTCTGTATATTGCAGAAAACACTGATGAAACATTTATATGCTAAAGTAACAAGTCAATAAACTATTGTAACATATCACAAAAAGTAAATCCAATAGGCAATCTCACAACAACACAGTTTCTAGTTTAGAAATATCAGTTTATGTGACAGTAATCACTAAAACAGATGGGCAAGGAGCCAAAAAGAGGCATCACATCAGCAATGGGCTGAATGCAACTGGGAGCTGTGGAGCAGAAAGGAGCTATGCCAGATTGTATAGCAGCTGAGAATCCTATTGGTGACCATTTACTGTGTAATCTCATACGCATCTAAAAAAATTATGCTTTCCCTATTGATTTCATGCTAAAATGGGAAAGAAAGAAAAAAAAAAAAAAAAACTGAACTTGAACATAGTGTATGCTGACAAGTTCTTATTTCCTTTGAGGACTCAGGATTTTCCTTCTTGCATTTCCTTGTTCATTTCAAGGAAATGAACATTCACTCATTATTCACCATTTATAAGATTTTCTT
Source organism: Nettapus auritus (assembly GCA_011076525.1). NCBI lineage: Eukaryota > Metazoa > Chordata > Aves > Anseriformes > Anatidae > Nettapus > Nettapus auritus. The sequence continues at coordinate 14,575,342 of CM021778.1, forward strand.
CACAATTTACAATATTTTCAGATGTTAAAGTAGTGACAGTCAAAAACAGATGTCTGCAGATAGAATTATCCAATGGATTAAAAATGTTTCTAAAACTTGTCCAGAAAAAAATAAATATATATATATATTAAAAAAAAATCCCATATATATATATGCCTGTTATTTCTTTACTTCAGGAAATAAATTTTAATCTACTGAGTACTGATAAGCAGCACTTTGCTAAAATAAATATAGATATAAATCTAGACTCAAATGTGATATACTCTCTAAAACGACTAGAAAAATGCAAATAAAAAGAGTACTTAAATATCATACTACCAACTTCTTTCTTTTACGAAAAAAAAAAAAAAGTTCATACAAAACTTACATTTAAATCTTTCTTTTGTCTAGTGAACCACAGCACATTTTAGAACATACAATTTTCTAATTATTATTGGAATTGGCCATTATTATGCAGAACACTAACAAGTTGGTTGCGCAGATTGAGATCAATATTCACATGAGTGTTCTGTTACAGTAATTAATAGCTTCCAATTGTTAGGACTAGTACAATGATAATAAAGCATTACTTTCAGTCTACCCCGATATCTAATGTTATTGAGATTATGAACAACTTTTAATAAATAAATCCTTTGGATATAAAAGGGATGGCATTTGCTTCCAAGTTCCTCAACAAGATATTCAGGGGGGTAGCTATGCAATTAATCTCAGCAGTTCATTCATTTTCCAAACATACTTGCCTATTGGCTAATACAGAAAAGTGCTTATTGACTCACTTGCTTGCATTAATTATAAATAGGAGATAAAGCCAAGGAAATCTGCAAGACACCAGAGACTCCATTAGTTTTCTGTGTGAATTCCAAATTTGCTTCATGTAAACAGAATGAGGCATATTATTGACCCTTGCAGGTTCCTGTCCAGTCTCCTGAGCTGAAAACATCACCTTTGCAATTTCTACAGCAATTTTTAGGGACAATTACAAAGGGATTTTAGGTGTTTTATCTACCTTTCAGAATTTCAGAGCCAAGCAAAAAGTTTAATGACACTTTAAACTTCTTTTCAACTTTTCTATCTTAAGCATATATACCTAGTGTTTATACATGGTAAACTATATTTAGTTACCTTGGATTAAAAACACTAAAAATAAATGAAGAAGGTATGAAAACATTAGTGGTAAAGCAAATGAAAATAGAAAAAACAAACAAACAAACAAAAAGGCAAATGGAGAAAAGCATGTTAGTTGCAGAATAGGTTCATTTTTATTTCCCTGAACTTCTTTAAATCAACTTCTGAGAAAAATGCTTTAATGTAGACTGACTGCAACTGTATTTTACTTTTTTTCCTTTACAACACCTAAAAAGTAGTCCAGAGATGAGCTAAATCATTATTTCATTATTACACACTTCACCTTTGTCCAAGTTCCAACTAATTTTAATACCTCTCCAGAGTCCAAATTTTCTTGAAGTGAACATTTTTATAAGTGAATTCTTACAAGTTTGCAAACCTTTATGTTAAATTATACATTTGCCTAAATTAAAAGTCTCTTCCACATGTGCCAATATAATCCATACATGAGCCACAGTATATACATATATATATTATCATATATATTTATATATATATAATTATTACATATATTTACACCTCATAAATTGAAAGCAATCCTCTTAAAAGATGGATGAATAGGTATGGGGGTAACAGCTGTAGGTGTGAACTGAAAAATCCAATTCTCAATTGAATTACAGAATGCAGAGAAATATTTTAATCTTCGTGCATGTGTGAACTTGGTACTGTTTCACATAATATAAATTCTATCAATTCTAAATCATATTTCAAAAATAACAATGAATTTGGACATAGATTTGGTCAGTAATTTGCATATATATGCACATATATACACACACGTGTGTATGCGTATATGCATATACGAATAAAACAACTTGCAGCAATAAGCAGCTTTCTGCAAAGGAGAATAGTGAAGATCACAGTTTGCTGGCTTTAGTCAGTTAAAAGAAATGAAAACAAAATACCACTAAAGTGGAAGAATTAATTCAAGCTTCAGCTTACAGTATAATTTTTATCGATACAGCAAACTGTTCATTGACTTAAAAAGGATATATATCTATATGTGTGCATTGATATATATATATATATATATATATATATAAACCTGTAAAGCCATAATTAACCAGTTAAGTTTAGGGCAAAAAGGTTGTATTCAACCTGTATTTTCTCTAAGACTATCAATTCAATCAAAAGGAATACATAAAAGGCAAAGAAAGAAGCCAAATATTTCAGCCAACTGCAGAATCGAAGTGCCAAAGCACAGCTTTTGAACCACTGGCTCTTAAAGGAGCTAGGTGCACCCACTGTAAAATGGGTGATGTTCATCATACTTGAAGATGAAATTTTTACCTGAAGAAAAAATTGTGGTCAATAATTTACCAACAAGAGTACAATATGTTCCAATACTAAGGAGTTGCTCTTTCCAAAGCAAAAGAAGATGTCAAAATGTTTCCTCAGTTATGAAATTACCCATCTCCAAAACCTCTGGAAAAAACGTAGTTTCTCTCAAACTACATGGTAATATTTTCTTAGACCAACTCTTGCTTCCATACGGTGACCTGCCACCACTGTGAGTGCAATAAACACACTGCAACCGCTAATAGGTGGGCTTGTAACATTGTCCTTCCCTGTAATCACCTTTGTTTTGGTGCCTGCTGCATAACAGACATGCTCTCTGTAATTGATGTGCTGAAATAGCCAACTCTCTCTTCCTTTTCTCTTTCCTTTCTCTTTACCTTTCTTTCTCCAAAGAAAGTATATCAGATGAGATAAAAAGATGTCAGATGAGATATGCACTCTTCCAATTGAAACCCCAAAGTGGCTTCCTTCCACTTGTGGGGAGGACGCAGTGGGGTTGGTGATGCCAAAGCACCACCTCAAAAGCTGGCCATGCAGTGCTGCTGTTGCACTTAACTTGTTAGAAGTTGATCATTACTCAGCTAAATCAAAGATTTATTTTTTTTTTAATGACTATATAACAGACTTCAATTATTTATTTTCTAAGATAATACTTTTAACTTTTGGATTGTTACCTTTACATAGCTGCACTGCAAAGTACAACAGGTTTGAACATTCCAATTTAAGTGAGGCAAACATTGTGTGAGCTCCTATTCTGTCTGTTAAGAGAACAATTTATAATACAGAGTAAGAAACTGAAAAGCATTGTATAATACAAAAACCTGACACAAGTCACTGAATATAAAATTGCAGATATACAGCTACTCTACTTGGGAGCGTACTTTGAGGCATTTACTCTCTGAAAATGCATAAATGAGAATTAACCATTTTGAAAACTGTTTCACAGCCAAAAACCATGAACATCAGTTACTATAAACCATCTAGACTATGGTTACTGTGAGCCACTGCTTCACAAAACTCAGGAAAACCCTTAAAATATCAAAATTCCTTAACAGAACTAGACAGCTAAAACAAGAGTGCTGTGAATCCAAACACTGCAGTTGTCACTACCAAAGATAATGCTAAGTAAAGGAGTCCTGCTGGAACCATTTTGTTACAGTGTGATTTTGGAGGAAAAAAGACAAAAATCAGAGAACCTGCAAGAGGAGGAGACAAGGAAGTGCCCCCCCCAAAAGTCCATTTGAGGATTTCTAGCTAGGAAAAAGGTAGAGAGGGTGGTGGGCCTCAGGATTGCCTCTAAGGAGCCAGTCACCTGTGAACAATGAAATTACCTTCTACTTTTTGATTCCTCTCCTTCTTATCAAAATATGTCTACATATCTTTTTTTTGTTAATAAACACGAGCAAGTCAAAGCAGGAAATATCTCTATTTTCATTTTATTCCCTAATGAAAGAAAAATGCAAGACCTTGAGAAATTTTTGATGACCACTCAAGATGAAAAGAATATCAGGAAGTTTATCAAAAAACAGAAAACTTCAGTTTTGATATCAGAGGAACCATTAAAGATGGTAAATCAGATACTGTATATAACCTTTTTATAAAAACACAGTAATTCTTTTAAAAGGAGGAATGTTTTAAGTCCCTGTGGATAAGGGTCAGAGGTTTGGCCAACAAGGTGGACATCCTGGTGGTGGTCTGTTATAGACCACCAAACCAGGATGAATAGACGGATGAGGCATTCTACAAGCAGCTGGCGGAAATCACTTGATTGCCAGCACTTGTTCTCATGGGGGACTTTAACTTCCCCCACTTCAAGACTTCTATAATCTCCCCCTTTGTTCTCCCATATGTTCTGCTATCCCTCTCTCTTCTCATTTTTCTATTGATCTTCTCTGACTGTAAAAGACTTTAGTTACACCAATGGATCCAATAACCTACAGTCCCACCAACAACTCTGAATCAAACAAGCACGTCTTCTAACTATGTCACCCTTTGTAATCATTACAGTAGGAACCAAGATGCAGAATATCACATGACAATGTTTACATAGCCCCTTGTTCAGAGCTATAAGTTGTAGCATGGACTGTTCCTTGGATAGCTCCAAATTGTACTTTGAAGCATAAACTTATCTAAGGTACAAGGGAAGCAATTTAATAGAATTATCCACAATAAAGCTACAAGAAACATCTTTATCAGCAACTTCACTTTGTATTCTGGTGCTTACAAATGAAGGAATAAATCATCTGTCTTCTGTACCCACAGAGCTGTTGAAGGGATACTTCGGAAACAATATATAAGCATTTTTTTAAAAAGTTTTAGAACTTCCTTTTTAGCGCATCAATATCAGTAAATAGTTGACAGTGTGCATTAAAACCAGCTATCCTATCACTCAGTGTGGAATCCAGAGCTTTGTATGGTCAGTGTATGGCTGAAAAGAGAGGAAGGAGGAAATTAAACAGATACAGGTTAAGAACCTGTAAACAGGTTAAGACCACCATTAAAAACACTGTCTGATTGCATCATTCACCTTTTCTTCTCAAGAATAATTATTACTTACTGAGCAACATGAAAGTCCCAATCCTAAAGTAAATCAACTACTAACACTTAAATACCAGTAGTGTTCTGGTTATGCCCAAAGCCACTGTCACACCAAAAACAAACAAACAAACAAACAACAACAACAACAAGAAAAAACAACACAGCAGAAAGAAGGCAAAAATCTAAATGGAATATCCACTGATTAACATTATTAGAATGCTAAAATGTAATTACAATTAAAATATTCAAATTTACTCACCGGGTAGTTATAATACAATTCCCAAATGTAATGTATGTAAATGACTGGCTTTGTATTTATTTACACATAAATATGTTAGCATACACTAATGCCATTTAAAAATAGATTGACCAACATATATTAATCTTGGAACAATAGTTTTATCCATTGTGTCAACACAATTTTGAATTCATACTATTGATAAAATGCATTAGAAATAATTCATATATTGTTCTCTTGTAAACAACTATGCTTTAAAAAAGTGCATTGTGTTTTCATCCATTCCATTAAACACATACTGCATTCATATCTAAATAAAAAATATTTATGCATTCATACAAACAGTTAGATAAAGCTTTTACATTTCTATTTATTTTATGAGTTCAAAATGGGTTTATGTGACACCTAACATTAAGGATCTTAAAATGAGTAATCCTGTAGTACTCCTGAGCACATGCATATGATCACTATGTTACACAGACTGACCTCAGTGGAACAGCATCTATCAACAAACTAATGTTTTAGTGAATCGTATTTCATTTAATAATGCCTGTAAATGTGACTCCAGTAAAGCTCCAATATCTTGCACACAACCAGAAATGCAAAGAGACATTTTCAAAAGCCAGGGCAAATGCTATGGATGACTTTCCCCGGCTTTCACCAGGCACTGCCATTAGAGTGCTTTAGCTTCCATTAAGTTGTCACTTCCCTGTGCTGCCAGCTTTTCAAGGGGGACAATTCGTTCTGACAGAACCATGGCCTGTCACATACACTAACAGTTCAGTAGAAATGAACAGGAAAACCCTCAAAGCTGATGGATTTATTAGTGATTAGAACTGGCATATATATTGCTTATATGTACAAAGGTAGGTAATTAATAATCTTTAACCAGTTCACCATAAGTGCTTCATATTTATTTGTTGGAAATACAATTTATGGCATACAAATGTAAACAACATGAAGAAATTCTTTCATTGGTTTCTGAACTTTGTAATTAATTAGCCTTTATTGATAATGACAATTTTTCTACAACATCTAACTCATACATACTTTTAAGCCATAAGAATTGCAATACTGCCTAAGAGTAAAAGCTCGACTAGTCTAGAATCCTATGAGCAGCAGCAAACACTTAGGAAAATAAGAAATGCTATGTGAAGCATAGCATTTGTCCTCAAAATACACTCCTACCTTCCTGCAGTCAGAGGTTGCTGAGCCGCCTGAGACAGAGCTTGTATGCAGATCACAGCCACTACATGGCCCATCCTGCATGAAACTTGCTAAACTGATAGTTTTGCAATTATGGTCCATGTGACAAAGAGTAGTTTGCTAATATTGCCTGACAATACCACTGAATGCTAATTCCCATACAGGGAAAAATTTCTCTTTCATTCAAAGCATTCCTGATCGTATGGGTCTCTCTTTTCACTTAGCTGTCCTTATTGCAAACTCAAGAATGTAAATCGATTTTAAGTTTTCATCCAATCGAAGCTATCTTGTACTTCTTATTTTTCTTGACATCTTCTCTTTCAGTATGTTCTCTGGTTCTGTCTGTCAGACATATGGTGGTCAGAAATACACTTGCTACATAAAATGTGAATGCACCAAGGATTTAAGCATTCAAGATCTCCATATCTCAAGTTTTCTATCACAGATGTGATCATCAGTCTTTAACATAATCATCATATTTTAAGTTTTAGTGAGAAGAGTTAAGAGTTATTAATTACATTTTATCTTCAGCAAGTTTCAACAGAGAAATTTCATACAACCTGGAGACTAATAAATTAAATTAAACATGTTATTTCAGTAATATCCTGTCTCTGTACAAATATGGGAAAATGAAGCATTAAAGAGCGCAAATGGTTTTCTAAAGTAGAAGACAAAGACACAATTAAGCATAGAATCCTCAAAAAATAAGCCAATGAAGTATTTTCTTCTCCTAACTCTACACAGACTTTTGTCCTTTTTCCTCTCAATCTCATGCTCAGTGCTGACCTCATCAGTTGGTTGCCACTGTGGTTTATAGACCTTCTAGAAATTATTCTACTGGGCAGCAGACAAAGGCAATAGGGCCATTGCATATGCACAGAGTGGCATAAAGAGAGTACATGATGTCAGAAGAGAAGAATCAGAATATTCAGACACTTGGGAAAGAGAGATCAGTTTGCTAGTGACAGCAACAGCCAGAGTGGAGACAGAGTTACAGCCAGCTGGCTGAGAAGGAAGGATGACAGCCATCATATTAGCTGAGAACAGCCAGGAAGACTCAAACACCACCACAACAGAGAGACTTGGCCCATTATTAGGGACAGAAGAGAGTGCATTAAATGTTTTGAAGGACATAAGCAGAAGGACAATTGTTAAAGAGGAGAAAAGAAGTAACTAAAATTTAGAGGGCATTTTACTAATTCATGGGAGATTAACATGAAAACTAGGGTAGGAAAAGATTAGACAATGTACCAGGTACATAAGTAGATTATAAAAGAGCGATTCGGGATGGGTATATAGAGATAGGAAGGAAAGGTGAAAACAGAATAAGAGATAAAGGGCTGAAGTAATAGAAGCGTGAGCAAAACATATTGTTTGTAAGTTTGAGATAATACTGGCTACTTAATGAAGAAATGAAACATAAATAAAAATGAATAAAAGAAAAAAATATTTAGAGATGCATCTTTATTACTGGACAAGTGATTAGGGAGAAATTCAATCTCCCAGCAGCTGAAGACTCAAGATTTAGGGAGAAATCCCTACAGGGTAGGAGAGTGGGAAATGAGTTAATCACCTTCTATTACTGTTTTTATTTTCTGAACAAATACATTTTAAAAGTTCAACATTATTTTTGAGTCTTATTATATTCTGGCATAACAGTTAAAATTCAAATTGTTTAGAATGGACAGAAAGTGAAGGAGATTTTTTTCATTTGCTTAGAAAAAGCATTGAACTAGCTGGTGATATTAAGTAGTCGAGGTTATGTTTCTGTTATTATATAGATACCTGACAAAAGACTTCTAGCTAAATGATGCATGCTCGAACTCAGGCATTTTAACTTCCAATGTCCATTCTTTTTTCCCTCATAAACAGCCCTTGCAGATTAGGATTTTCTTTGTTTTCAAAACTTTCTATCTTACTGAAAAGGTTTTTAGGACAATTTGAAAAGAGTTTTGACCTGAACTGCTCTGAAGTTTCTGCACATATGTCTCAAGATAAGCAGAATATTTCACAGAAACCACAGAATAACTTCATCTGTTTTCTTTCCTATTATATTAATTTTAATACTAGGACTTCTGGGGCAGTTGGAAAAAATCAAGGCTGAGTGATGTGTTATGTTACCAGATGGATAGGCTGCTTAGAACCTGAGTCATAGAACAATTAGTCAAGTTTTCATTATGAGTAGATAGTAAGTACAGAAATAATAAGCTGAAAAACTGAATTCTGACAAACTTATTGGTTGAGTATGAGCTGGTAAACCATTTCTATTTTTTCCCCATATTTGTTCAGAAGTGCTTGTTATATTCTTCAATGTGCCTAATAGCTACACTGAAAAGAAAAATTAGTTATTAACTAGCACTTTTTCCACTCTTTGTTAGGTTCCCCCCCCCTGTCCCCCCTTCCCTCCCCCCCCCAAAAAATATAATAAAATTAACAAAGCTCATCAATTACCCTTAACACTCTAAATAGCTGGCAATGTTTATTCAAAATCCTTTCAGAGTTATTCAGCTCTATCTTGCAGCTCATTAAAAGGATCTCTATTTATTTGCTGTGTGTTACAGTCCTTAACTTTGGCACAACACACAAAAAGGAAGCCAATTTTACTTTTCCCTGTGGTGTTAATTGGTAGAGCACACTGCCTGCCTCTTCATTAATTATGTCAATGTGTATGAAACTTTCATTTTCATGGTGGCGTATTAACAAAGCTGTGGAATGAGGATGACAAAAAGCCAGCAAACTTCTGTGCATAAGAAGCGGATAATGAAGGCTACTAATGGTCACAATACAATGTTTATTTCAAAAAGCAGCTTTTTTCCTCCCTATCACTTTCAGATAACATCTACAGCAAGCACTTGCTCAAATAAACAAGATCAAGTTCTCTGTAGAAAGTAAGTCTTCATATAGTGCAGAGATAATGGACCTGGAAACTCTACAACTTCACAGGTCACAAAGAGTGAGGGAAGGACTTCTACCTCAGCTGAAACAGTTTTGCTCCTGTGTCATTTTCAGATAATTTACCAACCTCATCCGAACAATGGTATAGAAATCTCTCTGTCAGCTCTCTAAACACATTTTTTTTTTTGTCTCTAAATTACCACGACAAAAACAGTCACTGTATCCATGAAATTCTGGATGCCTTCTGCCTATTTCTCTTTACTAACCACATCGTTTGATAGAAGAGTGACACCTAGCTTTTTTTTTTTTTTTTTTTTTCCACATTCAAACATCATACATCCATGATGTGGTACTATTGCAAGCTAAACATATGTACAACCCCTCTAAAATAAGGTTTTCTTTGTGGGGGAAAAAAAAGTTACTTTAAGAAAGCATATTTTAAGTGTTTTTGACTTTGTGACTTTGTTCATTCCCCCATAGTGTTCACATGTATAACAAGCAACTTTATGGTACACAGTTGACATGTAATTCTTTCTATGAAAATTGAGCAATGTTCGTGAAGAGCTTTCTGGTCTGAAGAAGTGAAAAAAAAATGTTACATATTTGATTTTAAATGAAAGCAACACTTAAAAATCATACTTGGCAAAACTAATTTAAAAATAGTTACCTTGAAAATAGAACAAAATAGAAACATTTAATGTAGGCAACACATAAATAGAAAATTTGGTTTCTTTATAATACATAACAGAACAGCATGAGGAAAATGGTATCCACCCTATAGTCAGAGAATCCTTCAAAAAAGTCTTGAATCTCAGTGACTTCAGATACAGCACACAGAGTATAACTACACTGGGGAGAGTGTCTGGAGACAGAGATGTAAAGAACAAACGAGACGCATGATAAACCACGGCAAATCCTGAAATGCTGAGCACTGTTCCTTATATTAAGAGTTTTAAAGTATTACAAAGTAGAAATGAAATACATTAAAAAGTTCCCATTTTATAAATCTAGAATTAGCTTTTACAGTCTTGGAATGCACAACTAGAAAAGCTTTCAATTTGCTACCGAGGCTGCAACAGACAGAAGTCATAGACACAGGTGTTTGTTTCTTACCTCACACCTCTTGCAAGTGACAAAAGGATTCACATTGCCAATAAATAGATTTGAAAAAACAAACAAACAAACAAACCCTACAACAAAAAAGCAAAACAACAGAACACAACTGAAGCTAAACATACAATTCTGCATATGCTACTTCTCACAAACTACAGAGTTTACATTCCAATCTGTGATCTAGTCTCTTTACTTCTTTAGTTCTGTGGTTCATATAAATGATTTGGGATGTCCTTAAACTAGTTCTTTACACTAAGCAATTAGTGTAGACCAAGCAATTAAAAGAGAAAATGTATTGAAAAGCATTCCTTCAATATTCCTACATTCCTACTTGTACAAACGGAATAATATAACCCAGCAGAACAAGAACATTAAGTCTTGTATTTATGGTTCCTCCCTCATTCTTCAGTTTCTCCTTCTTCACTGTTTGACCTAAAGGCTAAAACAAAAAACACAAAAATAAATTGATCTGCGTGTTGTAAGCACTCATCCTTCAGGTAATTCCAGTTGGGCAAATAACAACAGTGGATCAAGAGGGACATTCACTCTAGGGAAGCATAAGCTGAGTTCACAAAACCAGAACAAATATGCCTATTTCCTGACAAATGCTCTTGCCACCTATGAAAACAGCTTACCACCTCTCAGATGACCAACAGCCCACTGAAACAGGCATGGAAGAACTGCAGGTGCCAAGGTGTCATGCCTATTTAACTCAGGTATCTTGCTGAGTCTTAGAACATCTCTTTTGCCAGTTTGGTTTCTACTTTCCTTCTCTACTTTTCTACTATCTATGATATTTATATGTTACTTCTCTTAGGCTAGAAATTTGGTTGTACACAGACTGCGTCTTTCTGTGCACCTACATGGCCTGATAGTTGAACCCAGGATGCTCACAAAACAGAATACATTCATATTTTCAACAAACACATTTCCTTATGCATCTCCTTTCATACTCAAGTTAATACTCCTTCCATACTCAGAAAATATTAAGAAACACACCGACACAAAAACATGTTTACTTGTATAAATGGAATAATATAACTCAGCAGAACAAGAATGTTAAGTCTTGTATTTATGCTTTCTCATTCTTCAGTTTCTCCTTCACTGTTTGACCTCTCTATCTTTCCTTATGGTAATGACACTCCCCTAGCATCACTGAGTCCCTGCTCATAACCTCTTGACATCAAAACTATTCCTTACTTCAGTTCTTCATATTCATCATCTCAGGATCATCCTCCTCCTCTTCTCACTTGGATTCAAGGCACCAGTCTTAGACACCTGCTCATTGCTACATATCCACTTATATCCCTCCCATTACTTGACAGATGCTTCACTGCTGGACAAGTCTATGTTCTCCTCTGTTACTAACATTTTTCTATTGTCATTTCTTCTTCCTTTCCTGTCTGGTTGCTAGGCCCTATAATCTTCTCCATTTGTAGGTTCCAAAGATGTTTATAAGTGACATGTTTCTTTACTCCTAGTGCCATTAAACCTGCACTGAAAAAATATGTTCATTCAACTTTTACTATTTCTTGCTTCCAGTAAGTTTGGAAAAGTTATGAGAAGAAAATGTAATGAAACATTTTCTACATTACTAGTCCTAATCTTCATCAGGAAGCAGTTTTGCAAAGAGATAGAAATTAAACCCAGAATATAAGAAGATAATTGAACAGTCACATCTACTATTCTGTAACTGAAACAAGACTTAGGTATAAAGGAAATACTCCAGAAAAGAATTACATCCTTATCAAAATGCATCTCTTATAGAACTGAGGTAGCTGGCAGCAGCAATATTTTTTTACCATCGAGTTTTGAAAACAGGTCTTAAAACAAGGTACTTGCTACTATTTCTCCCTAGGATTAGCTGACATCAAGAAGCATGCTTCAAGTGTGCCATTTCATAGTGTTAGCTATTCCCTGTGCAGTTCTTGTTTATTTATTTATTTATGTATAAAATACTAGGACTTTGGATTAAGAAATAAGGTTGTAAAATTTCTTTGAAATTTCACTGCATTTATGTTAATTAAAAATATTAAAAATACTACATGAAAGTTCTGTAAGAATTGCATGTTTAATAGAAAGCACGTGTGAAGGAAAGAATGGAAACTTAAAAAAAAAAAAAAAAAAAAAAAAAAAAAAAAAAGATTTATAGTCATTTTATCCAGAATTCATCAAAACTGCAAGATAATATACCAAAGGGAGCTGATGGATATTTTTTTCTCTTCCATATGGATAATTTTTTTTTTCTGTCACTGAGATAAAATGTTCTTTGTCAGCAGCTACACTTCCCTGACAGATTTTATACTTCAGTGAAGAATGTTTTATGTTCAGCAGCTGGCACATAAGTATTCTCATGCAGTTACTGCATTTCTACCCTTTTCAATTCTACAGAATTACACTTCTTTTCCTTATGTTCTATCCCAACTTAAAACAAAACAAAAACATTCCAAAAACAAACAAGAACTCAAAACAGCTTACCTATTTCCACATACCCTATCACCAGCCTCACACACCATTTTTGAGTAACATACAAATATACTTGTCATCCACAACTGTATATTCCAGCACATGTAAGACCCAAACAATTCTTTAATTTTGTATATGAAACAAAAAAATAAGATAATTCTGAATGGAGATTTTTTTTTTTTTTTTTAAACAGAGATTTACATTGGGAAAAACAAACAAACAAACAACCAAACAAACAAACCCACCAAATTCTCAGAAAGTAACTCTCCAGAAAGTTGCATCAATGCTCAATATCTCTCAATGCCAAAAAAAACTGTAGCCTGAATTTGTCTAGTTTTGCATTCTGGGTATTGGTTGTTGTTACATGTCTGTTTGACTGAACAAACCTGTGTTACCACAGTTATGCTCCTTAGTAAAAGTATGTATCACAGAACCATCAAATCACAGGATGGCTGAGGTTGGAAGGGACTTCTGGTCCAATTTGGTCCCAGACCTATGTCCAGGTGGCTCTGGGAGATCTCCAAGGGGGGCACTCCACAACCTCTGTGGTTCACACAGTGAAAACTTTCCTGATGTTCAGATAGAACCTCCTGTGTTCCAGTCTGTGCCCACTGCCTCTGGTCCTGGCCCTGGGCACTGCTGAGCAGAGCCTGGCTCCATCCTCTGTGCACCCTGCCTTCAGGAATTTGTAGGCATCGGTGAGATCCCCCTGAGCCTTCTCCAGTCTGAGCAGTCCCAGCTCTCTCAGCTTTTCCTCACAGTAGCCACACTCCAGTCTCTTCATCACTCATGTGGCCCTTCTTTGGACTCTGTCCAATATGTACATGTCACTCTTATGCTGGAAAGCCCAGAAATGGACACAGGCCTCCGGATGTGGTGTAATAGTAGAACTCACCATTGTTGAATAGAGGGGAAGGATCACCTCCCTTGATATAGAGGGGAAGGATCACCTCCCTTGATATGCTGGTAACACTTTGCTTGATGCAGCCCTGGATACCATTAGCCTTCATTATTGCAAGAGCACATTGTTGGCTCATGTTCAACTTGGTGTCCTCTGGCACCCTCAGGCCCTGTTCTGTCAATATGCTTTCCAGCTGGGTGGCTCCCAGAATTTATTGCTGGGGACTTTGACTCCCCAGGTGCAGGACTTTGCATTTCTCCTTGTTGATGTTCAGGAGATTCCCGCCAGCTGATTTACCCAGCCTGTCCAGGTCCCTCTGGATGACAGCATGACCTGATGGCATATCAGCCACCCTCTGGCATATCATCTACTCTTCCCAGTTTTGTATCATCTGGTCATGATCATACTGTATCAACTGGGAACAAATCACTGCTCATCAGTTCAGGTCAAGTTAATCCCTTTAATTTAAATCATGTCTCTAAAGCTTTCACTGTCAAATGCGTTTCCCAACCCAGGTGTCATTCTTATGGAGCTTCTCTAATTTTGCAATCTATAAACCTTCATCTTGAGCTTCCAAATATGACAAATGGACACAGTACTCCCAATAGAAGTTAAGCAGTCTGAATAGAACACTTATTAAGAAATTTATTGTTTTCACATCCAAAACTTGTGCTACCCATCTGGCCCATGCTGCTTGGAACTCATATTCCAAGCCTCTGTTGAAATGGTGAAGTCCCCACTGATGGATTCTATAAATTTATATATATATGTTATATATGTATATATATTATATATATAATATATATACATTTTTGCTATGTATGTTATTTTAACTGATCGTTTTTTAAACAAATTGCTTGCAGTTTATCAAGTGATTCAGTTTGTTACAACTCAGTCATTTTTCCAATATTTCCCATTCTCTACTCTTTTTGTCACCTACAAACTTCAGTCTGTGATATTTTGCTTGCATCTTGGTCAGTGACAAAAAATGTTGCACATACCAACCCAGTCCCTGAGTGATTCCGTTATAAATAGACGTGATTATAGTCTCTGCAATTTCACAGTGAGATCTCTCACTTAAACATTTTTATATACAACATATATAAATAGTTCTAGATTAAAACATCCTCTGACATTACCCATACTATTACTTTTGTTAACGAAAACCATAATTGTCAAGTTCATCTATTCTATCCAGATATTCCTGAATAATAATTTGTTGAAATAACAGAAAATGATCCAGAGTTCCAATAGCTCTTCTAATTTTTAGCTGTTTTTTTATACTTAAAATATAAATATTTCTGATTTCCATAGGTTCAGTCTAACATCTTCCTTATTCATTTCTACAATGGAAAATGTTACCTTATTTAGTCTCCACTCAACTACAGAACAGAAATTATTACACACTTCTACCATTTCTGAAAATGGTATCTCTATAATTTCCATTCAGTAAAGGACTAATAGCACCGTTAAACTTTACATTTTAATATGCTTAAAAACTAATGCTATGATTAAATTTTTAATTGTTACTGTTGTGTCAGTGCGAAAGAACATCTGATATTTCAAACAAGAATACATTCTTGCCATGAAAATCATTCCTGGTGATTCCAGTTCTGCCTGTTCAATTCCCTTCACTACGCATAATTTAAAAACAAACAAACAAAACAAATAAATGAACAGAAGCCCTGCTTGCACTGCTTTTCCAAGGAAAAAATATAATTACAGTACTTAACGGACTGTACATACTTCAATTTTGGCTGTTTTTACTATTATAGCCCTTGCGCATATATGAATGTGCCTGTGAAAAGAAGCAATCAGTACAAGAACTCTATACATTACATACAATACAAACATATGGCAATGTAAGTTACACAGATTAGTGCATCCTAATGAGGGGTGATAAATTAATGCTACATAAGTATCATAATTCTAAAATAATACATGATGAAATAATACCAACATGATAATAACACCTGCATTACCAGAAAATTCACAGTAACAGCTTTGTGCCATGACCTCTGATGACCCCAACAAGCCACGACTCTCCACTCTGCCCTGTCTCCAGTGTATTTCTCTCTCTCCCCCTCTCAAACACTCCCTGAACTTCAGGTAGCATCACTTTCATGGCCTCAGAGAAAAAGTTAATTATTTTCCTATTTGCAACTGTTTTTGTTGTTGTTGTTGTTTTTGTTATTATTATTATTATTTATGTATGTGAAAACTGTTATCAAGTCCTTGCTCAGGTTTCTCTTCCTCAGCTTTTCCCTGTAGGTCACATTTTCCAGAGCTCTGCTGCTTCATACGCTCCTCAGTACTTCTACTGTCAGTCACATTTTTCTTGAAGCAGTGTTCCCAGAATATTGCCTTGCAGCTGAAGCTTTACAAATATCATTTTTTTAAAGTACTATTTCAGAGGCCTTACTTAGTTGTTGTCCTAAAACAGCATTTTGCAAGATCTTTCCCAAAACATTCATCCACTTTGACAGAAAGCTATTTACAGCTACTCTTTGAGTATGGCATTTTGAGTTTTTTAACAAGATGCTTTATATCCACATGCAATAGATTTATTTAAGCTATATTTCCTAAGAAAGAACACCACATTTGCTTAATGGACCTTGCAAAGCAGAATCTCTCTACTGACATACTTCTACACTGACTTTTAAAGGACTATCTAGGCTGACTGTGCCAAACTCCAAACCAGAACCAAAATGATCCAAAAGGGAAAGCAAACCATTATGGTGCTGTACTTCACATAGTACGTCCTCCTGTCAGAACATGAAGAAGAAATTCACATGTACCTGAAGAACAGCTATACACATCTTTGAGAGTATAGTTCAAAATTAGACTTGGGGGGTGAAGGGAGGTTACAGGAATGTGTCTATTCCATTCCATTAAGCCATTTTTTATCCCATAATGGTTACTTTTTTTTGTTCTTTTTTTTTTTTTTTTTTTTTTTTTTTTTTTTAAATAAAGAGGCAGTAATGACCTAACTGGATTAGTTCTTCTTAGGCGTCAGTAATATGTATGTTTGGCAAAGTATATACTGTGTCATGGATTCAAAATAAGTAAATAAATAAGTAAATAAACAAAATTGCAAAATCAACTGGACTCTATATTCTGAGTAAAAAAATAAATATATAAATAAATAAATAAAAGAAGGGGGAAAGCTTTAGCCTCACTGAGTCAGGTGAACAAAAGGCATGTGATTTGACCAAATTGTACCTATACCTCTAAAGCACTAAATAATCTTTTATTTAACAGTAGATGCATCAAAACTGTAGCCTGAGTAATTAGAGAGCAGTTTTAAGAAGAAAATGGAACCCCCAAAGTACTCCACGAGAATATACAGGCAAGCTGGTATACTGCACCAGCATACATTTGCACAGAGATGAGATGTGAAACAGGTACGATGCAAGACACAACCAGAAACCGTTTACACACACCTGAATGTGGGGAGGCTTTCATGCTACCATAAAATCTGACTGGCCAGGTCGAGGGCCAATTGTAACGGAGCAGTGAAAAGATGTATTTTGTATTCAGATATGAATCCTGCTAGCTTACAAGTAAACACAGCAGTTAAGAAAAGAGTTTCAGGACTTTTTCCCTCTAAGGAAAAGTTTTTGTACATTTTACCTACAGATTAATGTTCCTGAGACTTTCTCTTCTCCTTCCCCACACAGATGCTAAGTGCAAATTGGTTCTTCTGTCTTGAACTACGTAATGTACAGTGCTTTAGGATAAATCAAGAGTTGTAATTCTTGTATGGTTTTAGAAAAACAAATAAGTACATGTCTGGAAAGTGCTTGAACATAACTTGTAGATATGTTTTCACACACTACATAAGGAAGTGAATTTCATGGCCACTCGACATGGCATAGTCAGGAACATTACATTCTCCCAACTTACTGGGAGAATTCCAACACAGAGCAATTCCACGGCTCATTTTGGTACAATGAAAATTGCTTCCTAACTGCTTTAGGAATATTCGTAATTGTTTTTAATAACATTTTTACATGCAGAAACAAAACTAAAGCTTCATTCAAAATATTATTCATATTGCTCAATAAAAGCATTGCAGAACCCTTTAGGAAAAATCCATGTTAATAGTAAAACAAAAAGAAAAGAAAGAGTCATTAATTATTAAAAACTACTCACAGCCTAGGACAAATTCTGTATTTCCCTAAATAGATAACAATGGATAATTTTTTTTCGTATATAATGTACTTCTTTCTTAAGAATCCTCCATCTGTCTCCAAGAAAATGTTGTTGAATGGTGTGGTTTAAATTAGGTTTCTGAATTTCTTGTCTTCCCCCTCTCTCTCCCTCCCCCCTCCCCCCAAGTGTCTTGTAACCTATAGGTAAAGGATGTGGCCACAGGACAACCCCTCATGTACTAACCTTGTGTAGGGAAATATTAGGGACAAAGAAATTAAATCAGCAAAGGCAGGGTATGAAAAACACAGCTGAGTGACCACAAAGAAGCAAAACTGCACACAGTTAAAAATAGCTGGTTACTCCAGAGGTGGGTATGACGAGGATAACTAAAATAAAAGCACAGTTTGATTTTTGATTGATAGATAGACAGATAAGAAACAACATGTAATAAAGAAGTTCAAAAGAAAAAAAAAAAAAAATGTAATCCTCTTGCTGAATAGGTAAAAAACGTCATTAATTCTGATGGGGTCATGTGAGGCACTTATCAGCTATGCTAAAGCACATACACATCTGCATGCTCTTTCCATAAAGCCTCTGAAATCATAGGGATGAAGAATGAGATTATGATGAGCCACAAAGGGCTGAAATGGCTCCAAAAGGCTGTCATACCATGTGAAGTATCAATGTGCAATAGCAAGAAGAAATGAACTAGTATTACCAGTCAAGACTTCTCCAAACACCCTAAAATGAATTTTCCTTCCTTCCTGATAAGCTTATTATTTAAGTTTATAAACACGGACTTGCAAAAACAGTTTTGCTTTTTACCCAATGTATTCTGCTGTACTGAAGCATACTACTGAGCATTTTCTAATACTTTTTTAAGCATACAGGAAATGTAGCAGGCATGTGTTTGTCACTCTCAGCAAAAACTTGTCCCGGGCAGACATGATTTGGAGATCACGTTTGAAAGCATATCTAAGTGAGGGATACGCCAGCATTCACAGTTCTTTCCCAAATACAATATGGTCAGTAACAAAGTATGTTAACGTATGACTGACAGAGAGTTGTTCCATTTCCAGCTTTTGACTTAAGCCACTTCTACAACTTGCCCCCCCAAATATGTTATTTCTTTTTAGTCATTCAAAATAAGAAAGTTCAATTGTTAAAACTTTTAAGTTCAGCTCTAAACACAAGTGAGTGCTAAAATCATTTCCTCACTAAATGCATCAGAAAGCTGAAGCAAATTTAACCTCTCTGTACAGAGTTTCTTGACAGAATAAAGTGAAATAACTTCAATAATTTAATGTATTATTAGCAAGTGTATTTTTTAAAAGTTTGACTAAGATTCTTTCCAGCAATACTGTTCTGTTAGCACAGAACTTTAAATACACAGCATGCTGGATTTCCCTGAAAGGAGACAAATTAATATTTACTACAACCTACTAAATATTTTATTGAGTCCAAAAGGTCCACCCACTTAAAACACTCCATGACAATCTCAGGAAAAGCTTCACTTAACAGAGAACATGCTGATGTTAAACCACAGCCAGCACCGTTTGCAAACATTATGAGAACAACCAACAGCAACTTAGGTGCAGTGTGACACCTCACTCAGATCCAGCACTAAGCTTGCTGTTCACCTTCTGCACAATCAGAAATCCTAAGAGTTTTGGAATATTTCTAACCAAGTCCCTCAAACTGAGCCTAATGTCCCAGAAAGCCTCCAAAATAACGGTGCATTGACCTGCTGCTTCAATGGGATTTGGCTTTGCAGGCACTCCCACTGCCAGTCAACAAGTCACCTGGATTTCTGGACTTCGTACTACTGGGCAATCCCTAACTAGCTTTAATTAATGCCATCATAATAATATAAATTGAGTAATAACTGAAACATAATAACAAGCTAAATATGCATATTTCAATTATTCAGTTTCTGCCATTTTTTCTTCAAAATGTGAAATCCCAGTTCAGATTCTGCTCAGACATTACAACAGGCATCTTTGCATAGTTCATGTCCATAGTGGTCACTAAACATAACTGCATGTACTCAAAACCTGTACAATAATCGGTAACTTGCCTGAGAATGTTTTGACTAAAGAAAAACAAAATAATATTCAGTTTAAAAACTGTATCCTTCGGGGCAAAAATAACCAAAATGTTCCAGTTACAAACTATACTCTGTCCTTCACATGTAAGTGAGAAACTGAGTAACAACATTTAAATAATGTAATTAGCATGAAATCCTTATAAATTCTAATACTGTTCTACAAACACAAATGCATATTTTTTGGAAAATCCTAGTGGTACAAATGGTAAATCTCAGTTTATAAGTGCCTTATTGGTCAGAACCAGTTATTCTGATTTTATTCCTGATAAAGCACAGCAATATATTACTTTGGTACAAAGCTTCATTTGTAGACTTTTGACACCTGATTTCAAGGAGAGGGTGGAGGAGTTCCTTATAAAATAAGTGATTTCTGTGGATGACCTCTGGAAGTCATGCAAACACTTACAGTTTGCAAGACGGCAGGCAAGTGAGGTAAAAATCTTTCAACCTATATGCAAGTGCTGTAGAAAGCACCAACTTCCATTTTGAAATAGCATCCCTTTTATATTGCACACTTTTGTCTACTGTCGAGACATGTCTGATATTATTTTTAACAAATTACCACCAGATTCCTTAAATGACAGAACAAGAGAACCTTTAAATACTCAATGATTCCTGAATTATTAAAGATAAAAGGGCACTTTGGTATATTTATTATCATATTGGAGGAAATCATCATCATTGATGTCTGGATTAAGCTCTTATCTTCTTAAATGGCCCCTTCAATGCTGAGATAAACTTAAAAATGCATTGCTACAAACCTCCAGAAATGAGTTCGTTCCCCCACCACCACTTTTTTTAACTACTTTTTGATGTTATTAAGTGTAATTTCATTGTGCAGCACATTTTATCTGAATAAAAGAATGAAAAAGTTGTGCTTAAATGAAAGATATGAAATGTTACCACTACAAATATATGATTTCTTATTTAAATGATTTTAGAAAGATTTTATATTCCCTGTAATTAGTAATTCTTGCTGAAAGTAGTAGGAAAAATAAGCATATAAAAACATACATTTGCAAGAGGGGAAATTAACAAAATACTGATGATCATTTTGCCACAGAGAAAAAAAAAAAAAAAAAGAAAAAAGGAGCCAATTCTTTAGCTAGTGGTCACCCCTGTAGTTCCATCAACTTAAATGCAATACCTTTTAATTATCCTTGTGAGCAAGACATGCTAAAAATTACTAAATTCTTCAGTTACACATTATGAGTATGTGACTCATTTTGTAGACACCTTAAGTTGCCAATCTTCTACACTAAAATATTACCAACAAAAGCTCATAGACCACATAATGTAGTGAAATTCACAGAATGAAATTCCTGGTGATTTGTATGCATTAGTGTGAACAGTAACTATGCATATAATTTTTAAATAACGTTCCTAAAAACCCCATGGCAAAACAAACAAACAAACAAACAAACAAACAAACACTAATGCTTCTGATGCCTTTTCTATGTTACCCTGCTGATTACTTAATCTTTTACTTCCTTGAAAGCTTATCAGCTAACTAATCCTTAGCCTTCTGCAGCAACCTCGTCCATCTTCTCTTGTGGCTGTGAAGTCTGCTTTCATTATAGCTCAGTCTTTACAACATGGATAACTGTATGTTTATATGCCAGAGCATTAAATACATAGAAAATATTAGTAAACAGAAAGATGGTTCAATTGAAGAAAGACATTTTCCCCTCTTTTGCCCAACACATTCTAGTTCAATGCAGATGTTTTTACAAACTTTATAGTGGAGGCACAAAATATGTTTAATTATTGTAAGAACAGAGGAAAAGCCAAGAAAAGTGATTTAGCAGTTTTCTAAAGTCCTGTTAGATATTGATCCCTGGGTATGGGACCATCATCCCATTATGAAAGGTGGTCTTCATGGATATTCAGCAAAGCAGAATGAGTACCAGCTGTGGACAAAAATCCAAATGGTACAACTGTATCCCCATGAAAAAGCAGTGCCTCCCCAAAAATGATAGATAGGCTCAGGCTGCCTGTTCGGAACAGCTGCTGTCATCTGCCATCTCTAAAAGCATGCCAAGACCTGAGACAGACTGCTACTGGCTTAGGCAAAAAGCATGACACATTGCATGTAAAGAATAAAGCAATGTACCCAAATCTTTGTTCTGTCTTGCTTTTTTAAACTACTACTGGTGTAATACATCTGATTTCCCCTTCATTAACCAGTTGTAGAAAGAACCAAAGGGGCTTTGGGTCCAGTTTTATATGAAGCTACTACACAGCAACTTTTACTTCAACCAGACAGTATGTTTTGGTTTATTTGTCCAGTGTACTCTAATTTGTTAAAATACTGGCTTGAATGGTTGACTCCCAGTACATAAGACAAAACATTTCCCTAGAAGAGGTTAGGATTTGGAAAGATCAATAATGTCTGCTAATTTGCTGAGTAGGCATACAAGTGCAGATAGACCAGAAACCCAAGAACTACAACTCACCTAACCTATGGAAGTAATGCAATGTAAAGCAATGTATTTAAGGAAAATGAACAAATAAACAAGTAATCTTAAGATTACATCCTTCAGACTGCTGGGTTTAGGTGGGAAGGCTTTGGTAGCCAGGGAGTCTGCAGGGATGGCCCCTGTGAAAGGAGTCCAGCATCTGCCACATGTTAGATAAGGGCCAGCTACAGCCAGCTCTAAAGGGACCCACTGCTGACTGGAGCTCGGGCCTGAGAGACATTGGTTGTGCCTCTGGGAGAGCAGATTGAAGAAAGGGAAAAAAAAAAAAAAAAAAAAGAAAAAAAAGCAAACAAACAAACAAAACCTGCTGCATAAAGCAGCTGGTGAGGAAAGGTGAGAGAACCAGCCCAACAGACACCAAGGCCAGTGCAGCAGTGCAGGAGGAGGGCAGGAGGTGCTCCAGGGCACAGGGCAGAAGTTCCCCTGTGGCCTGTGGAGAGGCCGCTGGTGGAGCAGCGGCCTCCTGCAGCCCATGGGTCCCATGGCGGGGCAGATCTCCATGCTGCAGCCCGTGGAGGAGCTCACAGAGGAGCAGGTGGATGTGACCTGGAGGAGGCTGCGGCCCATGGAGAGCCCCTGCAGGAGCAGGCGCTGGGCCAGAGCTGCAGCCTGTGGAGAGGAGCCCATGTAGGAGCAGGTGGTCTGGGGGGAGCTGCCGCCTGTGGGGAACCATGTTGGTGCAGTTTGCTCCTGATGGATGGACACTTAGTATGGACCCATATTGGAGAAGTTTTTCAAGAGCTGCTGCCTGTGGGAAGCTCACACAGGACAATTCAGGAAGGAGAGCATCCCATGGGAGGGACCCCACATGGAGCAGGGGAAGAGAGTGACTGTGAAGGAGCGGCAGAGATGAAGCGTTAGGGACTGACTGCAGCCCCTGTTCCCCTGTGCCACTTGACGAAAAGAG
Source organism: Nettapus auritus (assembly GCA_011076525.1). Classification (NCBI taxonomy): domain Eukaryota; kingdom Metazoa; phylum Chordata; class Aves; order Anseriformes; family Anatidae; genus Nettapus; species Nettapus auritus. The sequence goes on from CM021778.1 coordinate 14,598,772, forward strand.
GCAGGTGGATGGGAGGAAGGTGTTTTAACTTTGCTTTCAGATCTCACTGCTCCAGTTTTTTAGTGATAGCTAATAAGTAAATCTCCCTATGCTGAATCTGTTTTGCCTGTGACACTAATTGGCAAGCAATCTTCCTGTCCTTATCTCAATCCATGAACCCTTTTCTCTTTTTTCATCATATTTTCTCTCCCTCTTCCTTTGAGAAGGGGGAGTCAGAGAGCAGTTGTGGTGGAGTTTAGGTCCATCAGTATGAAACCACCACAAAGATTCTAAGACAAGGTCTTCTGTTAAGGTTCTCTGGTTCAGTTAAAGGACTCTACACAACAGCCTTATTTTGATAAAAAATAAAAAATAAATGAAAAGTACTTTCATAAAGGTCTGGAAAACCACATCTCCAAGATATCTTAAAAAAGAATGAGAAAAAATAGAAAGAAAAAAACATTCTTCCTTCCGACTGAATGAATATGAAAGTCTCTTATCTGCATTCTGTCTAATTTTGTGCAAAAGTAACAGGTAAAATGCTAGAATTGCCTTTAGCAGATACACTTGGAAAAGCAATGTATTCTCCAGAGAAAAGTCCACTGGGATGGATTATAAAGTTCACACTTTCATTTCTCTCAGCTGTTTCTACACCTACCAAGATTCCAAACTGGGAGATGGTCAAACAGATCACAACAGCAGCAGAGTTTCCCTATGTGCCATTCTGTAAAGTTTCTTTGATAATGAAAGAAGCCAGGATCAAAAAAAAAAGAAGGGCTGCCTTTTTTCACAGTACTAGTAAGGTTTTTAATTTTTATTATTATTATTAATGGATGGTAAGGCATTTAAATAGTTAGAAGGCTGTAAGAATCCAGCTCCTTGGCACCTACAAATTCTTTCTGATGAGAAAGATGAGGCGTCAGAAAATCTGCCTGGTAAATCATGCAGAGTTTCCAAATAAGCTTTCCCCTCCCATGGATTTTTTTTCTGCAGGAGATGATGATCAGGCCATATGTTACTATGACAGATCCAGTATTTCATAGCTGAAACACATATAGCTCCTGTAGTAATATTTCCTTAAAACAGGACAACTTTAAATGAAAAGCAAAAACTACTTTAATATCTACAGCCCACAAAAATCATGGTTGAGGCACAGTCCCTGAAAGCAGCTTTATATTCAATTACTTCTGTAAATACATACCCTTTTATTATTTTTAGGTTTTAAAAGACAACTAAATACTGCATTTAATAGTGAGCATGTGCCCTGCTGAAGGGAACACAAACTATAATGATATGCCTAGCTTAAAAGCAAATCTAATCTACTTGCTTATTAAATTTAAATGTGTTTAAGGCTGATATGGTTTGAAAATGATATGTAAAATAACAGCTTCCATGGCTATAAATGTCAAGTCTAAAAATTATATGCAATATAACATACAAAATAAATGCTTCTTCATCTTTACATTTCAGTGTGCTCAATTCATTAAATGAGGTATTACAAGCTATGAGAAAATTTTACAACTCCTGAGACATAATTCGTCACAGTGTATTACAATGCAGCAAGGAAATACTTTAGAGGTTTTGTCATCAACGGATTAAAATTCTTATTAGAAGGAGGGTGGGGAAAGTAGCTTTCTGATGTACCATGACCAAAATTACTCATCACAGCATATATTAAACATCTACATGATCCTTTTTCATGACACAGTTTCTGCATAAAATGTTTTTTTCTTCCTTTGGAATTAAAACAAGAAAAGAAATATCATATATTTTATTGCACAAGACTTAATGTAAAGAATCTCAGGACAGAAAGCTTCCTTCCCACCTCAACTATTCTCTTGGGGCCTGGGGTTTGTTCGTTTGTTGTTTTTTTGTTTGTTTGTTTGTTTGTTTGTTTGCTTTCTCCTTTACTGCAGTCTAGGGATGGTCTTTTCAACTTACCATGTTTTCCAAACATAACATATGACAAAAGTTTTATACCACTAGCTGGAAAGAAACTAAGAACCACAACACCAAGAAGTACGGAATGCATACGCAAGTCCCCACCAAAAAGTCCCTGAACAGTTTATAAAGACAGCAGGGCAAAATTCCATAGTGGAAAATACAACTCTTTATTACAGAAAACATTCACAAAAGCTAACTTCAGCTTAGGGAAACTGCTCACTTTAGCCCTCTCTAACCAATCAAGGGATTCAAAGATCTCACAAAGCATGACTGAGACCATCTATATTAGACTCTTACTCTGAATTGCCTCCTGAAGGCAGAGCTCTTTTCTTTACTGATTTCAGAGGGAATGTTAGTAGTCTATGTTTTATGAACACCACTTGCACTTTTCTCCAGCCCTCATCTCTCCAGCAAGTTTTTTTTGCAAATGAGACACCACTAACAGATGCTGTGACTGCAATATTGTTAGCTACTAAGCCATCAAATTTATCTCCTTAGTCTATTTGAAGAAGTTGTAAAACTGTCATAATCTTGGAGACCACTGAAAAAATTCTGTTTCAACTGAAGTGAATCCTTGTTACAAGCAAATAAAAACAAAGTATAGTTGAAGGCTCTTAATTAGTTCACCCAAGCTTTTGTGTATGCTTTCTGTTCAAGAGTTCAAAAAGTCTTGACTGCAAAAGACTATTATCGAGAGCTAAAATGCTATCATTTATCCAGACTTTGCTATTTATAATTAAATCCCAGTTTGAAAACCATTCAGGCTTAGGGTGTTTTAGTAAGACAAGAAGACAATAGCAGTTTTCTTATGTGAACATTTACAGCAGCTAAAAAGGTAAATGCTACTTGTCATTTCTCTGTAAAATAATACGGTTATGACAAAAATATTTTTAAATTGCATTAATATTTCTAAGACACGTGCTTGCCTCTTGCCTTATCACTTCTCCAATCAGCCTAAAATTTAATATATTTGTCTTTCTCTGGCATATAATTTTGATATCATGTAACAGGAAAATATACACTGACCTGCATGTTCTCAGGGTGCAGTAAAATCTGGCAATATTTTTGCAGGTCAGTATCCAAGCATGATTTTCTGTTCCTACAAAACCATTCATATTACCAAGGGAATTATTAGGTGGCTGTATCTTTCCAGGCACTCAGAGCAAGATAGCCCTAATCTAGTCTTATCACTTGCACACAAAAGCATTGGATCCAATAGGCTTCCATGTAATCCATCTCTGTCAACCACATTAAGGAAATTACCTGTCAGAAACATCATGGCCAAGATTCTGTGATTAAATACTAACTTAGAAAATGCTCAAGGGTATAGTTAAAAAAAAAAAAAAAAAAAAAAAAGGCAGAAAATTGCTTTTATTTTAGTTTTCCTTATGTTAACTTTGTGTCCACAAGCATTTGAACAATGTAAAGAATCATTTACTTTATCAAGAATCTATTGCATTGCCAAATGAAACAACAGATTTTAAATTTGTCATAATTCCATGAAGTTGTCTTTCATTATTAAGATATGTAAACTTAAAAACTAACAAACTAACAGAACAGGTCCTCTCATCTCCTCTCCCCTTTTTTTTTTTTTTTTTTCCCATCCATGAATGGAAACTGCTATTGCTGAATGGAAATTGCTGTTGCTGAGGTACAGAAATACCAAACCTTGAGATTTACAATCCTAGTATTTTTTTTTTTTTATTTTATAGTTCTTTATTTCTGTGAACACAATAATTGAAAGATTACTCATACCAAGTTTACATGGCTAACAGCACTGTCCTACAGCTCAGATCACTCAGATCTAATCCCCCACTCCATCAATGTTTGATTTGAACATAAGTGCATTATTAAATCTGAATATCCTGGCTGTAATTTAAAGAGGGGAGCATATCTGTACCATGAGAAAAGTAAAAGCAAACAAAACAACAACAAAAATAAGCTTGACCCAAAGTAGTTCTACAGCTAAACAGATTTGAAGATTCTCACTGAGAAATCCTCTATTTTAAAACATCCAGCATATTCTAAAGATATCAAAGAAGAGGGGAAAAAAAAAAAAAAAAAAAAGCTAAAAGCTCCTGAGAGCACACTGCATCCCACTGTCCAGGTTGTTTGTTACTAAACAGTTATTAAACCCTAGTATGAAATTCTGAGGCATATTTCCAATAATGAGCCACCAGGTGAACTCTGAACCGCTGATCACAGCTCTTTAAACCTACTAGTAAAACCATTTATTTTCGTTATATTATCATCCACTTATCAATACCATATCTCAACAATATGGTTGTAAGAATAGCAGGGTAGGACAAGTAAAAGGCCTTGATAAAAATCAAGGTACAGAACACCTACTACTCTTCCCTCTTCTTCAGGATGTGGTCTGATTATTTACCTAATTAACCCTTTTCTGGGCAACACCGTTCAGGAAGATTTTAAAGTATGAATACAAAAGAAAAAATTAACACCTTTAAGCCAGCAAGAATATTTAATATGTTTGTTTAACATTACTGAAAGTTTAATAACTCCAAATTAAAATTTAAAATCTTACAATGAACATGTTCCCCTGAGGTGACAAATTGGTGGGAATTTCTTTTCTAACAGATAAGTACATGGCAGTCAATAATGCCAGTCCTCATGCTACACTCTTTAAAAAATAATAGTAAAGATAATAATGCATTTGCGTGGCTTGAAGGCTGATCAGGGAATTTACAATTATTTTTAATCTCAGTGAAAATATCTAGCAGTTGGACTCAAAGTGTGAATACAAAAACAAAAAGTGAAAATGTATTTTGACAACCTCATTTGTTGTTTTTATAAAATGGCTATTGAACAAATGCAGCTGATTAAGTCAGGGAATCATTGTTTTCACACAACATTTACAGCTCAGAATACATCAGCAGAAACCAAAATCAGAGACAAAACAATTTTGAACCTTGCACATGTATCAGATGAAAGAAACAGTCATAAAAAAATAAAAGCAGACCTATGTTCCATGTGGCACTTTTATTAGTTCACCCACTGTATGTGCTGACAAGGAAAATTATAATAGTCTGCCACTGCTAACTACAAAAGAAGACTATGAATTATTATTTACAGTCTTTTTAACCAAGTTAGTAAACTCACCTGTGTCATGATCATAGAGAATTAAACTCTGTGTTCAACAAGTGTATTGAATAGAACAGAAAGAACAGAAATACACCAGTACTTTTAAACTAGGGACAACATAGAGTACAACTGCAAATTTAATCTTTAAAGCACACATAACAGAGATTATACACAAAGTGAGCTGGATAACAATTGTTTCCTACTAGCCCATTTGCATAAAGCACTATTCTTCCTTGGAATAACTCTCAGATTAATAAATTCCCTTTATTACAACACCAATTTCATTAAATACCCTCTATTACTTCAGTAACAGAACATTTAATATGTATTTGTAAATGAATGCAAAGGCTATATCAGGTACCTTAAATTCTGGAATTTGGAATGGAAGCCTTCTCTAATCTCTGTTCTAGCAACAGTACTGATTCCACAGCATAAAATCTATGTGCTTATACAGAGTTAGACTACTTTTAAATGAGTCCATTACAAAGAGAGGTTGGCAAAAAGGCTCCTTTCTGATAAAGATTTCATTCAAAGGTTATTCAGCTTAATAAGCCATGCCCAGTCATTCTCTGCTATAATATGTATCTCTAGGCCTTCTGGAGGAAGAACAATACAAGCATCATCTCTCAGTACCATTTTCTTTTCATTTTATATTTGTTTCTGCTTTAACAAGTTTATTATCGTGGACTGAAACTGATGAAACATGAACACATCTTGGTACTTAAAAGCTGAATCTGTTAAAGACAAATGTAATTGCAGAGAGGTAAGAACAGAAAAATTACAATGGGCTCACAAAAACTACACAAAATAAAAAGTATAGCTAATTACAGTAAAAGAAAAATACAGCAGAGAAAACTTCAAACTTTCAGGGTTAGTTTTTACATTTTAATTAATTCATTTAAAATTATAAACTCTTCCAGACAGTCTGTGTGGTAGAACAGTTCTTCACAGAACAAGGTCTTATGAACAGATTAAAGAGCCAGTAACTATCAGTAACTATCACCACCACTTGCAACCATTTGCAATAAATAATGAGTTTGATTTATTGATGTTATTGAGCTTGATTGACTCAATAAATGCAATTAAATGGAACAACAGCAGAAGTAAAAACTCCAGAAGCTCCTGATTCACAGGTATGCATACTTGTTCCTCCAGACAATGTTCCCTTCAGAGCTGCGTTGCTATGTCAGACAGATCTTAAAGCAAACAGATTGGAGAGAAGAGAGGAGAAATATTTTCTTTGACTTGTCTCCCACTAACATAATAAAACTGGAGTTTTGTTTAAAGCCTATCTAAAAGACACAGACCTCAGAGGGAGTTATGATGAGATGGTTTTCATAGATCAAAGTGTAAGAATTGACAGTTTGCTTTGTGGAAAACAATCTTTCTTTCACTAATGTTCAAAACCGTAAATAAACCAATGCTTCATATTTAATAGCTACACACTTGTATTTAAAGCCACTGACTCAACAATACTTATGCTAAAAAACAAATCTTACTGTTTTCACACCACGCTCACCATCTTAGTATCCAAGAACTGTCAGGTAGAACAATAAGCAGTAGAAATGAACATCTGTCATTCTTGTTCTCTTATCCAGTCTTCACCTTTGTCCTCAAGTAAAAATTGAGATTACAAGCAGGTAAACTTGGGCAAGCAGTGCAGAGAACCTCAGGGAACCATGCTATCAGCAGACTCCTTCTGTAAACCTTACATTGTGTAATACACACAAAAAATAATTGTATCACTAGAACTGTTAAATACCCATATTGGACTTGCAAATCAAGATGCCTTTTTCCATCTCACTGAGAGCCCATAGCTCTCTGGAAATTAGCATACAACTGCTTTAAGGTATTGTGCATAAAATATTATAAAATGTATTTGATATAAAGAGATAATTCCTTTCTGTAAGGTATAAACTCAAAATGCACTGTGCGTTACATGACTCTGAACAAATCAGCTTTCAGTTTATGGAATAACTAAACATCACTTTCTTAGTCAATTCTGCCACCTAGCTCATCTTGGGAAAGCTAATCCCTATTACATTCTACTCCTGAAACTCAATATTGATCTAACTTAGAATTCAAATTCACAAATAACCCACCAGAATGCCTAAATCACTTCATTAAACACAGGTAACATGGCATATTAAAAAGAAGAGTCCTTTACACCAGTGGTATTAAAAGAAAGTTGCTGTGCATAGAAAACCTGTCACTTAAATGAACTTTAATTCTGATTGATTCAACGTACAGGAAATTATTTTGCTTCATTTAATCCCTTAACCACAGTAAATGATTTAAAATTTTCCAAGGGATTTTAATTTTCAAAGTATGAAAGAAAAGAAAAAGCCCTTTATCCATTCTGCACTAAGATGCATAATACTGATTTTTAGATGGTAATATTTTGATTTCTTAACCAAGGACAAAACTGTTCCTTGCCTTGTGAATGACTTAAGAGACCAATACTTTGAAGGAACAGGCTTTCAAAGCCAAGTGCATGTCAGCATGCCTTTTTATATACAAATATTGCTATTCCAAAATACTTATCTGCATTTTTAAACAAGCATAACCAAATTATGTCACAGGATATTAATCAGATTTGATCAATTACACATTTTAATTAAAAAAAAAAAAAAGCTGAAACCATAAAGGATTGATTTTAAGTTCTCTGAGCAACTACATCAAAAAAATCAGGTGAGCAGGTGAATCTCAAAACTATAAATCTGCCAGCAGAAAGAGACAAACTGAATTTCTGTTAAAAAAGAAGTAATGAATTCTGCTTTATATATAAAAAATATAAACTTAAGTATCTTAGAGATGCCTGAATATCTCCAATACTCAGTAGTATTTTAATCATAAGATGCCAGATCTCTGCATAGGAAAGGTGTGTGATGAGATCTTAGCAATAAATATATTTGACATGATCTATAGCATATGATCTTACCATTTCCTATATTCTTGGATTTTATTTATTTATTTTTATTATTGTGTGAAGAATCTGATTCACGGCACCGATGCGAAGAGGTTGGTCCTGATTATCTGGCCCCAGTCACATGGCACACAGCAACATGACAAAAAGATAAACAGCTGTCGTTAGCTTTGATGCTTTTGTAATTGTGCTGCAGTTCCTACAGCAACATCTCTGCTTGCTGCTAGCAACGTTAAGTAATTTGCTGGAAAATGCTAACCATGTCCCAGTGTTCCTGATGGTTCCTATAACCTGCAAATTAAGTGTGGAGATAAGCATTTGCAGTTCACCTTTCCCAGGAATTACAGAGATGAATTGAATACCTGCTAGATAGGCATGGATACCTGCTAGAAGGGAAAGAAAATTTAAAATTCCCCGGTATTATTCTTTTATCTTAGAACCTAAAAATACTTTACACAAGCCATACTACAAAGTATGTTTGTCTTACTCAAAATGATAATAGACTTAAAGAATCAGAAGTGACTTGTCTGAGACTTAAAGAACAACTAAAAATATATTCCCATATCTGATTGTCAAACTTAGACTTTTATGAAGTTCAGTATTATCTCCAACTATTTGTCAAACTTATATCCCATATTAACTAGAATCAGAAATGTCAATACTTGTTAAACTATTGCTCTTTATTTTCATAAGTAAAGAACATCATGAGTAAACACACAGAGTGAGTAAAATACTACTCCTATCACCTCATTTTCCAATTTCCACAATTCAGTTTATAGAATTAATAAAGAGAACATGTATTACACAGAAGAAAAACTCCACAGAAGCTCCCTGGTGAATACAAGAAATTCAAAGTATAACACATGGAGGTAAGGTAGAAAAAAAGGATTTAAAAACAAACAAACAAAATTTCTCCCTCACTAGAAAAATAGTATCCTGCTCCTTTCTACATTGGTAACTGTATCCCTCTTCACTTGCTAGTGCCAACTCTGAAGAAAAAATTGGGGACATAATTCACTTACAGCAGACAGAGCTTTTATTTGTAAAAATACTGAATAATTTTCATTATTACAGCACAGAAAAATAAGAAAAATTGAAAAATTTCATACTCCTTTTTCCATCTTCTCATTTCTATATATTCCCCCTATAAAGTATTCAGTCCTGTAATATTTTCCATTGTTAAATCTGGTATACCCATCTTCTGCTGCTGCTTTTATTGCATCCTTGCTGTCTTTCCCATCCTTTCTATTCTTTCCCCTCATCTTTCCAGGAGTGCCATATTACTGTTCTCCTCTAGCCAACACCTTTCTTTACTCATTCAATCTCTTCTTTCTTTATTCTCCTGTCAGTCAGAGACAGATTATTTTAAATGTTCCATCAACCTTTGCTTCTTTCTAGACGTGCTGACAAGAAATCTGGAGACTTAGATCTCTTGCTTCAAAACTTCCTGAATATGATGCTGGTAGGGATGGAACAGAAGGAAAAATGAAACTTGTGGCAGCACTGTTTGCGTCACAAATCCTTAATAAACAGACATATAGAACTAGGCTCCTTTAAGTATCACAAATTCAGCAGTGCAGTGTCAAAAGGGTGACCACTTTGTTAAGCTCCAAACCAACTTGTACTTGATCTCTGAGATCTCTGCTAATCGCTCCTAATTGCACTACTCAAAGACCTGACTTTTGATTCTTTTTGAAATCAATCATGATACTCATATTTATAGAACAGTAAAGAAAAGTTGCATTGGTTCCAGAAATATATATATATATACATATATATAATATAATTAATATTTTCTACATTTATTCTGATTTTCCATATTTGGCTAAGGAGAAAGAGGTGTCTGGTTTCATTTTAGAACAAGAAAGTAACTGCTCAGAGAAGCATACATATATCGTTAAATGGGTTAAACTTCAGAAAGCAGATGAATAACTATTGCAAATATGCAAATAAGTTTTTTTCTGCAGTAAGTCAAATATTCCAGTTGCTGATGATTAACTTTTGTTCAAGTTACAAAGTGTGATTATTCCTCTGTGGCAATAGCAAAACCAAGCAAAACAGAATGTTTGGAAGGTGTTAAGTCCATAATGTAATAGAAGCACTTTTGGACACTGTTCTCGTTCTCACAATCTTTCAGACCAATTGCTTACTCCTAAAACTATCCTAAAATACTATAAAAGATAAAACTGAAGGTCAATTTTATTTTAAAGGAAACAAATGTGGATGGGATCAAAGTCTTAAAATCAAACAGATTATAAGAGACTGAAAAAAAAAAAAATCACTGCTGAAATAACATATGAAAATTTTACAAGTTTTTCTAAAAAACCTTTCCTGTATCTTAATATCACCATTACATTTTCTCTGAAAATTAATCTCACTATATCAAAACTCTAGTCAATACTAATTTGCAGTTTATACACAGAAAAAAAAAAAAAATCCCTAATACTTTTACAAATCATTATTGGTTTCAACGATGTAGAACACTAACAACTCTACTGAACATTTTTGTACATAAAAGAAAGTGGTTCATTACCACTAAAATACAAAGATATCAGTATGATATCTGGTATCAGTGTATCAAATAAAGATACAGAACAGCAAGGTAATAAAACACCCATAATCAACAATAAACCTGCACATACATATACACATATAAGTACAATTATTTTTTCACATAAATATATATTCTGTCAGCCCACCTACTGCATGGAATAAACACAGGGCAGAATGATTTTTCCTCTTGTTTTTAAAATCTTGGCACGAATAAAATTTTGTGTAAATATGTATATACAGGAATTTGAGCGTGGTTTGTAAAATTTAGAAGAAAACCTCAATTGCTGTGAGAGAACTACATCACACAGTCAATAGTCAGTTCATATGAAACAATCAGGTCCAGTTTTCATATGGACTTTGAAGAAAAATACCTTTTCCCAGATAAAGTAGAAAAGCTCTCAGATACAAATTTTCTATGTACACACCCCTCTCTGTCTCTCTTTAGAGTTTTTCCTACAGCCAAGGAAGTGTATATCCATCATTCCTGTAACGTTTTTATGCATGCCAAAGACTGAAATATTTGCATTTCTATTTTATTGGTTAAGAACTTGGAAGTCATACACCTAACTAGATTTAAAGGGAAGAAAATTAATGTGTATCATCATATATAAGTAAAAAAAAAAGTAATTATTCATCACAATAATTGGCCCCAGGCCTCCATGGCAGCCTCTGTTGGGCTGTGCTCTGGAACAGGCCTGGCAAGGCCCAGTGACGGGCAAGGTGCCCCAGCACAGCTCCTCAGGAGGCTCAGGATGAACAGGTTTGCTGCAGGCCTTTGTTCATATCCCCACTGACGTTCTGCCACCACGCAGTAGCCCTCTGGTAGAGGGCTAGTAATCTTTGTATTTCATCTGTTTTAGTAAACAATTCTGAATTTTCACTGTTGAAAATGGTATCTCAATTAAGTTCTGTTGTTGTTTTTTTCCTACCAAAATCCCCAAGAGGGTAAAGTCACAGTATCTATCACAATTGCTGTGTAAGTTAAAATAGTAAGGATTGAATTATTTTATAGTCCTAAAATATCATTATAAAGCACAAAGACTTGTTGTTTTGTTTTCAGCCATACAGAATGAAAGAAATGGATTACACCTTGTGCTATCTTTTACTTACATTTCATGTAGGCTTTGGGGAAAAAATAAATAAAATAAAATAAAATAATAAATAAAATAAAATAATAAATAAAATAGGAGAAAATAATATCAATGTTGGTATCTTGAAAAAAAAGGTCTGAACTACTAAATTTCTTTTAAAATATATATTAAATTTCATGACTTCCAAGGAGACAAGTGTTGAGGGAGCTTATAAATGAACTTACTTTTCAGAGAAGTGGTTAAAATACCAGTGTTACAGAACAACAAGAAAAGAAAAACTGAGCAGGTTTTAATGCTATGTATGGGATAACTGTGACTATGTATGTGACTATATGTGACTATGACTATGACTATATGTGACCGTGACTATGTATGTGACTATAACAATAACTATGTATGGATACGTTCACACAATTACATTTTCCAAGTAGAAAAATGTTTCTGAAGGTACATGTCCTTAATGGAAAAACATACTTTAGCTTAAAGATAGTAAATTGTCTTATTATTTACCAGTTGCATAACATTAATGGTAAGACACGTGATTCTTCTGATCCAACTCCCATAAATTTCCATGTGATCTCAGTTTGTCACAAGTGCTGCAAATCCCTGCCATTTGGATTCATTCAAATTTAGTACGATTTTACCATTCCTAACAAAAATGCAACGTACAAGGATGCTGAAAGAGAATACTGTCTAGCAGTTTACATAAAATTTCTTTTGGTTCCATAGCAACACCGTATTATAATGACATTGTCCATGGATACAACTTTCTATTTACCCTAAATTCATTTTCAAATTGAAATGGTATCTTGTACTACACATGTTTTCAGTGATACAGTTTGTCCTATGAATGTATTTAATAACTAAGCATACTGTCCAGCTTCCAATTTCTAGAGTCCAGTTCCTCTTCAGAACAGAAGCATTGTGCATATGCATGAGGAAAAGCTTTTCAACATACATGACTACTGCTGAAAAGATGGTCAGATGAGTTTCCATCCATTAACCCACACTGATGAGAATACTATTGCCCATGTAATTTTAGTTATATGCCCTTGAAAACATGGAAGCCTCTGAAAATTTAGTGAATAATCAACTATAAGACTGAATGCAAGGACTTTGAATTTCTCTGTACTAAAACTGTCTTACAGACAGATATAAGCAAACAATATCACTGTATGAATGAATGCACAAATAGATTGCCAAAATTATACACTGTGGCACTAGCATAAACGGTTTTTATTTCTGAACCATGAACTAAATGACAACACACCTGGATTTCTCTGCTGTCTTTTAAAAAGGACATACTTCCCCCTGTACTCGGCTCTGGTGAGGCCGCACCTTGAGTACTGTGTTAAGTTTTGGGCCCCTAGCTACAAGTACATCGAGGTGCTCGAGCGAGTCCAAAGGGCAACGAAGCTGGTGAGGGGTCTGGAGAACAAGTCTTAGGCGGAGCGGCTGAGGGAGCTGGGATTGTTCAGCCTGGGGAAGAGGAGGCTCAGAGGTGACCTTATCGCACTCTACAGGTACCTTAAAGGAGGCTGTAGCGAGGTGGGGGTTGGTCTGTTCTCCCACATGCCTGATAACAGGATGAGGGGGAATGGGCTAAAGTTGCACCAGGGGAGGTTTAGGTTGGATATTAGGAAGAACTTCTTTACCGAAAGGGTTGTTAGGCATTGGAATGGGTTGCCCAGGGAAGTGGTTGAGTCACCATCCCTGGAGGTCTTTAAAAGATGTCTAGATGTAGAGCTTAGTGATATGGTTTTTTAGAGGACTTGTTAGTGTTGGGTCAGAGGTTGGACTCGGTGATCTTGGAGGTCTCTTCCAACCTAAATGAGTCTGTGATTCTGTGATGTCTTGACCTTGTCTTATTCTTCAAGACAAGATGTCTTGAAGAATAAAGGCTTGTATGATAAAATATGTTAACATGGATGAACGACTTCCATCCAAGTACTAGCAGGCTGCCTTGCTTCTTGTACAGCTTTGAATTATTTGGAATCACATTCAGTATTCTAAGAAATCATTCTGGAAAAAAAAAAAAAAAAAAAAAAAAAAAAAAAAAAAAAAAGTTAATTACCCATTGACTCCACACATATTTATAAATGTATATCACCTAGTATATTTGTATTTCTTGGAATATACTTTTTGATGTAAAACAATATAAACAATAAAATTGTTTGCTGTTCAAGTTTTCTTTCCACAATAGTTTGTATTTCAAGTATTTACTAGCACTCATCAGCATAGCTGGAATAAAAATAGTTTGCACGTCAAAACCATGAACCTGATTCTTAGATGTATTTTTTATTTATCATGAGTCAGATATAGTACATTTTAGAAATGAACTAGTGTCTGGTGTAGAAGCTGCACATGTGAGCAATAGGAGATTTTACTGCCTTAACACTTCTTTTGTTGTTAGTTCCCAATACTTTTCTTCATGGTTTCATTACAGATACTGCCAAGGTAGAATCTGTTAGATTATGAGATATTAAGTAGCATTGTCCTCCATGAGAAGGTCAGTAACTTTGTGATCAAGGTTAATTACTCCTGTTCCTGTGACCAGATCAGATTCTCTTTCTCTTTGTTCTTAAGAGTCCAGAAGGCAGATTATTTGAAGCAGATTAAATGGGTTGAAAGGGCAGGATGTGGTATCTGGTTATTTTTGATGGCTTGTATTTCTAATGAGAAGTATACAGCTGCACCATTACTTTCCATAAATCTTTCCAGACAAATATAGGACCATGAGGAAGATCTTTAGCAATTCTGAAGATTATGGCATTTTTATTAGTAAGCATTAATGTGAATAGAAAAAAAAGAGATGGTGTATTTCATTGCTGGAGTTGATCAGCTGATACCTCCCTCTTAATTTTAAGGTTATTAACTTGATGTGAAAAATACGTGGCAGTAAAGGTTTAATAATGAAATGCAAAAATAAACCACTGTGACTGCTTTTTTGATCTGAAACCTCCCTGTGGAGCCAGCTCACGGTACCAGAAATACACAGTGTTAGGAGCGGACCTCCTAATGTTTCTTCATGTGGTCAGCCTACTCTGAGCATAGCTAATAAAAACTGATAAGGCTGTACCTTTCAGAAATGTACTGCCAAAAAAATAAGAAAATAATATGTGCAATGTTGTACAAGGTTGTATCAAAGGTCTGTTAACCATGATTAACCATGATTAACCAGCCACTCCAGAGGTGGCTGGCATTCGGAAAGTTTGGAGAAAGAGAAACAAGGCAACCAGTGATACTTCCTTGGTATGCCCTTTTACCTCCACTGAACTGTGTCAATCAGCTCTGCTAAAATAATCCATTATGATATCTCTTCATGTTTCAAATCATAGAATCATCCGTTGCAAAAGACCTTCAAGATCATCAAGTCCAGTCATTGACCATCTGCTCCATAACTGTCCCTGGCATCAAGGTCAAACTGACAGGCCTCTTGTTGCCCAGATCCTCCTTCCTGCCCTTCTTGTAGATTGGTGTCACCTCTGCTAACCTCCAGCAAACTGGGTCCTCCCTGGTTAGTCAGGACTGTTGGTAAATTACTGTAAGTGGCTTGGTGAACTCTTCAGTTACCTAATTGCTTTTGAACTCATGCAAGCTTTAGATGTCCACAGTGCTCTATGACAATGAATTAGATAGTTTACATTTTTTTTTTAATTTTTTTTTTTTTTTAGGATTAAAACTTTCCTGTTGTGAGATACAAATTTTTGACAAAACCAGTTTAAAAATGTATCTCCTACGTCCCAAAAGAAGATGTGTAGACTACTCTGCGTGACCTGTTAAAGAAGAGACATCTTACAACAGCAGTGCAAATCAGAATAACTAGATTATCTTGACTACTGTTTTGGGATCTGGTGGCTACACTTCAAAATTAATAAGCCCTGCTCATATCGTTTAAAGACTAGACAAGAGCTTGCATCCTCAGGAACAAGTTCTTGGCTCTGGATTGACAGCAGATATTAAGCACTCCTTGTTGATGTTTTAGCTAAAGGTGCAGAACTTCAGATGATTTTTAAGTATACTATCATTAAACACAGTTGACATTGTTCATCACAATTTTTTTGTGTGTGTTTTGAGCAGCCTGGTTCTAATTATGCATTGCTCATTGAACGTCGGTACCTAACTCTGCATTTTGCAGATGAGAGCAAAAATTTAGCCATTTCAAATAGGTAGATATAGAGTGAATACATCTGCATCTATTTCATCATTTCAGTGATGTGACCAGTCTCTTCAACAACCCACTGCTAATAAGACACTCCATCCAAATGCAACACAAGTCAGTGAAAATAATTATATCAATTATACCACTTCACTTATACTGCCAAAGAGTAAAGCTTTTCTCCACATTGTTGTGACAGGCATACTCCAGCAGCCTCTGACATGTATCTATAAATACAATAATACATAGAAACAACCAAAATAAGATTATATTTCTATTGCATCCCTGTTCCAAAATTCTTCAGCTACTTCCTTGCTGCTAATCAGTGAGCATTTAATGACTTGCATATTTCATTTCCCTTCTGGTTAGTTAGCTTTGTGGTACTGTTCTGTGTATTCATTCAGTGATATTGTTAGTTTGGTTAATGACTTACATGATAAAGATTTGACTGGATTTTTTTTTCTCTGACATCATTATGAGGTCACTTTTGAAACAAACATTTATAAAAGAGCAAAAGACCCTGTCCAAAAGTAAAAACAGCATCCTTAAACCTTATTGGTTAAAAAATAAATGAAATTAAAACCTATAGACACTAGATTCAGAACTCACCGACTGCAGGCCTTAATTTCAATTCAAAACATGAGTCACCTTGTTAAGTGAGAAAAAGATAATTCTCTAAGGCAAGCATATGAATTGGATAGTATGATATATTTTCCAGCTTGTACAGAATGTTTTCATTTTCATCTTATTTTTTTCCACTCCCATTTTAATGTACTTATCCACATTGATGGTCACTTGAAACAACTATTAACTGTAGAATGTTTTTGAACTATATGCACCTCTCTGTTTTATGTAAGATAATAAACTGCATTCAAAAAGCAAATTAATTACTAGAGTGAAATTTATTAATATTTTATCTGGCAAATAATTAAATCCAGCTAGTAACAAGCTTTTCAGGAATAAATTACTCTTACCTCAATGCCTGTTTTCTTGCTATATAGTCTAACAAACAAGGAATCTGAGTAACATGAGTGACCTGAAGTGGCTCCTACAGTCTAAAGGGTCTGCAGACAGATTTTCTTGGATTTAATATCAGTAGTTTGAGAAATTTTTACCTTCAGTTGTTGGTCAAATCCATTACTGAAGTTTACCACCCCTGCTGTGGGGTGGGGCAGAACTAAACATGACCTGGTCTCTGCTGGACCACAGTAATGGCCTAGCATATTAAATTCAACAGCTATAATTTCTGTTCAAACTAATATGCCAGAATATGAACGTTAGTAGCTAATGAGTGAGACTATGTCCTTTTTTGTCACCTTTAGTATTAACCTCTTGCTCTGGGAAGGCAAACAGCAGAGGCGATAATCATTTTTGCATATTAAGCATATCAGCTTGTTGTATGACCAAATATCCAGCAAACAATACTCTTGCTGAAAATTTGAGTAATACTTATCCGTCCTTTTGTCAGTATAAAACTGGATTTCTGAATGATTTCAAAAGAAAAATCAGCAGCATCTTAATGTAATATAGGATGCATGTATCATCTATTAATCAGCATTTCCCACAGACTGATGAAAACAAATGTTTATATTTGCAAATTAAAATTCAGTAGTCTGCACATCATTCAGTAAATTGTATGAGACCTTAACCGGAGGTTACAAACATCTTCTCTATTACCCATCAGTGAGATACAAATGATGAAAATTCCTTTAAAATTAATGCAACATATTAAATACATACCCACACTCTTGCACTAAGTAAACAAAAGCTGTGCTTTGGAACCCAACAGAATCTTTGCTAGTGACTTAGAAGGGAAGACTTGTGCTTCTAAAAGCAACTTTTTAAAAATACTAGCACTGCTTTCTAATTGATAAAAAAATAATAATGGTAAATTACCTGGTGATAAATCTGTGGTCTTAAGAAAGAAAGAACAAATCTTTATCTTAATAAGAAAATTGTATCATAATTGCCATGCAGCCACTGGTTTATTTTATTATTTATTACTCTTTTCATTTGCATATGGAAACATCTTTTCAAAATATGATAAAGACACAGTGTTATATTTTTCAATCTGTTTATCAAGAATTCTTGACAGTCCATTGTCTACGTCAGTTTTACTGGTCCACCTGTAGAACAAGTCAGTCAGTTTGTGTGGTTGCTTTCTGTTTGGATGTGAATGTGTAAATCTACAAGAAACAATTTACATTTAGCATGTCTGAAAGGGACAAAAAAGGAATACAAATGTGTAAACCATAATTTATTGCTGAAAGAATATGAAGTACTCTAAATTTAGGAGCACATTGAAAGGGCAAAGATCTTGGACATAAAAGTAATGAAGTAAACCTGGGAATTACTTAAATTCTATGTCAGTAATTCAGTATTGCATTAATCTTATTTTGAAGTCTTAAAGAGTTGCAATGAAGACAGTATTTCAGATAAGTGTAGTAGTCTATCAACATAAAAGAAACTGCAATAGTAGTTGAATACTTAAATTTAAGTGCATACTTAATTGTAATCAAGTTCAGTGAGTATGGGTTTCAGTACTCTTCTGAAGAAAATCGGTTCTCCAAAGGAATTGATGATTCTCCAAAGGAATAATATTGTATGGATAACTAACTACAAGACCATAAACAAAAATAAGCATAAAGAAAGAAAAACAATAAAAAGACACTAAAATAAAAAGTAATAATCTGGACTTAACTCTTGAAACATCTCCTTTAATGTGGATAGACAACAACAAAAGTTCTTCAATCTGCCTACCCGAACCCGATAAAACAATGAATGTTAGCCAAACACTTGAGGGCCAAGTAGTTCCTTTTTTCAGTTAGTATACAACTGAAACCGTTTAGAATAAGTTTTATTAGTATCAAAACTTACCATAGAAGTATATTACGTTCATCCTAGACTTCAAGAATAAACAGCAATCTAGGCAATGAATTGTGAAAGATTTACATCTGAAGTCTCTCAGTAAGGATATACTTTTCACACAGAGAACATCCTATTGAATGTGGCATGGATGTTCTGCATACAGTATATCTGGAAAGGACAGTGGCCAAAGAAGCCTTGAATTTTTAAGGGTTTGACAACCCATAATTGAAATTAATATTGAAGTCTTGTGCTTATTCTTACTCCTGGTGCTTCAGAAATTGTTTCAGCAGAATTAAGTAACTAAGACTAAGGAAATATATCCTGAGAACAACATCTGGCAACTTTTTCTCAAGGAAAAGGTTAAGTCATCTGCCTTGTTTTCTCCTTCCTCATCTTTTTTTAAGGTAAAGGAACAGTTGAACTTTACAGCTTTTCTCATGCTTTTCTCCCAGCAGACAGTACACAGAGGATAGAATAAATCTTTTTTTTTTTTTTTTCACTAACAGTAGATTACTCTTTAGAAATTCTTGGAATAAATCTCAAAGACTGCTCCTACGACAAAAATTTTCAGCAATACTCCAAGAACAAAGCAGTTGAATTCATGACAGTATTTCCATAAATAGGGAAGACCAGGTCCTAGATTTGTATACAAGTGTAAAGTATCTAAGAATGCTATGGACATAATGGTGCATTCCTCAGAGATGCTTCCAGTCTTGCTAGTGAATGTACTCAGCATTGCTCACACCACAGACCAACTGGCTATATAACAAGTAAACAAACAAAGTAGAAGTCACTCTCCTCTGAAATTCAATTTAAACATACTTCTCCCTGTGCATGTCATTAGTGCTCAGTCATTTTTTCTTGCAGTACAGTGAAGGTCCTTACGTATATCTAAATCTTTCTGTTAATTGACTTTATTTAAGGTCAATTAACTCTTTCATCCTAGTTACTTCTATAATATTGGTAAAGTTTAAATACAGCATCATTGCCTTGAGCAGGGTCACATACAAATGTATCACAGCCACCAACATCAGTGAAATGTTTGTATGCTGCCCTTTGCAGAAATAAATAATTGTTTTGTTTCTTACTGAAGGGAGAGAAACAGGCAAATAAAACACCTTTGGTAATTCCAGATTGCAGATTTAGTTAACTGTAGAAAAGATTAGGTGATGAAAAGAAGTAAACATTCTGGAAAAGTTTTTAAAACCTCTAGAAGAGTTTTATTGGCACATCTCCAGTGAGTGTATTAGGAACTGGTGCTCATCGGTGCTGTGAAAAAAAAATGAGATAAACAGGTAATGAGTCCCCAGAAGTGACTAATGCAGAATGTTGGTGAAAGAAGTGCAAAAAAGTTGGCTTCTTATTGTTAAAGAAAATGCATCCATCACAAAAGGAGAAGGAAATGGGACAAGATGATTATATTATGGGTGCTAATTGCCATCCTGGTATAGAGTATTTCCTGAAATGCTAACAGTCAGCTAAGCTAAGTCAGTGCTCCTCAGCCAAGCGTAGCAGACAGGTAGCTGACTTCAGAAAGCACAATTACTTGCACAGGTGCACAAAGGTGTGTAATGCACTTCTCATATTTTAACATTGATATTAAGACTCCTGCTTGACTGCTGTAGGGATGGACCAAGGGCAGAAATGTAAAAAGACAGGTATTGCCTGGAGTTGAAGTCATTTCACTTGCTGATTATTTCCTTGATAATATCTTTCCTCTTGAGCAAAATTTCCATAAATTCAAGCCTGACACACTGAAAATAAAATAAAAATAATGGAGGAAACCATTACTATCTGTGGGTGTCCTTCCCTTCCCTACCTGCCATGATCACCAAATTAACATGAATTTCAAGAAAAAAAAAAAAAAAGAAAAAAAAGTAAAAAAAAAAGTAGGTTTTATAGTTGTAAAAGGAAACAATTTCTCCCACCCATTAAAAGATATCCTATTTCTGTTTCCTATTGACTTCAACCTCCTTTTTGTGGAAGTAGCAAAACACCTTTTTTAATATCCAAAAGACAAAAACATGTATGTCTTTTATGTCTGTATGTATATGTGTATATTTATATAGATAGATATACATGTGTGTGTACACACAGCAAAACATCTATTTGTATATCTCTCTATATTTATCACACTATGTTGCATTTTCTAGTAAGAATTTTCCTGCTTATATAGCCTTGTATATCATAGTTCATTTAAATAGTTTTCAATAAAGCCCTGCAATTTTATTTCATGAAAGAGAACCACATTCATTTCTTCCCTAATTCAATTTTGTTTGACATGTAGTAGGAAGACTTGTCACTTTAAGTTGATTCTTAGGGACCTATTGACAACTGGAGAAGTCAAGTCTTAATCATTATAGGGAGCAGAAGAATACTTTTAGCAGTTTTTACATTTTTCTTTATTTCTTTCCATTTCCTTAGTTTTCTAAAATGCGGTCCACGTAATCTAAGTGTTCAAAATCCCAAATACTAGCTGATTACATATCTAGTTTCTAGAACTATCAGAATGGACAAAGCCAGTGATTTATGGTTCATCTGGTACTACGTCTTAATTTCAGCAGACCCCTTTACTTGGTGTTCCTTAGAAAGGTGCAAGAAACCCTCAAATAAAAAATCATGGGATAGCTTTCCAACAGGAAAAACATTATCTCCCACAAATTGCACCATTAAATGTATTGAAATACATGTAATCATAATTTAAAAAAAATTACTGATACTTCTTTTAACATTAACATTGGTCAGCCTTAGCAAGTACATAAGCATTCAGTTTGATCTCAAACGTTGCTCCTTTGTTGGCATCAGTGAAGCTTTTTGCCTTTCACAAAACACCGTGCCCAATGTGAGACAGCCCAAAGCCGTTACGTAGAAGTGCCGTTAAAATAATAAAAATACAACTAAAGCGATCTCATTAATATTATGCCACTAAACTAATGTGTTTCTCACTAATCATTGTTTTTAAATAGCCACAGCTAAAGTAACACCCCTATAATCAAGGTGTGTGAAAGATTCAAAAAGATGCGAAAATATTCTGCATTAGTTGGGAAACTTCTTGCATTTCAAACTACAACAATCAGAGTAATAGCATCACTTTTCAAAACAATTTAATTGTAAATTTCCAGTAATCCCAAAGAAAATATCTAAGTTTCCATATAGGAACGCACAATTTTATCCAATTTGAAATGTATTTAATGACAAAGTCATCATAACTCATCTGGCAAAATATGCATTTTATCATTTTCTGAAATGAAATTAACTGGACATTCTTCAGAAAGCCTTCAGCACTATGCATAGTCACTAAGCTCACAGACCCCACACAACTATGAAGTAACTTTCAACTATAACTGCACTTCCTTCTGAGTCTTTTAATATTATCCAGAAATGAAAGAGAAAGGAAAGATCAGACCTGATTTTATTAAACAGAGTCCTAACAAATATGTAGGCTTTGGGAATAATCATGGTATGAATCTACTGCACAGTAAATCTCACAAGCAGCTAACTTTGCAATTGCTGTGAAATAAACTTGTCAACATAAAGTGGCCATTTTGGCAGCCTGGTCAGAAAAATATGACCAAAAGGCCAAATTCCTCTCCCCCAACCCCCCCCCTTTTCTTTTTTTTTTCTTTATGGTAGTAAGACATACTGGGTCTACTGAAATTAAAAGGCATGCCACAGAATGAACCTAATTACAAAAGCTGAAAATTAAACTTTCTTGTATGTAAAAGCTGCAGTAAAACAGTAACATTAAGATCATTTTTTTTTTTTTTTTGCAAAGCAAAAATGACTGCTGCTATTCCAAAATGCAACTGAAACGCATGTATGAAAATAGTGCTTTCTACAGCTACATTACATCTACCAGTGTTCAAAATCCATAATACTGATCAATGGCTTATTTGAATCACAGAATCACAGAATCATCTAGGTTGGAAGAGACCTCCAAGATCACCTAGTCCAACCTCTGACCTAACACTAGCAAGTCCTCCCCTAAACCATACCACTAAGATATGCAATGACAAGTGGTATCCTCTGAGTTTTCCAGCATTAAAAATGGAGGTAAAAAATAACATATGCTTCTTGCCAAATAATATGATATATCCTACATCTGCTCCTGCAGGTATTGGCTTGGAGAACAGATCAGGCCTCAAGCAGAGGGAGCTTCTTGTTATCTGCTATCAGGTGGTCCATCAAGAACAGCTGGCTGAAAAGCCCTGATGAAACCCAGGCTGACATCTGGATGTAGAGAATGCCCCAGCAGCTCCCTAGACTAGTCAGCTGGCTGCAGGCCCCCCAGTAGGTTGCTGTCCAACCAAGGATCTGTTCTCAGATTATGTTTTATCTCATGTTTATGCTACATGGCCAGAGTTTTAGCCTCACAGATAGACACTTAAATCTGTATCATGAAAAAATTATAGTGGGAAATAACTGATCTGTACAGGTCACACTGACATAAAATGAGTAAGAAATATGGAGTAAGTTTTAAGCACTGCACTTGAATGAACATAGGTGGTTGATAAAACACAAAATAAAAATATAGCCTTCCTTATATTCAGTTTTGAAATACCTGTAAAGGGCAACCTAAAACTGAAAAATGGACTAAGTGCAATGAGGCCTTCCAAATAATTATGTGTTGTTAATTGAAAAATGTTAATCATGTCATATTAGGAGGAAGACAGGGTTAAATTGGTAAAATTTCAATTCACTTAGGCCTTATCTCTTGTTGGAATGAACCAGATGATTAATCCTTAATATTCTTCAGGGATACAGAGCACATCAGCAATTAAATTAACAACTACAAAGTTTATGCTCAGAGATTCAGAAATGAAAGACAGAAACACTTTAATTTTTCACAAGTTGTTACCTTAATTATCTTCTTATTGCTTCTGTCTCTTCTCCCTCATTACAAAAACACACCCCTTAGTATTCATGGATCCCTTTAATTTGCTGTAGCTCAGCAACTGTGTAAGAAATGTCATCTGAGCTACAAAAGTCATAAATCTTACTTTGTGCATGCTCATTGAAAATAAATTGTTCTGCTGTACCTAGTCCCAATGTTCAAACTGCAAAGTGCTGACAAATTTCTGTTTCCTTATAAACAATCAGTAATGTCCATCAAATTTTGGTGGCAAAAAAAGGAAGGCTTTCTTAGCATGTGAAATGAACAAAAGTTTGTTTTATGAAGACATAAAAGAAAAACAGATATTTAAGTCAACAAAATAGTTGCTATACAATGTATTTGTTGTAGTGGGAAGATTCAAGCACAAGTTTCTTATGAAGCCTTCTAACCCTGAAGTTAGGAAAGTAAGATTGTAGTCTTTTTTACTTAAAAATGCAATGTGGGTAGTGAGGCAAATTTTGGATATCATGGTTTTCTGTCTATGGGGAGAAATAATTAAATTACAATGCTTTCAATAAAATCATATACCTATAAGAAAACAGAGAGTGATATTGAAAATAAATTTCTTTGATTAGTAAAGGAAACAACTGAGTAAATGAAGGACTTGAGAATGAGTCTAGGATTCTTTCTTAAGAGTTCCATTAGAACTCTTACAAAACATGGAGAATCTCGTTATCAATACCAGACTGCATAGTATATTGAATGACTTCAAATGTAATTGCTCTGAAAGTAAACACTCCCACAAGCTGAATGCAAAAATCCATGTTAGTGAAACATAGGGACTTGACATTGTATCACTAGACATGCTTTCAAAATTACCAAAGTTTTAAAGTAAAATGTCATTTCCCTGAAGGGTG
This sequence comes from Nettapus auritus, assembly GCA_011076525.1. NCBI lineage: Eukaryota > Metazoa > Chordata > Aves > Anseriformes > Anatidae > Nettapus > Nettapus auritus. The sequence continues at coordinate 14,623,145 of CM021778.1, forward strand.
CCCTTACAACAAATTATTAACAAAGCTCTATTGATCCTCACCCAAACGGCAAAATCTCAATAAATCTCATCTGGACCTTTGCTGTAGCTAAGAAAATATATTACACCCCCCCTACTGACCACAGTTTTTATTATCGCTATTGTGTTTGCAGGGCAGTCAATTTTATACAGCATAACAAACTGCCAAGTGCTAAAGTGATTTCCTCTATTACTGAGGTCTGTGTATTAAATTTAGTGAGGCACAATATCAAACTGCAAATATTGCAAGGTATAGAATTGAATGCAGCTGAACCTAATGTTATCAACCTGACAAATACACTGACGTATTAAGTAGCAGATCATTTATTCATATTTGAAACTGGTTTTGTTTTTCTACTCAGCTGTATAGTTTTAGATTAGCCACAATATTTCAAGATGTGACTATTACTATGGAGTCCAAAGGCACTGTGGAATAGGTATTTCATATGTTTGTGATCAGAGAAATGTAACTCAATAGCCTGTTATCACATACAAATACACATAAATTAATAAATTATTTCATATAATATGTACTTAAGCTGCAAATATTTTAATTGTTTTGAATCATTACTAATAAGCATTTCAGACTCCTATTTTCCAGATAATTAATTTCCCTCCAGTCTAAAATTTTCCAAAACAATGGACTTCAGAATTTGCAGATATCATTTGAAATCTAGTTATTACAGAAATATGCCTGTTTGAAAGTATGCCATGTCCTCCCAAGCTGGGAGGAAGAACACACATATCCTGAATAATTCAACTAATAATCCAAAATGCTCATCGCTAATACTTAACGAAGTATTCTTACATAGTTGATTGCTTATAGAATGCAAATAAAGCTCTCTATAAATCTGTTATTGAATAAATAACAAAAAATATTTCCTAAAACTGAGAAGAAACATCTGATATTTAATTGAAATAAGCTAAGTGATACATGTCTGTGTATCATTTGTTGCAAGGCAAAAAAGCTCCAAGGCTTTGAAGAAAGGCAAATTCTGCATATGTATCAGTTATTTTAGGGAATGGCAGCTTCCTACATTTTGGAAGTAGAGTGTGAGGCCTTCTCTAAATGATTTTGCATCCTGACAATTCTTTTTTTTTTTTTTTTTTTTTTTTTAATTTGTTTGTTTGTTTGTTGTTTTTCATCAGTCATCTAGTTGTGTCATCCAATCTATTTAAACCATAACAGTTGCCATTTCAGATATCTCACACTTGATCTATAAACAGAACCAATTATGTTCATGGAAAAATTTCAGGAAGGATTTTCTCCCTACTTTCTTTCTGGAAATCTCCCTCTTTAATATGCAACATACCCCCACTTGGAAAGAAAGAAGGATAATACCATGGTAACATTTTGTAGCATCTTAAATGTAAAGGAAAAGCTCCTTTATTTATTTATTTATTTATTTATTTATTTATTTATTTTAATCTTTGTGTAAGGATAAATCATACAACTTAATCCAATTCTTTAAGAAGGCCCTGATAGTCTTCAATCTTTTGCTTTGGATATTTCATTGCTGTAGATATTTTCACCCTGACAGCCATGTTGGGTCAAGCATTAAATGTATGCACATGTGCAAGTCAGTCATTAAGCGATTTAGTTAGATGCTTAACATTGGCATCTAATTAAGGCTTGCTCGCCGGTCCCACAGGAGACAGCAGGTCAAAAATATTGCTCCTTGCACCTTGGTTTGGATTTGGAAAGCCTCCCTTCTAATAGAATACCAAATTCAAGCCCTGAGTATTTGCCTACACCCCCCCCCCCCCCCTTTCTTTTTCCTACACATTTTCCTTCAATCCTTACTGCAACACTAGCTGGTAGAAAGCAGATATTAAGCAAACAACATGAATACTGAAAAATAAGCACTGAATATTTAAATTTGGTAATACTGTGTGTTCAGATTTAGGCTACTGCTGCTTTTGTTGAAAACCTTTTCCATGAAAGATAAACTGTTAAACATAAGCTGATGTTCAAACACCTCATAAACTGCTAGAGTTTTTCTTTGTCACTGGAAAGAGATATTGTTTCCCTAACTGGACTGAAAATTTATCCTGTCATTCAGAGACTCACCATATATGCACCACAGACTACTTGGGACATGTAGGACCCTGAACTGACTTCATGCAGGTTTCTTTGTCTCCTGCAATTTCATCATAAATTAGATTTATTCTCTTGCACCCTTAACTCAAAAGCAAATTATAGAGTTCAGTTTCCTTACTTGAAAAGGGGATTTCCATGTAATAATTCATGTGTTTGAAGATAACTCTGAACAGTTTGTCACGTGGGTGCTTTAACAAAGTAATAATTTTTAAAAGCTGCAAAGTACCTTTAAAAGGTGAGTCTAAAACAGTGCTGTTCTGAGCACAGCTGCTACAAAATTAGAATGCTACAAAATTTTGTCAATGAAAATTCAGCCAAAGTAACGTGAAACATTTTACCCTCACTACTCTTTGTTTTATTGGCATATGCATGGGCATATGCTTGGACTAAGTAAAGAAGCAGCAGAATAACTACTTTTTCCCAATAAGCAGGGGTAAAGATGTTGCCAGGCTTCCATTTGGATATTTTATGTGGCTATGCGGGATTATTGGCTTTAGCAGGAAACCATCTTCTTTGAAGAATTCTTTAAAAAGTGGAAGAATCCACTGAGAAGTGGCATGGCTCATTGTGCTACCTACTTTTGCTCGTTCTCTGATGTCTGGGGATTAGCAGCAACTATTCTACATTAAATAGCTGTTAAAATACATCTGAAAAGCAAAAAATGAAATGGAGCATCGTATGCATGCACAAGCACAAACATGCAGACAAAAGCAAGTTTTGGCTTTGAGTTTGTATTTAATGATGGTTTTAATGGGTCATAATCAGTTGCTTTATTTAAAGAATGCTATTTACATATTTATTTAAGACACCTGACAGACAAAATCTGCGCCTTCCTTGGGAAAATTTCCAGGAGATGGCCCTATATAAATGCATCTTAAAGCTGTGACTTTTCTTCTATTTTTACTTTTCCAGTCTAGTGTGAGTTACTCAGTTTACCAGGGTCCTTTCACACTAAAGTTCTTTCATATTAAGTTTGAAAAATATTACACTACGGAGAGAAGGAGGAAAATGTACAGAATCTGTGTGAATTAGGAATATTGATACCTACCAATCAACTTATTATTTCAGAGGGTTAAATGAAATCATCAGTCTGCCTTCTTACTCCAGCTTAATAATTTTTGTTTAATTTTGGATATCCTAGCATGTTTCAGAACAGGTGCTTTAAGCTTGTGAGTTGAGTCACCATATTGCAGGAAGACTAGGGATAATGTGGGTCCCTTGCTGAACAAGGGGAGTGTCCTGATAACGCGAGATGCCGTGAAGACGGAGATACTGAATGCTTTCTTTACTTCAGGCTTTGCTTCAAGGACTTCCCCCCGGGACTCCTTGATCCTGGAGGGAGGAGAAAGGGTCTGGGAAATTGAGGGCTCCCCCCGGTTGACGAGAGAGTGGTTCAGGAGCGTCTGAGTGGGCTCAATGCACACAAATCCATGGGTCCCGATGGGATGCATCAATGTGTGCTAAGGGAGCTGGCAGAGGTGATCACTGAACCACTCTCCATCATCTTTGAAAGGTCCTGGATAACAGGAGAAGTGCCTGAAGACTGGAGGATAGCCAATGTCACTCCGGTCTTCAAGAAGGGCCAGAAGGAGGATCTGGGAAACTACAGGTCAGTCAGTCTCACCTCTGTCCCTGGAAAGGTATTGGAGCAGCTTGTTCTGGATGCCATCTCCAAGCAATTGGAAGAGAAGAAGGAGTAGTCAGCATGGGGAAGTCATGCTCGACCAACCTCATTGCCTTCTATGATAGCATCACAAGCTGGGTAGATGTGGGGAGAGCAGTGAATGCCATCTACCTTGACTTTAGCAAGGCTTTTGATACTGTCTCCCACAACATCCTGGTAGCAAAGCTGAGAAAGTGTGGGATAGAGGAGTGGATGGCGAGGTGGGTTGAGAACTGGCTGACTATGGGACTGTCCAAAATTGCCACCTGAAGAGCAGCAGGACTAACTGCTGGAGATGAATGAGCATACTGACACCCAGCTACACCAGAACTCTAACTCCAGGACAAACTGGGTGCACTGGGTGTAAGTGGTGAGGTTTTGGTATGAGTGGGCAGCAGGACTGCCCACATTCAGCCTACTGGAGTGGGAAAAGGAGAGCTTCTCCACTCTGTGTAAGCACTGGTGAGCAATAGCCAAATCAAGGGTGTGTATCAACACTGTTTCAGACACAAATTCAAAACAAAGCACCACATGGGCTGATACGAAGAAAAATAATTAAGTTTAAAAGATTTTTTAAAAGTATTTAGCTGAAATGTTTCCTGACCAGAGGTGAGGGAGAGTTAAGAGAAATCTGCTAAAAGCTTCCTCCAATGTGATTTCAGAATGGTGTGTTCAAGAGCTGGATCCTTCTCTAATTGTCATGCAAGTATCTTTTGCCCAGATCATTCTGTATCTTTAAGGTAGTCACACATTTCTTTTCAGAATAGAACAATTCCAGTGTAAATTGGAGCTAAACCTAAAAGAAGACTGAAGTATTCATCTTACTTCAGTGGTATCATGAAAAAATATCTTCAGTGTTTAAAAGGCTGCAACGACACATAACTAAATACTCCTTTCTCCATGTCCAACAGAACAAGACATGAACAGGCTCATTCTTCAGCGGGAAAGATTCAGATTAAACATGTGGCTCACTTGCATGCATTTTACAGCTAAGAGATACATTTGACTTGTCTGTTTATAATTGCTTTTTATAAACTGATTTCAATTAAGAATTTGTTCACAGGCTGTGAACATCTATATATTAGCCTAAATTAAGATGGTTCTCTTAGGTTGCACATTGCGGCTTTGCAAAAATAGCATATGAAAACCTAAAATTGGAGAGTAACAAATGCTAAGCACTAGTATTGAATAATAAATAACAGAAGCACACGTGGTACTTCATAAATGCCAGTAATCTATGTCACCACATCATACCACAGTAGGATTCCTTACATCTGTTTGGGTTGTGGAATTACTTTTTTTTTTTTTTTTTTTTCCATCTATCCCAGCTGGGATTGTATACATTATGAAATCATCCCTCTTTTGCTTGAAATTAAAACTTTTACTTCTCAGCTATTCCTAGCTATTGGAAGGAATTATCCAATATAAAAATCAAAATTTAAATCCTACTGTTATTCTATTGTTGTCATAATATCTAACACATTGCCAGACTAGAGCTTTCTGATGCCTTCTCTGACATACCGCCACTCATTTATAACGCGTGGTTACATTACCACTGTGTGGGATTCTTTTGGGGATATATTTAGCTCAGTTGTTTTAATATGAATACCCAAATGCTGTAAATATAACTACTGAATGCTGCAAGAAAAGGATCTAACTACTTTGTCGGTAACATAAGGAACTGCCTAGCACAATAGGCTCTGCCCATCATGATGAACGTTAGCATGCAATTGTCATATTTCCTTTTCTGCATTTTTCAGAAGACCAGTCTTAAGTATCTTAATATGTATTAAGAACAGTGAGCATAGATGGAACAACAAGAGATTTGCTAATACTTGGAGACTGGAGAAACGTGGAGGTCACACTCTATGAAGTGTTAGGCAGATATAGGGGTATACATACCCCTAAGTGTCTAATTACTCCCAAAGTAACATAGATTTTCTAATGGTATAAAGACTGATTGCCACGTAGTATTACAACTGTGCAGTGGAAAAACAACAACAACAACAAAAAAACATATTCTCACTTATTTATTCTTTGGAAAGTCACTCAATTTCACATAAAAATCACACCAGGAAAGTAAATCAGACTTTTCTCCAAAGCAAATTTTTAACTGCTTTTCAGCTACAATTGCCTTAAAAAACTAGAGTATAATACCAACTCTCTGTGTTGGAATTCATTTTTCTTACTAATTAATTTGAGGGGGTGGTAGCTTAGACATCTGCATGTGTTAAACAAAGCATAGAAAAGGAAGGGCATTATTATTAGCATCATTATTAAGTTACTCTAGGTAGGAATATGAGCTCACAGATCTCAAGTTTGTCATGTTGTTGCACGTTCCATGCTGCCATCAGTTGCTGTGGCAATAAATATACTTTGAAATACACCAAGACAAAAAATGAAGTTTACCCTGCAAGTTGTTTTAGGAGTAGGAATTTAGTGACATCATGAGGACATGATTTCTTCATGTGTAACTGAAAATGGCTTAACTGTTCATGTATTCCTCTCATCTCAGCCTCTTAACCTATTTCTTCATAGAATGGTTTGGGTTGGAAGGAACTTCTAATTATCATCTCTGCCACGCATATCTGTCCATCCCCCAAACCCACAAAGAATATTAAAAATTGCTTTTTGAATAAAAGAAACACATGTAGGCTTTCAAAACACTGATTAAAACAACCAAAAACTCCCAAAAGAGAATAGAAAAATAGACCTTTGAATAAAGCTTTAAATCTAAAAGTTATCTTAAGTATTTTGACTGAACTTAACATAAATTTGGCTTTTAGCTTTGGAGAAGATGATTTTGAACAAATCACACCTCACCAGACATAGCTCTGGTCTTCACTTCCTGCTTAATAACAGTGGATGCGCTGCAAAAGCTCCAAGTGGAGCACCTAAAAACATTTCTTTTGATTATTGTTTTTCTCTTAGTTTGGAAATCTAGATGTACTTAATTTTAACTGCAGTCACTAACTCACCATTTCACTGGAATTTTCATAGAAACATTTTGTTTAAAATTCCAAAAGCCCCAATGAACAAGATAAAGGATAGTGTTTCATTCATTGCTACAAACACTTTTAACAAAAGATAAAATTGTCACAACATTAGACCATTCAAAACACAAAATGTACAATATTTAAGTAAAAGAAAGACTGAAGTCAAACCATTTTATACTGATTTTCCAATTAACTGTTATTGCTATGAATCAAATTATTGATTGGAAACAAAGACAGACTCTACACATAATGCACACCAGCCGTAAAAGCAGAGATCTTAATCTTGAGGTTCTATCAGTTTTCCTCATTATGCTGTATTTCAAACACAGACCTATCAGAAAACTAATGTTCATAATACATATATATTTATCAAATGAAATGCATATATTCCAATTTGAGGAATCTTTTTGAAATTAGACTTTTCTAATCTAAAAAATTGCTGGTTGGGCAGTTTTCATTTTCGTAAAATGGCAAGCGATACTTCATTCTTAGCTAAAGGTTAATGTTAAGTACTCAAACTTTATAAAATGCACTTCTGTATAAAAAAAAATGCATGCTAGTACATAACATTAGAGAAAAATGTTCATATGGTTGAAAATGAATGGATTTTGCATTTCAAGATGACAAGTACAATGTCAGACACAATCAATCGATCACTGCATAATTATTATTGCAAATGATCCATATCCATGCTGCAAACTTTAAGGGAAATTTAATGAAGCAGTAAGCACATCAATAATATGATCTACTTTAGTCTCTGTTAAATCTTGTGATTCATAAATATGTTGTCACATTTTATTCTTCCTTGAATTCCTATAATATATTTGAGGAAAAGCTAACTGAAAAGTAAAAAAAAATGGAATATATATCAGTGTTTCCTCTAGAAAATGAGTACTTCACTCTTACACGTACACCACAACATTTAATTAAAAATAAATATATTAATTAATTAATTAAAATAAATACTACTTACCCCCAAAATGCCCAGGATAGTCACCAAAGAGAAACACAGATCAGTCTCTGAAGAAATCATGAAATGTCACTATTCAGACTCAATCCACCATGTTTAGCTGACTTAAAATTTGTATTGGGCATAGGTTGCAAGATTCTCACAGTTAGGGGGCTGCCAGGGTGGCCTCTGTGGAAGCAGATTGTGGGATTGCTGCCTTGTGCCAGGCACAGCCGGGTCCAGGCAGTGTGGCCATAGACCCAGCTCAGGCTACAGCCAAGGCCACCAGACAGCCTTGCGGTACATCTGTAAAAGCATGCAAGAAAGGACAAAAATGCTGGAAGAAAACAAAAAGAGCAGAGGGAATGCTAAATCAGAGAAGAAGAAACTCCATGGCAAATTAAAAACACATGTGAAGCCCATGGAGGTGCCCATTAAACCTCAAAGGGACGGCGTCCTCTGGAGGACCCATTCTGGAGCACAGGATAAGAGTGAGAAATCAGGAGTTGCAGAGAAAAAGTCCTATTTTAATGGGCAGTAAATAATATAATGTCCCTCAAAGCAAGTCATTTTGCCTGTGGCATTAATTGGCAAGTGGCCTCCCTGCCTTTAAGTCAACCCAAAAGCTTTCTCACCCATGTTATTTTTGTTTTCTCCCAACCATCCTGACGAGGCCAAGAGTGAGCAGGGAGATGGGTGGGAGTTTGGCTGCTAGATGGGGTCAGCCCACAATGAATCATAATTCTGTGGGGAAATAAGATATAGTACATTATATTCATATGTGCAAAACAGTCACTTCTGCAGGCATAAGACATTACACTTAAGTTTTCTGATCATAGTCAATACAGGTATATTTCCATACTATGTTATCAGAAGGATCTAAACACTCTGGTGAAGGAATATCAATCCAGGAGCAGGTGGGAAATAGGAAACAAGTATAGGAAGACAGGAAAAGAAGATCAGGATCTACTGAAGATGTGAACAGATACCTAGACCTCCATTACTAGACTCTTCCTTTCATTAATTAAACAATGAGACACAAATAAACTAGTTATACAAGATAGAGCAAGTCTAATGGTATTTGCACATTTAAGGGAGAAACCATATGCAGAATCTGAGTTTACGGACTACTGTGGTCTTGCTCAGGTTCCCAAACGGGCATACTTCATGGGTATAAATACCCAAAAGCAAATTTCCAAGAAATTATTCTCAAAACAGGAACAAGATTCTTCAACTGCCCAGAAGAGTCTTCAGGACTTGCTTATTCTTTTGGCTTGCTGAAAACCAAGACCATTCACATAGTAGCTAAGCTTCCACTGTTATGCATGTAGTAGCATAGGAACTCCCTAGTTTGTCACAGAACTGGTATTTGGAAAGGATTTCCACTAAGAGATAATCATAGTAGGACAATAGCAGAACTTTAGCCTGCTCACTGAACCACATTTAATGCAGTCTTTGTTCAATTTCTTCCTCACATAAACATCCCTAGACTGATAAAAAGGCCCACATAGCTGATTCAAAGCTGTGATGGAAACCACTGATACTAAGAGAGAGAAGAGGAAGATAAGGTTAATTGGACAAATGTAACTTCTTACTATAGTATGAGGAGAAAAATGTTTGGTGATTAAATTATATAGAGTATATGATGTAGCTTCAGAAAAGAACAGCAGTGGTCTATCATATAGCTTTACACAAAATGCATGAGTTCTGCTGAAAAGAGAACTGCAACTAATAATGATACATACATTCTTAATGTCCTGGTTAAATTCAACTTCCAAATACTTCATCACACATCAGCACTTAATGTGTATGTGTGTTCGTTTCTAAAGTGATACATATTATTACTATAAACCTCATGCAACACTGGGTAAAATGGAGCCTAATAATGATTTTGTTCTCTTGTTCATATTGTTACCCTCTATAAATAATAGAACATACTTTTACAAAAATACTTTAGCAGGTCAAAGAAAATCTCAAGACAATATATTAGAGGAAAAAATGTTGCTGTCAAACCTAAACTGAAATTACCTTTCTCTATTTCACATTTAAAAAGGTGATTCCATATTTGCACATTTTTAACATTTTGCATCTTATTGTGATTTTTAACTTCTGTCACTCCAATATAAATTGTTTTACATACATATAAACACACCATTTTAAAACTCACATATATGTATACACCTTTAGATACAAAATGATAACCTGCTGAGAATTGTCCTAGATTCTGCCTTGACTAATTATAACCCTGTTTTCTTTCAACATCTCTACTGGCCCTTTAATTTCAGGCATCAAGTTTGTAGTTTTATAAATTGTAATACTGTACTATTCAGGTTTATTGAGTCAGATATCCTTGAAAATATTTGATATTCATATCAGCATTCTCTATTATTAAATCATTCTGTATTTTTCTGTGTTAATAACAAAAGGTACATATTTATTTAATGGTCAGGCAATCAGCTATAGAATATGAAGCTACATGTTTTATTCAAGGTCCCTGTAGAAAGCAACGTGAGGATTATTTGGTCTATGAAGTTGCCTGCAGTTTTTCAGCTAACATGTTTGATTTCCCTTAACTGAAAGGATCTAAATGTTTTGATCACTAAATAAATGCATGCAACAAAATCTACACTGAAGTGTTCCACCAGAAACATTGTCAACGTATTCATTTATTCTTTCAATTTAATTCTCAGCTGTCTGTAGCTTTTTAAACACAGTAAATAGCACAGCTTTGTCTTTATGGTTTTATTGGGAAACCCTTGTTTAAGAGAGAAATACCTTGTTTAATGAACAAAATACCAGTGCTTCAAAATTGTTCAGTAAGTGCAATGCCTTCAAAAAAAAAAAAAAAAAAAAAAAAGGAGAGAGAGAGAGAAAGAAGAATTGTATTACAAAAAAGACAGTCTGCCTACTCACTCCAAATTTAATACTCAGGCTTTGTTTGTTTCTTTTGTAATCTTCTCATCTGCTTAGGATAGTCCTCCCCTTTCGATAAAACCTTTATCGAAGTTTTCAAAACAATGTTCTATTGCCAGAAGAAATTATCTTGTTTCTGTTGCATACATATTATTTAGTTTGTTTCTCTGTATCTGCCCACTCTAGTTTTGGGCAAAAACAAACTTCATTTGCTTATATGCTCCCTGCCTTATTTGATCAAATACTGTTCTGAAGCTGTTACTGAAAATCCCTGCTACATATATATAAAATTTCTGAAATCTCATTCCCCGTTATTAAAACAACAGCATACTGACAGAAATGAAGCATGTCTCTGACTAAACAGCCATTAAGTAAATGTTTGTAAAATTTTATTACAGTATATTAAGGTAATTTTAGTTCAAGACTTTCATAGAAAATAAAGCATATAAACAAAAGGTGAAAACAGAATCATTTGCATATTTTATAATGCATTTACCAATGATTTTGTTCCAGTTTTTCCTTACAATAATATTTAATTGCATATGACTTTAACTTTTTAATGAGATGCAGTAGCTTCCACTCTCATCTCTTAAATTAACCATGAGGACTATGAGAACTCCAAATAGTCCAATCTGAATTACCAAATGGAAAACAAATGATCATAATACTGTTTGCTTGGGAAATGAACAGTTGCATAAACCATCAAGTAGAAAAGCCATGCTCATTTTCAAAATATGAAGAAAAACAGGATGAATACTATGCAGAAGGAGCAGGTTTGGAAAAGTGAGTATTCCTTGAAAGCTTGTGTACAGTCTTAACTTTCAGCCGTCAACACTCATTTCACCCACTGGTAGTTCTGCTTCTTTTTTCAAGGTAAGTGGAGGTTGTCAACTTTTCAACTCTCTAACTGAAAGAATTTTCTCTTATTCATTACATTCTGGGAAAATCAGAATATTTGGCAGGTGAATTCCACTACAAAATGTGAATGATAATCTGCAGTGATCAAAGTCTTGCACCCTTACTTCAACGATCTTGTACTGGACAGAAAGAGATATTAGAGTGCAGCAGGATCAGAATATAAAAGGGTCTATACCCTTTAAAGTTAAAAACGATATAGGTCCTTTTGACTTTAGGATTTAGTTCTAGTTCCTAAGTCAGTAATATTTGAAAATCCTATTTTTTTTTTTTTTTTTTGACAATAAGAATTTGGATATTGATGAACTCAGATTCCTATAGCACAGGTATCTGTGCAAAAAAGTACAAGAAAAAAAAGTTCTCCATTTTTCAAAGGGAGAAGGGAAAGTGCAAGCATCATGAAATAGCTCAGGTAGTCAAAAAATACAAATTTCCTTTGGTATAATGGTATATGGTTAACGGTATAAAAATCCTTCTTTACTTTCTGAAATCTTTAAGTAAGTATTGAAAAATAACAAATCAAGACTTTTCCAAACAACAGACTGGCTGTACACTGCATTACTGAAAATAGATTTGATTTAGTTAGCTGAACATATTCAGTGTTTGATTGCCATAAAAAGGAACTCGACATCATCAGCAGTAGAGAAAAAGAAAAAAAAAAAAAAAAAAAAAAAGGAAAACGGGATACTAATTAGTAAGACATTCTAAAATGTGAAGTTACTGCAATTTTCTTTTTTCTTGTAAATCTTGAAGAATATTTCCCATTTATTAAAGACCTTTAAGAAAAATGAAGACCATATTTTTTCACAAGTTGGCTACTTTACATTTTATTATTACTATTAATAATATTGCACATATCTATATGATGCCAGAAGAAAGCATTTAAAATGCTGCTCTGAGTTTATATTTTGCAATTCTATATGTTAAAAGCCTCTTGTTTACATTCTGCATCTTTTATATGTAGACACATACACATGTGCACTTCACTTACCCAGTTCAAAAATCATATTCTTTACAGCATCCCACTTCTACAACTTCAGAAGTAAAATAAAGTAAGTTTTATATGAATATGCGACTTATATTATCGGAACATAAGGAAGAAATTGTCTTCAGCTACAATAACAACAAAGAAAAAATGTTCTCCGTTTCTTCCCACCAATCTCACTGTCAGATTTTACTTAAATCATTTAATTTATTAAAGTTAAAATAAAAATGGGAAGAATGCTTAGTGTCTACATATAGTAGTGGATAAAAGAGAGACATTCTTCTGTGTAATGAACTCTGCTAATTAAAAAAAAAAAAAAAAAAAAAAAGAGAGAGAGAGAGATATCCTAAGATATAAGTAAAAAGAAGAAAATAAAGATTGAAGGAATACACTTCTAAATGTCAAAGATTAATTACTGGAAGCTTTGGAGACCAGGAGAGGGTACTATCAGAAACTGCTTATTACTGTGGTTTTGCTTAAACACACACATATATAAACAGAATAGCTAGAAAAGCTCATAAATAGTGTAAAATACACCACGCTGATAATAATGGAGATCTGCATAACTACGTGCAATAAAATGTATTTCATTAAGTTTTTCAATTAATAAAGATTCATGGGCTTACTGAGGGGAGATTACTCCTTAACTTCTAAAGCTTTTGAGCTAGTACCCCAGACATAGAATAATTCACGTCTTCTGACCTTACTGTCATCTCAGAAAATAAGCTTTACCCTCAAATGTTTACTGTATACTTTAAAATCTCTTTTGGACGATGTTAACAACAACAGCAGATCATAGGAGTATTGAATGAAAAACTGAAGATAACTCCTGCTAAATTATCTGATTTATAAATAAACTTAAAAACAGAATGAAATTATTACTTGCATTGCCAAACACATCTTCAATAAGCCACAGTAAAGGGTTAACAAATAAGTAATCAGGGTTGTTGCTATATGCTCAGGTATTTTCTTGTCAAAGTTAAAGTGACTTGTGCTACAGAACACACACAAAAAAAGAGACAAAATCATGATGCTCAGTGATTGGTGAATTCCTGAAATGATAACAGGGGTCAAAGAAACTAAAAAGTCTGCATGCCATGCTGTTTGTGCCAAAAACAAAAGTTACTCTAATGCAGGTCAAGAGAAATTAGAAGGAACCATAAAGGGGAATTTACAGCATGAACTACAATTTGAAAAAGCAGAAGTGATTTATTGATAATATCTCTAAGACTTAAATGTTGTTCGTACGTAGCCTGTTTTGCAGAGGTGGCTTAGAGTAGCCGAAAGTCTGTTTTTGCATATGATTAAGATAAATAAATAAATAGCTTGTCAAATAAGATTAGTTTAAAATATTTTCCCAGAAGATGTACAGGCTTTGAAGAGGAATGGCAAAATGCTTTCTAAGTATGCACATTCATTCTGTGATTTACTTTTTTTTTTTTTTTTAATGAAATAATTTTTTGTAATTCAACCTGAATGAATTAACAGGTTAATAGTTTCACTAATTCACAAGATGTATGTCACAGCACAACATTATTTTAAGTCCTAAGGTGAGCAGATTTTGCTGTGAGTAATCTGAACAGTGCTGAATATAAAATCACAAGAACAAGTACATTTTATATATTTATCGGTAGCTGTCAATTAACAAGGCTTCAAAAGCCTAGAAAGACTGTGACAACTAATATGAACACAAATAGGCCAAGTAACACAAATTTGAAGTTTGAAACACATTAGGATTGTTTCTTTCCTTACAAAGAAAGCAAATACTGAACAGCCACAAGTGATACAGCATTCATTTTATGACTGAACCACAGTGAATCTTACAGATAAAATTGTAGCGTTTTCTAAGGCAACGAAAAAAGCAGTGCACTATGCCACATCCTGCAATCCCTGAAAATAAATTGCAGCTTAACATTAATGAACCAGATTGTTTAAAATCCATTGGAAATGCAAGCACAGTACTCTAGCCCTGCTAAGCCATTCTGCGTTACAGACACCTTTACACATTAGAAAATATGCTGTAAGTACAGACTAAAATCTACAGTCCCAAAGCCAATTTACTAATAAAAGATTGACATGGAGAGAGACACTACCTACCCACAAATACATCATCATCTTGAAAGAAATCAAGGGCTCTGTCAGCAAACAGAAGTCTCCTTACTTCAAGTATGTCTGGAAGGAAAACTGAAAACAGTGTAGAAAATCTTGCCTTTTTCTGTCAAGTCCTCACAGTTCTCTTCTTATACAAGGATTTTTTTTTTTTTTTTTTTTTTTTTTTTTAGTTTGTTTATGAGAATAGCATTCGTTCAGTGGCTCTTTTTGTGTGTGAAGTGACTTGCTTCAGGCTGTCTTTTTTCTTCCCTTTTCCTCCCTAACTCAGTCTTTCCTTTCTTTACTGTCAGGCTTGCTTAGGTAACAATTCTTGGTGTATCTATTTAATTAGCAGGTCCGTGCACTAGCCAACTACCTTGGAGAGAAAAAATAAATAAAAAAGGAGAGAAAGAAAGAAAAAGAATAAATAAATAAATAAATACATAAATGGAAATATACCACTTGCTGATTGCTATGGGATCTACAGACGCCCCCTCTGTAGGAATTTATAGGAGGATTTCTAAGACGTCTTAAAGGAAAAAAAATCATCAGAGAATAGCAAGTGACTCCAGTGGCACTCAAGCCATTACCTCTCCTTGCTAAAGGACCCAGTTCACAAATCCTGCATTTGAGAAATTTCTAAACTCAAAGCAAAGCTCCTACAGAAAAGAAAGGAACATGTACTGCACCCTGCTTCTCCTTTATCTCTTTAAATGTACTTCAGATAAAAGCTGCATCCAGTCAGGTCAAGGCCTTTCCCAATCTTATTACTCTAACACAAGTGTGTTCAGCATACTTTTCTACAGCCATCTACTGACTTCACAGTGTTATTGCTGCTGCTGTTAGTCCTGCTAGATAAATGCCAGTATGAGGAGCAGAGAAATACAAACAGTAAACTAGATGATAGTAAAAGTGTTCGCGCTAATTTGATTCTTTTTTTGTGTGTGTGTTTGTTTGTTTTGTTTGTTTTTTCCAAATATATGTATTTTTAAATAAAAAATAGAATTTAAATTAGAATTAAGTGATATTTAAGAGAGACTAATAAATAAAACTGGATTTGTTGGTAATTTTTTATTTTTGAGTTGAAGGTTCTTTATGCAAAATGAATGAGCAGGCAAGAGATTTGAGGTTTTTTGATTGCGGCTTAGACATTTATCGTATGCAACAAGCAAATATACTTAAGTCATTTAACCTGCCTCATTGTAACGCATGTCACATTTAGTAAATTGCTAAACAGCATCTGCAGGTGAGTGACAATTTTACAATGTAAATCAGAGAAACCTTGGTCACTTTTTAGACTATATTATTTGTCTTGAAAATCATCCCTGACCTTGTGAACTGGCAGCATACCAGGCTGCTACCATAATATGCTTTGGGTATTGATGTAGAAAGATACAAACACAGCCTGTCTACTAAGTGCATCAACTACTACAGTACATATGGGATAACTATAAATCAATGAATAAATTAAAGAAAAAAAAAAAAAAAAAAAAAAAGGAGGTATAAACATGGCCATGGGAATGAGATTAAACATAACTTTTATTTTTGTGTTTGATTACTTATTCATTCTCTTTGATCATGGACTGCGCACCCTTCAGACAAAAATTGTCATTTTTTAACTAAAGATTCCAGTCAAATTACATATTCAGCCTAACCATACAAGGTAAAATGTCACCTAAATAATTAAAATGCATTAGCTAAATTGCATAATTATTCACTGCACCAGGGTAGGTGGCAAATGGATAGGCACCTGCTGAAACAGCCTATAACAAGGAGACATAATGGCAAAGCAAGATTTGGGGGTAGGAAACTAAAATCCACACTGTTATAGAAACAATTATCAGGAAGAGTTTTAAAGACTCCTTCCTCTGGGGTGAATACAAAACAAAAATAACTGCTCTGCCACTAACATTTCAAAGCTGATTTAAGATAGAAAAAATGAAACAATGATTTCAAGTAACACTTCATTCTAAGATGCATACAGACATCTGTTAATACGGATATACAGATACATACATACACACAGATTATTTAGATCCACTACACACTGCGTGTTATATGAGGGAAAAATGATGTTGCCTGCCTTAGTGGAAACAGAAGAGAAAGATTTAATTTACCATTTACTAAAGTGATAACTTTTAAAGTCATGTGCAAGGACAATATAATCTTATATAAGTTTAGTATAATTTCATAAAGTAAAGCCACTTACTTCACAATAGCAGTTTTCAAAGAAAAAGAACAGCATTCTCCTTTGGTGTACAATTTCCTGTTGTTTAAATTATCACCCAATTGAACCACCAACATTCAACAATCTAACGGGCCTAACCTGGTCACCTTTAAGCTGCACACTTCACCTCATTTTGTCTACTGTACAGTGCACTGTGTTCTTCTGTATTCAATTACACTGTAATAAACTTGAAATATCACATTAGAATGAATTAGATTATATTGGTTAAGCTGAAAATACATTTTCTGATAATGTATCTGCACATCTGCCAGACAGCAGTTCTTTCAGATCTGTGCATCTCAACTGAACACACGAGGCTTGAGAATTTTCAAAGACTGGTTAAAAATTTTATTAATATGATAAAAGACTGTGCACAGCTATTGCCTATAAATCAATTTTATATCAAAATTTCCCTGGTTTTGAGCATAAGCAGCATATAAAATTTTAGTGAACTGTGTCCCAAGGCTCTCAACTAATCTTTCTGTATTCTAAATTCTGTTCATTATTAAATTGGTTACTCAATCAATTCTTCATATCTTATTCCTTCAAACAAGTGGAACAATTCTAATGCTGCTACACAAAATGATCACTTAAAGTGTTTTATTTTTAGTTATTATTAAATGCTTTGTTCATCAGAGTAGCTCTAGTTTCTGCAAAAGTAGAGAAACATGGCCAAAAGAAGATTGAAAACAGAGGTGTATTACCCTACCTTTTTTTTTTTTTTTTTAACCTATCACTGAAGTTTAAACCAAAGCCTGTTTCCTTAGCTTTTATTTCCTAAATTTTAGTTCCTAAATGTTCTGCATCTGTAAGCAACGTCAAGAAAGTAAATAGAAGGTACTGACAATGGTCATTTTAACAAAGGCTGGGCCAAAGGAGCTGACCTTGGGTTCAGGTCAAAGGCTGTTAAAATTAATGAGAATTTTGTTGTTCTCTTAAAGAACAGGCAATCAGAAACTCCATTCCAAATATAATTATCTGTTATTTGCTGCCAAATGATGGCCAGTACCAAAAACTTTTATATGATGCTGTTCTGTAGGGGCAATGACAAGTATTTTAGCTGCAGAGCATGGCATTGCTGTACCAGCTCATACCACAGCCTTAAACTTCACCAATTCAGCTCTTTCCATCAAATAGAATATAACATATTTTGGCTGTGGGATGAAAAGGGATTGCTGAATCATTAAGGGTAGTTAAAAATTAGTTGATAGTAGCAAAAATGAAATAATAAATGATAATTGTGTAACCATAATTAATCAAGATTAATTACATATGATCAGCACATTCTTGCTGGCACCTAAACAGCTCAGATATTTTTTAAAAAAATCAAGCTCTAGATATTAAGAGTTCCATTACATTATTAAAGGGGCATAATTCATGATCATATCTTGGCATATTTATTAATGACAGAGAAGATTGTGAATAGCATCCATATTGCTATTCACTGCATTAAAAGATAAGAAAATGCAGACTAAGTTTCTCATCTTGAAGAGAATGTAAGATTCCCTAGAACTGCAAGAATATTCAATAAATAGCAGTGCTAGGTGGTACAATTCTTGTTTTGCTAGGTACTTTATAAACATATAGAAAAATACTGAAATTGTGTATTTGGTCCACTGATTGCCATGACAAAACCTCCATTGACTGTAATGAGTCCTCCTTTTCAACTAAGGTCTCAGTATCTTAGAATTTAAACCAGAAGGTTTTACCTGTTTGTTTTTTCAATAATATAAAACAAAAACTGTTTCATAAATGAATGTCAGAGAGAGGGAACATGATGGCAATGATTATACTGATATTATGGGAGATTAACTTTTTTTTTTTTATTTAGGCTTCTCCCTCAGGAAAATATATCAACCAGGTACATGATATATGAGGTGCAACAGCTCTAAAATCTCACATAATTTATACAAAGTACTGAAAATAATCTGAAACATTTAGAAAGCTAGAAGTATTTATATTTATGATTATTTTCCACACCTTACAGCTTCATCTATCATGATGATTTATGAAATGAAAACCCACAAAAGTTTAGGAGGTGTGGTGACAAAATAAAACAAGCCCTTAATCCACTCTTAATGCACTGCAAATTGAAGGGGTTTGCTGCTGCTGCTGCTGCTGCTGCTGCTGCTGCTTTTTCAGCTCTTACTTTCCGGATTTCAGCATAACAGTAGAAGAATAATTGAAGTGCAACCTCAAGTGTAGTTTAATTGGTTTATAAACTCTCTGTTCTGTGTTCTCAATGCACATAACTTTTTTTCCTTATTCAATTAATTTCTATTACTTTAGCACTTTCACAGCTTTTGAGGCAATAAATTGGCTTCTGTGTATATTTGCTGTACAGCAAGGTCAGGATATGGTCCCAGGAGAACCTGAGGAGTAGCAGCCAACAATCTGGTCCCAATCAAGAGTTCTCATAACCTCTCCTGTTTTTAAGCTGACTCCAGCTTTGGTCCTGGGTAGGGACAGGTTCACTATAAGATGATGGACTTGATCTTATTTGGAAAAAGGTCTATGAAATAAGTGTTTATAAAATAATTTCCCAGAGAACAGATACAAGGACACCTGGATCATAATTTACTGTCTATTAGAAATTAGTTTTTTAACTAAGTTCTAAAAACATCAACTAAGTTGATGTTTTTTTCTCAAACTTCTTTCTCCTAGAGACCTTCCAGGTTTTTTTCCAAATCTCTGTTATGTGTTTAGAGATTACACTTAAGCACATAAAAAAGAAACAAGGCTGTTTCAGAGTGTAATCATTCAAACTTGAACAAAGCAAGTTGGATATCAAATACTGAGTGCTGATAACAAGTGGCTCTCAATCCATCTATTCACTGAGAACTTACACTCATCAACATATGTTGGATAAAACTGAATGAATTAATTAAATAACTCATGACACTCTTGAGAAGAAAAAGAAGCTAATGTCATTGGATACATTAAATCCCTGCAAATGTTTGCTCAGCTCTACTCAGCATCATTCCCATAAAATTTTTGATTCAAGAGAACACAGAGAAGACTTACAGTCTTACAGTAATAATGCATTTTTTAAAATCCAGTACAGAGTATTTTATCTTCACAGTAGGCTTCATCATTATATTATCTTTAAGACAAGCTAACCTGAAACCAACTACTGCTAATTATTATGTGTTTAATGAAATACAGAAAGATAATGAAATACGGAAAGATTCTCTCTTCAAGATACTACAGTCAAATTTGCTTTAGGTAAAGATCTTCTACCAAATAGTAAAGCCAGCAAGACCAATCTTCAGCTGGCTTCAGAAGCATAAATCAGTTCACAACAGCTGATGTAGGGATCTGAAATTAAAAATAAAAAACAAGCAAAAAAGAAACCACAACAACAACAAAAAACCCTTGCCTCTGCACAATATATTAACACAAGTTTATGTCCATGACTTTTTAAAGTAACTATGCCTTTCCTAAAGTGTGATTTGATAATCATCAGTAATACGATAAAAGGTTGCTATTACCAGTGACTTAAGTAGTACTTCCCTGTAATTTTCAGTTTATGAGTTTATAAATTGCTTTGTTATTTAGTGCAGGCTCCTTAAACCCTGAAGTCTTTATGCACTGGATGATAACAAATGGATCAGTTTTATCACTTATAATAGTTCAGTAAATCATGAAGCAGCCTACCTTTCAGCAAAGCCATTGTACAGAACTCATCACAGTAAACTTATCAGTTCTTATTTCTAACTATTTATCTAACAAAACAAATTCATGCTACATCTCATTGACCATTGACACACTTGTTGTTTTTTGTTTGTTTTTAACAAGTTAAGAACACTCTCTCAGCTGAGGGCTCTGTCACTGTTTTGATTCAGTGCACTGTGCACAGTCGCAGAGCCATTTGTGCTCAGACCACACCTCTTCCTCAGCAGTAGTACTATTACAACCATGAGAATAAGGAGAAAATCTACTTCTCTGCAACCTCAAGTCTTGTCCTCTTGGGAACAATGCCACAACTGGGCATATAATTAGGCTGCCCAGGATCTCCACCGTTTTCCTCACAATATCAGAAAGACCTCTACCAACAACATCCTGGTAAAGGCAGGTATCGCTCACCTCCATGCACGTAAAGTACAGTTGGTGCCAACCTTTGCCCCTGGCTTTTTGGAGTGCTGCAGAAGGGGTGCTCTTCCTGAACCCAGTGCGGGGCATGAGAATGCTCCCAGAGACCAGCATGGAGAGTGCAGCCAAGTGCAGAGGGGCCAGCATGTGAAAAGCCCCAACAGGAGCCAGTGTTTTGGCTGTTGTCACAGAGTCAGGAAAAGCTTACGTATATCCACATGGGGAAAGGTGGCAGACAGAGTCTGAACCTTGCTGTTTAAATTTTTGGTCTGGTCCATGTGTGTGAGATTGGAAGTTAGAGGATCTGATCCCAGTTGATCTTTTTGTGCCTTTCACAGCTTGCATTACTCAGCAAAGACTGGTATCAGGAGGCAAGAGCCTTCAGCAACCACTGCACAAACCCAGTAGAGATTCCTGGTCAGTGGAGACTGGGCAGCCTCTGCCATCATTGCTGAAAGCCTTTCCTTTCCCAGCCACAACAGAGCCATTGCCTTTGCCAAGGCAAAGCATATAGGAACTTTGCTTTACTTCTGACAGGCTGATACAGATTTACACAGCTACTTCCTCAAACATATTAACTACAATGCAATTATACATGGTGCTACACCAAACTTTGGACTTCCCCTTGCTTCCTCCTCAAGAAAACCAGGAGAAACTGGCTTGTGTGCATAAATGAGAACCAGAATAAGGAGGAGATGGATTCAAAAAGACATTTTAGAGTCAAACAAGTTGACATGGGAGACTTTATTTTAGAAATAGAAGGGGGTAGAAAGGAGTAGAAAGGACAAAACTAAAATACATGGACATCCAGAGAATAAATGAGGAAGAGAAAAGAAACAACAGAATAGAATTCAGATATATGTGGAAATAGAAAAATATTATGCTAACTGCACTAGCCACTCCCAATAAATTACCAGGAACAGGACTGAGTTAACTCAAGAAACAAAACAACTGAATGTCATTTTAACCTGATGATTCCTGATTTCTCATGAAAGATAATTTTTGTATATCACATCATTATTGAAAAAAAATAAATAAAAATAAATAAATAAAAAACACCTACTTGTGCAATTGCTAGGCTACTTTTGACATGAGTAGGCATGTCAATCTGTGCAATCCCCCACAGATTCTTTACCCTGAACTCTCCAATAACATGCACAGTCAAAGTGATGGTCTGGCATTGGAATAGGTCTGGGAAGTAGCTGGCTTAAAAAAATCTTCTTTTGGTGTATTGTTTGACATTCTTATTCCTCTTTCTCCTGGAAATCAGAGACAGCTCGAGGAGCTACTAATGATACCATCACATTGAGAGAAGGAAGTTGTAATGGTGTTCTTTAATAAATGAATGCTTCTTTGGCTGCCTTCCCGACCACTGAAACACTTTGTGCATATTTGTCTGCCTTTCATTTTGTGTCTTGTAGGACTCTCTCCATCATCTTTATGTTACCATATATTCTTCATAGGCCTTTTTTTTTTTTTTTTTTTTTTTGAGATTCACCAAACATTTCCCTTTAATAGTACTCAGACTGTGTTTTTCCATAAACTGTTGACATTTTGACATTTACTGGAACCAAATGGCTCTCCTGATTTTCAGTAATGCTTTCAAAGGATTTTTAGATCACTTCAAATATATTGGGAAATTTCTGCCCATCAGTCTAAATGGTGTGAAAGAGTCCACAATTGAGACACAATGAGGCAAAGAGTGCTGTTGGAAGTCTGGCAGAAGGAATGTCTCCCTGCCACCTCAGAGTTTAACACGTAGAATGGATCTACACGCAGTTGTCCACAGTCTGTTCTTGTTCACACCGATTCCTTAAAAGTATGGACTCTCATCTCTGGATTTGTAATTTTTAAATTTGTTTTTAAATATTTAAAATTGTTTTTGAAGAACACATGTTTATAAAAGAAAATTAAGTACAACTACCTCTAAAAAGAAGTATTTGTATTTACAGGAGTGCTGTATAGTTCAGTAGCTATAAAAACACACGGCAGGTAAATGCACACAACATTGCTCCAAGGATCACACTGACACAACAGAATTCTGTATTGCTTCCCCCATGGTTGCAGCAGATGGCAACCAGATCACTATATCTCTCCAATATTTCAATAATAGTAACAAAACCTCTTCCCAGTCTTCAGCATACTGGGAGTATGCACCTCATTGCAAAAGGCCAAGCAGAACCTTAAAATTTACAATACTTTTGCCTATATGTATGAAGCATTATAAAACAGGTCAGCCCTCTAATTCTCTACCCACTTGCACAGCCACTGAAAGACCAAGAAACTAGACAGGAAGCAAACACACATGTACGTCAGTCTACCCATACATAGCCTTCTGGTCCTATCAGAAATGTCAGTCAATAATGTGAAATTAGATTCCCTGCACACACACTATCACTGTTTAGAGTTCATTTACCATACTGTTCTTTTGTCTGAAATCAAAGTACTCATCCTATTCTCTTTACATTTATAGCCATTTCTTTCAGTTATTCTGCTGGCTATACATTAGGAATGCCATGCTTACACCAGACACTCTCTATTAGGAGGGATCCAGCTTGTACACTAAATATTTAATTTGTGTTCCAAGATGCTTTGAATCTATGTATTTCCTAGTCTCCTAAGGGGTTCATGGTTCACATCCACTGGATACTTTTTCCCCAGCAACAAAACCTAAAAGTACCTAATTCCAACAGCAAATGCGCATGAACCTACATTGAAACCAAACAAAATGAAGAAAATTGCATCTTACTCTGAAGACAATGAAATTCTGGAAATATAATCTCACTCTCAGTTCAAGATATAGATCCTTTCTTAATAAAATGGTAGTTTAGATGGAAATACTTGCTTTTGAGTATGTGCGAAAATTGAGATGATCTTCTTTCCCCAGGAGGGAAATTCTCCAGCAGTGTCACAAGGAGTGATTGCTCTTCACAGTACCATGACATCTCTCATTATCTCAGACAAATCACTAACACAGTGGCAACTTTTGATGCAGCCTGAGATTATTCCACAGTTCTGAAGCATTCCCCATGACAAAAGGTTGTTGACACTTTGTTTGACTTGGACTGAAGGAGGGCACCAGCAAGTGGCAGAGCAAACATCTCCAGCTTTTGTCTTCAAAGAAAACTGTGCACATAAGAAAAAGGAACAGCATCTCTATGACCACAGCCTTAGGTAACAATACCCCTGTTTTCTCTAGTACTACATTAGTCTCAGTTGGGATCCACACACAAAGTAAACTGCAAAATGCTGATCGAGGCAGCACAGGTTCTTACTGCTTTTCACAGAGCGGGACTTAACTTTTACAAAGTGATCATTGCAAATAAACAATATTGCATCATTTCAAAAAATACTTCTTTTGGCATACAAAATTGAATGTGTTAATATGGAAAAGCTGCAAAGAACATCAATAAACACGTGTAGCAAAGCACATGTTACGTACAGAGCAAAGTGAAGTAGCAAGACTTTTTTCCATTATTACCTACACTTCCGGCAAAGGATTTCTGAGTGAGTAGAGCTCATTAATGCAGTTCTTCACAGGCAGAGAGACTCCAGCACTGCAGCACCAGACTGCACAAAAGCCCACATGGCCACCCTGTGGTGATATTCTGCCTTGTTTTACTCTGAGCATTAAACTCAGATGCTGGCTGTGTCAGATCCTGTCCCAGAGATGTGTTTCCACATTAGCTAAATGTTCTGAATTTAGGTCTTCCATGATTACAGAAGTTGCAAATTCAAAAATGCAATTCAGAGAGCATGAACACCTATTTAGAACCAGCGAATCAGAGAACCACAGTATGGTTTGTGTTGGAAACGACCTTTTAAGATCACCCAGCTCCAATCCTCCTTGCTGTGGGCAGGGATGTTTTCCCCTACATTAGCTTGCTAACAGATTAAGCATTTACAGAAGTGTTAATAAGATAGTTTTCAATAACTTTTTTGCTTTTACAATTTCATCCATTTTATTATTGTATTTTGTGTTATTTATGGTGTGTTATTGAGGGTTTGTTCGAAAAGAACTAACACCACCTCTGCTGACTGATTTTATTAAAGATTCTCAGATGCTTCTGTTATTATAGGCCTTTGACTTTTGTGAAGAGCCCCTTTTCATAGCAGGAGTCTTCACGCTTCTCGTTAAAACTTTCATACTATTCAATTTTTTTCTCCCCCCTCACTGAGGTGTGGAACTTCTGGAGGAGACTTTTCAGTGTCTTCAGGAGCACAAAAGCAGTAGCAGAGAAGAAGTGGAAGATCTAACTGGCTCAATGAAGAATTTATCACAGGAGCATTTTAGTAGAATTTGTAATGATTTGTATCAGCCTTTTGAACTGCCTGCTGTTCACTGATTCATGAGCACTACGGACCTTTCATGTCAACTCTGGTTCCAGCGACATAAATCATTTCTAGTCTATAGACTGATTTTCCAGTATTAAAAAAGAACTATGAGCAAACTTCTGTGAATACTAATAAATCCAATGTTTTTCATATCGTTATATAATTGGTATTTTGTAAGTCACTGACTCTAAAATTGTAACATGACTTCTGATAATAAAATGGGACCCTAGTACTGTTTTGTGCGATCTAGGCTAAGTCCCTAATACCTTTCCAAAACAAGCAATCAGTGAAAAAACAGTTTTGGCTTTTTCAGGTCAGTCAGAGGTATCATAATTTTAATGTACTGAATAGATTATGGAAACTATTCTTGTTTTTGCAGCCATTAAATCTGAAAATTGCAAAGTCAACATTGCTTACTGTTTTCAAAATAGAAAGAACAACCTTTTAAAAGGTCTCATTACAGAATATGCTGTCAGAATTTTTCTGGGGCACTACGGCAATAACACATGCAAAGTCTTGAGAGTTTTCATTAAAAAGAATTGAAAAAACAGCTATGGTATTAAGAAAATAATGAAAGATGAGAGTGGGAGAGAGAGAAATAGAGATAGCCCCAAATTTGGATTTTTTCCAGCACATGCAACTTTTAGATGCATATGTCTATGTACAAAAACCTGTGCCTGGAATTATTAGTTAGCAGATGTGTTTACAACACCTCCATGCTAAGTAGCAAACAGTTAGTTATTCAGATCACAAACTGTTAAATACAGTTGTATACAGCTTGCAATTATCTGATCATTAAAACTGTGGGAATAAAAGGAGAAATTACATTAATCTACCTTAAAATTTCCATGCCATTGTCTTAAGTAAAAATGTGCACCAGAAATCAAGGATGTATCTGAACCTTAAACTTTTTGGGGTAATGAAGGTATTTTACTTTGTGCTTGTGAAGTGCCTGCAATGTATATGCTATATAAATGGTTTTTAACAATGACGCAAACAGCTGTAGAAAGCAATAGTTTCAAGAGGGGCAAGAAAAGGAGAAATGAGCTGATATGTGTTACATAGTGCGTAGGGAAAACCAACCAGAGAAAATTACTAAATCAAGGTAATGAAAACTATTATTTGCTCTTTGGAAGGCAGTTGCTGTCTTTCAGTATTGCACTGACTGAAATCTTAGGAATCCAAAGGAAGAAACAACCACTGCAAGAAAAATAATGTTGCAGGCTGCCCCAGGGAAGCTATGAGCATGGTGTCTCTCTGGTTTTGCCCATGACCTACGGATAACAGTCTACGTGGCATTTGATTACATATTTAGACATCTTTAGCCATCCCCTCCAAAAGGATATAAATTTCCAGTATTAGTGCAACATGAAAGATGCCAGTGATGTAATGTACTTAGATTTTCTACCTCCCTCCCCACTGCCAAAGCCACACTCTCCTTAAAGATAACACAGGTGAGCAAAGCTTCAAAATAGACAGCAGTGAAGAGATGTGGTGGAAAAAAACATTCCTAAATCAAGGTCAGCTTGGGGGGGGGGGGGTGAGAAAGAACAAAGAATGTTTCAAATCAGCAAAGCATTTTTACCTTCCTCAGCTTCCTGGTTTATAACTTGGATCTTCTAGATATCATGCTACAAGTATAAAAATACACACTCACTATCTCTTCATCTGGAGTGTAAAGGAGATTATATTAATAATAATAATAATAATAATAAAATGAAGGCTCTACTAGGGCCATGCATGGATACTGTAATCTTTACCAGCAATCTTTACCATTTATTTTGCTCATCCTTTTCCACTCTGTTCTTTCTCAACACTACGGAGAACATATTTTCCAAAATTTGTACTGATTTCTTAAAAAAAAAAAAAAAAAAAAAAAGTACTGCAAATAACTCGCCCAAGCGATCAACCCTGCTCTAATTTATATTGAATTGAATTGATATTTTGGCAGTTATCTTTTCACAGTTTCTCTGTTCAGGAAGAATAAAATGAATTTTAGAATTACTTCACCTATTCTGCTTACAAGCATTTATGTACTTTCTCCAAAGTCAATATTGAAAGTAGCATTAAAAGATTTAGATACTGATTCCATACCTAAAGTTACATTATATTTTTTTGTAATGCAAATTTATAATAGAACAGGAGGTGAAGTTGGTTTCAGATACTTGAAGGAGGAAAAAAAAAAAAAAAAGTATGGTAAAGTTTTCCATACAATTTTAA
This sequence comes from Nettapus auritus, assembly GCA_011076525.1. NCBI lineage: Eukaryota > Metazoa > Chordata > Aves > Anseriformes > Anatidae > Nettapus > Nettapus auritus. The sequence goes on from CM021778.1 coordinate 14,650,649, forward strand.
AGTTGTAAAAGCATTATGAATATGCTTAGGAATTGAAACCACTGTGTTTTGCAAAGTTCTATGTAAAGGAAAATCTCTGTTATTCTGACTATAGCAGTAGTTGTCCTATTGCTGTGCTACTAGTCTTTATCGTTCAGACTGGTTATTTACAAAAGTTTTATACTATCTCTAGTGGCGATCCAAAACCTTTTAGTGCTGTTATAAATGGCGGTATTTGGACCTTTGCAAAATAGACCAGAAGTTTATTAGTTTGAGAGTTCTTATTCTCATTCCTCTTCAAAAGAGAAACAGGAAAGAACAAGACAGTTGAATAAAACAATAAATGACCTAATCTGGGGTTAAAAACTTTAACAGAATTGTTCCTCTTCCTTTAACATAATCAGCATTTTTCACAGGCTTAAATCCAAATAAAAATAAAAGAAATATACAAATTATTTTTCTGAATATGAAATCCCAACCAAACCCAATATGCAGAGACCTATTCCTTACTTCATGGTCTCACTAAGGACATTTTGAAGATGTTTTGTAGGCCACATCATTGAATTTATTTTAGAAAGGAAGAATTTTTCTCAAATTTCACATACTTTTTCACCTATCTTCTGCTTATTATTCCCTTTTATCTCTAGGGATACTATGGTATCTAAAACACAACAACTTTCTCAAAGATATCCAACAGATAGAGCAGGGGAGTCACCCCATTTCAGTGACAGAGACTGGGGATTTTAGGATGGTGATTTGCAGGGATTTCATCATCAGTTCCTTAAGGCTGTTATATTTATTTTTAATTTTTGGTTTGACTTCGGAGACTTTTTTCTCAGTACTGATGTTATTGTCATGCATTGCTCTGGTGATTAACTGCCTTAGTAACTTGACAGACAAACTTTTCCATATGCAGTAGAGATAAATCCATTCCGAAAAAAATCCATCTGCTCTGTATTTTGGGAGACATCATCACGGCTTTATACACCAGCAGTAGGAGAGACCTTTTTTTTTCCCCAGGTACAAATGAGACATGTCTTCTCATAGTATTCTTATTTGCACTAGCATTTCTCTACCTCTTTAGTTGTTGTTGTTGTTGTTTGCTGTTGTCAATTTCACTTAAATAACTAAAACATATTTTTAAAATGTGAAGGTAATTAAAACTAATAACTCCATAATATTTTTTCAACATGTACATGCCTATTTACTTTCATATAACTTTTATTTTAACCTCATTTAAATGAAGAGGACAACTAAAGGGGTAAAAACAATTCCAATGTGAAAAACAAGGACAGATTATGACCTTCTTATTTATTTATTTATTATTAACTTTTTTCCAAAGCTAGGTAGCTGTTTCTCAGCATTGCAGAGAGGTGGGATTCCATGCAATTTATACACCTATTCTGGACACAAGGATATCTTGTGGGAGTTTACATAAGTTTAAAATACTGAAGACACAATGCAGGCTTTGTGGTTAAAACATACCAGTTTCCAAAATGATCGGGCTCTTGCAGTGCAGGTCACACTGTCCAGGATTGTCCTTCACTAGGATACATCAGAAAGCATCAAACAGCTCTATGTAGCAGAGGTGTTTGCTGATATTACTATTGCAACTGCCTCTGCAAACATAGTGAAAAGTGCAAAACTGTTGGCTAACATAATTTTGTCCAAAGTTTTGTTGTAAGGCTTTGCTAAAAAGAGAAAAAATAGTAATTGTTTTTTTTTTTTCTTTAGGATATGTTCTTGCTTCAATTAAAATTAAAATAAAAGCATTTTGAAAATTCTTTACTATCTTTATCTTCTAAAAATAGAAATAGTACTCTGCTTCAGTCAAAAAGTTCATAATGGTTAACTTGATAAACAATTGATTTTTGCTTGTTTAACTTTTTCTTTTGGAGTACCTTATTTTTTATTTCTCTATCCTGCTTCCTGGATATTATGTACTGTTGCTTGGGATTCTGTTCTAAGAAAATCATTTCTGTTGAACACACAGAAAGACTTGGCTTTCAGTGTGACTTGCGATTTTGCTGTGAAATAGAACAACAAAACACAATTACTGCCCAGGTTCTCTTACTTTAAAAAAAAATCAGGGAACTAAGAACAAGTATGCAGTTCTTGCAAAATGCTGGCATATCAGAAGCCAAGAATTCACTTTTTATATAGTCAGTGTTGGATATATACTCTGTCAAATGTCAACTACAAGTCTGAATGGTTGGATTTGTAAACTATATTATATATATATATAATATAGGTGTTTGTGCCTGTGGGTACATACAGCGTGTGTTCCTTTTTTTTTTTTTTTTTTTTTTTTTTGGATTAATATAATCTTGCAATTTTGCTGCTTTGAAAGAATTTGGCAACTGCTTGAAAAGCGTAATTAAATACTTCAGTAGAGAAGTAATCTGATTTTAAAGAAGGTGTAGAAAGATTTCACAGAACATAAAAAGACGACAGATATCATCAATACTAGAACATGATACTAACCCTAATACCAATACCATACTAATATAAATATATGTCAAGAAAGGTAAAAAAATAATGAAAAATTGTGTAGTGCTCAGTGCTGTTTATCCTTTTTTTTTTTTTTTTTCTAAGATGACCTCTTAGATTCATCCAGAATTTATATGGGCTCTTTGTTTGTGTTCAACAGGAGCATAACTCAGGTTTAACTCTTGCTTATGATACCCTACAAATACATACTAATCAAGGAGCTCTGAACTATACAGTATTGACATATTACAGTCATCAAGCCAAGTGGTTTACAGGACATATTTGGACTGCGGATATATTTCAACAAGTTTTGCAAGAAAACTTAAGTAATTCTGATAGGCAAGTCTCTCGATCTCTTAATAAAATGGATGAAGTTTGAGTCCTTTGGAATATGTAAATACTTCATCTTGAGCTCATCAGACACCAAAACAAAAGCAGAAAATGAACCACTGGTTTTCTAAATGGCATTCCATCAATAGCAGAGACAAGAGAAATAATTAAAAGCTTTGTTACTATTTCTTAAGTAAGTTTAAAAAACAAGCAAACAACAACAACAAAAACACCTGAGTTGACTTGTAGCATCATTATGTTTCAAAGCAAAGTGCTGCAAATGATTATTCTCGTGATCAAAGGACCATATTATTAGCAGTTAGTATTTTAAGAGTATAACAGCACAGTGAAAGGGCATGTCACTTTAAAGATGAATCGTAACAGACTTCAGTACCCAGTCATTCTTATTTTTCGATAGTGACCATGGTTATTAAACAACAAACTGGAGTTCTGTCTTATCTTAAGGAAGCTACTATTTTGGGGAAAGCTCCTAAAAAAGTATAACAAAAAACACCAGCAAGTAGTTGTGCTACATTAGCAAAATATGACTGAAATTGTATTTTATCTCAGTGGCCTTTTTCTGCCTGCAATAATTCCAAATTAGATGAAAATTTAAAAGAGGTCACACCCCCTACAATCAATTCCCCCCCCCCCAAAAAAAAACAAACAAACAACAAAACTTTTATTCTTCTTTATACTTCTTTAGATTTTTTGTTTGTTTGTTTGTTTGTTTTTTTTTGTACCTAAAATATCTCACGTTACTCTTTATGGAACCACTGGGAATGCAGGCCATAAGTAAGACTACTCCAATTTCATTCTGTGTCAATGTGTAATACAGACCAGGAACCAGAAATAAAATAAAAATCTCACCTACCTGTATTTTACCATACACCTACATGGATGATGACATATATACCTCACTGCAAGAATCTCTGTAGAAGTTAAAGGATCATTTTGAATCACTTGCCTATCATGTCTGATGCAGCATAAGCTATGTGAATTTTAACAAAAGGATGGCTAATTAACACACATCAGATTAATCCACCTCTATTCTAGCATATTCTAGCTTTTCCTCTTTTAGCCCTTTTTCCTTTTAAGAGAGAAATGTATAAGATTGGGTAGTTCCAGATTACTCTTCCAGGTAAAATGTACAAACATTGTTTGTGGATGCATATCAAGAGATTATCAGAAGGAAAAGAAAATGAACAAGATTATTGTTAATGATCAGAACTAGTTGCCCAGTTTGCAGAAATGCTATGAATTACTCCATTGCTTTCTGGTAACAAGACAAGACACCATTGACTCATAGAACAGATTTAAATACCTGCTCTTTTCACTGATTCAGTATGGGATAAGGTAGAGGTAGTAAACACTGGTTCTATGGCTGACCACCACACAACTTCTGCTTTTCTGTCACCATATAAAATTACTTCAGTAAGTGCTCAAAAATAACATCTTCACAAATCACTTCCAACCTGATCCTCTTGCCTTCTCCAGTTGTTTTGTTTCCCCTCAGCTCAAACTGATTAAAAAATTAGCGTATGTCACTGACTCATGGTTTACCTTCCTTAGTAAATCAGAGGAATATTATATACAAATATCATCAAAGAATGTTAATACCAAAATGATGAGCTTCAAAAAGTTTCTTTGCAAAGTTCTTGCAAAAGAAAGATGAATTAAGGTACTGAATGAAGACAAAAAGATAATTGTAGGATTATGGTTATTTAAACCATAAATCCATAAATGGATTTTCTTTTGTTCTCCCTCCTTCAATCTAACTGGCAAATTTAAATACTTAATACATTTTTGGCTACATGTCACAGCTTATTTCCTTTATGGCATTAAAGACAAGACAAAAAATTCTTTTATCTCCTTGAAAATCAGAGTAGTAGTAGTAGTAGGGCCCTGTCCTTCACATATTCCAGAGCAGAGAAGGAACTCAGGCAGCATATAATGCATCCTGATAATAAGCATATGTGGAAGAAGCTGTTAATTAGAGCAACAACTAGGTCACTTACAATCTCAGATCAGGGAAGTTAATCACACCATTTACCGTTAGACCTCATTAGTATTCACAGGAACATTTATAAACCTCCTTAACATTAGAGCTTAAAAGTGTTCTATGCCCACCACAGAATGTTCATCAACTATTGCTGCAGAAGGACCAAATGCATTACTTTATATACCAAAATCATGCAGGCAAATACAGACGCAGAGGTTCAATTTAAACAATTATATTACGTTGATAATGCAAAATAATTTCATAGTTGAAAGGAAGGTTGGGTAAAACTCAGCAAGGTTTAAATTAGTCTATAAATTTAAATAATGTGCTTATAATAAAAATTATAATCCCAAATTATAGTCAAAACAACACAGAAGGTTCAGTAAAACCAGTGGATAGATTTCTGGAAGCTGTCTCTATGCTTTTTTGTACCTTTATGAACTACAGCTTATTTCCACCTAAGGCTGGCATCCTAGTTTTCTTCACAGTTTTGAATAAGATGTATTGTTCATGTTTCAAAAGGTCTGGTTTTAGCCCTATTTATGACAACAAAAGCATTTTTAAATTATTTTGAACAAGATGTGAGGTCTGTGTCTTTAGAGGTCATTTATAATGCATCAGAATGACAATTACATTAAGCTCCACACAGCAAGTCATAAAAAAGTAAGTGGCAGTAGGGAAGAGTCAGAGAAGAGTATAAGAGGGTATATCTGTCCAAGAAAGGATTTATAAATCAGGATTGGAGAACAGAAAACAGAACTGGGAGGACTAAACAGTATCATTACTTTCTTTGAAAGTCATACTGACAAACAGCAGGGGAGTTGGAGAGAATGACACTGAGGGGCCAAATTCCCTTCAGAAACATGTTTATTAGTTTTTAGTACAACTTGATTTCAATGAAGCCAGAAGAGAAAGCAAAAAGAAAAGAAATTACAGAATGATATAAAAAAGATTTATGAACATTGAAGGCATTACACAATAAATCAAATCATTTCCAAGGGAAGGGAAAACTTCAAAAATGGCAGAAATGCTTTCTAAAATGTTGTTTTAAATCAGATGAAGATACGCCAAAGTCAGCATGTTATATATCCAAATTGAAAACAAACAACAACAACAACAAAAAACGAACAAACAAAAAACCCCAGCTGTGTTATTGATAAAATTCCTATAGCTTTCCACTGCAGCCAATGTACAGGTTTTATAAATTCTCATTTAAACCATTCAGATATAAACCTTAAACCCTAGATGGGAATGGTGGCAGGTTGGCAAGGTAAATAAGTTACCTCCTTATGGTCTATGTCATTTTCAAAGCTTGAGACAAAAAAGTGTTAAAGTAACGTACTTGCTTAATTATCAGAATTGCCATTCAATGCTAATATAATATATAATGGTGAGAGACTCCAATATGAGTAACAGTTTCATTAAGTTAAATGCTTTATTCCAGAACAGTGAGTCTCTGCTTTGCCTTTAGAATTTAGAAGCCAATGAAACAAAGAAGAGGTGAGAAACGTTATGTGAGTAAATGATTATGGTAACACTTGGATATTTCTCTCTATAACCACACAATATCTAATTATTTATTTGCAATATTTTGCTTTAGCCAACAGTTTCCTAAAGTGCATTCCTTTTGGACCTTCTTCTGTGTACTTAGGAATGACCAGGGAGTTACAAAAGGAGAGTGTCAGAGACGCTGTAGCGAGGAAGAAGGTGCAAGGTAATCTAGTTTTACCTCAGTTTACAAACACGGATGTTGGCCTTTCATTGTTTTAACCTGGTTCTCTTTGTATATTCCAATTCGTTCAGTCAGACTGAAGCAGTATTTTGTTGTGAAGAGACTGCCTGTCATCCACAAACCCCAGGTCACAAATGCCAAAAGAAAATGCTGTGGGCCAGAAAAATCTAACTCAGAGAATTACACATTTCCTTAACATTTCTTTGATAGCACTGCCTACTTGGGAAACAAGCCTTGAAGTGAGAAAATGGTCAGTGACAGCTTGAGAGTGCCAAATATGCAGAACCTGGCACCGGATGGCTCTTCTCAGCACGACTGAAGAAGTGCCGCGGTGCCAGCACTGAACTATCACCAACACAGGCCTTGCCCACACAGCATACTGAAATTTCACTGGGACCTTTTGTAGATGAGCTGCTGTGAACTAGACTGGTTCTGGACAAAATTTGGGTGTCTGAAAGCCATGCAGTGAAAGGAACGGCTCTACCATGTTTGGCCCTGTAATTGCTGCTCCTGACATTGTGTGAGGCCTCTTGGAAGCCATGCTTTTTATGCTGCAGCCACAACCCCTGGCTCTGTGGGGTGGTGTGCTGCTTTCACTGCTTTCCAGCCTCAGCAAGAGTTGGTGTCTTCTACACCAGTAACAGTATTTCACATAACAGTAACATCACAGCAGCAGTGGAGGGAGATGTACCTAATCTTAGTAGGTTAGCAATGTATTTTTTCCTAAGTTGTGTCATGGAGAGGCACATCTTGGTACAACATAAAGGTATCGTAAGTAAGCACTGAGCTGAACGTTAGCAATGTGTAACACTGGAATAGAAAGATACATTAAACTCTTACTGCATCACATTTTATTCATTAATTAGAAAAAGCACAAATTTACTTGAACAAAGAGTTGGAGGCCTTCTCCCATTATATTTTCAAGTGCTTTTATTCTTCATTGAAAGAAGAAAACTTAACAAAAACAAAATAAAACATTCTTTGCTCTTGTGGCACCAATACCTCAGGAAAAGACTGTCCTTCAGGTACTATAGCAATATCTTTACTTTGACAGCTGCTCTGTTGAGACATGACTATTGATAAAACAAAGACTCCTCACTCCGGCTTCACTACAATAGCAATTCAGTCACAGATCAGCAAGAAAGAAATCAAGTATGTGATGCATCATTCTTGCATAACTTGTTTACCAAAAATCATATGGAAAATATGGTGAAGACCAGCTGAAGCATTTACATATGTTGATGAAGTGAATATAGTGAACTAGAGTACACTCACTATACTTGCAGGTCATGAAGGCATTGCTGATGCTTAGTAATTTGCAAACAAGACAAGTTACCATTTCTCTTTCCAAAAAAAAAAAATTTAGCACAAACACTTAGAGTATACTTACTTCAGGCCTGCCACTCCCTCTCAGATTGAACATGGGATTTCAAGAAAATACCCATCATATAGCTCAGCTAAGCAATTCCTAGATGACCCAAAAGCTTTTTTTTTTTTTTTTTTTTTTTTCCCCTCCAAAAACCTCTTATGTCTTTCCAAACAAACATTAAAATCAATCAGTTGCACAAGTAAACTCATCTGCAGAGATACATAGCATATTTGGAATTTAAATGGAGCAGAGTCTGAAGCCTCCTTAAAACCGTCACTGTGATTTAGGAAAGGGGGAAAACAAGGTAAAGATCTACAAGCTGGATTCAGGAACTCTATCTGATTTACAGCTTATATGCAACCAATACACAAACGAAGATACTCCAGTTCCCTCATATTCTTAGAATTAATTTCTATCTGAAAGCATGAGTACTTAAACAAGCCAAAGGACGGAGTCTACTTGTTTGGAACAGTCTAGTAGAGGAGGAAGTCTGTGCAATATTGTGACCTTTAGATCTATTTACTATCAAATCTAATTAAACTATTGAAGAACACCCTGTATCTATTGTAACTCTTTTATACTGAGATATTTACAATATTCACCAACAGGCAAGAAATAAATGAGTAACTATCTTCATCTCTTAAATTATAATAATAAAGAAGCAGTCCATCTCACAGTCAATAGCAGAAACTAGATTCTGCTTAATGTTTTAAATTAAAAGAACATTTTGGAAATCATTGCACTTACCCTTTGTTGTTCTCTTTCACAACTCATCTGTTGCTTTGAACTCTAAAGAGGAAAGAAGATAAAAAACAACTTTGAAAGCATAGTATTCTTGCAGCAACAAAGCTGCTGGGTCTACACAGCTGACATGAATAAATGCTAGAAGACAGACATGACTCTTAACACAATATATACTTGTGGATCTGGATAGAATCATTACTGCAGAAAAAAGCATTATTTTTTTCACTTACTATTTTAATTTACAAAGGTCAAAAGTACATTAACACCAGAAACCACCACAAGTCTGAAATACAAATGTTTTTTAAGCTTAAATACTTTAACTCTTTTAAAGGTCTCATTGAGAGTTCAGCTCAGGGAGAAGCTTTCCTTTTTTTCCCCTGTTTTATAATAAGTCTTTGTTATATTTCTGAATATCCCCCTACTAAGACACCATAACATGTTCACAGCATAGCTTAAGATATAAAGATATAACAATTTCAAGAACAGATTAAATGAATTCCTGTGACAACACCTAGTTCTAATCTGGTACAAAAATAACAAGAAGATTTAATTCCAATGCTGCTGTCTCTGTGTGCTGCTAGGTCTACAAGAAACACTCTCAGAGTGGGAGAGTTGGTTGCTAAGCAAGACCTCACCACCAATTAACAGCAGATACAAGGCATCAGTTTGTGAGGTGACCACTCTGCTAAAAGAAAGATGCTCCTCTAGAAAAGAGCACTTTGGCAGCACTGGAGTAGCCAGTTCCTAGCTTTCTTTCCAGCTCCCTGACTTCTAAAGCAATCTGCCATGGCTACCTCTTGGGCAAAACTTCAAGGGGCTTGCTCAAACAGGCATTCAGTTGTTGAGCTGCCAATCTGGTGAGAGGTTTTTGTTTGTTTGTTGTTGTTAAAATCATTTTGGAATACATTAATCATTGTTACTGTCATTAACTTTGGAAATGTAATCACTGTCATTTCTGTAACTAATATACACAGCAAACATAATTCACAAAACAAGAAATTAGATGCTATATATTCCTCTGGATATTTTCAGAGGATCAGGGTACACTTTCCACTACTTTTCAGTTACAGACATTAAAACATGAAACTACACCCATTTGTGTGAGGTATTTTTTGCACTGTCATGATGGCAAAAAGGTGGATTTCTCAGGTAAAGTACAGTTACTTACAAAAGAATAAAACTGCCAGCCACTTTTTTCAAAAAAAAAAAAAAAAAAAAAAGAGTCCTGGTAAACAAATTACAAGGTAAACATTCTCTCTATATAGTAGAAGTATTTCAATGAAGTGTACCAAAACCCTGTACCAAACCACAAATTAACAGGATCAAATGTGCTTTTGTTATGTTTCCTATAGTACTCTAGAAGGGGAAAAAGAGGTAAAGGAAATCAGCATAGGTTTATTTACAATCTTTCCCTAAAGAATAAAATTAAGTACAGGTAAAGTGTCCTGTAGACTAATGATTCCATTTTTCAAAGTTAATTCCTTCACACCCTTTATAAATTACTTTAAAATTATATTAGATTGCATTATAAATGTGTTCACATTAAGTCTCAAGAATTAATTTTAGACCTGAATCTGCTCTAAATACATTCATGTTATAAGAAAAAGTTGAAATGAGCACACAAACAAGTTTGAAATGAGTTTGGGAGGTTTGCTTGTTTGTTTTTACTGTTACTGTTTATGTTTTTTTCTCTGTATATATCTCCACATCAGAAATTTTTAAGTCCAATGTTCACACAAAAAAATCTCTTCAACTAGTTGAAGTGTGAATAGTCATACTTTTATGATCCTACACACCTTAAAACAAGTTTAAAATCAAAGCCTTCTAAAACTGCACTCTTGTTTGACTGCTTGGGTTAAGATAACACTACAATTAACTGATTCAGCTTTGTCCTGAATAGTTGTAACACAAGACAGAAACCACTTCTTTTATTTTCATAGACAGAAATAGACACACAAAGACATGAAGAAAGTTGTTTAAAGTCATTTGCCAAACTAGCATATGAATCCCACTTACGGAATAGAACAAGATCCAGAATGATTTGTCTTTATAATATTTCAAATATATTTTATTTTAAAATATTTCAAAATATTTTCTAATATTTGGCTCTGACCTCACATGAGTTGCTTAGATTTACAGAATTCTGTCTTCAGACAGAAAGGTGACAAAAGTGATTAAAAGTAAGGAAATATTTCTAGACAGGGACAAGTAGGAAGACGAGAACACTTCAGCCTGGAAAAGAGATGTCTGGGAGTAGGTATCTATAAACACATAAATTAAATGGAGATGAAAAACTAGAATGACTCCTTCCTTTTCCTCTTCCAAAAAATAAAACTATTAGAAAAAAATAAATACGTGGCAACAAATGAAAATAATAGGTGGTAAGTTCATAAAAATTAAAAAGATGATTCTTCATACAATATGGAAATAAAGAAACAGGTGCTGTGGATACAAAATATATATACCGATATTAAAGAAAACCTTACAGAAGCTTATTCAACACACACATAACACCTTTGACACACACAGTTTCTGAACTGCAAATCCTGGAGGTTGGAAGAAAATTCTGGAGGAGCTTGCTTTGTTCTCCCCATCCACATGAATGCACAGATAAAGATTGTATCTTGGACTGATAGATAGCCAGTCTGACTCTGAGAGCTGCTTTCATGTACACTAATAGTATAAACATGCAAGCTTACAATAACACTTGATTATTATTATTATTATTTTTTTTATTATTATTTTTTTTTTCGGGGGGAGGAATTTGTGAAATGGAAGAAGGGCAACATTTGTGAAAAAGAAAAGTAAAAACTGCATATCAAACTTCTGTAGAGTGGAGTAAGAATTAGTTATTGGCTATTTAAGCAGATAACTGTTTTAATTAATCATCTATATATCTTTCTACTGCTGCTGTTATGAATGATTGAACCTTTAAACATCAAAGTGATGAATATGTAACACCACAGAGACCAGAACAGGAAGTATTATTTAGGACTGAAATGAACTATTTAGGAACAGTGGGAAAATACAATAAAGAGGCAGGGAAAACTAAATATAATCAAATATGAATATGTCAGGATAGGGAGACTGCATCCAACTGATACACCACATTTGACAGGAAAATAGAAAAAAAAAAAAAAAAAAACATCCTTTTTTAGTATTTTTTTTTTTTTTAAAGAGCTTTCATATGAATGTGAAAGTTGTATTTTAAAATATATTTTGATTCATCCATGGTGTTCTGTGGTTCTGTGATATCACCACATGCATGGTGTTCTGTTTTCTTAAATAAATAAATGGAGGTGATATGCAGGAGACACAGATGGTGGCAATTTCCTTTGCTCAAAGTTCAGAAAATGATTGATTCCATACCATTTCATCCATTACAGAATAAATTTCAGTGATGGCCTGTTCAGAGAGTGAACTTCCATACAGACAGCTTCCTTTTTACCCAGCCTTCATACTATAAGCCTTCCACAACAAAAGCAGCAAGGCTAAATTATAATGCATTATTAGGATGAAATAAGAAAAAAATGAAACAAACCAAGCTTACCTTAATGAAAAAATAAATAAATAAATAAAATCCTGATTTACAATAATGCCATCAATCTATCTACCTATGTATTTATCAGTGCAAATTTATTAAAATAGACCTGATACACCTGGGAAAGGCACATTTGGGCACAAGCAGCTTTCTGTGCAACTCACCAGTGCCAAATTTGCTCTCCTCCACCATCTCCCCCCCATCCCGAGTGCCAGTTTAAGAGAAACATCCTGGCAGTACAGAGCACTTCAGGGAAAACATAAATAATGCATTTACAATATGGAAACCTGTACAGATAAACCAAAAGAACTGAAAGCCATAACATATTTAATTAATGACATTTCAAATAAATCTTGAGTACATCCTGCAATTTTAAATACATAACCTCTCAAATTTACTTCATTCTATCTCTGAATTGTACCATACGCATTGAACTATTTATTTCATTTAGTTCAAAACTGCATGAAGAACTGGTCAATATGTTGAGTGTCACTATGTCAAGCTCTCACATACTACAGTTTAGTGGAAGAATGCCCAAAATATTGATTCTCTTTAAAGGATTTCATCAAGGAAAAACTTTTAAATGCCTTGAATAGTTCAAGACTGTTTTATAAGACCGTTATCTTATAAAAACACTAATGCTGTTAGGCACCTTCATTTTAAACAAAAGACCTTTTGGAAATCATCTGCAACCTGGTGTGATTCTCTTGTCCATGAACGTGAGTAAAATGTTTTTAGAATCAAGATCTCTTTTAATGTGTTTATCAGTCATCCACTCCTCATAAGAACATGCAAACCCAGACGTTATTGGACAAGCTAGGATCACTGCATCACTGCATGTAGTTGGGAAGGTTTCCCTGTACGGTTTCAGGCATTCCAGGACACCAGATGCAAACATACATTTCTATATATAGACAGATGATCATGACAGCCTGTCCAAACCAAATCTTACACTTATTACTGTTACTATAATGCCACGTAACAATTTAATTTGTGGTTGTCACCATATATGGAAATACTACCAACACTTCAGTACTTAAACCACCACACAAGTATGTAGTAGAAAGTAAACCCCTAGAAGAACTTAAAACAGGACATGGCTGTGGATGCAATGGCCAGATCAAGAGAGCAACAAGAGCACTCCAGTTGCTGAGCAATACCAACAGACAAGCTGTGGAGTTTCTTTTGCTGCCATGTTTTTTGTTTGTTTGTTTGTTTTTAATGTTATTGCAAAGACAGGACTTGGGGGGTCAAAAAGAGTGAAGGTGATAGGGTTATTTATAGAAAGACTCCCCCTATAATATAATCTGAAAGAAAAATCATTTTTGTTACAGTGCAACATTCCAACATATTTGTTTTGCATTTACAGCTGTTTAACTAAAATTGAAAATACTTTCAGGGTTGAGATAATTTGAAATGGAGCACAGTTCCAGGGATTGAAAAATAACTAGTGAACATCTGAAATTTTTTATATTTTAGATATTTTACCATAAACAAACATTTATGGTAAATGGACTTAGCTTGTATTCTGACAAAGTGTATAAAAAGCCATCCTGATCCCAGTGAGCAGTCACACTAGAGTTATATAGCCGTGGTTTTTAGTGCAGCACAAGAGGCCTACTCTCAGAGTAGTTCCAGGAAAGGCCCTACCACATTTTTGTCTTTCTTCCTTCACCTCAAACAGAACAATGAAAATAATATAATTACTGGCATTGCAAAAATATGGCTGTTTTCATTAAGAAAGGATAGTTTAAAGTAATTACCTATGTATGAACTGTGGAGCATGAGAGTCTTATGTGAAAGACTTGGTGCTGATCCCAGTCGGTGGTTTTACCACAATGTAGCTGCATAATTAGTAATCGCTTATTTATCAGCTTTAAGGTTGCATATTTCTCTTCATACATACATAAATTACATAACAGAAAGAAAGCCACAGATTAATCACCAGTTATATTTCACTGGATACTGAGACAGACATTCATATTATTTCATATTATTTACAAAATCCATCTATCAGTGTTTTCTCTCATTAGATGCTCATCTGACTGTAGAAGTCTTCTCTTAAAAAATAAATGCCAGTTGTTTTCTTTTCTTGATGTACTTTACAAAATGCTGTGCTACACAAGGAAATATACCACACACTGCCATCTGCTGTATTTCATGTAGAAACAATCACTTCCTTTACATTGTTTTATTACGCATTAGCCGGATTTTTATCATCTTATTACCCTACAAAATTGAGAAGAAATAGGGTTTCCAGAGAACCACACTCTCTCCAAAGAGCTTTCATTTGGAGATAGTATGGACTTGTATATAAATGTATAAATGTGTTGTATATTAATTTAAAGTGGCTTCTCAGTACCTCATGTGAAAACCCAAAACACAAATGAGGAAACAATGTCTATCTCAAGAGCTCATAGTTCCATGAAGTAGTGCCTGAGGTACTCAGATGCAGTAATATAAAATATTAGTAAATGCATAAACACAGGATATTTTAAAATGGAAGTGATTTTTTTGGAGCCTTACACCATCAAGAAGCTTTCAAACACCACAATTTCTTCTCCCTGCAGGAACTGGAGCCATCGTTCTATTGCATGAGGAGCTTACATTTTCTCTGTCTGACTCCTGAAGCCCCCCAAATGTTGAAGAGTCTGACAAGCTGCTGCAGCGCTAAGAACTATAAGCTGTAGACTTTTTGTACACACTGTGTTTCTAATACAAATGGGTAAAAAGTGTATGTGTCTAGGCATATGCAAATTTTTCCAGAACTCAGAGCTCTGGGTTTCTCTTGGCTAGGTATGTGCCTTTGCATGCACAGAATTTTAATTTCACAGGGTTTTATTGCAACCATCAGTTACTGTGCTATAGCAGTAGCTAGAGGGACTGATTTATTCTCAAATGCCCTTGGCTTGGTATTGTATACCAACTAGTGCTGCTGTTATAAATATATCTGGGTGAAGAAATGTCTACAGCTCTGTGCATAATACTAAGCACAGTTAAGGTTTCAAGTGTCAAATACAAAAGAGTTTATTTCTACTGGAAGAAACAGGCAATTATTATGGCCCATTGAGCTCAGATTAAGCATTTCCATTAAAAAAAAAAAAAAAATGCTTCTTTACTTCCATTTCATCTTAGCCTCAAATTAGCAAAATATTCCAAAGGGGAGAATTTTACTGAGACAAAAAAAAAAAAAAAGAAAATCTTCAAAAATAAAATAGAAATGCTTTAAAAAGCACTGATGTATTGAAACAGTTTGTAGGCAATTATTTCCTTGTGCTGAATGGCTCTGTTAATCAATTGAGAAACCCCAAAGACCAATTTTCATCTTTTCCTGGCTTTGGGCTGAAACACATTTTTTTCAGCAAAATCATACATACAGCTTGACCAACACTTACCTGGGAAATCTAGCTTGCTTTGGTGGTTTTGTTCGTAATAGTTATCCTCCCAAAGTATGCTGCAGATAAAATCTGGCTTGTGTCTACTTTGCATCTACAATATGTGACTATTCCTTGAATGCTAAGGCACTTGTGCCTTCCAACTGGAAACTGCTTTGTAGTGTACTTTAATATAATAATATAAACACTTTAATATAAAGTCTCTAAGAAAGTATTTTTTGCAAGTACCATTCTAGAAAAAATCTTGCATGGTAGAAACCTCAAAATTGACTTTTGCACACATATCTTAAAGAACCACCCCATGAGAAACTTTATCTATGCTCCTTTTATACACAAAAGACTACCTAAAATGCATTTTGTTTAACTTCTTTGCATAGCACAGGATGTATTATAAGGAATACTCTGACAGCAACCACTGTAGTAAAAAGAATAACCAGACACTATGAAAAACATAATTGAAATTACTGTGATGTTAAAGCAACAACTAGCATAGAACTGAAGTATGTTATCTTAAAGTGCAAACACAGACTAAGACTGGCCTATTACATATATTACGCTGTTTACTGCAGCATAAATAATTCTCCTGTATCATAAACATATAGTTAATACAAGAATATACTCTTCTAAAATCTTGTAACTTTTGGAAAATGGATGTTAAGTCTATACCCAGAAAAATTAATGAAGACAGTGGCATGAATACTGATTAAGCAATAAACTCAGAAGCTAGTGTAAATACAGAATGAAGAAATCAGCCATATTAATATCTGAGTATCAGGCATTGCTACCAGCTTTTGAAATGAATCCTAAGGGTGTGTATTATATAAAGATGCAGAAGGGTAAAAATCTGATATGCTGTTTAGTAGATTTTTTTAAAGTAATCAACAGAGACAATGACTAAAGAACAGCAGGCCAAGAACATATTAAGACAGGGTTAAAGTAAAAGGTCCATTTTACATAGAAGAAATTCCTACACTTTCAACAGAAAATGTATATAGCCTGTTAAGGTGCCAATTGTATATTCTAAGTGCATATAACATTTCAGAAAGACATTTCAAGCAAGAATATAGGATACAAGACTAAAAATAAGGATATCACTGGAGACAGTCACACCTTTTCAGACAAGTACTCAAGCTAGTTATGTTATAAATTACTACTGTAGACATTGCCCATGTGTTACCAGTAAATATCTGGAAGGTTACTTGTGTTTGCATCCTGATAGAAATAAGTCAAGTTCACTCAACTGCCCATGCTTGACAAATAATAAACTAACAAACAAATAAAAACACCACACTGAACAACACCACCCCCACTGCTTTTATCTGACAGATACACATTATTAGTTGAAGAGGCCATTATAGAAGAAACTGGCTAAAGAAACAAAATATTGCCAGGTCAGCAGGAAGCCAACGAATTGACAGCTATCGAAACTTTGGTTTGTCCACTTTCTTGGACTTACTCCTTTTAATAACAACAAAATTACTTGTTATAGTGATATAAAATGAAAGGATATAGACACAGACAATAGGATAATTTATTTAAAATTATCCAGAACATATTATGACATTCTGCACTATCAACCTAATAAATCAATTGTCAGCAATTTTATCTGTAAAATTTGTTTTATTAATCTGGAAATAGGAGTTTTTATATTAACTGCAGTTAGCATTCAACAGTTGGTTTTAAATGAGGTTTAATTGAAAGTATCCTGCAGAAGCTTAATCTGGTTGGCCAAGATATTTTTTTTTCATTATCATTAGTGGGTTCTTTTGGTTTACCTGGTTACTAAGTATAGCCCATGCCTATACATTTATGTTATACATATATTCTTGTAAATAAAACCTTTAAAAAAAAAAAAAAGGCAATATTAAAAAAAAAAAAAAAGTCATTTTTCATGTATCACTCTACCTAAAGTTTGAAATGTTGGTGAATGACTTCATTATTTAAGAAACTTATCTGTGCTACTCATCTTTAGATCTTGGGAGAGAATTGCAAGGACATATATGCAAGATGCAAGTTAATCACTAGAATCCACCATGATGTTCAGTAGGAAGTAGGCATTTAAATGTCATTAATGTCTTTTAAATTACTCTGTGTTTTGTACATGACATGCAAAGTTAAGCTCTGTGCTTGCGCAAAAAAAAAAAATCACAAATCAAAACACAAGTATTGTACTGTTTGTCACATTTATCAGTTTGTTTTGTAATAAATTTCTTCAGTGGAGCAGAAGTTGCCTTTACTACACTAATTTATCAAACAGTGGACTCCTCAGGTGATGTTCTTTTCCTACAGCATATCGAAGGCAGGAATTATGCCTTCATGATGTTTAGAGAGCTTCACATCCTAACATCAGTGATGCTTTATAAATAGCACCAGTAAACGAAGTAGTTTTTGTTTTGTTTTGTTTTGAATGTTTTTGAATTAGTCCCTGATACTGGTACAATGTGCAAAAATCTCTATTTATTTCTGCTTTTTGTAAGATTCTGTAAATCTTACATACCAAAGGCAATGTTTTTGGCAAAGCCAAAGCTCTTACAGCAGCAAAATTGCAGAGAAACTCTTCTGAGTTGAGTTATTTTAGATTTAGAAATTTACAGAAAGGTCAAAGTCTTGTGGCTACCAGTTGAAGAGTAACTCCAGTTCTCTGCACTTACAAAAATGATCACAGGTATCCAAATTACTCTCTTCAGTTCGGAGCACTAAAGGGATGGGGCATGACACTGTAAACACTTCTGCTGCTTGTACCTAAGGCCTATTACATACTCAGTTGCAACAACTTTTAAGGTGTCATTATGGCAGTAAGAGGCACTACTGCAAGTAATGTTTTTTATTATTGTCTGCATTATTTAATTGTTATCAATTAATAGTAGATTAATCTTTAACATTAATTTAAAAGAAAAAGATACCACGATAAATCACAGTGCCAAACACAGTACTATTGAACAAAATGCACCATGAGAACAAAGTGAATTACCTAATCATAATTTATCCTCCAAGGCTAAACTAACAGGAGAGATGTTCCAGTCACATTTTGTTCAGGTCTCTATTCAATGTGATAATAATGTAGACTTCTGCAAATCATGAACTTTTCTAGGATTCCGAAAGTCCTGCCTTTGAGACTTGCTCTGCAGTTCATGAAATTTACCTACCTTCTTCTTGGGAAAACCTTCAGCCTGGTAAAGACAGCCCAAATTACCAGTGTCAGTGACCCCTCTGTTGCCTCTCCTCCACTCTGCTGGGCAAGCTCACGGGGTTGCATAGCATGCAATTGCAGTGCTTCACAGGAACTCTGCATCTGCAGGGCATGTTGGGATCGACCAGCATATACAAGAACAAGAGTCCTGCCGAGCTCTCTCCCAGCAAGCCACAGGGCAGAGCAGCACTTCGGGAGTGTCCCATCGCACCAGGACAGATTCAACAGCTTTCTAAGTTTGAAACACAGATGCTGGTCTTCTGTAACAGGCTTATTGCACTGCAGCTGAATATAGCTCAATGTATGGTGGTCTGTTAGACCCCAAAATATAGGCTTTGTAAATAAATTATTTGCAAATTATGCATTTATATTCATACACACATATAAATATATGAACTCTGAATCAACTTAGGAACAGTCCTTGGAAGGGCTTGCTTTGAAAGGGTCAAAATTCTCTTCATCCATGGGGAAATATATATTGTAGACCTTGAAAATATTTAACTTACATCTCAGTTTGTCCACAGCTAGCAAGTGAAAAAGAGAGGGACAAAAACAAAGTTTCTTTCAGTCTTTACAGCTTTGGCATCCTAAGTGCAAAGTGTTTTATTCTGCACAATATTCAATTCCAATAGCTACATAGGGAAGGCAAGGGCATAGTAACTAAATCTCCTTTCCTAAATAGCCTAACTATAGGAGATGCAGTGTCTAGCATTCAATAATTACTCAGTGCTTTTAGTTGTTCTAAGAAGGCATTACAAGGAATGTCAATAAACTTTAATCAGCAATATATTTTTAGTCGCAGTGCTACAGCTTGCCTCAATTAAGCCTTTTTTCCCCAATAATTTGTAAAGCTTTCCTAAAGAAAACTTAAGAATTTTGTAATGAAAGACATCTAGAGACTGTCATATAAGCGCATCCATTAGGGCAGTATATTCTTCTCTCTCAGGTTACCTTGGACAAGCAAGTCTCATTTAAAATGTTCTTTGCTTTTCTCTTATGAACAATTGTTGGCAAAAATCAGGTGCAGCTGGCAAAGTTAAACAACTTCTTTCACCTTTTAATGAGACTACAGTAATGGCCTTACTACTCTAAAAATAAAAAAGTAGAAAGAAATATTTAAACTTATGTACAGGAATGAGTGTGCACACTCACCCATGCTCATTTTGCAAACTATAATTCATGTTCTTCAATGACCTCCATGATAACAAGCTTGAAATTGTAGCTTCAAGACTCTATTGTATCTATATATTCTGGAGTAATTTTAATGACATATTGCATACAATCCTTATTCATGGAAGTACTGATACCAACATTTCTTAAAAACTGTGATGGGCTACTGTGAAGTGAAGTATGCTGTCAGAGTTTCAGGTCACGGTTTACAAAAGAGATATCTTTTGCTATGTATATATGAAAGATCTTAATAACATATCTTTTTACAATAAAAAATAACCCCTGTTCTTAAAGCTGTACTTATCTTCTGCCATATCTTAACACAAATTGAAAGTCATCAAGGACAAAGAGTTCTATCTACAAAATTTCTCATATCTTTCTATAGCTCTGTATACAGGGAGGAAACCATTTCACCTAGCTATATCTGGATCTATACGTTTTCATTGGAGCACGGGATAAAAAAAAAATGACTATATTCATAACTAATTTCAACATCATGTAACAACGTACATGGTTAATATAATAACTAAAGTGCACAATTCAAAAGGTACATTTTGTTCTCATTTGCATGTAATGCTCACAGTGTGATGGTACAGTCTGTGTATTCAATACAGTGTGGTTCTAGCCTCAAGCAAATTGTCATTTAACTCACTATTTCTCATTTACTTCATTTCCACCTTCTTTTACACCTGAACAGATTTTGTAGAACTTACCTCATTAAATTTTGCTGTGAGATAAATATGCAAAATTACTCAAAGTCATTGTGGCCTGCAGATTATTACTTCTTTCCTCACTTTTACTTCCAGAAATCTGATTTTTTTCATTATTCTAGCCAAGTCTGCACCTGATGAGACTGGTTGAAATCATTAAATGAATTTAGCAGTTTCTTGGTTTGGTCTTACCAGACTTACCAAAAAATTCTGGCGCTACCCTGAGATCAGAACTCCCAGCTTGGAGGAGCTCTTAACACTCAGTGCACTGTTTTTGTTGTGGTTGTTTGTGCTGAAATTTGGAAACATTTACCTAGATTATTTACTTATTTATTTATTTTAGGATTGTTCATTCATCTTATTTTTTGGTAAAACAAGACAGAAGGCTGTTCTTCAAAAAATACTCTCTTCCTATGCAGCAGCATTATAGCCAGCCCAGCACTCTCCCCATTGGGCTGTGAGCTCCCCGCATCCTGCTCTGATGCTTCCCCTCTTGTCCCACATTAGCAGGGCTCCTAAGGCCCCAGAGTCCTTCCTCACACCCAGGCAGCCCTAAACTCCCCATCCCTCTGGGCCCTGGAACAGCTGCCTCGCCAGAGGCATCTGCCCTTCAGACTGGGACCTAAGGCTGTGCAAGGCTAGGAGCACAATAATGCAGGTGGAAGCATAGGTGAAGAGCAGTGCTTATCAGCTTAAGAATTTAAGGGGGAAAAACAAGCAGGGAAAAAAAAAAAAAAAAAAAAAAAAAAAAAAGTGAAACAGTAAAAATAAAATAAAATAAAATCAGGGTGAAAAAAAGGAACTTGTAAGATAGGAATTCAACATCAAGCATCAGCCAAGATGCTAGAAATTATCGCTGTTTGGTGAGCCCAGAAATGCTTGGCCTAATAGCTTGTTTGTCTGGGATACCAGTTTTGTGATGATAAATACTTGCTTTCACCTCTTAACCATCAGTAGCTTGCAGAATTTCTCCACGCACAGTAGGAACTGTCCACAGCAGAGTGGCACAGCCCTTAACAGAAACTGCCTATATGAACAGTGACCAACCAAAGCAGCTATGATCCACCACGGAATCAAATAAAATATCAGCCTAATGCACACAGAATACACTGTTGCAATTCAATGTCACTTGGTGAACATGAAGCCAATACAGAGTCCTTCTGAAGCAAGGATTGGTGCCATTTTTCTCACTGGGAATTGTGCATCGGATGGCTGACTCTGCCAGTTCCCTCACGGCAAAGGAAGCCCTTGGTAATGTTTGCATACCTGCTCCCCTTCCTGACTGTGTCTTCCTGATACTTCAATACACATCACAGGAGCACCTTGCCAGGATTTGTGGCAACACCTCACAGTGTTCTAAATCACAAGTAAAAGTAATAATTCTATATTTGATTCTCTAGAAAAAACTAGCTAGTAAAACTATTCTCCCCAAACATTGGCCAGTTTCATTTATCATGTACATCAATACCATTTATAAACATAAGATAGGACTTGTTAAGCAGAATGAGATTTGATTATTAATGAAAAAATAAATGTGTGATTACAAGACTTGTGTGCACAGGTCAACGCTCTGTATTTGTGGCAGCTATACCAAATAAACTTCTGGTTCTTTTGTTCCTATTACTTTTATCAACCTAAAATCAACCATTACAGCAACAATATGAGAAGAGTAAATAATAAAAAAGATTAAAAGCAATAGAATAATAACTGTTCACTAACAATTTGGAGATACAATACAGATGTTCCAAATTAAAATAGGTATTTTTTGTAGCCTTGGATTTCATCACAATTTCACAAAATACTTCAAAATTTTTCAAAATACTGTAAAACCCCAACATATGTACCGTTGCTATGTAACTACCACACTACATGCATATACCGTCAAGAAGCAAAGTAAAACCACAACAGCAAGGTAAGTTCCACAACTGCAAGAGGATGCACGTTACCAAAGCAGGAGCAGAAGGTGGAGTTCACCGAACACCACTTCCTTTTAGCCAGTCAGCTATGAAGCAAAACAACTACTTGGTTTATTCCTCTTTAACTGGATGTATCACACAGAAAGCAGTTCCCCAAAGCTCTGCAAGGTCCGTGGTCCCCACATGAGCAATAAAGAATGGGAAAAACTAGAAGAGCAGGAAAGCGTCTTGATGTTCTGTGTGGTTATATTGGAATAAACACAGTCTAGTTTAGTGAAATCAAGATCCAAACAAATTCATTATTTTTAAGTTATGCAGTCTTCAAGTTTAGCAAATTTTCAAGCCTGGGATTAGTTTATGAGATGAAATGATTTTCAGTATTATATGATGTAAAAGCTATTCTATTCTGCTAACCACCTGAAACACTGAGATCAATTTGGAGAGCAAAACCATCAATTAGCCCACTTACTGAGAAAGGGTAAGCAGCATTTAGAAGGGTTGGTAATGCTTCTCTGGTTTAGGTTACTTGTCTAGCTTTTAAGTATATCATATCAATTGTTTGATTTCTAATTCTGTGTAGAGACCTGAATTCAGGCCTCTTAGGCGTATTCTGAGACAGGATTGTCTCCTATTAGACAAAAATTCCTAACATGTCTCAAACAGTACACGTCATTAAGAACAATAATTATTTTCCATTGGAAGAAGATAATTTTGCTTGGGGAAAAAAATAATAATAATAATAATAAAATAAAATAAAAAAATCTTACCCAGGCTTAGTTACACTGTAATGTCAGCTGTGGACATTACTATTACCTAATGGTATTTTTAGTATCTAACGTCCATCACTACATAAAGAAGTAAATCTGGTAGGAACTAAGTTCAAATACAACCTTTGCCTTGCCTCTGCTTTGTAGCACGAGGGCCTTCTGATTTGTAGTTTAGGAAGATTGTGGGCTAGTCTGGAAAGCCGAGGAATAACTAAGAAGTGGAGACCACAGAAGGGAAACACCTTGCTGTTTCCAAACGCCAAGCAGTACAGACAAAACTGAAAACAGGCAACATACAACACGGACTTTTGCCAAAATCAGCAAAGGTACACAGAAGGCAGAAACCTGTAGTCACCAAGTAAGCAACCAAACAGGCATTGCTGCACACCTAGAGCTGGCTATGAGCAGGCTGACAAAGACACGTGGCTGCTAGAACTGACAAATCAACAACAGCGTAAAATTCTGCAGCATTCAACTTGATAATACCCTGACAGATGCCAGGAGCTTTCTGTAAGCTCATTCCCCTCTCTTTCAGTTACTAAGACACTTAAAAGGTTGTTTTTTTTTAAGGAGCTAAGCCTTCCATGCTTCCAGTACAGGCCTCTGCACAGAACTCCCAGAACACACAGCTGACAGGCAGCATCCTCCATGGACTGAGGTAGAGCTGGAGAGCCCAAGTCATGGTGGTTCGGTCACTCTAGAGGAAACCACAAGGTAAAGCTCTGTCCATTTCTTAAATTGTTTTAAAAAAATAAAAATACATAAATAAATCACTTTTGTTCTAAATAAAGACAACATTTGTTTTGAAGTTTGAGAATCTTCCATGAAACGGAATTGCCCTTTACAACCTCCCTCCCCAGCTGTTACTCTATCTTGTCTGAATCTGGAATTCCCAACAGGGCATAACCAGGACAGGCTATGGATGTAGACTGACACAAGAAGCATACTTTTTGCCCAGTGCATGTTCTGCATTCTAGCAAAATGCAATAATTTGTTAAAATTAATACAGAACATTCTTTAGTAAACAAAGCCAGACAAAATACATTGTGGAGACACCGTTGTTGTTGTTGTCGATTTATTTAGTTCTTGTTTGTTTGTTTGCAAAGCCTTTCACTTGATTTCTGAAACACTGCAATTCTTATGTTTGCATTTAGCAGCCAGGAGACTTGTGACTAAGAACACTGAGAAGAAAGAAAAAGAAACTTTCATCTGCCCAGGTCAGGCAGATAGCAGTAGTGAGACTCCTTCTACCTGAAGGGAAAAAAAAATACCTTGATCTTATGAACACAGCAATTTGCAGGCATCTATTATAGAGCTTCCCCACCCCACCCCACCCCACCCCCTGCATATTATACTTGTCTTCAGTTCTGTGTGATTCTTACACCCGTATCTACTGAGTAAGCAGGATTCTACCCTATTGTATAGTGTGTGCACGTGAATGTATGTGTTTTGCATTCTAAGATTTGGGCCAACATTGATTTTATTTCCTTTTAGTATTTTATAGTTATTAGACGGTAATAATGTTTTCTCAAGTCATGTCTGGATTTAAATATGCAAGCCATGATGGAAAAGTAATGAATCTGTAGCATGCCATAAATTTGAGTTATTTGTGATTTATTTATTTATTTTTAACTGTTACAGCTCATTGGGAGATAAGGAAGGTAACTGTACGCTTAGACTATGTGCCAACTCATCTAAAAAAAGAAAAGGAGATGTTGCAACACTGGAAACAGACATATGCTGCTGGTCTAGTCTCTCCTTACACCTTACCACCTGTTTTTTTTTTTTTTTTTCTCTTTATATTTTTAATTTAGAGAGAAGAGTGTTTGTTGCCACCATCTGTCTTTCAGAAAAGAAAATAAACACCAACAAAAAACATTTTGCTCAGTAAGTCAAAAGCATAAACAAAATAGGCAAAAAAATAAAATCCATAAGCATTATAATGGAAAATATAAGATTGAGTGAAACGTGAAACAAGGAGTGAGTCCTGCCTTTAAAATAACTTTGCTATCATTATTAAATATCCATCCCCATGAGACGAAAGACAAATTCTACATTTCACAAGGGGTTGGGTAGACTGGGGAAGGAAGATGAGAGACACTTGTTTTTATTAGGTAGTTCTGGTTATTTAAGAAATATATCAATAGTCTATTTTTTTCTGAGAATAAGTTCCCCTGTTTACCTTTTATTAAAACAAAATTCTTAAAGATTTGATACATTCTCGCTCTACATGGGATGTTTGAACTTCAAAATGTGGAAAGCCCAAAGCCCTCATAACAGGAAAAAAGCTACTCTTCGTAATCAGATTATATAAAGTCTCTCTCTGATGTCTGGATGCATTTTCACTGCATTTTACTTCTTGCAGTACTAAATAATCAGGTTGTAAAACCTCTTTATTTTTTCCTCTGTTGTTCAGGGGCAACGAAGAACACATGAATAGTGCTTTGCCAGACATGTTAGAAATTCCCCTTCCTTCACAGCGTTGGTAGTCAGCTGTTACAAAGCTAGAAATCTTCAGCTTTGATCGGGATAAAGTAGAAGAAATCTTTGTAAAACTGGTAAATGTTTTGCTGAACAAATTCCTAGCATCCTGTCTCTTGCAATAACTAAACTGATTTGATATGGAATTGAAAATAATGCATACTAATGGAGCTGGTATGATTTTAAGCCCCGTACTATGTGCCTGAAGTTTCCTCTTTTTTCCCTTTAATGAGCGCTCTCAACTTGCACATTAAAAAGCAGTCTAGTCCATTCTCAGTACATTTAGAGTAATCATAATTGCTGATGTGTACTAGTGAGCTGAATTTATGGGCTTACGTGGTAGCTCATTTACACGCTTCAGAAGCCCACACCTGGGTCATTTGAGGAATTCCACCTGCATGTCTTCCATTAAAAGGAATAAAGACTAAGCAAAGTTTTAAATATTCATATATTGTTGTTGACACTCGTGAGATGATTTCCTAGTGTTTACTGTACAAATTTTAAAAAAGCCCAAAGTTTCCTGTTACCACCAGTAAACCATAATATATATATGTAAATATATATATATATGAAAAGAAATACAACATATATGTTGTAATACCTTATTGTGATATACAGTACCAGTGAATAAATATACCTAAGCCACCTATATCTAATTTTAGGGACATCCCACAATAGGAATAAGTAGTACAGAAGAGCTGTAATCATGTAAAATAATATTGTGAGATTAAAAAACAAAGCTTAAGCTTCAACATGAGAGTGATTCTGCTGCTTTATAGTGAAAAAATGCTGGACCAATAGTCAACTACCCTTCATAATGATACCCAGATGTACATGTCACTTGGTCTAGACAATAAAAGAACCAACACATTTTGATTATTGTTATTGCTCTTAAAATGTTCACAAAGCTTTGTTTTCTTCTCTTCAGGACTCTGTATTTATGACACGAATGTGGTAAACATAGGAGGGGAAAACAAGAAGAAACATTCTGATTTCCCTTTAATATCTTGGTCATGTTAATTGATCCCAGTAGAGTCCTTCATTGCTAGACTATTTCAATTAGCTCACTGATTCCTGTATTTGAATGATCTTGCCACTGTTAATTATAGATGAAACAATACCTTGGGGGAGGGTAAAAATCCTTCTCTATCCCTAGGGGAAAACATTAACCTCTTCAAGTATTCACAAGTCTCCAAGTACTTGCAAGTCTGTAAGACCTTTTTGGGTTACCCTCTTAATGATAAGGTGTTTTGACTATTTGCCTCAAATAACAAATAACAGCTCTAATCTGCAAAAGAGGGGGGAAAATACCTGAACTCTTTTAGTTAGGCTTCGCAGAATTGTTCATGGCTGTTTGCAAGTATACTCAAAACTTAAATAGAAACACAGTAATTCTGTTCTTATATTTCTTGTACAGCTTTCCAGCAATTATAAAAACACAGTGCTCAGTACTTTCATTCAAATAGGCTGTCTTGAAATTACTTGCTCCAGAAAGCAATAAGGTTTAGTAGATCTCATTTACTGCTGTAGCATAACTTAAATACAATTTTCATGTATGGAAGCAATTCCCTGGTGGTAAAAAGAAACACAGACTCAGGAAAGGGTTTGTTCAACAGCAATTATGTACCATCACAGCGTTTGGACTCTACTTTTTTTTTTTTTTTTTTTATTACATCTATGAAGGGGAGGTGTAAAGTTCAACGTTCAGAGTTCATGAAATCAGAAATATGTTTACAAATTACAGAATCACAGAATTTCTAGGTTGGAAGAGACCTCAAGATCATCAAGTCCAACCTCTGACCTAATGCTAACAAGTCTTCCACTAAACCATATCCCTAAGCTCTACATCTAAACGTCTTTTAAAGACCTCCAGGGATGGTGACTCCACCACTTCCCTGGGCAGCCCATTCCAATGCCTAACAACCCTTTCGGTAAAGAAGTTCTTCTTAAGATCCAACCTAAAACTCCCCTGGCGCAACTTAAGCCCATTCCCCCTCGTCCTGTCACCAGGCACGTGGAGAACAGACCAACACCCACCTCGCTACAGCCTCCTTTCAGGTACCCATAGAGAGCGATAAGGTCACCCCTGAGCCTCCTCTTCTCCAGGCTGAACAATCCCAGCTCCCTCAGCCGCTCCTCATAGGACTTGTTCTCCAGGCCCCTCACCAGCTTCGTAGCCCTTCTCTGGACTCGCTCAAGCACCTCGATGTCCTTCTTGTAGCAAGGGGCCCAAAACTGAACACAGTATTCGAGGTGCGGCCTCACCAGGGCCGAGTACAGGCCGCACCTCAAGTGCTGTGGCCTGGAGAACAAGTCCTACGAGGAGCGGCTGAGGGAGCTGGGACTGTTCAGCCTGGAGAAGAGGAGGCTCAGTGGTGACCTTATCGCTCTCTACAGGTACCTCAAAGGAGGCTGTAGCGAGGTGGGGGTTGGTCTGTTCTCCCACGTGCCTGGTGACAGGCACAATTATATGCTTAGAAATTATATATCATAACATCAATTTCTCACTAGAAACTACTAGAAAGATTTTTTTAAAAGACACATGTACATAAACCATTTTTTCTGTTAGTCTTTTCACAATAAACGCGTGAAAGACAGAAATATTTTGCTATAAGTGATAAGACCTCAAACGTATGTCATCCTGCAGAAAGTACCATACACTGTTCAGTGACACAAAGCTATAGAAAAATAGGATTTGAAAGCTGCTCTGATTTTAGAAACGATACTGCACTTTGTTTTCTGGTATTTATTAGCCTTTTTAACAAAAAGTTCTGACAAAAATTATTCTTAAATCTTGCCTCCTTCCAGTGCAAGGAAGCAAATCAGGAGAAACTGATTTGAGCTGAAAAGAGTACAGTCTGCATTATGTTGGCTTGAATCATTCTGTAAGAAGATTACCAGAAAGTAGGAAGTCAAAGAAATTAAGTTTAGACTGAAATAGAGCTTGGTCAATTCAACACAATTTTATGAATGCACTTTTAAAAAGTGTAATCAGTTACCTTATACATTTGGACTTCAAATTTGATAAATATATTTACAGTTTCCTGATTAACTTCTGCAGCTTCACTCACCTTCCCCAGGTGGCCAACCTATGCAGAAGGATGCTGTATATTAGCCAACAAAATTATCAGTTTATTAATTAATTCATGATATAACATCTAGATACAGAACTCCTGGCTGTTAATCAGTTAAGGTAATTCTAACTCAGCTTTCTGAAGCCAAACTGAAACAAAACAAGGGACCTACTCTAGTGAGACCTCCCTTTTTCACAAGCAGGTAGAATATAGAACCTAGATGATTTCTGTGGATGACATGCAGATTGCTTCATTCATATTCTAAAAGAATTCTTGGAACCCTTTTATAAAACTACTGAGCTGACAAGATCTTCAAGCTCAGCTGATGGCTAAACCTCATCCTACCATGACAGGCCACATGCAGCTTGGCTTACTACAAACTAAGTCTTTCATGTCAGCTCCCTGAAGCAAACTGAAAACTTACCTATTTCACCTTGGAAAAGGATTTACTATTCACTATTTCACTATTCACATTCACTATTAATATAGTTTTTAATTACATTATTTTAAGCCTTGAAATATCTGAAGTTTTAAGATAAATTATCTTCTCAATTTTATTTCTGCATTCCCATTGTAACCATACAAATCAACTTAAGGTGTAATCAGCTTTAGAGGGAAAAATTAAAGCCCTGTGCAAACACTGGCTGATCAAGTTTCCTGACAATCCTGGCAAAATTACACTACTTTGAAAAAGTAATAGACAGTGTGAGCTGAAGACTTCAAGTGCTAGACTTCTGCTCTAGAGCATTAAACTGAGATGTCTAGACATCTACTGATCGCACTTGCCCAGCCTTCTTCTGAAATCTGGAGTGGACAGTTCCACAGCCAAGGATGCTTAAGCAAGATGTGTATGTAGGGTTCCTAATCTGTCATAGGAGTTGTAAGCAGTTTACTTTAACACATAGGAATACAAATACTTTTTATTATTTTTGTGCTTAAACAATTGCACCCAACCTTCTCTACATCAGCAGACTTCTTGCTAAATAAGCAAAGCAACCATAGCAAAGTTATTCTGTTTATGAAAAAAACAAGATTCCACATTTCCATGTAGAAATGGTGAATATTGAAAAGTCTCAAGAGCTATACAGTATCAAAACCTGATTCCAACTTACACAGAAATGTTTGTATTTGAAAAGTGGTAGTTTCAAATACTTCAAACAAGAAAATACCTTCCCAGTATTGGAATTAGAGTAGCCAGTGATTTCCAGAAGGTAAAGTAGAATGATATATAGATAGGTTTAGGTGCTTCCATAGAGGTTGGGCAGGCATTTCCCTTTTTAACTGCTCAAAACCACAAGTAAACAGTCCTTTGTACCCGGAGCTTGAGCAGCTCTGAAACCAGTCATTTTCTTTCCCTCAGAAGACAAAATATAAAATAAAAATTGAGAAACACCATTGAGAAAGGATAAAATAAAATAAAATACAGAGTCCTGGCTCCATTGTTCCTCTAAATGTCCCCTTGCAAATACAGGAGAAAGAGCCCCAGAGTGGCAGCTAGGCAGTTTGCTCTGTTCCATGGTGAGAGCAGCACTGAGACGATGTCCCAGGCATAAACATCTGAGGTGCTCCTACTTGGTCTTGCATCATCCTCCACACAGATCTTAAATCAAAAGGTCAAGACAATGGCAACATTAATTCAAAATGGCAATGCATGAGCTTGTATAGTTAGATTTAATAACAACATTCAAGTATCATTAGTAAGTAATGCTAGAAAAATCAATTCAGCTATTATTAATGTGGCAAATGCTGTATTTTTGGAGATAATTTTGTTTGATTGGTTGTTTTATTTAGCTAGATGGTGCCTGATTCCTAACTTCAGCTGCAGGTCTGGTAGTAGTTACGTTACTATTTTCTAAAAAAAAACACTCTCCTCCAATCAACATAAAACACCGAGCAGACTAAAATTAGTACCCATAGGCTGTACAGAAGTTAAATTTTAATTCTCTAAGGGGCTGTTAAGTATATTATTTTTCCCACCAGGTCTTTGAGCATGCCTCAAGTCCAATTGATTGCCAGCATGGGAAACCAAAGGCTCTCAATTCAGCATATGGTCGTTTCTCCTTGCAACTCAGAGATCAGTTGATAAAATCAACTGATCAATCATTTGTTGTGTACCTAGCAAGGATTTCACCACATTTGCTTGACCATGGTTCAAAGTCACTTCCTACTGCATTTATACTGATTTATCAATTGATAACATTTTCACAATTAACTAGGTGTCTTGCACACATCTTAATATTCATAGTTTGCTTTGATTAAAATACAAAGTTTCACATTAATTAAAGATTTATTTTTCATAATGCAGACAAGCTGCAGGGTTTGAGTACTACTTAACTTAGTGTTTAATCAGGAAAACTACTGTGGCACTGGCCAATTGGGCTGGCTCAACTGCTGCCTGCTCAATTTTTCCCCATAATTGCAGGATATACTTTATTGTGACAGGGTCTGAACAGTGGAATTCCAATATGCTATACATCAGGTTCTCCATTATTGGATTAGCTAGATGTGGCATCATTACCGCTGCACTTTCATGCCTATCATTGATTGCATCGTTCTTTCTATTTCACAATTAATGCAAGTCAGCTGGATTGATCAATCTTCTGATGAGTTTGGGCCACAGTCAATACATCCTTATGGCTCTGTGCTACTGAACTGTATGTTTTATAGCTGTGCCTAAGGATTTGTCATTCTGGCTACAGATTTTCTTGTTTCTTAGATACTTCTGTTCCCACCTTGCTGCCTAACTCACAAAGTGTTTATGAATTACTGATGTAACAAGAAAAAGGAAGAGAGCAAGAGAGTCACTAAATTCATCGTTGGAAAGAATCTTCTCGGAAATGACACTGTTGATTGGCTCAGTACCAACCATTCTGACAGCTGCATACCGCACTTTAAAACACTTGGCTTCCAAGGAAATGCAATGGTTTCATAAGGCCACAGCTTTTTCGTTCCTTGTTTAGACACCATCATGTTCATGAAATGTGGTAATATGTTAATAACTTGTAGTTAACAGTTTGCTAACATTGAAACACTCATTATTTTTGAATACTTACACTTCCACAGTGTAGAAAAATTTGCAGGAAAATCTCT
The DNA here is from genome assembly GCA_011076525.1 of Nettapus auritus. Taxonomy (NCBI): domain Eukaryota; kingdom Metazoa; phylum Chordata; class Aves; order Anseriformes; family Anatidae; genus Nettapus; species Nettapus auritus. The sequence goes on from CM021778.1 coordinate 14,682,629, forward strand.
ATCCGTAATGTGAGGGAGAATGAAATGTTGGGGCATGGGGAGAAAAAATGAGTCACAATACTTGCCCAATGCCACTCTTCTATTACCCTATATTACAAGTGTAATATCCATATTTGAAAATTTTCTCTATGAAGAATAATATTGAGTTACTGTCATGTTCTAATAAAACAGTCTATACGTAAAAATGCAATGATGTACTATTTCTGATATTTTTTAACTGAATGTCTTTTCCCTAGCTACTACAGAATGTACCCACATTGATGCCTGTTTTATTTCAGCTGTCCACCAAAAATGAATTCATATGTGTTTTTGCAAAACAAATCCACAAAACCAACTTGCTAATGCTAGTGCTCTATCATAGTTTCATTTTTGTCCAGCTACATCCTAGCCTGACACATTACAAGAAGTCTCAGTCAGCAAAACATGCCATACTTAAATATAAGAAAATGAATGAACTGAATCTTGGACAAAGTGTAAAGAATTATAATATGTATAGTCAGACTAGAGTTTGGAATTACTAGACTAATTTGCACATTATGCTGAGAACACCTTCATTAAACCAAGAATAATTGCCTTTTTTTTTTTAATCCCTGTCTCATCTAGTTTCAAATGCCAGTACCAGTGACAATTAGAAGGTATTAGCAATGACAATTACACTGTGATACCAAGTTGTTTTTTTGTTGTTGTTAGTTTTTTTCTTGATAAACCTAAACCTACAGATAAAAAGCACAGATAACTAAAATAGTTAAATTTCTCTAGTTAGAAAAGCAAACCAACCGCTGAAACAAGCTTTAGGTAAGCCCTAAAAATACCTCTGATCAAAGAAGAAAGAAGAAGAAACACTGTTTGACAATGGTAAATGCTCTGTTAAATATAAAATGTATTTCATTCATAGCAAGTAATGCATTTCCTTAAACACTCTGGCTTTAAGGAGAGCAGGCATTTTGGATTATCCATACATAATTCAGTTCCACTGAAAGTGTTCCACCTGAACAATATTCCCTCATGTTTCTTGTAAAATTTGGAATATGAAAGACAGAGCTCCTGCCTTAAACTGGGCTAATATAATACAACACTTTTATATAGCTTTCAAAAACACTTTTAAAATCAGGGACCAATACTGAGGTGTTGCTGCTTTGTCATCAGTGCCAGCAACATAAGGATCACTGCCAGCACTCAGTTTTCCTCCTTTAAAAGTAACATGAACTGAGAAACAGGCTCAATAACTTAAAGTCTATTTAAGTTTTAAATTAGTTCATGAATCTCTATTTAGGCTACCTACAGATATGGCCTGGTTTTCAGAAATGCAGTGCACAGCAAGTCTTAGCAAGTCACTGTACCTAAATGTGCTCACATCGTAAAAAGCCATTATATTTAGATGCCTAATTATGGGTACAAAATTTGAATGAATTTAATTTTTTTTGCCTAGGTGAGCATATATTACACCACAGTTGTTTTGAGGTTGCTTTAAAATATGCCAAATTATGGTAGATAGCTTATATTTGGGTAAAAGTGAACAAATACAATAATTATACCTACATTCCAGTCCAGGAAGCTGTGTTCTTCTGGAGCAGAAAGAAATCTATTTTTATTACAGTTTTTAAAAGATTGAAGCATGTATAGCTACAAAGGTAAACAAATTAACATTCTAATTAATCATATTGCCAAAAGATTTACCCTAAACATAGAAAGCTGTGCTACTTTTCCATTTCAGATAATTGAGCAATGAGATAATAAGGAAAAATATTCCTAAAAACCAAGTAACCATGATGGTGTGTTTGTAAGAGTTTTTCATATCTCAGATTTCTTGGCTTCCATTTACACTACATTACACTTCATTGGAAATTGAAGCACAAGCCCAGGTTTCAAAATTAAAAGATTTTAAATTAATTTTTTAATGTAAATTCAAAGTTGAGCCCTGGGGGAATCCAACTCTGCTGTTAAAAATAATAATAATAAAAATAAATAAATAAATAAAAGTTTACCTTTTAATACTGTTGCACTTTCACCAGGTTTCTTATCCTTTCCATTCTGCACATCTTCACAAGGATATCAGCTCCTTGCTTCGCTCTATATATTCACCAAATAACTTATTTGATGCAGGGCAAAATTTACACTGTTATGGTTTTGATGTTACTCTGTCCTACTGTACCCTTGCTGTGCTTTTAGGTATAATCTCCTGGTTTTCTTAACAAATTTATTTTTAAAGAAACAATGGGCTACATATGCCTATTGGTACTGTATAGATCTCTTTACATATACTAGTATGGAAAAGCTACACTTTATGAAATAGCTCAGTGTGAACAATGAGAGGCCAAACCCTCTTCATAATCCAAACACGCAAATAACTGTTTTAAGTTGGTCTTTGAAAATAGAATAACTGTCAGTGCTAAAGAATGTGACTCTCTCTCGCTGTCTCTACTATTACCACTTATGCAAATGTATTTCTATGTATGTTTTCTCCACACATAGCAGCATAAAAATATTATTTTTTTTTTAGCTTTGCTGTGATTTTTTTTTTTTAAATCTTTGTTATGGGATTGAATATTTAACATCAGTGTAGCATTTGAGAAGACAGTAAAACAATGGAGTGTCTCATGAATTTAGATGGATGTGAATTCAGTCATTTCTAAGAAAACATTGCACAGTTAGCCAAACTGAAATTTTGTCCTCAATTACTGAATTTGTAAACAAAACTTGCAATAAACATTTCCTACAGTCATAACTTGTAATTTATCTTTTTACAGTAGAATAACTTAACACTATATGTTTACTTTCTAACTGTCTAAAGAAATTATAGGAAAATAATACTGCAGGCAGATGAATTTGTATTACATATAAAACTAACAACCCCCACCCAGGCCTAATCTTGTTGGTTTTTTAGCATCCTTGCACAGGCAAAATGCACTGTCAGAATGCACACACATGCAGTAAGTGACACACGTGCAACTTCAGAAAAAAAAACATGATACAAGAACTCACCTTTGGTTTCTACCTCCTGAAATAAATGTTTTTCACTTTTTCAAATGAAATGACTTGCATGTTATTTATGAGGTAATACACACAAATGCTCTGAGCACTGGGAAACACAGCTTTCAAATAAAGCAAAAAAACTTGTGTCTCTTAGGGCTTTAAAGGTATTGCTGCCAAATTCTCTTTTGCAGAGGTATAGTCTAAATACTATAAAGTGCAGTGGAAAGGATTAAGTAATCTATACTTCCTTCTGAATTATAGATGTAATCACAATGAGCAAATACACAACATCAGTCTTCACCATGCTTGTCTTCCTATAGAATTTAAGCTGAAGCTCTAGTTTTTGTGCCTTGTTTCTATACAATCTCCACATTTTTTTACCTAAGAGTTTGAGTTTCATAACACAGCATAAAATGTCATTAAAAAGGTATGAACTTGGATGTTTCTCTCAAAAGGCACATGTCAAGTTTCCACCAGTGAATTCCATCATGAATACAGTTTCTGATTCCAGCTTAAATTTATATTTCATTGCTTATGTTTTAACATCATTTTTAATATTTACTTAACATCTTTCTAAAGACATCATTAAATCAAAAAATGGAACACTGTTACAGAAACCATAACCATTACAGCTTAACCTAAAACTGCTAATGTAGGCTTTTCTTTCTTCTAATTTTGCAGACAGAATAGCAGTTTCCTGTGGCTCACTGATCCTGACAATACCCTTAGACCAATTCCCATGATTCCCTCATCATGGGCAGATATCATTTCAACAGATGTCAAGAATAGCTAAGTGCACTTAGGCCTATTTGTTAAATTCCTAGGGGGAGGTAGATTGGCGAAATTCATCCTGTAATTAAACCACATATTTCTTTCAAGCTGCCTCTCCCCTCTTCCCTTCATAATCCCTCTGCCTCGCATCAAATCATTTAGGCACTTATTGGCTACAATCAATACAATATGAGATACATTAATTTAGTCCCTAGGAGATTTGCTGGGAATAGGCGGTATTGCTCCGCAAGCATTCTGAAATGTTCATGCAAGCATGCTATCAACTGCAGCAATATAGCACTTATAGTCAGCATAGGCAGATTTATGACAATTCCATACTGTGTGCCCACAGGTCTGGTCTGCAGCCAAACATACATAAATTGTATTGAAACGGGAAACACTAAATATATTACCTAATGCACACAAATGCTAAATAGTGCAAATCACTGTGAGGAGTTGGAATGGGTGAACAGAATCTTAACAATAAAGCTCAGGCTTTCCATATGCTCAAGCACACTTTGTGCCTTGCTCTGTAGAGTGAATTTGGGATTGGAAAGAAACATTTATCAAGGATTCTCATTTACAAATATGAACTTCAAAGTATTACCTTACACTTATATTTATATCTTGCCTTTCAACCCGCACATCCTCCTTTTACTGTACTACTAGGGTTTGGTTTTGTCTTCACAGAAGTAAGGCAGGATGGAGCTATCCAATTTTTATAGGAAAAGGATATAAAAATAATTCTGAGATGAGTCTACATATCATTTTTAATGATATACTATTGCCATTTTTATTTAAAAACAAATATATAAATCAACTCCCTAACTCATAACTGTGAAACTGAGGACTTAGAAATGTCAATAAGAGAATATTAAATGTTTCATAAATCCTAAGCATGGAATACATTGGGAAGCTATCAATATGTACATCATGCAATATGTCATTCGAAATCAAAATTATATTTGAAACGGTAATGATAATTGAAATCTGTACACACACATAGATTACTAATGTGGTAGACTAGGAAAACAAGGAAAAAAACATAATATCCAAGACTTAATTAGGTTATTTTGCTAGAACTGAAAAATATAAAATAAAAATATATCAAACAAAATTCTGTGTACAATCACATGTATTTAATTTTTAAGATTTAATCTGAGAATTAGGAAGCCTTTTTCTTCATTTTTAAAATGAATATCATTTATAATTTTCTCATGAACAAATTTGAGTTTAGATTATGTTGAAATGTCTGTTTGAGCTTGTTTCTTGTATACTATATTGGGAAAGCATAACTTTGAAATTTCCAGTGAATCATCTTATAAAGTGAATTTATTAAAGAAATAATGGGGAAGGGGAGGTGTTTCTAGTAGCAATTACTACATATATAGAATAATAATAATAACAAGCTTCCTGTTAATGTTATAGTATAAAATATTGCAATGTTTTACTTGTTTTAGTTATTTTTTTGTTTAGGGTGTGAGAGCTATTGCATTATTTTATTACCTCCATAGAGTAGGAAAGGCTGTTGTACAGTTTCTCCTGTGTCTTATGACATAGCACCACTAAAAAAAGTTTCAAGCATCTGATAAGTGATTTGCATTACTGTAAAACACCTTACATCTCAACCTACTTTCTATTTTAAATTGATAACATCAACTTTCAGCACAAATACTGGAGAAGACAACCATTCGATTTATAACCAACACTCCATCAAATCTGCAAGGGTAACTTGAGTGAAGTCTCATCCTCACAACAGAAGAAAGTCTGAATGATTGCTGTTTATAATGGTAATTATTTCACTACCTTAATGTTATTTCACAGAAATGCATTTTAGACTTTGTTACCATTCCCCCTTTAGTAAATGGTTAACCAGATGATATTTATCTTTAAACTCTACATCTTCACATAAAAGTCAGTCTTCTAGACTTGCTTCATGCCTGAACTTTCTTAAGGAATAACCTGCAGGCAAAACTATAGCTGACACAAATACAGCTTATTCACCCCACATTAATGTATAAGCAATTTTCTCAGAAATTTGGAAGAAAGAAAAAAAATATATATCTCATTAAAAAAGTATGAAAAAAGGAATACAGGGCGTAATTTCAGCATAGAAATATACTGCTTTAACCTCAAGCCCCTGAGATCTACAATTAAGCATCCCAGAAATTAGGAAATTAATATGAAAAAAAAAAAAAAATGTTTTCCTGGGGGAAAATCCCTATAATATTTTATTTTATTATAAATATTTTCAAACTCTTCCTATGGACAAAGTACAATTTAGAACTGCCTACATCTTTCTTAGAAGCTGAAGTAAGCTTTTCTTTTTCATCCTTTATAATTGTATTTAAAAGCTTGCAAAAACTGCTGACTTTGCACTGAAACAGATAATTATGCCAAATGTGTTTTTTCTAGTGCTTTTCTATGTATCCCTAATTGTTGTCTACCTTTTTTACATTTTACTTTTGGATGCCAAGAAGCTTTGCAAACAGAAGAAGAAAAAAAAAAAAAAAGAAAGAAAAAACACACTAGATACACCTGCTTAATCTATAATTAGGTTACTACTAATTCATATAGCTGTTACTACAGACTGTTCAGGTAAATGACTAAGGTGGATAGTTTCAGATAAAAAATAATTCGTCAAATTTTTTTTTGTTTTGTTTGTTTGTTTGTTTTAAACATTAGGAAAACAGCTTTATTCCCTCTGATTGTTTTTCCCCCTCCAGGAAGTAATTTCATAATGGAGAAAGGCAACCTTCCATTTAAAGAAAAATTCTGCTTTCCCACTTCTCTTTGACTTGTTCCTTTAGATTTTCTGATTTGCTATCATAGAAGAGGGAAGTAAGATTCTATTCCTTCTATTCACTGAATGAACTATTCACTGAATGCTCTCTCAGTCTCCAGTAGTTTGTGGTTTCAAAACTTCTTTTCTGGTACAGTTTTGCCTTTAATATTCTGTGATGGATTTCTTTTTGATTAATTTTTCCATCCTTCCCTTGGATCCAGGTAAACATTCAGTATTTGCAGCATCTTTTTGCAAGGATGTCTACACTGTATATACACTGTGTAGAAAGCATGGCCTTTGCTCATTTTGAACCTGACACTTGCTAGTATCATTTGATGTCCTTTATCGGCAATGGAAGGACCAATAAACAGTCAATCCTTGTCCATCTTCTCCTCATCACCCATGTTTTTATAGACCTTTTTTCATGCTTCCTATCATTAGCTCCTTTTACAGGTTGTTTCAGTTTATACCCATCATTTAATATGTGGTTTGTTTTGCCTCTTCAGTTTAAATTTATTTACATTGAATTCCATTAGCTTTTTGGACTTATAAGATCCTGCTGCATTTTTTTTCATTGATCTTTATCTTACCTTTTCTGAGCAACTTGGTATAATTGGGAAACTTTGTTATTTATGACATATTTCAATGAATACAGTGAAATGCATGGGTACCACTGGATAACCTTACCACACTGTGAAAACTGACCACTGTTTAACCATTATTTTTGTCTGTGCAAGGATCTTCTACTTCATCCCAAGGCTGCATAGTCTCTTTAAGAGTCTTTCATAATATACTTTATTAAATGCCTTTTGGAAATACAGGCAAACTATTAACAACATAGATTTATTTATTTATTTATTTACTACTTTCAGTAGTACTAACAGCTTTGTGAGCCATAACCTTCCTTTTCAGAAGTTATTATGATCCTTCCCCTGTATGCCATGTTTTCTCTAATCTATTCCGTATTAGAGTTTCTAGTAAAAAGTAGCACAAAAAGGACTAGTATTACAAGAATGAAAGGCCAAAATATGTTTCCAGAAGTGGAAATACTTAGTTGAACGTGCTAACGCTGAGTTGTTTTTTTGTTGCCCCCTTTTTTTTTTTTTTTTTCCTTTCTTCCTTTCATTTACTTTATGCCTGTCATCTTCATTTTCTCAGCTTTCTTCACCTTTTGTTTGTGAGGAAAACAGCAGAAGCAGGAATGGCAGAAGGATGGCTAAACTGTTTCTTGCTTCTAGCAAGAGATGGCAAAGAAGCATGTGAAGATGGAGATGACAGGGCTTTTATGTGTTATTATTTTAGAATTAACCTGTTCTTGTCTCCTTACCACAAGGTAATATTCTTTATTTCACTGTTCTGGATTCTTCATGGCTTGTGGTATATGATTGGGCTGTATAATACAGCATCTGTAAAACACTTGAGTAGTTATTAAAGATATATAGCATATGTGCAAAAGCAATTAAAAGTTGTATGAATAACGTGAATTCTTAGATCCCTATGTTATGAGCATTTTTCTTTTAATACTTTTATTTTTCTTTTAATATACCACTGCTAGTGTGAAAGCTGCTCATTATAAAAAAGCATACTTAGTCCCTAGAAGCATACTTGCCCTAGAACTCTATGAAAAAGGCAAAAAACAGTCATAACATGTCAAGGACTTTCAGCAATTATTAACTTTCAGTCATTGCTATACATTGTATTGCAGTAGATTAGCATAGAGAGAAAGACTGATTTTTTGTCTCAAAGTTAGGCAGACAGTAAATTTAATGTTCAGTTAGAAAAAAAAAAAAGTGAAAAATAAAAAAAAAGTAGAACAGTGAAGAGAAATATGAACAAAATAGCAAAAGTTGAAAAAATATTAGTTTTTTGTGAACACATTGTCTTTCAATTCAATTATCTTCTCTTTGAACTATAATCAAATATAAAAATAACTTGCCTCTTTATGGTAATCACATACTAACTGTGTGATTGGGGTAGCCTAAAGGCTCAGATTTGGTTACACCTGCAGACTAAATTATTTTATAAGTGTTATGTAGAAGCAAATGAAGGAGCTAGGAGAATAGCATTAACATTATATAAAGCAACACTGCTGTAGAATGCCTCATGTGGAAAATTAATAATTTCCTCTTTAAAACAGGGAAGTATGAAGTTGAGAAAGATGCATCTCAAACTACTAAAGGCAACAGGTTTGGTGATACTACATATTTTTGTTCTGTTTCATTCCACTACAAAAGTGAGTATATGCTATTTACATTTTTTTTTTTTTTGAAAACTGTTAAGCATCTCTTTTTCTAGGTACTACTTAGAAATCTTTGCTCTTAAAGACCAATAAGCTGTTCTCTCTCTTACCTATATGATCATCTCATAGAATCATAGATGGCATTATATTCTCTCTAATTATACAACCTAGATAATATGTCGACTTCATGTTTGCGAAAGTCTGAATTGTTTTAATGTCATGAAAAATTCCTTATTTAACATCTTGAAGTTACATATTTCTTTCACATACCTTATGTAAGGTTTTCCCCCACAGAGAGGAAGAGAAGAAGAAGAACTACAAACTGTCAACCATGTTTAATGCAGCACCTATCCACACAGCAGCAAGAATGAAAGACCCAGACTAGTTCTAAGCAGTCTTGGTTGTCTTTTCAGTGCAATGGAATTCAGAGAGTTTTTAAAATCATGATTTGGTGCCTAGGCAGACAGCCCTGCTTAAAACGATGCCCATCCACTTCCCCCCCCCCCCCCCCCCCCTTTTTTTAATCTTTACTTTTTTTTATTTCAAGAAAGCATGTTCCCTCCTTTAATGACTTATGGCCACTGCTGTGTCCTGTAAGATTATTCCCTCTTTCTACACTCTAGCATTAATTACCTCTCTTTATACTTCTCCATAATCATTCACTCTGCTCCTCTCTAGTTTCTCCCATCTTAAGACTAAGATCTAAGACAAACATTCTGCTTTCTTTCTTTCTATCTACTCTCTTCTCTTTAAACTTGATGAATACATTGTTTACAACCACATCATGGAGCTCCCCTTCTACTGTTCCCATTCTGTTCTCCCATGAGATCCATCTGTTTAAGGAAATGTAGTTGGCAAAGCCTTCTAATGAATGTTTTCTAAGCCAAGGCTAAAAGATAATACTTCATGCTCACACTCATCTAATCTGTAAACCACTTTCTATAACATCAGCCAGACAGCTGATCATAATTCCTCATGTAATTACAATTTCACATTATCTATGTCTCCTTCTTGTCTACCATCAGCTTTTTGTAGGTTCTCTAAAAGGTGCCTGTCCTTGCTTTCCTGCTCTTTTCCCTACACATCTTATCTTTGGCCATTTATCATCTACAAAGACATTGTCGTGTGACTCATAAGGTCATCTCTCTGCTTTACAAATTTGAACTAAATCTTCACTTGTCTTTGTCAAATCTCTTCATGGATATCTAACTGTTGCTTCAAGAGCAAAGCAGAACTTTATTTTTCCTATTGCCCACCAGCTTCCAGACCCTCCTTTTTAGACCTTTCAAAAACGTATTATCTTAAACTCCTATGAAAATTTCAGGATTTTTTCTGAATAACATTTTTAAGATGTAGCACTTCATATTCATTCAAAGAACTTAAAATTCCATCCCACCCTTCACCACACCATTTGTATAAGTAAGATTTTCTCCCACTTTGGCTGTTTTTCTCTACTCACAACCTTTTAGACTGCTGCTGCAAAAGGAATTTTGTTAAAGTATTACTTAGCTCATTTCAGCTATCTTTTTATATCTCCCTTTTCTGTCCCATCAGACTGACCTACCTCTTCCCACACCTCATGAACATGTTTCAGTTTTCCACCTTCAAAGGGACTTTCTCCCCCCCCCCCACATTTTCAGATACATGGTTTTGGCTTTTTCTTTTGTGCTGCCCCTTCCATTTGCTGAGCTCCTTCCATTTGCTTCCCCCCCCTCCCTCCCTCCATCTGCTCTTGTGGCTACTAAAACTTGACAAACTTATCAGTCTATGTTAGTCAATGATGCTCTACTTATTCTTTGTAATCCCTTCTTCCCTATGTCTTCAGAATTAAATTCTTTGAACAAAGATCATATTTTTATTTTGGACTTTTCAGCATGTGTCAAAAGGGGTCTTCAACACTAGGCTAGATACCTTTGGCATTACAGTCATGCTAATAAGGAAACACCAATAAAAACAAAATGTCTGAATAATATAATAGGAAAAATACATTAAAAAAAATTAAACTGAAATTTAACATAATTAATATTGACTAAGATACTCATCAGTGTTTGTGTAGGTTGTAAATTAAAACAGTTTGTATTCCTTGAAAAAAGTGATATAACATATCTGTAAATTAATGGTGGAAAGTTGTTATTTAGCTAAATATATGCTTTATAAAAATCTTTCCTTACCTACAGAAAAAGTGCATTAACTGGTACTTCATCATGTAGTTCTCTTTACTCCATCATCACTTACGTTTACACCTTTTCTTTTTTCCCTTCTTATTTTCTACTCTTAAACTCTTGAAATGATTTAGGCTCTCCTCCCTACAGCTGAAAATGAGAAAGTGATTAGTTTACTTGCAATGCAGAGATTTTTGAGAAGACTGAGGGGAAAAACTGGAAAGATACTCTAAAAGCTTTAAATGTTATAGTCAGGATCATTTGTATCATTTTGTTACCATGCTGACTCTTACCCTTTTTTTATTGTATTGTTTTGTCAGTTTCTAAATTATTGACTTTAATCAATCACACCTTGTAGCCCTACAAAAAATTGAAAGGTACAAGAGAAAAAAAAAAATAGCTCTTAATCATTATTAGTTCTTTGTTCAAAAGAAATTTGGTTTAACTTTCAATCCATATACTTTAGAAAACATAAAATCTATTTGTTTGAATTTAAGTATCATCAGTGCTTTGTCTGGTAATTAGGAAAACAGTCTGACAGCATTATTAGATAATTATAATGTTTCCCACAAAAGAATGTAAAACCATCTCTCCTAGAATGATATAAATGAAACAGATCGCTAGTACCCAATTGTACTTAGAGAGATCTTGGTATGCTCACATGAGAGAGCATAAAATAAAGTCTTATTTTTGAAAACAAATGACAAGAGATGTTATACTGTAACTATTATATCTGCCTATAAAACACATAATTTCAGTAAATTAAATGCGGTCATATTTCACTGTTCCACAACTGACACACAAGTCTTAGCATTTACGGATACAAATACCGAATTTAACTTTAATGGCCAGTGTTAAGTGTTAGCACTTAGTGCTGGACTCAATAGACAAAACTCAGGTGAGGATGACTAACTCAGAGTATTAAAGCTGCAAAATTTGATATTATGTCAAATTTAATATAAATGACGTGTAGTTTATCCTCCTGAGCCTGAGAAATAGATAGCATTTAACACTTTATTTAGGGGCAGAGAGAATTAGGACACTACTTATGTACATACAGAAGCTGTAAGCAAGGACACTGAAGGCAATCTCATTAAAAAAAAAAAAAAAAAAAAAAAAAAAAAAAAAAGTTTCCAAACCTGCATTTTACCAAGGCTAACAACAACTCATTTAAGCAAAAGCAAGTGCAGGTGTGCAAGGGGGCAATGGCTAGAGAAGATCAAGCCAGATGTGAGTAGATGAAGTGCCTGGGGAGCAAGGAGGAGCAGGTCTCAGTCAGGTGCCATTGAAGGCAATGCCTTGTTTGTGGCAACCTGTGCAAACAGCCATGTCAGTGTCCTCTGTATCTCTAGGATCCATGCTCAGCTTTGCTACTGGTTGAACCTGCAAAGTGGAAAGCAGCAGCTGTGTTCCCCAGCCTGGGCAGAGACCACGGAAACCAGGCTGGGCCCCAGCAGCTGGGCAGGAGCAGTCCTGGGCTGGAGTGGCTGAAGGAGCTGGGTACATTCCTACCACTTAACGTAGGTACATATGGATGTGTGTGTGCACGTGCACACCCGTGGGGAATGTATCTCCAGCTTTGCCATCTGTTGGTGCTGGGGTATGTGGCGTTGCAGCAGCCCTGCCTCATGGGCTGATGGGTCTGCTACGATGTATTTTCCTTGAACAGTTTTTATCAAGTTTTATTTTCAACTGCAGGTGGATAATCAAATATATATCTCTACCTATCTACCAAATATGTGCAAAACATACATATAATGCATAATGCAATAGTTTTACATAATGCAAGAGTTTTATTCTCTTATGTCAAATATCTTCAAGAGCATCCCTTTTATTGGTACTATGCTTCTTACATGAGCTGCTAAGTACTTCATAACTTAGAGAGCTAACAATACATCAAATTCATCTCCTTATGTGCAAACATGACCTGCTATTCTCACTTAAAAGAAGGTAAACTATGAAACTATATGAGTACACAGAGTGCATGCCAGACTTAATATTGAGGGAAGGGGTTCTCCAACCAAATGGAACAGTGTCCAGCTGTGGATACACTTGGTTGAATTGTGTGCCACTGGCTGATATGTCTATTCCAGAACGCAACCACAGAAAGCCATTTCTGCCTGATCTGTAGAAAAAGTCCTGTCAGCCAGGGCCTGATTCACCTGAAAGCTACCAGAATCACAAGGAAAATCATTCTGTTTGGGCAGTAGTGTAATCCAACAAAATGAAAAAGAGTTTGATTTTGTTGGTGTAATTTTTGTTGGTTTTAATTTTTCTTTTTTAATGTTAATGCTAAACCTATCCCTCCTTAATAAAAGCAGTATCTGTGACTTGTCTGGGCTTAGGTATTTTGTTAGCCTCATTCAGGCTAGGTCAGAAAGATTAAACAGTTTATGTTTGAATTTACATTTATGTATGAATTGATTGAGAGCAGCCATGCAAAGAAGAACTTGGAGTTACTGGTGGACAAAAAATTGGTCACAAGGCAAGCAGTGTGTGCTGCCAGCCCTGAAAGCCACCCATACCCCAGAGCTGCACCATCGTGCCCAGCAGGGCAGGGAGGGGATTCTACTCCTCTGCTCCGCTCTTGTGAGACCCCTTCTGGAGCCTGCGTTCAGCTCTGGGCCCAGCACAAGAGGCAGGGACCTGCTGGAGCAGGTCCAGAGGAGGCCATGAGCATGGTCAGGGGGCTGGAGCTACTCTGCTGTGAAGAGAGGCTGAGGGAGCTGGGGCTGTTCAGCCTGGAGGAGAGAAGGCCCCAGGGCTGCTCTTAGCGGCCTTCCAGTACGTAGAAGGGTTTTATAAGAAAGACAGAGAAAGACATTTTACCAGGGCCTGTAGTGACAGAACAAGTACAAATGGTTTTAAACTAAAAGAGAGTAGACTGAATGTAAGAAGAAACTCTTCACTCTGAGGGTGGTGAGGCCCTGGCCCAGGCCAGGAGAAGCTGTGGGTGCCCCATCCCTGGCAGTGCCCAAGGCCACGCTGGGTGGGGTTTGGGCAGCCTGTGCTGGGGGGTGTCCCTGTAATGGAGGAACCATGTGGGCTTTGAGGCCCCTTCCAACCCAAACCATTCTATGATTCTACATATAGTCTGCTGTTTTCCAATAAAAGTGTTCTTCATTACCTTTGAATAGTAAAACCAGAATGGAGAATCTCTCCCTGGTGCTAAAATTAGGTTTATGATAAAGGCTGGTTTGCTCTGAGTTCTTTCAGAACAACAAAAGTCTTTTTGTTAAGAGCACGTAAACTTTGGGGGCAAATTGGAACCCTGATAATGGGTTGATGGTTTCTGTTATTAACTGAAGTATATTAACAGCCTTAATACCTCAGATTAAAAGAGACACTGACAGCTGCCTCCCGCTGCACACTTAGGCTTTAACAACATCTGTTTCCTACAATATCTTTGGGAACATAAACGCATTTTATGACTAACAAAGGGAGAATTTTTTTAAAACAGCATTATTTTAATATAAAATTGTGCTAGTATATGATAGTCATGAAAATATATTTTTAAAGGCATACTACCATTTTATTTTTTTTCTGACATTGTGTACTAAGTTATTTTTCATATCTTAAGGTATAACAAAAAGAAATGCTTGAAAACAGAGTTAAAAGCCTGCAGGATATAACTTTATCGTATTAGGTCTGATTACAAACATAAAGGTAACTGATGCATTGTAATAGAATCTTCTTATGACCCAGGCTAAGACTGTAAAATGTAAAGCTTCATACTGTGCTCATGGTGTTCAGTTAAAAGTAGAAAAAAAAAAAAAAAAAAAGCAGTGTTGCATTTTCAGTCTCATCAGCAGAACTGCCATCCTTTCTCACAGGGTTTTCTAATCCATTCTGGCACCTGAGGCATTTGAACAGTTGGTGGGAAGAACTGACACTGTGACGAAGGGAGTCTCCTTTCAGATTTACAGTCCAATCACTCACAAAATCTGCCAATTCATTTTATAGTATGTACTGTGAAAATTCATTATTTATTATGAGCCTAAAAAGTCTATTGGTGCAATACACTAGCTTGATTTTGAATTAGAAGAGAACCAGGAACACAATATATGGACTCTTTAAGCTTGTAGTGAGGGTAGCCCAGCAAATAATACCTGAAATATTATTTGTATTTTCAATCAAGCATAAAGTTTGTTCAGCCAACAAGCTGTTCTATTTCAATATTTTTTCTATGTATTTTTATGTGGCTATTATATATGTATAGCTACATGTAGATGTGTATGTGTGCTAGCTGCTAAAAGCAGAAAATAAATTACTAGTCTTAAGTCAGAAATTGCTTCTATTTCAAATATTTTCAGCTCCAATTGTTAGTTATTTCAAATGTTTTCAGATATCATTTACTTATGAACTTCAAGACCTGATAAAATTTCTTAAAACCAACCAAAAAAAAACAAAAACAAAAACGCAAAACCAAACAAACACATTTTAACTCACCATTTCTCAACTAATCATAACCACTCAAAACTAATTAACTCACAAAATGGCTCTTTTTTTTTTTTTTTTTTTTTTTTTTTTTTTACTTTCTAATTGGATTATTTAGGAATGCAATTACACTATAGGGACCATGGAACCCATAATCATGACTGTGCCACAGAAGCTACTTGGAACTACTACCTCTTCATTCTCCTTGGTGATATAGCTTGGTTATCTCCTGCTCTACAAAAGGCAATTTCTCTGTCTTATGGACCTGTCACATACTAAGACTGATAAAATATTATAATATTACAATAAAATTCATATAATATAATAATAGTGTAATATAATAATATTATAAGAACTTAGAAAAAATTAACTCCCACTTAAAGAAAATATCAGGATGTCTCTAGGTATGTTTTCCATTTGTGTCTGTCCCTGTTGACTTGTGCTGCAGAATCAAAAATGCAGTATGTCTGTTCCTTTAAAAAATGCAATAAAATGAGAAGGAGCTAGGCCATTCATCTTAGCTAGGAGTTAACAACAAGAGCAGTGGTTTTGGACAGTCACCAAATCCACACCTTGATTTGCTGCTGATCATCATTATTTATTTATTTATTTATAATTATTTATTATTTATCCTACTAACAAAATCAAAACATGCAAAATAATCCTCAGACAGGCTTGTAAGTTGTTTTTTTTTAAAAAAAATGCGTTATACATTCTCTTTATTTTCCTACTTTTTATAGCAGCAGTTTGATATAATAAACCATAGTTTGTAAAAGCCATTAAGATTAAGCTTGCTAGTAGCAATCCTGTTAAGTTACCTCATCAAGTGATGTGCTGCAATGTTTTCATATCAACTTATTTTAGCTTTTATGTTATAGCATTCATAAATGTCTCCAATTCCAAAAATTTAAAAGTATTTTATTGAAATTATGTGCAATGATTTCTTATTGGAGACTACAAGGACATAAACAATGCAAAAAATCAACTTACAAATCAATTACGAGAAGTATATTTGAAAAATCAGTTAGTGCTAGCAGTGTTTTGACAATTAAAAGAAGGGTTGGAGTTCCTCTCTAATGCAGAGGAATAAGTTTACAGTCTGCTGTGAGATTCCTCTCAGAGTAGAATGCAAGAATCACGAATTTCAAAAGACTTCAGTTAAAGTGAACTAACATCCCTTTATTTGCCTGAGAGTGTATTGCAATCCCGCTTTCATGGTCCCTCAGTACAGAGAAGGGTTAGTAGAATGCTTCTTGTTGGCAATTGTAAGCCTCAGCTCAGCATACTTCATAATGTTCATCACAGTTACTGCATGTTTCAAGGTTTCAAATAATCATAACTCCAACATGCTGATAATAAATATTGGTCCAAAAGCTGAATGCAGCACAGGACAGTATGTATGGAACATACCAGACAACTTACTTTTTTTTCAAAATTCATGTGATTAGTAGTCATCAAAAAGCTACTCTACTTCTTTCAGTATACTAAATCAGGATTCAAGCATACCGGACAAGATATATTTCTATATATGCCTAATTCGCCAAAGCCGAATGGTGAGGTAATTAAATGGGGTGAGGCAATTAAAACTAATAGAACAATTAAAAGCAGAAATAAGATTTGAAAAAGGGAAATTAGAACTCTGGGTAGAAAGTAACTGACCAGTTAGTGGAAATTTTGAGCCTGGCTCTCATAAACATTCCTGTTGCTTTGGAGATACCTGAAGAAGTTCAGAACCAAGTATATCTGGGAGTGTGGGCTTCAGAAACACCAGAAAGAGCGAAAAGTGCTCCCCAATACTAGTCACGCTCAAGGGAGGGTCACAGGCTGTAAGAATTAGACAATCCCTCCCCTTAGAATGGAGTATAGGGAACAGGTCTGACCAATAATCAACCAGTTCATCAAGTGTGGTCTATTAACAGAGTGTGAATCATAATATAACACCCCCATTCATTGTACGGGTCAGTAGTTATCAATTAGTTCAGGATCTCAGAGCTGTTAATAAAATTGTTGAAGACCTGCACCCCGTCGTGGCAAACCCATATACTTTGTTTTGAAGGTCATTCAACAAGTCAGTAAGCTTCTGGGAATAGACGGGCAACTACATACCCCACATAACCCTCAAGCGAGTGGTCAAGTAGAGAAAATAAAACACCTAATTAAACTACAGATTGTAAAATTAGGACAGGAGGCCGGTTTGTCCTGACCTCAATCATTGCCTTTAGCACTTCTGAGAGTTAGGACTGAGTCCAGGACCAATGAGGGGTTGAGATCTTTCAAAATATTGTACAGAATATATGGTACTGTCTGGAATATCAACTCAGACTGGCAGCAAGATATTGACAGATTATATAATAAACCTGCAGAAACAGCTTCAGGAAGTCAAGAAGCTGGTCCTAGGAACTAGGGCCCAAGGTCTTGATGGGCCTGTGCACAATATTGAACCTGGGGATTATGTATATATTAGATCTCTTTCAGATTCACCTTTGGAACCAAAATGGGAAGGCTCATTCCAGGTATTACTGACTACTTACACAGCAGTCAAGATTAAGGAACAGGAATTGTGGATACATCACACCAGAATAAAGAGGACATCTAGACCACGATCAGAGTCAGAACCTGCAGGACTGTTGAAACTCTGTATTCAGCGAAAAGATGGACAATAATATGGGGTTTATTCAGCCTATGGTTAGGTTCCACCCTCTCATGGGAAACCAATTATTACTTGAAATTCACATCTATGTGGGTCAATTTGACCGGAGCCAAAGACTGTTGGGTCTGCGTGGCCATGCCAAGGGGAGACTGAGAAATACCGCTCTACAGAGTTATGACCTCAAACTGGACTTTGATCAACAATGCCACAGGTGTCGATTTGTGAAAGGCTGGGAACACATCTCAGTTACAGTGTAAATAAAATGTGATAGATGAAAGAAAGGGACCCTATATTTACCCTCCGAGTTCTAAATGGAGGAATATTCCTAAAGGGATGTAAAAACAAGTCAATGGGAACCTGCAGTTTTGCTCCCCGCTTTGGAAGTTTTAATCTGATCAGTATAAATTGTACTGTTATAAATCTGCAAGAAGAATCATCCATTCAAACAATAACCAAATTGGGATTAAAGGATTTGGACGTAACCCTCAAAGGAATTTACCTTAATCATAGAGCTCAAATGAAGAGTAAGGCCATGAGCACCATACTCATATGCCTGGCCCCTACCATATTTTGGTGGTTATGTGGGGAGGCATGGGCCCAGAAAATATTGCCCAGATTCTGGAAGAGAACATGTACACTTGGAAGTATAATTTCCCAGCATAAAATTATTAATCAAACTCAGGTACCTCAGGGGATCCTACGGAATCCCTGGGTATGAGTTAGGCAAGGTAGAAAGGCCATTTCTACCCATAGGTAGAAAGGCCTACCTCATTCCATAGTTTTGTCCGATGGTTTCTGCCTTGGCTAGGGGTTAGTGAATTAGAAAAGGCAATTGTAAATATTTATGCCACATTGGAAATAGCGTTAAATGTCACAGGAGATGCTATAAGAGCCCAACAAGAAGAGATTGAGAGTTTGAGAAAGTTTTCAGTTCAAAACAGGGTGGCTTTAGACATCCTATTTGTCAAGGAAGGAGGAGTATATATATTAATCAATAGTAGCTATTGCTCATATATAGACAAAACCCAGAGGATTGAGATGGACATAAATGAAATATGGAAACAAACCAGAATTGTGCACTAAATAAGGAGGAATGACGCTTCTTGGGGATTTTCAGAACTTTGGGAAAAACTTACTTCTTGGCTACCTAATTTTACATGGCTAAAGCAACTCTTTATTGCAGTCATTATAATTATAATATTACCAGTTCTGGACTCCTCAGTATGAGAGAGACCTGCACATACTGAAGATAGTCTAACATAGGGCCACAAAGATGATGAAGGTGCTGTAGCATCTCTCCTATTAGGAGAGGATGAGAGAGCTGGGTCCGTTCAGCCTGGTGAAGAAAAGGCTCGGGGCGATCTCATCAATGTCTGTAAATACCTTAAGGCAGAGATAGCAACTGAAGAACACAGAAGGTTACAATAAGATTCATGTTCTTACTTTTTCCATTTACAGTTATATCTGTTAAAAATTCTTTCTCCCTAGAATGAATACTGTCCTTTTACTTGGGGAGAGGCAACTTACTTTTTTTCTTTATATCTTTTTTTTTTTTTAATATTTTAATCTTTTTAAGGCTTCTCTTCTCTTGTATTCTTAGAGAATAATGGTTTAGTGGTTACTACACTAGTCAAAAACTCTGGAGACTTGAGTTCCCTGTGCAGCCTTCAACAAGTCACTCATTTGCTGTACCTCATTTAATGAGAATGCAAATCAGAAACAGAAAGGCTAATGAAGGTACAGAGCTGTTCTTATAAAAGTGAACACGGAACAGACAATAAACACTGCCTGAAACAGAGGTGTGAGAAGGGAAATATTTTCATTACATAGTGGCATGGAGGAAGTAGAAAGACAAAGACTGGTTCCCTCTTTTCTCTATTGTATTTCGTAGGATAAGCTCTGCTTACCCTCATTGTGCTTCTCTGAATTCTCCCAGTTGGCCCACATCATTCCCAAACATTACACCAAAGTCTGGATGCTAATCTACACGATAGCCTTATATTTGCTCAATATACCTTGATCAAAGTGGATATTGTTGTTTTGTTATTGTTGTTATTGTTGTTTTCTCCACAATAAACACAGAACATTTAAAAAATTGTACAGAGACTTTTTTGTTAATAAATTTTACAACTGCCAGTGTTAATTGGGGGTGGGGGGCGGGAAGTGTGAGACAGCTTTGCTAACCTCATCTATATTACAGATTTTTCCAATTACATTTTTTTATTTTCCCCCTTTTTTTTTCCCCTTTTTTTTTCCTTTTTTTTTTTTTTTTTTTTTTCCTGTAATAGTTTGAATTGATGACATTTCTGAAGGAGTACAACATATATTCTGCAGGACTCACAATTAACTGAATCTTCAGAAACAGCTTGGTAATTGCTCTCATTTAATTGCATCCATCTTCAGCACTCAAGGAGTGTTGTCTGAGACTGACATTAGCCTTTACACAATCTGAATCCAGTACCGATACCTGTAGCGAAGCTGAGATGAGGTGACCACTGTACATCAAGGAGCTGGTGATCCTCATATCTGTTGACCTGAGTAGGTGCACGCCTGTGCTGTGCTGCACTTGTTGCACATCCTGCATGGCCTTCAGGCTGTGCTGTGCTGTACAGGTACCCTGCAGACAGGGGACAGATCCAGGTAGCTCAGAGCCATGGGCAGCTCCCACACCACACCAGACAGAACACTGCGGCCCGGCCTCGCTTTGTCTAGCAGTGCAGCAAGACATTCTCATATGAGCATCCTTTAAGAATAGTTATTTCCTTGTAAAGAAATGATATGATAGCTCAAAAGACAAAAAAAAGAAGAACCTCTCTCCATGGACAGGATCTGTGCGAGTGTTGTGGAAAAATCCATTCAGAGGCCATCCAATGCCACATGAACATGGGGTTCCCAGCATCTGAAGGGACGTAAGATTTACTCAGTATCTATATTGTTGTTTTTATTCTGTCTTATTAAAACAGCAATTTTATTAAGCCATTTGTTGCTGGGCTTTTCTTACTGAGATCCAAAAGGAACCCTACATCATCTGTCGCTTACATCCCCTCAACAGAATAGGACCTAACCAGACTAGAGATTAACACATACCTCAAACCTTCAGGGGATTTTACACACACACTCATGTTTTGTTCTGTAGAACTGACACAAGTGTTTCTACTTCAACACTGTCTCATTGTGTTTATATTTAATTGGCCAGTGAGGTAATTATGTTCTCCAGAAAGAAATCAATTTTATTTCCTATACTTTCCTTACTTTCTCTTATTGCAGTCAGTGCAACACAGACAGCCAATGTTGTTTCTAATTCTTCCTATTCAGTTCTTCAGTTCTACAGAAAAGACATTTCTCCCTCCAAATTGCAGTTTCTGTTTCCCATGTTACATGCCCCTTCAGTTACTTGTGTTTATGTTGTCTATTTTTCCTTGTTATTGGAATAAGGAAACAATATTTTTTTCCTATATTGGTTTCTCTATAGTATTAATGGCTTATTTCAAAAGGAAAAAAATATAGTTATAAAGCAGTGCTCTGTTCAAGCTTATCTTCTCAGAAATATCACATCATTATTAGCAATGTACATTACTGCTTTTAATAAGTATGTTACTTTCTTTGTCCATCTCTAGTAAGCTTTGAAATGTTTTTAGTGTCCCTAGGCCAAGTAATCTACAACACAAGGATGCTGCAAAATTCGTTTTTAACTCTAATGTTCTCACAAGGGTATACCTTACTATGTTTTATAAACCTACTTTATTACATGCATTTCATATAAAAACTATAAACCTAGTTTTACATCACTTCCAGCTTTTGACCATTCATCAGTTTTCTATGATAAAACCGCAGTGAAATCAATATCCTTGTAAAGTTAAGCTGTCAAAAGTTACTAGACTATTTCCAAAGGCAATTCCAACTAGACAAACTACCAGATGTTTTCAGTATATTTTATAGAAGATTGCATGATAATTTTAGTGGGACCAAAAGAAACAATATAACAGATAGTGTTTGGGGTTTTGACATTTTAAATAGCAAGCCCAATTGATTTTTACAAGATACCTGAGACTAAAATACCAGCTCTGGCTCAAACATTAAACCACAGAATTTAAGAGCAATTGTGTTGTCAAATATCAAGAAAAAAAGACAGCCCTTAGCAACAAAGTCAATATAAACATGTTCACTACACATACGGGTATCCGCATTTATATACAGAGCTGTGCAAGTTATATATAGGCATATGTATAAGCTTATAAAAACTTATGGATTTTACTACGTTAATTTAGCACTTCAGCCAATGTACAGGTTTTATTCTTAAAGAAGACTGTCAATTATTATTAAAATTATTCTAATAATTACTTCAAAATTTTATTAAATCCATCTTTTATAACTTTAAATATAATAATGCCAGCTAAATCAGGGCAAAGAATATGTCTAGCCATTAATTTTACTTGTATCATTTCTCATCCCTCAAAAAAAATGGCAATAAAAGGATCCCTCCTTAGAAATCAGACCAGCCACGGCCACACTCATCTCCATAATAGTACAATTTCCAATTCACGCCTCATTTTCATTAATGTTTCTAGCCATAAATTTTTAACCATATGATACAGAATTTCTGAAGCGGCATAAAACTAACATGAAGAGGGAGTTCATTAGTATGTGACTCTAATTAGAAATTCCATATTAACTTCCCATTTCTACTTACGCATATCCAATAGCAGAAGGCCTAATATGCTATGCATCAGTCCTAAGTTTGTTTCAAGAGCTCTTTTCCCACCTTAGTCATTTTTATTTTTTAAACAATTTTTGTGTTTTCCCTGCTATTGAATAAATTAACAGACAAATGTATCAAAGTAGCACCTTTTGTGTCACAAATTATCCTGGAGAACTGTAAGAACCTACTAGCCCAATGCTTTATTAATGATACCAGATCATAAAAAGAAAGGGGAAATTGCTGACTCCAACTCTTTTCTAATGTTGGGTGATAAAAATGCTACTTCAGGATTCAGAAGGTTAAGTTCTAAAGTGTATTTTGAATAGAGTATGCTGAAATAATTGCCTCATAAAGCAATGCATTGACCAGCCTACTAATGGCTGTATAGTGCAAAACTCAGCAAAGAGTGCCAAGCTTACTGGAAAAAATGCTGTGGCACTACTTTTGTAGCTTTCCATATTAAGTTAACTTTTTTTTTTTTCAAAAATTTTTTTTTTTTTTGGTAAACTAGTACCAAAAGAATACACCATAGCTGCACCACTACTGCCTCCCTTTGACCATGTTATTCTCAAGTTACTAAAACAGAAATAAACAAACAAGCAAAAGGCGAACAAGGCAATTTGAAAATAGTAAGAAAGTACAAACACATTTCACTTGCATGAACCCAATTACTAATTTAACCTACTTTTTGCTAGTTTCAATTCAGTTTAACCAAAAGCCAAAAGCACTAATTACATTTTAGAATATGAACTGATTTCTAGCTCAAAACATTTTCATTAACAAGAATATGTTTGACAGAGAAACACCTCCCTTCTATCAGTGCACACTGCAGGCCTCATTTAAGCATTTAAGTTTTGCTTGAAGCCTTTCCCAAGTGTTAAGGTACCCCAACACAATCTAACAAGCAAAAAGATGTCAATATACGTCTGGAATTATAAAAAACACTACAAAATATGCCCCGAACTGAGAAAAAAAAAAGAGAAAAATTGGTGCCACAATGATACCAGCACTAGTCTGGGTTTAAAGCAGGGCAAGGAGGCCCTAACCCCCTGGCCCTAACCAGAACGACATGTACCAGTTCCCACATCTCTCCCCAGCTGTTTGGTGCTGCTTCCAGATCTGGCCTCAGCTCTGCCCACCCTGCACCTTACCTCACTAAAGGGCTCAGGGAAGTAAGAGCTAGGGAGAGCAGCACAGACGTACAGCACGAGCATCTCCAGATGTACCAGATCACCAACAGACAGCATGTTACCTTGGCTACCTGACTTGGAAGCTGTGTTTATCGACTTGGGTGGATGGACAGCAGAGGGAGATGGCAGCAAAAGCATACCAGAGTGCAGGATAAATAAAAGAATGCAGACAAGTAAAAGATAATGTTAGAGTTAACAGTTGCAGTAAACATCAGATTAGAGATCTGATAAGGTTGCCCTTATCCCTTATATTCCTTATTTAGTTTGAATAAATACAAACAAGTTACACATCCATTTGCATCTATATTCCCAGAATAGAAAATGTCTTTGTCCAACAACAATTTTATCATCAGTGAAGCTCCAAGAACACAGCTGTCATGATTTTAGCTCCGAACTTTCCTGTAGTCTTTCCATATGGCTAGGGCTTGAGAATGAATTGGTTTCAGTCACTGACTTAGAGCATTACATGCCTTTCATGAGAATCAGCATATGTTCAACACATACCACAGTTTCACAAACATCCAGCTCACTTCCCAATCACATAGAGTGTCAGTCAGTCACAATGACTGACATCTATCAAGCTTTACATAGTTCACACCTTTGCTTTCAGAGAGGCCAACTGCCACTCGCATGTGAAAAGGACTGTAAATATCACATTAGGCTCCCAAACTCACAAACCTTACATTACAAAAAAAAAAAAAAAAAAAAAAAAAAAAAAAAAACACAATGTTAGGAGAAGTTCTCGTTGTTAGAATTTACTACCCCACAAAAGTCTAATAAAACCGAAATTACATTTTTTGGATTGATTAAAAGCCATAATCCATACATTTTTATACTTTTATACTTTTTCCTTGAACTGCACAGGTAGAGTCTAAAAGTACATACAAGAGATTGGATTGGTTTGTTGTTAGGTGGATATTTTCATGCATTTGAATCCAGTGATTTAGCACTAGTTTCCTGATGAAAACTTAATCTTATCAACTTCAACGCTAAAAGTGTCTTTGCCTTCAAAGTCATTAGTATCAACATTCAGATGCAATCTTGTATGATTATTTCTGACATGTTTATACTCTAAATACCCAAGAAATTACACTTAATACAAAATATATTCTGCTTGAAATAAAAATATATATATTTTGGGGTGGTTTGCTCCTGTCTCTTATGTTCTGTAAAAAATACCAGTATTATGTACCAATCTCCATACCATAGAAAATAGCAAGATATTTATAATGTCCGAGTATAGACTTGTTCAGCCTATGTATTAGACAAAAAAAAAATTGAAAGTGTAATAAAGAATTCCACTGAATAATAATATGCACAAGTGTGCAGTGATACAGTGTACAGTGTATCCTACAGTTATTTTTTTTTTTAATTATTAACTTTGTCTTTTGTCTTTAAACTGCATATATTTTTTAAAAATTCTTGGTTTTGTCTTGAGTGACAAGTGTGATTTTAGAATACTAATAGTTTATGAAAATACAGTGACATCTCTCTACATTATAAAAACTAATGGATCAGAACACTGATTACTGGAAGAATACATCAGCTTTTGAGATCTTAAGGTATCATAAACTAAACATCATACAGTGTGGATATGAGACATATTACCAGAACCATTTGGTTGATTTATTGCTATTTTTGTAATCAGTCTTTTCAACCTTTTTTTCAGTCCACTATCACTTGTGTGCAATATTAAAAGCACTGAGTACAATGTGTATCAGTAATTTAATCTATTCTTAAAAGAGGTATCACAAGTAGCAATTAAAGATTCAGCTTTATTTTTAAAGGTGTCCCTTTTGTTCCTTTTAATAAACACAATCAGAACAAACGCAAAACAGAAAAAGCAAGATTTTTGAGTTCCACGGAGAAATACCATTTGCAAACACAATTCCATTAGGTGGTTCTTTCACTTCTTGAAACATTTCTTTCTTAGCTAACACTAGATTTATTATCTTGTTTCATGTAAATCTACAAAAATAGAAAGAAAAAGTCCATACCATAACACAAGAAAGATTCATTATCATGTAATTCATTTCATGTAATGAAATGGAAAATATTTGGCAGAGAATACTGCAGAAAATATTGCCCTGATTACCATTAAGTAATAGTGTTTTATCTAACTGAACTATTAGTACCTTTGGGCATTTTAGAAATGTTAACTGTTAAAAGTTTCCTCTCTTTTTAAACACAAAACAGAGAGAGTTGTGATTTAAAATACAGCTTTACTGAAGTTACCAAAGTTGCATCTTCAGTGAACGCATGATTACCATATAAAGAGTTTATGCTGACAAATACACTGAAACAGCATCAAAATATGTTTTTAAAAAAATCCCTCTAAATGTATAAAAGGGATAATAATGTGGTTCGGTATTGAAAAGGAATAAGATTCTACCAGGACAGAGTGATGAAATCATTATAAAAATGGGAAATATATTCTACGTTTATTTCTGACCATTTTCTGCATCAGTCAGCTCCCAGCAGCATGTCTGCTTTCAGAAGCAGTGAAGGAGACACGGTTGTGATCATATGCTTGATTCATCTAGTTTTTGCTACCACTGTTGTATTTTACTACAAGCCAATAAAATGAATTTATGCTTATGATTCATGTGGGAACTGGGAAAGAGCAATTTCATCTCTTGTACATATGAAGAGCAGAAGAGGATAAATATGTCCCACAAACTCCAGGACACCCAATCTCTTCTTCCCCAGGGTGCTGAAGCACCATGTATTTGAATAAAGCACTTAACTCACTTCCAGCATGTTCTTTGTAAATGAACACAAGAAGCATTACATGGTTTTAGGATCCCTCCTCTAGGATGTTCTGGATTCTGGTCTAAGGGTCTAAATGCCTGGTTCACATAACTGGATTCATGTTTTGGTGAAAAATATATATATATATTATGGGATGCAGCTGTAGTTCTAGCTAATGCACCAATGTACTTTAAATGAGATTCCTCAGGTTCCAATATAAGGGATCAACTCAGGTTTTTAGATTCTATTAATACGCTACAGAGGAGTGAAACCTATAAATGCTAATGCAAATGACACTTGAAAACGCATGCACACAAAATGCAAGTTCTGATTGATTGATTGATTCTCACAGTGGAATCAACAGAACAGCGGCCAACCACAGTGCCATGGAACTGTGATACCAGATTGCCATGCTCTATCTTTATATTCTTGATATATCCTATCTTTATATCCTGCGTTATTGGATTTGGTTGTGCTTTTTAACCTTGGAGTTCTAGGACTGAATCGTATGTGTAGCTCCTATAAAACCTATGTGGATTACTCCACAGCTGGCCTTCCCAGTTTACTGTTTTATATGAAAATTAACAGGCATTTAAAATTCCTTAGTCATTTCAAGGGTATAAATTGAAATTTATTTTCAGCATTTCTATTCCTCCCCTGTCCCCCTCCCCCACACTTGCTTTTTTTTTCCACTGTGAAACGGTAAAAAAGAAGAACTATTAGTTATTATAAGAAGTAGTCAAAATCCTGTCAAAAGACAATTTTGATTGATTGCTATTTGAATAAAAATGAGACAGGCATTGTACTTATATGACAAGTATAGATGTGATATTAAATGGTATTAGGGAGCTTCAGATTTTTTTTTTTCTTTTAATTACCTCCTTTTGGATCAAGTATATTAAAATGAGATAAGCCAAAGTTAGCTCAGATTCATATAACTTAGCAACACTGTGACCCACCTGAAATTTATTTTCTAAGATCTGGCTGACTTAGCCAAGGCTAAGACACACATCTTAATATAATAGGCCAGAAATAAATCAAGGTTTATTTTTAATTCTTCTCTAGCTATTCTGAGTATCTTTAGAAACTTTCTTAGATTTTGTTATTCAAAACCATGTTTGCATTGAAGTCTGCTTATAATTTCTAAAAAACAACAGGGAAAGGATAAGCATGGGAAACTATGGCATCTATGGAAGGGTTATGAGTTGGAAATTAGATTTGCCTTTATTTATAGTGCATATCATCTGCATGTTGACCTAGCACTATCTTACATTTGAATATTAATGCACATTCTTCTGAGAAGAGCAAAAAATAAAAAATTTAAAAAAAAAAAAAAACACAGAGCAAAGCTTTTGAGCAGAATTCAAAAATTCCCAGTGAATTCCTGATATCCAGGCTGAACTTACCTTGTTCCACCTCATACCTCAGTGGAGAGCCTTGCTCTGTCTTCATCTCTTTGTAAGAGATGCTCTTCGACCCCCCAAATCTTTCTAATTTCTAGGCTGAAGAATCCCTGTTCCCTCACAGGTTATCTGCTCCTACCCTGTCCATCTTGAGGGCTCTTTTCTGATCTTGGTCCAGCTATCAACCTCTTTATACTTCCACTAAGTTCAAAACTATTTACAGTATTCTAAATGAGGGAAAACTAGTGTTGTGTGGAGACTCATTTCAAGTTACTGCAACTTGAGGGAAAAGTTGAGGTATCTTTCTGTAAAATAATTAAACCTTACGGACTCAACTTTAACAAAGAATGTCACCTGTTAAGATGACCTGAACAATCCTAACACCCAGTCTTGCAAACAAACCATGGTTCTAACCTGACATAAAGCTGGAATATTCTTTTTATGACTCTTCTCCCCCCCCCCCCCCCCCCAGTTATTTTTAGTTAAAGAAATCACTCAACTGGAGGCTGTATTTAGGAAAAGTTGATAATTATACAAACAGGACACAGACATGAATCTGTGCTGCCATTAGGCTGCTGGTTTAAAATATCTATGTGATATTTTGACAACTTTTTCTGGTTGGCTATTTTTTCTTAGACTTCTCTCCTCTTTTATATTTTAGTTTGTTTTAACATACATTTTTCTCTATTGGTTTCTCACTAGCCCTGATAGCTCCAACTACTTCATAAATTCCATTGCTGCCTGCTGCCATGTGATGTGGTCATGCAGAAAATATTTCATAGGAAAAAGTGTTAGCTAGCTAGAGGCAGTATTGTCGATCATTACTTGGAACTGCAGCTACTGGTATGTGACTATGTATTCATTTCATGCACTATAACACCTAATGTACATGACAAAATGTTGAATATAAAGTTAATTCACAAACTAGAGTAGCTGGTGTTGCTGAAGCTGTATAAAAAATACATACTACTATTCTTTCTTCTTTTCTAGTGCTTTCTAGCAATTTGAAAATGGCTCAATTTTAACATCACTTAATTTCAACATTTATCTTGATATGGTTCATTAAAGTTTGGAAAATACTTTGATATCCTTTTTTGGGGGAGCTGCCATGCAATATTACTATTGTCTCTTTATGCTCCAGCAACTGCAGAAATTCATGATGGCAAAACCTGCACTTAGCTAAATTGTACATGGCAATATTATTAGGTGATTTAATGGACACTATTCAGAGCCAAACAACAACAACGAAATACAAATAATATCTTTAAACTATTTGTCATTTTTAAGGAAGTGTACAGGAAGGTTTGTTGTTCAGAATATGCTTTGATTGCTAGATTTTGAGTGAAATTAGAGAAATATTTAAAAGAGATCAACTAGAATTTATTCCCTGATATTCTTGTGTCACAGAAGTTACTTCAGGGAAGACAATGACTATCTGTCAACTGAAGCAGAAAAAGGCAACCTTTATGCCAAAGGTAGATACTTATATGTTAATTTGGTCAATACTTACACTGTATGCTAATTTAGTCTAATTTAGTGCATATTGTATGCACTTCACTGGAAAAAAAAAATATCCGCTGTTAACTGTTATATACAGAGTTCATTGGATCATGTGAACAGAATAAAGGCCAAATGTTAGTATTAACCACTAAAAACAAAATGCAGTCAGTCTTGATATCAGTCAGTAGCTACCTGTTTCTCCCAGGAAGTACATGTATTTCCTTAGTTTTAAAGATGACCATAACCCTCCTATAAACAATCAAATCAGAATTTATTTAATTACATTAAGATGGTCTGCTAGTACCAAGTGAAAATAAATGTTTTTCTAAAATATCTGTTGTGTTAATGTGAAAATATTTTTTAAGGAGGCAGCAGATCCTGCATCCAAATAGGACGTGAATATCAAGTGTATGAGACAAAAATGTGATATTCTGAAAGATGAGGAAGACAAAAAATACACTGTTAAATATAACATGAATATTATTTTAAACATCAGAAACTAACCAGGTAAAAGCTAACATCTATATGAGGCAAGTTATGCATTTGCACATCAAATTACTATTCTAAGAAACTGAACACACTCGCAATAACAACGAAGTTAACAACTCAGTTGAAAGTGAAAAATAGAGAACATGGAAAAATTATCTACATCACACATACACAAATATATATATATATAAATTTGAAATGCCCTTACTCCAAATCAGAACAAATAGGTTAGCTTTCTCTTAGACAACTGTGGAATGACCAAGGAGGACTAATATACTACTAGAGGAAATAAATTACATTGTTTTGTTCTACTGTGGTTTGAAGAGCAGGTGTTTCCCATGAGTAGTGAAGATAAACAACAAAGACCATAAACAACCATTTTCAGATCAAGGTATGGTCCCGTTGTCCCCAGAGCTTAGCCTTGTTTTAGAGTATGATTAGAGAGAACTAAACCAAGTATTAATGAAATATCAATTCAGCCAGGTTCTGTATTCTACAGGAATATCTAGATTATTTCTTCTTCATTCCATATAAATGCCCATAGTACACTGAGAAACAAAGACAGGATTAAAAAATAAACAAAAAATACTCCAAATAAATTAATGCAATCTGTTGAATTCCCTATTTAGAGGAAGAATATTACTAACTGAGGACTGTTTAGCTTAGATGATATGCACTATGGATATAATGGGTGAAATTATATTTAAAAAATAATACACCTAAACATTCAAATTCTACAGGTAAATAACACAAATTTCTCTTTGCTATTTACAGCATTTATATTACTTTCTATTATCGTTCAAATAATCCACTGATACAGATGCAACGTTTGCAGATGGTGAATTTTGAAGTGAGCTAGAAGAATCATGCTCTTAATTCTTTTAAAACTTTTCTGTTTAGTCTTATCGTAACATTGCAAACAGCATGGAGCAGTACACTCAGGGATACTTTTGTTGAAAGCAGATACAAAAATACAGTAGTGATCATTTTTATGATATTGCACACAGAATACCACACTTAGATAAGTTTTCATTATTATGTGTATATATTCAGATACAACGTCAAAGTCTAACTGCATATTTATATAGCAATATTATTATAATCTTGTATGCTCAGTATGATACTAAGCATACACTACTAACATATAACATTGAACACACACCAGTAGTTCACAAGAAGTTTACATTTAAGTATGTATCTTACAGATTTGTCAACTATATCTTAAAGCAATTTAGAATCTATAAAGACTGTATAAAAATCAAATTCGATATTTCCCTTTTCTTCTAAATCTGTTTCCTGGAAAGTTATTTTTCATACTTACCTTGCTATCTCACTTGCCATACAAAACGTAAGTTTGAAATGTGTTACCACAGTTGGATCCTAATCTATATCTCATCAATGAAAATATAAAAGCAGAGCATTTCTGATTTCACACTACTTCTGCTTCTGCTAAAATAATTGCACATTAATCTTAAAAGACAACTTTTCTTAGGGTAGAAGCAAAAGAAGAGAAAGAATCAATCATGTCTTTTTCTATTGCTACTAATAATGGAAGAAGAAAAACAAACAAACAACAACAAAAAAAAACTTAAAGTTGAACCCAGGACAAATAAGTTTAACAACATATTAACAAATATTAATTACAGAAGGTTCTGCCTGCATAATTACAAAAACAAAAAACAGCAACAAAAAACCTATCATATAATCTCAGTCAATTTAGAGATACTAGAGATACTTATTACTGGCACGAATAATGGATAAGAACTGTAATTAAAAATAAATTTAAAATATTCTAACAGGAATCACTAAAATAAGCAGATAAGGCATAGTTATATGACTATACATTTATATCATAATTCTATGTAAACTGTAAAATATGTAAACTTTAATCATGACAAATCTAATTTTTACTGCCTCGTTTCAGCTAGACTTTTGATTAAACACTGTATTTAGGAAGTAAAACTCACTAATAGCCAGTAAATTATTATACATATCAATATTTTTATCTTACAACCTATCTCATGCTTTTCTTTAAAGAATTCTTTGCTTATATTTTGTATATCCTGATTTCTGGGAACATACTATTTTTGTTTTATTTTTCAAATTGCTAAACAAAGCTTCAGGTGTGGAGAGTCTGCCTTGCATGTAGAAAATATAGGTAACAGTCTGTTCAAACGATTTAGCTGGACAGAATGACACATGCTATTCTGTTGTGCAGATTCTTACTTATTGAAGTGTTCACACACAAAGACTGGGTGAAGAGGGGAGGGAGAGAATAACTACCAAACTTTCCATGAAAACTTTATATCGAGATTTTTCAGCTAAATCCAGGGGGATATTTACACAAAAACAAGCAGATATGCAATCAATACTCCAGTACACTGCCTCCTTGTGATAAATTATTAATAACTGAGGGAGAGATCCTCTTCTTAAATGTAAATGACTTTAATGATAAAGACACGGTTGAAACATTGATCATTCATGCTCCACTTTCAGTCTGAACCACCTGAAACACACTGACGTCTCTGCTAAGCCTCCAGGGCAAAGGATATTCTGCTGCCTGCAGTGAGTTACCTAAGTCTTTCAATCAACCAAAAGTACTTCTGGGACAAAACAAAAGCCCTTCACAGAGTCTACAGACAAACATCTCATTTATTTATATTAGAGCAGACCAAAAAAAAAGTATATACATACATCACTACCTTGAAAGATTTACCAGTTTCTTTACCATAACATGTATGGCTTTAAGGAGAGTTTGGAAGACAAAAGAAAGAGAAAAGGAAACAAATGAAAAATACTCCATGAAAATGGTTAGCAAAACTCCTTTTCTGCAGAAAGAGAAGGACATACCTTGATACATGCATACAAGTAATGGAGTTTGATTATAGTCTTCTATATCTCCTCCTGTTCATGACTCCAAATACCTTACTAACACACTATGGTGGGTTAACCTTGGCCAGCAGACAAACACCCACTCAGATGCTCACTCCCCTCCTCAATGAAACTAGAGAAGAAAATAAGATGGAAAAACTCATGGGTTGAGATGAAGGCAGGGAGATCATTTACAAGTTACAGTTACAGGCAAACCAAACTCAACCTGGGGAAAATTTACTGCCAATAAAAATAGATTTGGGTAGAAATAAATAAATTAAAACAACACCTGTTCTATCCTTCCCCCATCTTTCTGCAGGTTCAGCTTCACTCCTACATTTCTAACTCCTCTATCTGAGCAGCGCAGTGGGGGAGAATGGGGGCTGTGGTCAGCAGCAGCACCCCTCTGCTGCTCCTTCCTCCTCCCACCTTGCCTCCGCTCCAACACAGGCCCTTCCCAAGGGCTGCAGTCCTTCAGGAATATATTTGCTCCAGCATGGGCTCTCCAGAGCTGTATCTCCTCCAGGAAGCATCTTCATGGGCTGCAGGGGAATCTCTGCTTCATTGCCTGGAGCACACTCCTCGCACTCCTTCTGTGACCCAGGTGCTCCCAGGGCTGCTGCTCCCAGTCTTGTCCCTCATTCCTCGCTGCTGTGCAGTAGCAGATGGTAGACTAAGCAGGAGGGTACAACATCCGTTTATTCCAGCAGGGAGGTAAGAGCATGGCTTTTATGGTCACAGATCAGATCTAGCACTAAACAGTTACCTTTTGTAGCAGAAAGGATTCTTCTGCCAATTTACAGTCACGTCCCAACAGCAAAGCTGTGATCTGATCATTGTTTCATTGCATCATTAATATGTCCAAAAGAAAGATTAAGCCTTGGAAGTGTTTAATCTGCGCTATCAGTATACCAGCAAATACTGCATAATAACTAGCAAAATTTCATAGGAGATTTGCAAAGAATCCTGAGATGTCATAACTCTAAAAAAATTATAAACCAAAAGTAAATTATTTTTCCCATAGAACTCCAGGTCTATTTTCACAGCAGCAAGGAAATCCAAAACTGGCAAAATAAACAAATGAGCTACAGAAAATACTGGGAGATTTTCTAGAAAATGGTTAAGAGTTAAAAATGAATCCCACCTTCTTTAAGCAGAGTAAGAAAAGCATTTCTTAAACCAAAGTCACAGTTAAAAAGATGAGAAAGATGAACAGGAAAATGCTGTATCTAAGGTAATCATTACTGCAGAAAGATAAATTCCTTTACTGTAGTGAACCAGTATGCTGGAAAGATTTGGTGAGATTTATTCATATCACAAGAGGTATCTCTCCAATGAGGAGTTTACATCATTCAGAATACAATATAATCTTCCCTAAGCTAACAAAATGAGGATAAATTATTTCACTTCTCTTAAGTATTTCAATGTGAATCTCATGTTAAGGGTCTTGGACTATGAGAAATTACTTAGAAGACAGTAATTATGTGCTCAATTAAAAGACAGAACAACACGGCTATGCATGCTATACATGGTGACATGCCGTTCATCCCCACAAGAACGGAACAAAAATCCTTGCTTAACAGGTAGAGAGGGCCAAGGCTGAACAGCTCCACTGACAGAACACAGCCCCTCTGGGCAACACGGCGGAAGCAGCCGCTCTGCCTTCCTCCTCCTTGGTCCTGGGCAGCGCAGCAAGCCTAAGGCAACCCTGCTATCTCTGCAGTGAAGAGAGTACAGATGTCTTCTCATCTTCCAAAATGTATTTTGCTCCATTCAGGGCCCTCTGTAAGCCTGAAGTAAATTGCCAACTAACTCACTGTGATTTTGTTTCACTTTTTTAAACTTAAATTCTGTGCACTGCCACAAGTCAACTCTTATGCCACACCACCTTGTCTTAAAACATTATTCAAGCTGTTTTCAGAAAAGCCCATGACATGCAAGTATTTAATACACTACATAGTACCTGCTTAACAGCCCCACTAAAATCACCATGTTACACCCAACAGCATTTTATCTATTCTGTTTTATGCTTACATAAGTAAAAGCGAACAAAGAATGACTTCTACCAGAAAGCGAAATAAAAATGAAGTATCATCAGCAGTCATTATTAAAAAATTTCATCATATGACACTGTGTGAAGTTTTGAGTTACATCAGCAACTTCATATCACCTAATATCTATATATTCTAAAAAGAAAAAATATATATATACATTAGATATATCTTGTGAAACATTTAATCCATCAGTGAAATAATTTCTTATAAGGGAAATAGACCAATTTAACAGGGCGCAGCTTCACCACACATAATAAGAAGTGAGAAAGCCTTTGGAAAGGTATACTTCTGATACAACCAGGTGCTTCTTACATATGATACAAGTCATATTGATGGACCAGGGAAATTAAAAAGCAGGTTATCTCAAAAAGCTGAGTTCTATTCTTTCACTGCCATATGCCAATAATAACAAACAGCAGCCAAAGCGACAATACAAAACAGTATGCCAAGTTTTAAATGAAGATAGCTTGGTAAATGTTATCCCTCCCCAGATACAATTACGCAATACAAACACACTGTTTAAGGATTACAGTTGAGAACAACATTTACAGCAGTGGACCTTCTCTGATATTGGAATAGAACTAAATTTCATACTGGAAATATGGTCTGCTTTTCAAGGTAGCTCTTGATATTAAGAGCAGAGAAACAAGTGTTGTGACAAAATGTATACTTGATTGTTTTCACAATTTATGTTCATTTAAAGAGAGCCACGGGATTAGGTAGAACCCCCCTGCAAAAGAGGAAATAGTGCTCCTGCCTTTGGGCACTACCAAGCACACTCACTAGGGATGCAGAGTTCAGAATAGGCAGGCACAAGGTGACAGTGGGAAGCAAGGAACTGACCATTCAGAGACAGAAAAAAAATCAATGCTGAGAATGGCCTCGGTGGCAAACAGAAATTTACAGCGGCCACAAGGAATGTGGCAGAGTTTGCTGCAACTTAGAAAGCAACCAGCTGAAACCAAGTCTGTAAGCAAGGACCTGCTTCTAAGGACAGAGTAGAAGAGTTGCACGTAAAACCCTCTTATTTATTACTTTTTTACTCTGAGTCTCCAGTTCAAAAATTAAGTATTCTAGTTTTGGTTCTAATGTAACCTGTCATTTGAAATATGTAAGAGCTTTTTAACTTTCTTTGGGGAGTTCTCTAAGGAGAATGTCTATTTAAATCTATTTAAAAGAGCCAGCTGACTCAGGATCTCATTTTGTAAGTATGTGATCATACTACTCACATCCAAAATAGAGTAAAGTAGAATGGGAAAACCAATCAGCCTGTCATCATTTATTGCAACACTAAGGACATACAGTATAGGAACCGATTAATTATTTCACAAGTAAGCAGGACAATTTTCGATCTGATGTAAGATTGCATCTCCAAACACTAAAGATCCTTAATATTCTGGTGAGTACAGAAAAGTGAGAAGCTTACTTTTCTGTTCCCAATAAAATCAAGGAAATTCCCTCAAAATAATTATCTGCAGGTCCCCTGACTCTTCTACCTATTTTTTTCCTAGTTAAAATTTAAGAGGCAAGGATCCCATTTAGTACAGATGAGGAAAATTTCTTTTCCTTCCCAACTAGTAGGACTGAAAACATACTGCAAAGGTCTACTGCTGATGTAGTACAAAGCATATTGAAATGTCATTGAAAAAAGTTAATCTTTCTGACTTCATGCTAGTTTTATATATTGGTCTACTTAAGTCAGGACAGAATTTCTCCAATTTTACATATTTGACAGTTGTCAGCACCAAATTAAATGTTTCCTTTGAAGGCATACAAGAACTAGATATTCTATCCAAGAACTAGATATTCTATAGTATGTTACATTTCACTTAAACATAGGACTAACTTTATCCTTTGGATAAATACCTAGTTCCATACTAATTCAGGCTGCCTTCAGAGAAGTATTTAACCCTTTCAAAACTGGATAAAATTGTGACCTGAGCAGGTGTTATAGCTCAGCCTGGCACCATGTCACCTACCAGGGCTCTACCAAGTAGTTTCCCAGGCTCTACATTCACATGTGCCATACCCGTCACCTACTAAGGTTAAATATCAATTAAGTCAAGCTACTACTGCCCTGACAACATGAATTTGTTCCTGTAATTTTCTAGCTGGCCCATTTTGTTCTGGAACATACTTCAGTTTGATTTGATAGAACTGGAAATGTTTATAGCAAGAGAAAACCTGTTAGCAGCATGTTGGTCATTGGCTTATTGTCTCTAAAATATTCCTTGACCTTCCTAAATAACATTGTGAAGGTGTTTTTTTTCCCCCAGCTTTGGAAGATATGGAGAAAAATATATTAGAATATAATAAACATAGTATTATACTTTACAATATTTACATCTATCATGTAATATATAAATATAATAAATTATTATATTTAATAATATAATAAAACCTCTCTTCCTCTCTCTGTTTAGAGTAATTGTTTAACAATACTGGAATACTACAGTGTATCACTTGTAAGTCGGATTATTAATTTAAAAAAAAAAAAAAAAAAAAAAAAAAAAAAAAGTGAGCCCAGCTAAGTTTAGCACCATACTTCACTGAATTTACAAATTAGCAAAAAATACCATTTTCTTACTTGCTACCTTTCAATTTTTCCAAACTGTAACTTAAACTTCCCCCAGAAATCTATGGCCTCCAAGTTCTTTCTTGTTTTCTAAACACATGAAACACCCTGGACACAATTTCCATCTTCTTAAGCATTTGTCAAATTCTTAACTCCTTAAAGCCTTCTTTCCTTTGTATATTTCTATCTTCCACTGACAATAAGAACTGTCTATTATATATAGTCATTTCTTGTAAAACTTGAACAAAACTTCTGAAAACTAAATTCTCTGAAGCTGTATACAAGGCACATTCTTATCAGTACGTTCTTAGGCCTCTCATTATGACAATGTGATGTGTGTTAGGATGAATGAAGACAGCTCTACGGGCATTCCCCATGTGCTAAAATGGGGCTAACAATACAAAAAGGGCTGATAGAACGTAACAGTCAATTCAAAGAAATGTAATAAAATATGGAACTACTAGCACTCATCTCCAGTAAATACACTGCGATTATTAACCATGACAGCCCAGAATTTCTCCTCTGTGTTTGCCCTGCTAGAGATTCCTCAAAAAGTCTCCTATTTTTGTAAAGAATGTTCTCCTATATTTGCAACAGACTGTCCTGAGAGTATTATCCCCTTCCATTTCCTGTAAATATATATCTTAATTCAGATTCTTGGACATGAGTTGTTCAAATTCATGATCATTACAATGCAGAAGTGTACTATATATGATTTCATTTAAGTTTCTAAGTTTCTTTACTATAAAAACATACACGCCTATTTACACATATATATATATTCACATATATACATGAACACTAAATTTTACTTTATCTAATCCTTGCATATTAGAGACTTATATGTCCATGTAATTATGTAACATGGTCGGTATTTTCAAGATTGCTTGTGCTACATTGAGAAACAGAATTTACATTCAAATAACTAAGACAATGCAGTCCAACCATAGGAAATGTTTAACAAAAAAATGAAAAATAATAGAAAAAGAGAAATCTTAATGGACTGAAAAATATAGTCTGATATTTGTCTTCAAAATCTTGTTTGAAAATAGTATTAAGAAAATTGCAAATATAAACTTTGGGGCACAGAAGTGGCAAGTCATTTAATGTGTAACACTTGTTCATGTAAAATAGTATTTCTAAATGCAATGAAACAACTCTGAGGTGCCACTGAGATCATCAAATACAGACACCTATTCACGTAATCAAAACTTGCTAAATAGATGCCATATAGAATATACCTCAAACACAGCTCATTTACAGAATTATCTGCTGCAACACAGTTCATATGCATTGAAGATGCATAAAGGTGAAATTAGAAAATGTCAGCACGAGAGCAAGTGGCAGATATCATAAGCTAATATAAAACAAATAAGGACATATCACAAACTAATATAAAATAAATATGGGATTTTTTTTTTTTTTTTTATGAGGCAATGAACTTGTCCCCAGAGATGTGTTTGTATACGTTTATATACAAAAAGGCATGCGGTAACATTTTTTAAAACATAGATCTGAATAATAAGAGCTTCTACTTTTAATTTTTGAATCGAGTATGAGTAAATTCTTTCAACAAAATTGCATATCTACAGGAAATACCCTGAAATAATCATTTCTAACTGTTTTCTCTGCACTTCAAAAACAATGAATAGTCAAAAACAACCCACTAGTATCCTATTTTTTCATGTACTAGTTATGCAAGTAAGCTAAAAGGTTCACTAAAAGCGAGAAAAGTTGAAGAGGTCACCACTCTTGTTTGTTTGTTTGTTGTTTTTTGTTTTTTTTTTAAGAAAAAAAAAAAAAATTGACACCTTGCAGTCATTTCATCTTCACAGCTAGATTTTTAAACCTTCTGAAAAAAAAAGTTTTGCAATTAAGTGGCACATTATTTACAAAATTGTTTAGAATACAAAAATGCTGTTGATTTAATCTCATGTAAAAATGTTAATTCTCAAAAGTAACTTTTTTTTTTTTGTTACGAATTTTTACCCATATCACTTATTCATACTCTGCCAAAGTAATTCAATATGCTTCTATAAATAATTGTAAGAGACTTAATTTTCAAAAGGAAGACTAAAAAAAAAAAGTCTCACCTACACTAGATTCCCAAGTGTGAAAAATAATTTACCTGAAAATATGTATTTTTCTCTATTTTTCATGGAAAATCTTAGGTGCCCGGGGAGCAAAGTCATTAGAAAATCAATATAAAACTGCTAGATATACTTACTGTATACGGTATGCTCTTTAAGCATGTAATTTAGACAGTCTTTCAATAATTGCAATGCAATACTACTGAAAAGAGTTTCCATTTATTTGTAATAACTAATTTCCATTAAACATTCAAAAAAATACTATTGAGGTTTAAAATGTAACAGTACAACAGAGTACAAAAAATCACAAAAGGTTAATTCAGGAAAGAGAACTATAGGAATGCCATTATTTTTGGTGAGAACTGGTCACAGTATCAAGTCTTACACTGTCTCTTCCTTTGTTAATGGACATAGCGCTTTAATTTCATGTTT
The DNA here is from genome assembly GCA_011076525.1 of Nettapus auritus. Lineage (NCBI taxonomy): Eukaryota > Metazoa > Chordata > Aves > Anseriformes > Anatidae > Nettapus > Nettapus auritus. The sequence goes on from CM021778.1 coordinate 14,722,700, forward strand.
AACGCAAAGTCATGGTAAGACATATTAAATGATACCACAACTGAATGTCACTTGCTGCAACTGGAGCGCTCCTTACAGAATTCCCACCAAAATATATCAGGTTAACTTATGAAATAAGATAAGACCAACAGATGAGCAATATATGACTGAATAGTTTATAAGAAAATAATTTCACAATTTCAGAACACTGTACCTAAAATATCTCATCCTTTTTTATAGTACTTCTTTAAAAAGTGCACTATATCATTCATGATGTGCTTTCCATTGTGCTATCCATTGCAGTTGCAAAATAGAGGTCTCACTAGACTTAAACCCAAAGCACTATACTCCAGTTCATCCAAAAGATTCACTGACTGATCCCACTGAAGCTAAAAGAAATACAGAATATCCCGAGTTGGAAGGGACCCATAAGGATCATCGAGTCCAATTCCTGGCATTACACAGGTCTACCTGTTCACTACTACTGATGGTTTTCTTGTCCTTCCTGTGTTTAGGAAGGGTTTCCAGTATTCAGTCGCCTTCCCAGAGACTGAGGTGAGGCAGGCCTTGAAGTTCCCAGGCCTGAAGGCCTGGGAACTTCCCTCCTGCCCTTCCTGAAGACAGGAGTGACATTCACCTTCCTCCAGTCCTCAAGTATTTCTCCCATTTGCTGTGATCTTTAAAGATTTATTGAGAGAGGCCTCACAATTACATCCACCAATTCCTTCAGCAGTTATGAGGGCATCCTGTCAGGGCCTGTGGATATACATGTGGTTTGCTTACATATATCCGCAACCTGACCAACTTCCACCAAGGATACATCTTCCTCACTATAGCCTTTCCCTCTGGTCTCCAGTGCCTGGGATTCCTGAGGGTTAGTCTTAACAGTAAAGACTGAGGCAAAGAAAGCATCCAGTACCTCATCTTCTCCCTGTCCCGTGTAACCAGGTCCTGCATCTCATTCAGAAGTGGGACGGTATTGCAGAAATTGTACATAATATGAATCATACAGCTGTATTCAGAGTAAAATAAAATCATTAACACACACACACACACAAAAAAAAAAAAGGTATAACTTTCTTATTAAAGTGCCAGAACATCTGGCAAATTATTTATCAAGTGGGAGAATTGGCTGCCCTAGCATTTAAGAAAATTCTTGCAATACTGTGATTAATTTTTGCCACTTTAGACAAAGTTGTGCTTTATAAAGATAATGATACCGTCCCTGGAGGGAACAGTTCAAGGTTGATAGTGATACATTAAATAACTGAGTGTTTTAGAAGCCATAGACTGTGAAGACTCCTGCTGTCTTTTAGTTACACAAATCTCATCACCAGGGTGGAATGCTTCTCTGCTTTCACCATGATAAATAAAGAAAATTGCTCCCTAGCATCTTTTACTATGTATATATCAATGGTCTAGTATGAAAGGGCATTGACTTTCATAGTTAAAAGCTTTTACCTTATACTTTTATTTTTTTTACCATTCCAATATTTTAAGAGCAAGCTTTGGTACAATAATAAGTCCCTTGACTTATTCAAGTAGATGATCAGAAGAGTGAATCAACACTCATTTCAGTGAGGAAAAGGAGAATTACATGGTGGATTTTAGACTCCACAGATTATAAAAAGACTGTCTGTGGAGGCTTCTACAGAATTCCTTATTAGTGTTCAAGTATCTCAGGTACTTCTCACAGTCAATGAAGTACTACCAGCACAACTGTATTGAATCTCAGTTTGCTCTTATGTTACAGTTATGATACCCTGTGATTTGGCTCAGGTTCTTTCAAAATTGACTAACCTGATTAAAAAAAGATCTCCAAACTGAACTAACTCAAACATGGCAAAATGATTGCTGATCCCTGTTTTAATGGTCTTTAAGGTTACAGTCATAAATCTTTAGATCAAAGATCCCAGAAACAGAAGAAAGTCCCCTGTCAAATCATTAATGAATTTCTAAGAAGACATGGGAGATATTCTCCTGCCAATTGCTTGTGTTCCTTTTGCTCTATATATTCATCTATTAACAGCAATTGCTACATGTCAAAAGATAAAACAGCTAGAGAGACAGAATGCTGTTGTGACTTAAATTCCTATGTTCAAATGGAAGGTGTGTTTGTTGTTGTTGTATAATTCTCCTCCTCTAATAAAGCTTTTGAAAAATCCATCATGAGCTAAATATATATATATATATTCTCTTGCATATTTGGTACCTTTTCCTGTTTTAAACATTTTCCTTTCATATGACATAGCTCGCTTCAGACCCCAGAGACAAACAGAAACATTAATTCCTTAGAGGATGGAAACAGAATTGTCTTTAGTCTTTCTATCAGCGTAACAGTTTAAGGGGTGACGTTGGTAAGTGATTAATCCTTAAACAGGACTTCGACAGCAAAGTGAACATAAGACAATGAGCACTTCAGATAGGAAAGAATTGACAGTTCAGATAGGAAAGAACGGTGCTTTCTTTTGGTAGATTGGAAGCTTAGTTTCTTTTCCAGTGCTCCTAGATATAAATCAGCATGCATACATACATAGAAAGAAGCAGACCTATACTATCCTTGACTAGGCCTATTTGGGGAGGAATTTCAGTTTTGATGAATGATAAGAGGAACAAGATGCAGCACAATTTAAGAAAGAATTGTCATGGGGTATTGGCCATAAATTGCATGGTTTGCCACATTCATGCATAAGCATCTATATAATTTACATATGAAAGCCCAAAGCAGTTCATGAGTTCATGTCTGAGTATCCAAAAACATAACATATATAAATATATATATATAACATATCATATATAAATATAATAAATAAATACCCAATAAGTTCTTGCAAGAGCGTTCAATTGGTACCTAATTCATGCATGAATGCCCAACTAATTTATGCATGTATGCCCAATTAGTTCATGCATGGCCACACAGTAAGTTTAGATATAAGCATATAGTTCATGCAGTCACATCCAGCCATGTCATGCACAGGTGCACAGTTAGTTCACACACAGGCACCTAGCCCATTAACGCACATGTTGGCCATATGTTGCAGGTTTTAGTAGCCAGTAACTGCAGGGTTTTAACTGCCGACACCAATGTAAGCAACTCATGTGACAGAGCTTCAGTTAGTCAGAGGAGCACACAGCACCTATGTTCTGCCATAGTTAAGAGCACCAGCTTCTAGGGATGCAACCACATGAGTAGAGGCATGACGGGATATTTGAGGAGATAACGTGGTAGAAACCGTTGAGGGGACATGCGGCTGGAGAAGTGGGAGACTTTTATTTAGCTATCAAAGTTTAAAAAACAAATTACTCCAAATGAGGCAGAACAGCTGTTGACTCTGGGTCTCCTACATCTTGGTTATTTCCCTAATCATTCTGCTGTAGCCTCTCTCTCTTTCATTAAGTCATTCTCCTGTATACTGACACATTTTCCTGGTGAAAAATAAGAGAAAATATTTTGATTTAATTACCTGTATCTTCAGCTATATTAGCAGCCAAACAGGTGGAATATGGTTCAGACTAGCTAACAAAACTGATTGGGTTTTAGTATGACAGTAGAATTCATGCTTTTTTTTTGAAGACAGATATTGAAGATGCAAAGCTATACATAAATGCCTGATATGAATAAATTAATACAGAAATCTCCAGTAGAAAACTAGCTCTAGTCACCTACTAGTATGAATTTGGAATTTGTTGTATCCTTACTTCTATACCAGCATCATGTAAAATGTAATATGTCTTCCCCTCTTTGTCTTCACCATCTTTGTATACCTCCTCTGGACACTCCCCAACAGTTTCATGTCCTTTTTGTACTGTGGTGCCCAGAACTGCACACAGTACTCGAGGTGAGGCCGCAACAGCTCAGTGCTTCACAAACACAATTATGCCACATACAGGAATTGCAAATGTGCCAGTCTCATATTTCATTCATGCAATAAAAATAAAAAGACTCTGCAATATGGTATCAGAAACTTAACCATTGGGTGCCCACGTACTTTCTATCTTGAGATCCCTCTAGTGTGCTAACATTCAGAATGTAGCTACCAAAATAAAATGACATAAAAGACTAATGCATTGTAAATAACCCACTCATGTAAAATCAGAAAACATCTGTTAGGGAGCTTCAAATATTCACTTATTATTGTGGGGAAAAAAATAAAAATAAAAATAAAATAAACAGGAAAAAGGGAAATGGTAAAAAAAAAAGGAGGAAATAAAATAAATGTCCATTCCTGCCTCTTATAAACTAGACTGATTCCTTCTGCTGCCTTGCCTTTTCTATGTAGCAGGTTTAAATACAAGTTTATTTGCATATTGTAGTTGAAATTGGGTCTGGTCTTTTGGTGAAAGACATGGGGGGAAAAGTGTTTTTGTTTGTTTGTTTGTTTTTGTAGCTTCATCACCCTAGTTCATTATAAAGTGGAAAAAAAGCTCAACAAAAGCTCATCTCAACAGGCAAGTATAAATTAGCTTCCAGCCTTCTGCTGGTCTTTAACTTTTCTCTCCATACAAAAACCTGAGTATTTCCTTATTGCTTTCATCCATTAAAGGTTCTCTAGCTCTATTTATATAAGCACAAAAAATGAATCAGATTATGACTGTCCTGGCTAAAACACTAATAGTAAAGATTTACATTGATGCTTACTCCTCCAACCTAACTGAAGATCTCCTCTCCTATATTACAGATGTCTAAAATATCTACTCCATGGGGCACAAGGAGGACTATGGAACTAATAAAATAAAGTGCAAGATTTGCAGGTTTAGGGTCACAAATGGTAAAGCACTCAAGCACCCAAGCACCCAGCCAGATGTTGACACACAATGTGTTTCTGAATCATCATAATATTCCTGATTTTCTAACAACAGATTGCTTTAAAATGAATGAATGATAAATAAACAGCATGTTTTATCTCAAATGCTTTGCAGCATTTTTATTTATTATTGAATAGCTGGCTTCAATGAGATGACTGCCTTTTTTTTTTTTTTAAGGTGGCTGAAATGCTTTCTACTAGTAATAGAATCAATCTAAGGAAGAGCATTCTATTATAAATGCAAAATAATAAATAATAAAAGACTTTGTGGATATATGCTAAACAGAATAAACAACAAATGCATTTCTTGTGTCACATTATATCGCGCTCTACAGGTACCTGAAAGGAGGCTGTAGCGAGGCGGCGGTTGGTCTGTTCTCCCGTGTGCCTGGTGACTGGATGAGGGGGAATGGGCTAAAGTTGTGTCAGGGGAGGTTTAGGTTGGATATTAGGAAGAACTTCTTTACCGAATGGGTTGTTAGTCACTGGAATAGGCTGCCCTTGGAAGTCATGGAGTCACCATCCCTGGAGATCTTTAAAAGACGTTTAGATGTAGAGCTTAGGGATATGGTTTAGTGGAGGACTTGTTAGCATTAGGTCAGAGGTTGGACTCGGTGATCTTGGAGGTCTCTTCCAACCTAGACTATTCTGTGATTCTGTGATTAAATCTTTTTAATGCAGTCTCTTCCTTTTCCCTGAAACACCATCCTGTCATTCAAACATTGACCTGATTTAAAGTAAGCTATTCCTATGGGAAGAATAACCAACATAAAAGTTTTTCTGGCAGAAAATCAGACATCATGGAAAGATGCATGTTGCAGGCAAAACAGTCCTGACTTGGGGAATTATTTTACTTAGTTGATGGTCAAGTAACACAAAGTTCTAATAACTGATTCTGGTATTGAGAAAACAGAGAAGGCAAACATTTAAACATGAGTTAGTGACTTTAATCCCATTTTCACAGGCTCAATTTCAGGCAAAAACCTCTCTCAAACTAGAGAAGAATGGCATAGGGGATAAATCCAAACCTGTGTGTATCAGGAATTTAAAGTACTGAGACATAAATTAAACCTATATAAATATAAAATATGACATCCTATTTCAGAGTAGCATAATTCATAAATACTTCTTCCTCTCAATTCATCAACAAGCCTGTAAAATGCTCTGAACATTTTGCCACACAGTCTAAACACAACATATAAAAACACTTCTGTTGATCTCTCATTATATAGCATTTTCAGGCCAGTAACTCTGTAATCCTCACAAATGTCAACTGTATCTTTGTACAGCCTTGCCAGGAAGAAAAAAAAAAAAAAAAAAAAAAAAAAAAAGAGAGAGAGAGAAAGGAAAGTGAAACAACCAACCAAAAAAACAACTTACCAAACAAAAATCCCCACCTGCTAAAGTTCCAATGCATACTAATTTAAAATTAAGCAAAAATTAAGCAATGTCAGGTCCAACAAGAAGTAATCTGTCAAACTGAGTATTAATTCTTTCTGAGCTTCTGAATACAAAAAATAATTTTCTTCTAGCTTATATTATGCATACTGTTCATATAGCTAGTCTGCTTGATTTTGATTTTTTCTTTAGTCAATTTTTAAACACTTATCTTTTAATTATTTTTTAATCAATACTGTCATGTGGCAGCACAGATTATATACAACATGGATATTTTCCTCATTTTCTCCATCTACCTTATGATGTTAACTAACAGAAGTTGGAAAACATTTTTCTTTATCTGCCATTATTTCTTGCTGCTGTTTCAAAGCGTCTGATGCATTCAAGTCATAGCAATGTAACATACCTGACAATCCAACAGCATTTTTTTTTCTTAATTTAATAATGGAAACATGACAATTAGTGGAGTAATTGTGAAGCTATTAAGGATCGATAGACCCATTTACTGAGAGGAAATGAGAAAATAATTTCAGTTCCTCTAATAAATTTTTTAAAATAACCATATTCAGATAGCAGTGCATTCATTTACACCATCAGTTTGGAAGCAATGGGATTTCTGACAAATTCTGTGCTCTGTTGAGTTTTGATTACCAATGGTAACTACTTCACGCAGGGAAGTGCACATACCACCTTCTCACAGATAAGAGAAAATTTGGCATGAGGGATAAAAGCAAGGGTTAATAGTGCACTTCCATCTCTAAGCAAAATTATTGCTAAGCAATAGCTATTTACAAAATTGTCACGACACAGCTAGAGCTCCTTGCCTTAAAAAGTTAAGCAGAACAGTCCCAGAAGAAATAAGGGGAAGAATTTCCAACAAAGATAGGCCTGCCATATAATTCCTCTAAGAAGAATTATAAACCTACAAGGAAAGACTCAAACAAAAGAGGCTGCTTCTTTGTGTGTTAGACAACAGGCAGACTGACAAAGGTGCTAAGCAAGTTATGTGCTGAAGCCAATAAGATTTTTCACATGTCTAAATTAAGGCTGGTACAAATTACCTTAGTGAATCAAAGTCATAACCACAATACCATGTCCCAGATGGGTCCCAACAAACTCAGGACCCCACATTGTTGTTGTTTAACTGGTGCAGGAGCATGAAATATGTACCTGTGTTACAGAGTCACACCATGAAAGGACTAATGACTTACATTTAGGGAGAAAGGAGAGGATAGAGATTTTTATCACATTACCCCAGCTAAAGAAAAAGACAGCACTTGTTGCATTTCTGAGAGTTCAGAGGGCTTGGGTTAGTTGTGAAGGACACCTGTACTCCATCGTGCAGCCTAAACCTATCACAGCTTTCAACACCAGCAACAGCAGAACACCTTTGAAATTCAAATTTATGGCTGTCAGAGACTTATCACAGAATTATAGAATCATAGAATTATTTAGGTTTGAAGGCCTCTATCATCAATCTCAGTAATTCTTAAATAATTAAATAAAAATAAAAAATTCTATGGACCAGAGACTATTGCTCCATAACATTTTTTCATGTATTGTTTATACAATCCATTTTATGAGTGGTAATGTTATTAGAGACCTGAACAATCATTTTTTTAGTGTCTTCAACATAATTGAACACAGTTTTATTATCCCAGTGAGTAGGTGTAAATATTTAATTCTTATGTACCACATAACAGTGGGATTTGCTTCAGCCAACAAATCTTTTCATTGTTCTACTTTTGCAACATGTACTTTCTGTTGTGAGACAAGCACTTGTACAAAACACACTCAGGTACTTCACTGAAAATAAATTTTGCAGATCATTTTTATTTAAAATTCTGCCTTGCCTTCATATCTGTAAAACTATAACTGTTTCCTTTGGTGTTTTGTCATTCTTCAACAAATCCCTGAAAATAGAGGCAGAAATTAACCAAAAGGGGGGGAAAAAATGCAGTGGAAAAAATAGAAGTTTGATCCTTTCATTTCCTAGGTAACACTGAAGAAAAGGTATCACCAAAGAGAAGATTCGTTCACCTTATTTCTGGGGACAGAAACCTAATTATCCTAAAAAAAAATGGAGGGAAAGCATGCGTACCTGCTAGGTATTAACATCAATGATGTTGAGGAAACACATCACATTGGAGAATAGGACCAGAATATTGTATTCATGGTGGGGAAAAAACAAACAAACAAACAAACAAAAAAACACAAAACCTTCCCCTACTCCATGCTTTTATAAAAGCTTCAATAACTCAGATAGTAAAATCAGCTAGAGTTTCAGAATGTTAATGGGGATTTTAATATACAGAACACAATGTTATTTGTTGGTAATTCAGGACAACTGATAATTTGTCAGAAATTGTTCTTTTATGCAAAGAAAAAAAACTATCGTGAGGGATCCCAAAACTATTTTTAACTGCAGCAAGAAAGCAATATCCAGTCTCAGATGGGCATTTACCTTCACACAGAAAGCAGTGACTTGACAACAGGAGAGTAAGCTTTTGTTTACAAAATTAAATACTTCTTATGTAAAGAAATAATGGTGAGAGGTATTACTCTGAAATAATATATATATATGCACTGTCTCCGATCAAGGTTATAAGGTTCCTAATTTTGTTAAAATAAATAAATAAATAAATAAATAAATGGAAAGTTTTAGAATGCCCTACTAATTTAAGTCTGCATATAAACTGAAGAAATGCACCAAGTCTTTTGATATGCTAACAACCAGATTTCCTTTGCCAGATGGGGACATCCAGAGAGACTTAGTCCCTACTGTTATTGTTTATACAACAAATTATTGTTTTGTTGTCTTTGGGAATATGAAAGCAGGAATTCAAGGTAAAGATCAATCTAGATGAAACTTCTCATGCAATTAACAACTCTAATTTATGTTCAGACTCAACATGGAATCAGAATAAGTAGTCTTAGAATTCAACTCAAAATTTCACAGCAGTACTTAAAGGGTGCTTTTTGACTAACAGAAAAAGATGAGCTCTTTTGTTGGGGTTTAATTTTTGCTTAATTTTCAATTTAAGATCTTCAATCTGCTATGCAAATTTAATGCATTTACTAGCCTGCCTGTTCTAAAAATAAAGGCAAAAGCATGATGGTCTGCCGACAGACAAAATAAAATGGGTCAGGATCACAAAATCACTGATCGCCATTAACCATATTGTAACTTATGACTCCTGTTTAGAACAAACAAAAAAATGAATCAGCATCATGGTATTTAAATACATGAATACGATTCATAACGAAAGGTTTTACTTCCTTTTTTGTTAAATTACTTGGACCAACTAACCACTTGCATTGCAACCAATGCAATTAAAAAAAAAAAAGTGCAAAGGGTGTTAACCACTGGAGATTCCTCACCGAGAGACACTGAAGGGCTATTTGCCATCCAGACAACCTCTCCAGAGAGCTTTGCTACCTGCCCAGGTTCCACATTCATGATATCACTGAGAGGATACCAAGCCTGGTAAAGCCAGAGGACGCCCACCCATTCCTACTCTTTCACCTATGGTCAAATGAGGTTGCAACAAGGAGACTTTACATCCTATGGAACGACGTTGAGGGGATCAGGAAGGCAGGTAGTGTTCTCCTCCATTCTCCCAGTTGGAAACTGGGACCTAAGAAGAAAGGGATTAGTGGATCAGGCACCATTCAACCCTGAATTGTGGTGAGTGCCCAGAAGCTGTGGCTGCCCCAACCCTGGCAGTGCCCAAGGCCAGGCTGGATGGAATCTGGGCAGCCTGGGCTGGGGGATGTGTTTGGGCAGCCATGGCAGGGACTGGAACCAGGTGGACTGTAAGGTCCCTTGCAATGCAAACCATTCAATCACAATGAATTTACACGAAATGTAACATTACACAAGAAAATGAGTCAAATTCAGAGCTGCAGAAAGTATTAAGTCTTCCTCAGTTTAATGGATGCCAGAACTGTCCAGCCTACCACAGTAACCCAATACTGAAAGCTCCCTGCCATTCGAGCCATATCCTTATGCCCTGAGTTATCCACAAAGGATGTGTCAGGAACTTAATCTGAGGTGACGCTGCATGTATCTGATCCAACTCAGAAGAGCTGACAATCTGTTAAACAAGTGGGTTTTTTTGTTTGTTTTGGTTTGTGTTTTTTTTTGCTTTTTTGGAAGTTTGTTTGACTAGGAAATAGTATCTCGTAGTACCAACTAGACTATCTGTTTTCACTATGATTAATTTTATGGATTCAAATATGTATACAGTATTTGGAAAATGCATTTTTATTACCAATCCCAACAGCCAAACAGTAGACTGACTAAGCACCTGCAAAACACAGGACTTCTTGCACAGATTACCCTTCCTTTCTGAGCTTAACAGTATCAGAGGGATATGAAGTTTTATATACACCATCTTTCAATTCATCACCCTAAATTGTAATCACTTTGAAGTGTCATTTCAAGGAAAAGATAGAGAGAGCAATGATAAGGTACTACTTTTGAACTACACAGATTATGTTACGGGTGATGGTAACACCAAATTTCTCGTATCTATTTGTGTCTGTAATAATTAGGATAAGACAAATGATTTGACCATATTAGACTGTCAGACATTTACCACATAATTTACTTGCTTGTAAGGATAACTGAAGCAGTATTCTCTACACTTTATACTGGTAATAAAGAGGCAAAAACGGAAACTGTATGAAGACAAAATTGTTTCATGAGAAAGAGGAACTGAACAGAAATGTTAAGATAATTATTATTTGGAAACATAAAAGGAAATCTAATGAAACAACATTACATGATTGAATTTGATTATTTTGGAACCACCAAAAAAAAGATAGATTGATTCTCATTTATAATTTAGATTTCCTGTAACAATGCCAAAAGATGGCTAATCTACTACATTTTATGTTGTTTGCCCCACGTATGTTCATTCTAACACTCAGCACTAGGAACTGGTTGACAGTGCAGCAGAACTGTAAAGATGCATCTCTTCATGTATGTATTCAATTGACAAGCCAATGTAAAAAATAAGTGATACCTGGTATATGTGAAAAGTATGAGCTGGATATCTAAATTGCCAGGGACAGCATAGTCTGTTCCTGACATAAAGGTAAGGTAGGTAGAAGTGAACATCCAGGTCCATTCATAGCTCATCCTCTTTGGAGGATCAATAGCACAGGCATCAGTTCATGTGTGCTTTGATTACACTTGGACACAATCTAAACGTAGCCAAAATACTTGTTGAACAACAAGCAAATGACATCTTTGGGTATGATAAGTTCTGGCTTCATCCTGAATGCAACTTGTTCTTATCTCCATCAGCCATTTTTCACTTGTATACTATTTCCAAGAAAATTGGAAAGAGAATAACCTAACAGCATTAAGAAAATGTTTACAGTGAAGAACCTTCAAAAATTAAAGATTGTTTTAAAATCATCATTTGGTATAAACATGACAAAAAGAATTTGTTATGCAATTTTAGTAGGTACCTAACTAACCTGTAAAAAAATACACATCTTATAAAGGCTTCTGTACTGATTAAATTGCATTTTTCTGTACATTTTCCCTGTGTGTTTTTTTTTTTTTTTTCCTAGGTATTTGTAAAATATTTGTAAAATAATATTTACAATTATTTACAAAATATTTGTAAAATAAGTGCAGGTAAGCAATGAAACATGAACAGGCCTTCGCAGCACTTAGAATCTCAAGGACAGAGGCTGGGAAACTCTGAAAAGTGTAGGCTGCCTCCACTAGAAACTGATAGCAGCCAGCATATACAAATGTAGCTTCTGTTACCTGTCTTGGATAATTTCAGGTGTTACTACATCAGACAAAACAGATTCTAAGATATGGAAGAACCAACTCTTGAAATGATCTCTGTAGATTAAAATAAGCATCCTTATTTATCATACTAAACAGTCCAGTGAACAATATGTTTTAAAACTCATTAAGTTTAATTCTTAAGATAACAATAGATACGAGTGATAAATAAACACCAAATAGGTCTAAGACTCTCCTCAGCTAGTCAGCTAACCAGCTGAATACAATGTCTTCTTCCTTATTGCTACGGCATCCTACCTTTGCTTTTTTGTTTTGTATTTCAAGTCTAGAACAGATCACAATTTCTACAAACCAGGCTGCTACTGCCAAGCAGAACAAATAAGTCACAGAAGCAACTAAACAAAAGTAGGAAAAGTCAACAAACACTAAAATTTGCTTCTCCAAAAGTGCCTTGGTCAAGGTATGAACAGTTTTCTACCTGTATAGGAAGTCTCACAGAGTAGTGTTCCAATTCAGCAAGTAATATTGTAAAGAAAAACCGAGAAATTTTCTTTTCAACATTATGGCAAGTGTATTTAGTCAAAAAGTGACATCCTCAACAATGAAATAATCCATCACTGATTTAGAAACATCCTTCAAAAAACATTCTCTACTTGCAAACTTCTTAGAATATTCAATACTCAAGAAATTCACAGCCCGATGATATTTTGTCAAGCAATTGAAATCTTGACAGCACTACACACCTAAGTATTTTGTGGTTTTGATTTATATACATTTTCTAGTGAACGGTAAAAAGGTAGATTGGTATAATTTGAAAAAATACTTTAAATTGTATAATACTTCTATCTTTAACTTTGATTAAAGATAGAAGTAGTATACAAATCAAGAGACACCTAGGGAGTTCAGTATTCCATGTAGTCTTTTGATACAAACACAACATTATTTTTTATTTTAAGACTTTGACAACCTAAAGCCATATAAAAAGAGATATTTAGTTAGTGCTTAAAAAAAAAAATAATAAAAAAAAATAAAAAATAGATAGCTCAAATTACTTGATGACTTGAAAAAAAAATCTTTCTTTTACCCTCATTCCCTCATTTCTCCACAGCTGAATGCAATACATAATGCCAAGGATCAATACAATGCACAAGCATATTTCAATGTATCATCTAATATCTAACAGTGTGAGACACTACCACCTATAAAGCAGCCATCTTCAAAGCCATGAGTATGGTAAACTTAGGTACAGAGCCAGAATATATACAGTTTAAATAGAGACATGCTAAATATTTTAAAAGCTTCTTAATTCACTATTTCTTATATCCAGCTCTGTAGTTTGAGATAAACTCAATTAGCAGCAATGCATTTAAAGTCTGTTACCAATTGAAGTTAGCCCAAAGGATTAAGTCCAAGTTCATTTCCTGGACATGCCCTTTTAGCATAATGTCACTGCATTACAAAAGTAGAAACCCTGTGTAAAATCTTCATTAGGACTACTCCACAACTCCTTAGGTCAAAAAATACCATTAAATAATCCAGCTTGATCCCTCATATATAAAAGCCAAGCAAATAATCTTACTTTTCAGACTTTTCGTATACTGTCAAATCCTCTCCAGCCTGGTTCTGCCTCCAGATTACAAAAGATGATTTTACGTTGCACTCTATGACTGAATGACTACAATGTTACTTGTAGTAGCAACCCTACTACTGATTCAAAGCTGTAGGTAGAGCTAAATACCCTGGCATTCCCTTTTCAGCTAGAGGAGGGCTGTACCTGAGGCATTTGACAGCAAGAAACAAACTGCACAGCAATATCAGTAGGGTTCGTTTCGTGGTTTTGCTTAATATGACAAAAAAATACACTTAATTTCAAATTTATTGAAATTATACAAAACCGGGCCTTGTTGCCTCTGCTTTCATCCAGAGGTACAAAAAACTGAAAGCATAATTTAATTCTCAAAGTTACTGGTGTACTATATATATGACACCCACATTGTTAATCTACTTGTGTGGAGACTCCAAAATAAATAAGGCCAGACTGAAAATTTGATGAGAAAGACAGAACAATGGATGACAAAAGTCACTGTTTTAGTGGAAACAACATAATGCTATTAGAAAGTACTACTAGAATAAATTAAACATTATAGGAACTTACAGACTACCAAGGAAAAGTTTTGCTATTGTAAAATGAACACAGCTAGTGAGATAGGAGAAAAAGAATGAAGAAGGAGTCAGAATTAAAGGATGACATGAAAATATAAATAATTTGTAGGTTCAAGTTCTGTATATAAGTTTTTCCTACCCTCCCCTGAAGTTCTGTAAGATATTGTTAATCCTTTTTCCAAATAAAATTCAAATTGAATCAGCTGCAGACAATGAAGCTTTTTGGGTGATGATGGAAACAGACTATCACACGAAGAAAGAATAAAAAACTCAAATTATTTCACTAGCAGGATGAAACCAGATTATCAGTGGTAATGGTATTCATTTAACCCATCAAGATATAAGCAAAACGAAGGCATGTGTTCAAGTAAAAGAATGCAGCTGACAACAATAAACAGATCTGTATTGGTTATGACTACTCTTGAAATTGAAATTGGAGAACGAAAGTCTGAACAGTCTTTTCATAGAGCTTAAAGGTGTAAATCCCTTTCATGCTGAAATTTGCCATTGACATGGTTCTCCAACTACTAGATGTTGCAGACAACCATACCAGTTCCATGCTTAAATACTGAAATGCAAACCTCCCATCACACAAAATAGGTGGGAAACGCAGAAAATACCAGCTAGTCCTGTAAATATTGTAGAAGAAAAAATGCAGTTCAGAGAATTATTTAAAGCAATGTTTAGATATTATCTAAAAGTCATTTCCAGAAGCTGCCCTTATGTATCTATCACACTTAGAACACTTGCTAGAATTCTTACAGATTGATATTTATGAAGACAATTTTAAGAGTACTTTGATTAATAACAGAAGATTTTGCACTGATAAAAATACACCCTTTAACTAACTGCATTTGTCACAAGAATAACACAGTGATTTAACACAATCAGCTTTAAATTACAATGTACCCACACTATAGGTAGATAAACCAGGACCATTAATTCAGATTTTCCTTAGTACCAAACAGCGGCACTTAGTAAAAAAAAGAAAGGGTCTAAAGAAATATTAAAATATGTTTCCCCAGTTTAGCAATGCAAAGCTATGCAGCAAAAAAACACCTTGGTGCATATCTGAAAAGAACCTTTCATACAAACAGCAAGGTTTCTGTAGTAACAACCTATTTGATTATACTCCATCTACTCATATCAATTAAATCACAAATAAAGTTTTCTATAAGCCTGTCAATTCGAAAATACCAGGTAACGTATTGGTACATTTTTTTCCTTCAGCTCTTTATCCTTTGTAAAAAGAAAATATGATTATGGAAATCTTAAATCATACCTAGACATGAACTTTTTTTTTTTTAGATTTTCAGATCTCAGTCAGAGGCCCAGTTGTATATTTATCAATATATTCAGTATATTCAGAGCTATTTATGTGACTTCAGGGAGACAGACCTTACTGACATATCTGCAGAAATACTTTGGTCTCCAGATATCACTGGGAAATTTTCTATCTATCCCAGCAAGAATTATTAGATAGAGCAATAAAGAAGGAGAGCTCTGACAACCCCTGAAGAGGGTACGCATTTTCCTACATGCCTGATCAGCATGCAAAGGGTACAATCAGAATCCAGCCATTCTTCAAAAGGCTATCTCTGAGGCTAGCAAAAGAATCCCGTAGCCTTCTGCACCCCTCAGTACTTTGGTTTTGACATCAAGCTTCAGAATAAAAAGTAAATAGACTATTAAAATAAGGAAATCATTAACTTGAATGCTGCCAGTCAATTTTCAAGTGATGAATAAATTATCTGAATGAAAAAGAGATTGCAGAAACCTTGCTGGACAAGCAGCAGCATGTAGCAGCAATACTTCAATATATAGGCTACCCTTTCCAAAACCTTAAATTTGACGTTCAAGGTCGCCAAGTGCAACAAAGTGAGAATTAGCTCAGCTAAAGAGCCTAAAAGAGTTGCACACAAAGACCATGGACTGAAGCCACAGCATCTGTCCAGGTAACCACCTTCAGCTGTGTTAAGCAAACATTGGCATTCTTTCAGGAAACAGGACTTGGCTAGGAAAGCTGTGTTGGAAAGACAGAGCAAGTGTCACATGCTCACAGATGTTGTAATTTCCTTCCTCAAAGTAACAGCAATCCCGCTCAACGTTCAGTGTTAATCACTGGCCTGTGGTTCCACATGGCCTGGAAACAGAGATCTTTGCACCAGCCAGAGATGGCAGAACAAAATACACCACATACCTAGTACAGATGGACAACTGCACTTCCAAAACCCATTTCTTTTATTCATGTAATTTTTATTTTTAAAATGAAACTATTCATTAATTCATGCTGCTATACATAGAATTTTCCCAGCTGCGGACTGATTAACATGGATTTGTAAATACAGCCTACCATGTCAGACCTTATTCTAAGAGCAAAAGCTACTAACACTGCCTATGTATCCTCACTTCCAACCATCCTCAGGCCTCCTGAGGACCATCTGCCTTTTTTATGTATTCTAATTATGACCTTAAATGACCTTATTATTGCCAGCTGGCAATCTAGAAGACATAGAGTGAATTTAAATTAAAAAAGGTGTACTTTGTCAGATGATCAATAGTAGATGGATAAAACAATTTACTTTAAAGCAGATGGAAAAAGTGAGGGGCATCTGGGATTCAGAGAGGGGGATACACTGGTGGTGCTAAGCTCTGGCCTCTGTCAAACAAGAACAGGCACTAGGAATTCTCTGACAAGAAAGGAACACGATATCCATCCCCTAGCACACACAAAGCAGAAGCTGCACGGATGTCAACAAATATAAACAAGTTCGGGATCAAGGTGGTCGGAGAAATCTGCATTCACCCATCTCAACCTATCAGGTAGCCCTAAGGAATGGGTATGAGGTCCTGGAGGCTGAGGCCAATGAGATGAGGTTCAACATGGCTAAGTACTACACTTTGGCCACAACAACCCCACGCAACGCTACAGGCTTGGGGCAGAGTGGCTGAAAAGCTGTGCAGAGGAAAGGGATCTGGGTGTGTTGGTCGATGCTTGCCTGAATGTGAGCCGTCAGTGTGCCCAGGTGGCCAAGAAGGCCAACGGCATCCTGGCTTGTATCAGGAACAGTGCAGCCAGCAGGACCAGAGAGGTGATCGTCCCCTTGTACTCTGCTCTGGTGAGGCCGCACCTCAATTACTGTGTTCAGTTTTGGGCCCCTCACTACAAGAACGGCAGAGATGCCCTGTAATGTCTCCAGAGAAGGCCAACAAAACTGGTGAAGGGCCTGGAACACAAGTCCTGTGAGAAGTGGCTGAGGGAACTGGGGGTGTTTGGTCTGGAGAAGAGGAGGCTTGGGGGAGACCTTATTGCTCTCTACAGCTACCTAAAAGGAAGTTGTGGGGAGCTGGGTTTCGGCCTCTTCTCGCACATAACTAGTGATAGAACTAGAGGGAATGGCCTCAAGTTGTGCCAGGGGAGGTTTAGGTTGGAAATGAGGAGACATTTCTTCTCAGAAAGAGTTGTCAGGCATTGGAACAGGTTGTCCAGGGAGGTGTAAGAGTCACTGTCTCTGGAGGTGTTTAAGGAAAGGTTGGACCTGGTGCTTAGGGACATCATTTAGTGGGTGACTTTGGTCATAGGGTGATGGTTGGACCAGATGATCCTGAAGGTCTTCTCCGACCCTAAGGATTCTATGATTTTTATTACTTTTGGCTTAATTCACAGTTTACCTTCTCAGAGGGGAAAACAAATCATTCAGAGGTCATGAGAAACACAGAACTACCCAGATACACAACACAACAAACATTCACTTTTTCTTATTTTCAAACAGCTGCTTCTACAATTTTGAAGTCAAAAATGTAGTAATACCTGTTAAATTTGTTTTTATGTTTTCTGACCACATTCTACATATTTTCTTTTGCCATTCTTAAATTGTATTTTTTATGTATTGAGGAAAGATATACATAAGCTAATGATTAAAGAACCACAAGATCTTTCTGCTTGAACATTAGATATTTTCAAACATTAAATCTATCATTTATTTGGGTGGTTAGATATCCTAAATTTGTAAAATACATAAAGCAGTGAAATGCTTTTTATCCTATTGGATATGTTGCTTTCTAACGTATCAAAACCATCAAAGCATAGCATAGATTATTATTTTTATTTTTTTCAGTTTTGAGAAGCCATCAGTGAACCTTTGTTTGTTTGTTTGTTTTACCTTAACTGAACTATTTGGTAAAAGATAGAGTAGTCAGTAGCTGGCCCCAAAGATTCTAGAAGTTCACCACATCCATATTTAATAAGACATTATAGCAGAAATATAGCATGCATTCTGTAGTTCTATAGGAAAGCAATATTCATTATTCTACAGATTATTCCTTAATAAATATTTCAGAAACTTGAAGTGGAAAAAAAAATTAGAATAGCATATACTGTGCTCTTGATAGTTTAAAAGCACTTTTATTTTCTGACCTATGACGAATCCTTATCTTGTTTTCATTTTTGATGCATTGTAATGCCATTGTGGGTTTGAAATTCATCTTTTGGTCAGTTTGAGGGAATGAAGTTTGATGTCTTGCTAGTGCACTCAAGTTAAAAGTTATCTTCTGTTACCATGTACAGAGAGCTGATGCTTCTTTATTATTATTGTTTCTGATCTTTCAGATAAGACCACATAAATAACACAATTTACTAAATGGCATGAACAAAATGCAAAGCATGCTCACAAATCCCCCCTTTTGAAAGCAAAGAAAACTGAATGCTGTGCTGTCACTGTTCTCACTTGCATATGGTAATGTCAGAAGCAAAGAGCTATTTGAGAAACAACAGCAACAACAACAAAAAGCCCTTATTCCTCCAGTAGTGTGTTTCTTCAGTTGATCTGTGAGCTGTGTAAGTGTCCTTAAATTAATTGTAACGGATGGAGGGTTGAGTTAATACGCCTGCTCTTTACCTCAGACATCTCTGTAAGTTCAGATACTGACAAACCGCCTATGTGAGCACGCGGGGGGAATCTGCGTGACCTCTGTGGCATATGGCCCAGGTACAATCCAATAGGATGGAAACATCTTCTCAGTGGATGTGAATAAGACAGCCCAAAGTGTCTTTGCCCAGAAACCTGTGTCACTAAGGATGAAATCAACAATCTTGACATGTGGTTAAGGCTATCATCAGCCATAAAAATGTCAACCAAGGGATTAAGAAAAGATTTTAGAGAAGCAAGGGAGTTAGCTTGAAAAGAAAGAAGCTTTGTAAAAAATGTGAGTAGTACTATCACCAAACTTGTTGAGGATACACTACCCCATCATGCAGATCATTAGCCCTACTGTTGACCCCCTAGGATGCATTGCTAGTTACTGGCTTGCACCTAGACCACCTCATGCCCTTCATCACCATCCTGTGGGCCCAGTTGTTGACAGTTTTCAATTCACATAAAGCACAACTCATAGAGTACAGCAGAGATCTTATGTTTGAAGTTTTGAAGATATTCTCCCATGTGAAATAGCAAATTGTAATCATTAAGAACTGTTTATTATCTTAGCAAATTAAACTAGGCATGCTTTTGTTTGTTTGTGTGTTTTGTAGTGAAGGTAATAGGAAGGTAGAAGTTTTTGAGACTAGAAAGGTAGTAAATGTCATAATACTTTTTGCTAACAAAAGTATAACTAAAATTGCATCACATTACTGTCACTGTAATAGAGCAAAAATACCAGCATTGCTATTTCCATTTGTTAAGTTACAAAAATACCGCTGCTGAAGCAGTTGGAAATTTGATTCTAGATCCCTTCTAAAGGATGAAATAATTACATAAATAGTTACACTTGAAGCCAGAAGCAGATCCTGCATCTTCAAAAAAGTATTCAGTCAAAGTATTTTAAGAAGGCAAACATATTAAAACTAAAAGACCAGAAGAGTCTCTGGGAAAAAAAAGTTCTGAAGTAGCTTGTATTCAGTCAGGGAAACACTGTCCACAGCCCCTGAAGCACATCAAAGAGTGAGGTGAGTTTTGTCAGCATGGAATGTGTTCAGGAATATAAACTATACCAGAACATTATGGAACAAAACAACCCCCTATCGTGCTTGTATTCCACAACACCTCTACACGAGATGACAAAAATGTTTTGAAATCACCTCATTGTCTCCCTTAACAGGTATAAGTAGACAGGGCTGTTAGCCAGTAGCGAGACAAAGGACAGAAAATTAAAATACTGAATATATGCTCTCATTTTAATTAGTTGTTAATTCATATCTCCTAGCCAGGCCTTTTTATTAGAGACTGTAAATCTCAGACAGACAAGGAGTCATGAGATTTTGAAATTGCCTTGTAAATTAGTTACTGGTAATGAAACCATTTAGTTTTTGAATGGACAGGATTGTGAGTACCTTCTATTTTGAAATAATTATCAAACATTACTGAACCAAATAATTGAACTGTGCTGTAAAAATACTCCCATAATAATATTCACACCATTTCTTTTTCTTTCTTTTTAAAATTCTAAATTATTAGGCTTGTTATTGTTATGTGAAGGTAAAAATATGACTGTCACAGCTGCCAAAGTTCAATGTTTCAATTTATATAAAATATGTAGTGTACGATTCAAGGAACAATTCATCTTCACCATAGAATCTAATCAGTCTTACATTTCAGAGATTTTAAACTTATTCCCAGGTAAGGGTATATTTTACAAAATGCAAGACAGACTTTAAATTAAAGTTTTAACAGGTGCAATAGTAAAAATTCAAAGAGAATTCAAACTGGACTTCATGTTCAAACTAACACCTGCCTTCTAAGTGCTGACCAAGGGGGATGATAAACGTACAGCTTCATGTGGAAAAATATTCTTCAGTTATTGTATCTTCGTTTGAGTTTCTTTAGTACTATTTGAAAGAAAGGGAGGATGAGAAGGTACTTTGGATGGGACTGAAATAGATTTAGCTCCTTCTGAAGATATTTAATCTATATAGATAGATAGATAGATAGATATGATTTGCTTATAAAGGAATTCCCTTGCTCAAAAAACACTTACAGGAGAGTTACAACTGGAAGTAGCAGCAATTCCGTAATATGAACCTTAGTTCCAACTACGTAGCAGTTACCTACTTGTTCCTATAGGAGAACACTGGATCTGAATTATGCCCAGATTACTTTTCCTGGTGAATAAGATTGTTATAATGAGAGGGAAAAAAAAAAAAAAAAATGTTACTTAAATGTTCATAATTCCCATTAAGTCTCTAAGCTCAAATGATTCAAAAGATCCTAATGCTGACTATGAAAAAAATCATTGTTATACTTACTGATTAAATACATGAATTGCATATAAATCCATACATAAGCTTTAATTTTTATATCTTTCATCTACTTAACCAGTACAAGTTTATTCACTTCTAATCCACATATAGCTTGAATAATTTCACAATCCAATTGTTCCTCATTGTACAATTTTCCTCCCCTTGTCCAAAAATAGAGTGAAATTCCAGAAGATAACTCTGAATAAAGGCTGTAATAACACCACCACCGATAATAATAAATGTCTATAATCAATATTATTTGATTATACAAGCTGTTTGATTATAGAATTATTATTAACAATAAAAAAGTGCATTTAACAAATATGCATACTTTTAAAGAACCTGTACAGCTTTCACAAGCTAGCAGTTACAGTCCCTCTAGAAGAACAATGCAAATAAGCTGAGTTGTAAAGTTGAGAGCAGGTAGATTGACCCCTTCTCATCCCTATCTCAGCTTGATAACATTCAGAAAGTGAAAGAATTTAGTGTCAGCTATATATCCATAAAACTTCAGAAGTTTAAATTTTGGTATTTCAAATTTTTGATCAAGACCTACAATAACACTACTAATGTATTCTAATAAGTTGTTAGAATATTAAGTGTAAGAGAGGAACAGTGACTGACACATGGTAGCCCTCCAAAGCCAGATCAATATTGGCCCCCGCAGTAACTCCTCACACCATCACTTGGGTGGTTTAATCTCCGAGACTCTACTTTCAGAAAACAATCATGAACAATCAAGATGGCAATATGCAATATTCTCAGGTAATACACTGTCTCTATCAACCATATAATTCCTTAGACATATATAGATTTTTCTTCTTTATATTTCAGTTTTTACATCCAAAAGTTTTGCCCTGCCCTTTGTCAGCACAAGGTATTTGTGAAAATCTATTGGTTCACCCAGCAAAATCCGCTGGGTAATCATAAACTATCAGAAATTTACACCATCATAAATGCTTAAATATGTACAAGTAAGGTACTGATTAAAAGATGTTCCATTTATTAGATAAAACTGTATATTGAGCGCCTGTGTCCTGGTGGCGGGGCCTGTGCGAGGAGAGGCTGGGGCTGTCCTGTGCCAGACACAGCCGGGTCCAGCCAGTCCCAGTCAGCTCCAGGCCCTGATACAGGCCAGTTCCAGCCCAGGCAGAGCAGGGCCTGGCAGGGGAGGAAAAGGGCGAGAAACAGCTCTGCAGAAGCCAGCACAAGGAAGGAAGAGGGCAAGAGGGACTCTGGGCACCAGAGCAGAGATTCCCTAGAGCCCACAGGGAAGCAGTTTGCCCTCTTGGAATCTGTAGAGAATCATGGTGGAACAAATAACCACAGTGCAGACAGTGGAGGACACCACTCCGCAGCAGGTGGGTATCACAGGAGGAAGCTGCAGCCCAGAGCCCATGCATGTTTTCTGGCAGGAACCGTTGCCCTTTGAGGGCCTAGGCTGGAACAGCCTTTTCCTGAAAGCCTGTACTGCATGTGGCAGGGGAGGAACGTAAGGAGAAGAGCTCCACAGCTCAGTGATGAGAACTCCCACTCACCGTGGTGGGGTCTGACAGCCAGCCACGGCCACCCCACCACAGTCTGGTGAATTCCGTATTTGTATTCTAAAAATTCCATTATGCATACTCAGTCTTATGCATCAATAGTGATTTTGCAATATAATAGGACAGTCTACTGTCCTATTTAACTAACTATTTAAAGAACCATGCAGATCCTGTTACAAAAAATACCATGTAGAAAAAATGCCAACAAATTCTGCCTCTTTGATAAACATTTGAACTGATCTTTTTATTCAAAAAATGCTTTCTTTTTAAGTGAAAAAAAAAAAAAATGCAAACAACAAGTAACCATCAGAAGAATTAAGCTTTAGATAATTTTTCTATAACACTCCTGGGAAAAAATCTCTCTCTGACTGTACACAAAGCCACTTGTTCACTGTAAAGGCATAATGAAAGCAGCTATCCTAACACACAAAAAAAGTAACTCTCACCCTGTGAAATCACTAACAAAAATAATCCTTCTCCCTAATATCTGAAGATATCTTTTTGAGTACATAATAATACACTAGTGAATTCTTGTCATAGAAGTAAGGCAAGAATTTCCCCATCTGTTAGCATGCGATAAGCTCTGATTTGATGTGAGAAGAGGGTTTCTCATGTTGATTAAAGCAGAGGTTAGTGTTGTGTTCACAGCTTGAAACACAATTTCTATATGTGAATTACTAGGAATATTTTTCAACTGTTTTCAAAGCCTCTTGGCTAGAAGCTGACATTTGTATACAGAATAACTACAGTAAAAATATGAAATTACTACAATAAAATTATTTCTACAGGTCAGAAAAATAGTTGTCAAGGAGATTAAGCAAAATGTGATTCTAGTTAAGGAACTAAAATAGCTTTTGTCATTTAGTTCATTTATTTTTCCAGAAATGCTTTAATGATGCTTTATGATGAATCTATATTACAGTTTTACTAAACTGAGTATAAGTACTTGAAATAAGTGTGATCTCCCACCTGCTTATAGTAGATCCCACCTGCCAGGAAGGATCTTGATCCAAGAACTTAGGAATTTGATCTAGAATCATATCTCAGTTTATTGACATCTTAACATATTCCTGGTTTACCTTAATTTGTCCCCCACTGATTTCAACAAGATAAAAAATAAATTTAAACAACTTTTTTTGCTAGATTTTTTTAATATCATAATCTAAAAATGCCCTCCTCATCTAAAACTGTTCATGCGATGATTGCTCCTACCCATATGCAAAAATTAGGGATTAATAATTCAAAATTGTATTCTAATATTACAAAGGTTTTTCAGATAAACTACTGCAAATGAAACATATTTGTGTGAGTCCTTTATTCTTCTAAGCAATACTACAGAAACGTGATCTTGAGTAATTTAGTCATAATTTGTAAGGATTTTTACCATGAAAGAGGGAAAATATATTTACTAACACTTATGTTCTTATTTTATTGTAAGTTATTGGGTATGCAAATTCAGTCTGTCAAAGTAGTTTTCATTGACTGTAAATTCCAAGATGATTTAAAATTATATATCGTCATCCTTATTATGCTGTTTGTGTTTAGACTTTCCAAAAGCAGAATGTGCATTTCTGTGAAAAAATACAGAGGCAGACTTATACCTCAGTAAAATTAAATGGATTTGCTCTATAATGTAAACTCATCCTGCAGAAACAGTACATATGAAACACTCAAAGGAACACAACTAGTCTTTGCTGAAGAATTAGAAAATCTGAGAATGGAAGAAATAGGCTTATTGACATATTTTTCTTAAAATATTAACTCTGGGATACCACTGAAAAGACATGATTCAAAAAAATAAATAAAATAAAATAAATAAACAAACATAGAAAAAGGTCGGCAGAAGAACCTTTGAAACATTTGATCTGTAGTTACAACCCAGTGAGATGAATGAAGCTGTTCCCATGACAAAGGTGACTTTTAACCGTATCAGAGCCTACAAATGCAAGCTTAGCATTTACTTTATTTCTCTTCAAATAACAGCTTTGTCAATAGCACAAGCAGCCAGCATCCAATAAGACAGAGAAGGGAACTGTCAGGTGTGATTTTGTCATTGTTTGAATAAGCTCAGGAAGACTGCAGTCTCTTAATAGAATCAATAGGCAGCTAATGAGCACTTCAAGGCCTGAGGGGCTTCATCCAGGTAAGGCAGCCGAGTAAAGTACTTAAGCAGTTAGTAAAAATCTGAAACACAAGCTTAAGTTATTATTTATCTTATGGAGATATAAATACAGGATTAAAACTGCATGATTTTCTGAATTAGCGATGCTTAAATGCATTTCTGAATTCTGAAGTACAAGCTGCTTCCTGTACTTTGGTTAGAAGGTGTTTAAAGTAGGGTAGTTTATTTGAAATTGCAAAATCCTGCTGGCCACATCCAAATGTTACAGAAAACAAATGGAAGCAAAAGAATCTTCTTAATAAATGTGCAGCTAAAATAATTCATATCCCAGAAAATTATTTCACACCAAGATAAGATCTGATCTTATCATAGCTTGGTTCAACTCAAAAAAAGGGTTCTGTAAAACAGGTATCCTGGGGTATCATATTTATTTTCCCTCCAAGATTTCCCTGTCAAACATGCTTTGTTTGCAAGTTTAAAAATTGTTTGTTCTAACTTCCAGCTCAACCTCAGCCTGGGATTTGAAAGTTAAATTGGATTCTTCTCTTTTTTCCCCATCACTGATTTTAATAAAGATTTTTTTCTAAGCTGGATTCGATCACTGGTGTAACCTCATTTCTTCAAATAAACTCTCAGAAAAAAAAAAAAAAAAAAAAAAAAATGTCAAAAGTTATTTCCTTTAATAGGCTTGCTCTCATGCAATTAACTAGGCCACAGGGAGAATTCATAAACCAGATAAAATATAAATATAACAGTATGAATAATTAAGTATTGAACTATACTTTAAAGGAAAATGGTGGATTGGATAATCTTTAGATTAGAAAAGCTTTCATATCGTCAAACAAAATTGTGATGTCCTCCTGGAATGGTTGTTTTATATAGTTAGATTGCCAGAGCATAGAGGACAGTAACTTTTTTCTTGAAAAACAGAACGAAGCCATTTCTTTCATTGTTCTCGAAATCAGTTTCTAGCTTATCAATACTTAAAACAGCGAATATTATTCCCCCCCCCCCCCTTCTTTTTTCCCCTCTGGGCCTTTATCTAATTCTGTTTATCTAAGCCTTGCAGTATTCCTCCCTCATATTTTCTATGATTCCTATTTCTCTTCCACATAGTTTAACAAGTCTAAAACTCAAGCCATCTTCAGATTCTAATGCTGTGGTTTGAGAGTACTTTATCAGCCTTAAGGTTTTCACATACCAGATCAGCACCACAATGACGACAAGATGTAAAGTACTGATTTTTTATAAATTCATTCTGCTTCAGATTTGATCAAAGTAACTTTTTATTGGCAGGTAATATACTAGCTCTATGCCTATCCATACCAGTCTACATGAATGCTTTGTCATATATCTTCGTCTAAAGCAGGTATAAAGCTGAAATACGAGCAAATACTAGGTTTTTATCTATCATCTGTATTATGCAAATCAATAAATGCTCTAGGAAAATGAAGTATACAAACTGCAATCTGTGGTTTATTTTTAAAGGTTTCTAGAACATGTATTTCATTTGATAAATTTAGTAAGAGGCAAATATTTACTACATTTTATTTTGTTAGGCTCCAGAGAGCTATCAAAGAGGGTTTTCCGGCTTAAAGACCTTTTCTTTCTGAGTTCTTGATATGTGAAAATACTTTCTAATAGAAAGATCTATGAGAAGACCACTCATATGAGGGGCTTTAGTTCTGATAATGTGATCGTGATTCAGCCTGATAGTCACGAGTTGAGCCATACTGCAGGTCACTACTCCACCATGACTGACTGAGCTTGTCAGCCAACATACAAGTTTGATGAACCATGAATTTCTCAGGTGGAATAAAGTTAAATCTTAATAAATATATTAGAATATGGCAACACTGACAACCTTGAAATCCATCATATACATCGTAAAATTGTCCAATGTATTTCTTCCAGAAGATAAAATAGTCCCACTTTCTCAAAAACAACATTACAGCTACATTCTCAACTTAAAATAAATGTTAAAATGTCAAACATGCATCACACAGGAAGTCCCGTGTCAATTGTACTGATGATATATAAGCTTACACACACATAATATACACTTGCATAATTATAGATTGGTGCAAGTTCCTGTCAGTATATGCATGTTACCTATACATTTGCAACACAGACTGACATCTTGTGTATAAAAGTCGTCTTTCTATATGCATATAAACAGTTCAGAAAACACATTGATCAGATTTTATCATTGCCACAGTTGGTGAGCAACCATGGAATTTTCAATAAATTTTACTACTGCACACATAATGGATATCATTCACACAGACTCTATCTACCTGCAAAGACAGACTATACGCATTTTTTATAAGGTAAAAAACACATGTATGCAACTCTGTGTGTATATTTAATACATGTATTTTCTCATAACCAAATTCTCATCCTGATCTTTAACTTAATACAAGAACAAAATGTACAGGAAAACTATCTTTTAAAACATTTGAAAAGTGGAAGTCCATAATTGCTTTGTGGGCAATTTTAGCTTCTACATTTATTGACTAAAACAGATTTTTTTATTTTTGGGGTTGTGGGATGTTAAAGATGGGAGGTTCTTTTAGGAATAAGAGAAATAAAGATTTAAATGTTTTTTGAGTATTTCTGTTGTTAAACACTGATTTTTCAACATTATGGGAAGCAGATTCTGAGAAATTTTAAAATCTAATTCCATTAGAAAAACATTTAATATTTGACTTTCAAAATATACACAAGTCACCTGTTTAAATTTATTCTAAAGTTCAGAGATAATTTCCACAAATAAAAGACAGTATAATTGAGCAATTACAATTCTAGTAATAAATAACCATTTCACACCTGCAATGCAATCAACTAATAAGAGTTGGGAGTAGAAAGTGGAGCACAAAGAGAATAAATTTACCAAATACACTCAAAAATCTCTGAGAATTTAAACCAAATTTGCTAAAGCAAAAACTTCACTGAAAGGTTGTATCATGTCTTGGTGAAAAGGCATTTTTCATCCATGTTAGCAGTCTCATGGTAGTTTCTTAATTTCATTTGAACCAAAATGGGGGAGAGAAGTAGGATTCCAACAGTTAAAGTAAAGTAAGCATATCAAAATACATGCAATGGGCTTATTAGTTCAGTTTTGACAGGTTGCTAAACAGTAACTCAGAGTGAAGAGCTGAAAACATTCCACAATTAATTACCTCGATATGCACTGCCTGAGCCAGAGCCTGCAAAAGAACTGCTGACAATACTAAATTCGCGTTCCACTGCTCCTCCCGCCTCTCCCAATTTACAGGAGAATAGGAAATCATGAACAATTGATACACTCTGTTAGCTTCTATCATGGAGGGTGAGCTCACATGTAGCCTTAGGGGTATCTTACACAGTTTAATGCTGAAAATAAAAGGTAATGTTCTTGGCAAAGAGCTGGGGGGATTAAATTTGGAAGGCTTGAAGCAGCTTTGAATTGTAGTCAATAAAAAAGAACCAAATAGTAATTTTGTAATTTAACTGTGCTGGTTATGCCCAATGAGTCAGACACTTGTGAAATAAACCGTGTAAATAGAAAAATGGCTTAACTCTTTCTGCAAGTATATTTTTTCCCCTCTTCCTTCCTTTTCCCGTGGTTTCTTTGTTTCAATAAAACTATATGGTTACTTTCTCCAGCTTATTGTCTTGGGACAACTCATCAGTCAAAGAGAAACCATGCTGTTTTAAAATAGTTTTTTTTTTTTTCCTTTTTTTTTTAAGAAAAATAATAATAAAAAAAAATTTGTTCTATACTGTGGACAGTGCCAACAAAGCTTGTAAAGATAAATGCCTTGCAACTGTTCCAAGTGAATTAAATGGATGGCTGTCTGTTACATGCTGGTCCTACTGGAAACCGTACACTCAAGGTGATTCTCCTTCTGAATACCATGACCAGCTTGGCATATCCAATTAAGTAAGATTTTTCATAATGTAATGTTCAGCTTCCCTTGTTTCTGGGCAGCTTCACAGAGGTGGAATGGACACTGGTCCCTACCAATTCCTCCAAGTCTTTGGCAACGCTGGTGCCAACCTGCGCAGCTCTTGCACTCAAGAGCTCATCCTGCTGATGAGAAATCCGATAAGCAAGATTCCGTTCTGAACTCCCAAACTACTTCATGGCTGCAGCTACTGGTATCTGAACAAAGAAAGGTGGAAAAGGAGACAGTCACTAAGTTCAGCCAGAGTGCCTGCTTTAGCACCAAAACCAGGCCTATATTCCAGTAACCTGCAATAAAAAGAAAAAAAGGCCTTCTTGTAGAAGCAAACTAGCTCTACTGTATGAGTACCTAGATGACTAATTTGTCTTCTACTACCTAAATTTAACTTTTTTATAATTAAAATGGAATTACTTTGTTTTCTGTAATACAACTAAGCATGATACACATTTTTAACCACTTCCTTAATTGTAATCATTTTTATGATTTCTCAAATTACCGATCCATGGAATGTATTCTAAATATTCCAAGCAATTCTGAGTATATCTAAAACTTTATTATTATTTTTTTCAAAAATGCACCTTTATAATTACCTCACAGTTGTAAATTATTCAGATTTTCATTATACTGATTTAATAAGATCATAACCACATTCAGCCTCATTTAGAAAATTAAAGGACACTACAAAACTAGGTTATTCTACACCATTTCACTGGCTGTAACACTAACTTCATGTTCACGTTCTAGAATGTGATTTATTAGGAAAAAAATATTTAGACTCTATTTTGAAAGAAAATGAACTTTAAATAAAAGTTTATATATAAATCCATAAAACCTTGCATTGGTGGAACTACTCAAAATCTGAGGTTTACTATTTTTTCCTTAATTTTTATTATTGTCTTTAGATGGAACATAATTTCAATTAGTTCTGAAAATCCTATCTGCAGTATTTCAAATGGTTGCTGTGTTGCTATCTACTGAGAATCTAATTTTCCATTTTAAATATTTCCTTTTATCAAGAAGCATTTAGAGAAAGACTAAGATGTTTTTCAGTACACAAACCTGCACATACAGACAAGAACTCTTCTAGCCCTGTGAGTCCACAAGAGCAGTAGAAAAACTTTGAACCAGGCAATATTCAGCCTATGTCTCATAAAATAGAAAATGTGCTTGAAACCTCACTTGCTAAAAATAAATTAATGCTGGGTGATTACTTTCATGATTGTGTATTTAAAATAAGACCAACCACAGTGACTTCCTCCTATGGCTGCCTGTCTAAAGGAAAGCTTGCCTCACTGCCATGATGCTTTTCTGTTCTAGAGCAATCCCATTGAAGACTGGTTTCTCTCTAAAAATTACATTAACTAATTGCTTTAAGCTCCAGGAAAACAAAGTTCTAATTTTTCACAAGTGCTTGGAAAAAAAGTTAAGTGAAAGTAGTCTTAGAAACAAAATATGTGACACTTGATATGAAATTACTCTTTTTTTGATTATATGAAATATGCTAACAGTATTATTAACATATTGTTAACGTATGCTAACAGCATACGAAGTATGCTAACAGTAAATATTAGTATTGACAAAAAAATGTTAATGAAGTTTTCATTTATGTCATTACATGAATAACAAATTATGTCATGAAATGATGTTTGCTATAGAAACAAAGTAACAGTTAGAACAGCTAATTTCATAATTTGGGGTCTGGCCAACATAGTTCCAGTTACTGGATGATCAGGATGATCTCTACTACTCTTTTAAATACTGAATAAGTATGTTTTAATTCTCATTAAAGGAAAATCCCTTTAAATTTTACATTACAAAGTGAATAAAATGAAGCTGGCCCCAGACTGCAAAATACAATGATAAAAGATAGAAAGATACAATCAGATATTTTCTGATTCATTCCACCACTCAAGAATTAATTAAGAATTTTATCTTCTCTACTGACAAGCTGGTAATCTACCAGCTGCATCTAAACTACCATTGTTCAGAATAATTTGTGACTATTTATATTCCCACCCCAAAGAGCCTTAATGTACTTCCCTACATTTCATACACCTTATCAAGAAAAATCACTTCATCTTTGAAAAACAGCTCTTTCTGTTGACATCTATATGACATCAAATACAATCAAACAATTTCAAGTAAGGAGAACAGACTGAACACTACGTCAGACTTATAACACCTCCTTAACTCTTCTTTCTAGCATAACAAAAATGTCATTACTGCTATTTTCTTCATCTTTTCCTTCAAAGTTGCAATTTCGTTGTAAAGGGGAAGACTGGGCTGTCTTGTGTAAGGGACTACAGCAGCAACATGCTAGAAAATGCATGCAGTTTATAAAAATAACTCAAACACAGTGTGACATTCATGACATTATATTTACAAAACGGTGCAGACATTCAAAGGGACCAACAAGCTTCCTTATAAAATAGCAGTCTTTCCCTCTAGCTGGTTTCTTCAGTATCATATACAAATAAAAACAAAGGAATTCTTTATTTAGTTGGTTGTTATAAACCATTGTACAATAATTTTTGGAAGATTTGCCATCCTCATTTTGTTTTCACTTAATACTTATGAATATATTATTACACATACTCTATTCCCTCCTCAACTTCCCTGGTCTTGTTACTAGAATTTTCCTTACTTCAAGTGGAAAGCAGGTATCTGAGCAAGATGTTCTGAATCTACTCCATCCATTTTTAATTTTTTGCCCCTTCCACTGAACTGACTGACCCTTTAGCACTGCTCAGTTTTGAACGAGCAGCAAATGTCATTACCTTTCAATAAATACTTTTTCCCACAAGTCACTTGTATTTGAAATGAACAAAATCTGTCCCTGGTATAAATTCTAGTTATATTCAGCTAGCCTCTGATTCATAAGAAAGAAATGTATCAAGTTCCACTCTATGTACCAAGAAGTTCAGATAAAATAAGCAAAGAAAAAATAAAGATAATATGCAAGGGAAACTGAGAACAGAAATACTGGAGAACTGCATGGTGCAAAGGAAGGAAGCATGGTGTAATATGCTTGGAGGAAAGAACAGATTGTAAGAGACAGAGTCATTCAGTATGATGTGGAAATTTTTAAAGACCTTTGCCCTTATGAATCATGTATGGAGGAACCAGCTGATACTCTGGACTGACAACTAGCAAATAAAATTTCATGGATGGTAATGTTTTCAGAGACCAAGGAAATAAAGGTGACCTCACTATGTAGTTTGCTGACCTAATTAGCTTGTTTGTTTTTTGAAGAGATGCTTGCATTTTTTAAAAAATATTATTATTATTATTTATTTTTATGGTTGGCTGACATACATTGCCTCTGGAGTATACTTGCATCAGATGTTCTATTACCATTTTGACAAAACACATCCCAGCATCATTTCAGAGGCCCCCTCATGAAGTCTCATGATAGTCTTGGGGGCAAATAATAAGTAAACAAAGTCACTTGCCTAACCTTTTTGTTTTATTTTTATTCAGTATTCCAAATATTAATCGTGTCAACAGCATTTCTTCAACCACATCTCCATATTGTAACCCACTCTTAAGTGTTAGCTTGAATTTCACTCCACATTTGCAATGGCAATCACATATAGGAGCTATGGCTTACAAGAGCAATCCTATAAAGCTACAGCTTAATTCAGACATACTGGTGTGAAAGTTGTCAAAGAAAGAGAAAACTGCATTTTACTGGTCAAACAGTAGTATTCCTGGAGTTACAAGTTACATCAGCAAACACAATTTTCTGGGGTGGCTTATCCCACTTCTTGAACAAAGTTTTTTCTTGCTAAAGGACAATAGCCGTTAACTGTATCAGTATTAGGCACAGGTATTTTAGTTAAGAGGCTGTATTTTGGGACTTTTTTTTCATTCCTATTCCTAACCAGGATAAGCTATGAGCAGAAATTGGATGCAATGAAGACTTGGAAAAATCATTTGTCCCTATCCAAAAGAGTTGTATAAGTTCTTTTTGTGAGTAGAGAAAGGAGAGAGATTTGGGCTGAAAAGTATAAAAGATGACAGACTGAAGAATATATGAACAAATACCTTGCAGTAAGCCTTAGAGGTTCATTTGCAAATAAGAACTGAATCTATGATAGCAAAGATCTATGTGCTGTCCTCATATTTATGCACAAGAAGTTCCACATTTTTTAGCAGCATCAGATCTACTGAACAAATCTTACAGGATGTAAGCACTCGTATTTCTTTCTGAGAAATCCTAGACAGAAATAGTGAAGCCCTCCCTTTGGTTCTACATGATGATTTAAATTTCTCTGTACCTGAACTACCTGAGCCATAAATAATATTTGCTTAGCTCTTAGATGAGTGCTGCCTCATTAAATAAGAGCATTATAATTATTATGATCAGTTGTTTGAAGAAGTGATCAAAGAACTATCAGCAATCAGCAAATCCTCCTAGACTGAAAATTAAAAGACTTGTACAGTGACACTAGGAGATAACTGACAGAGTTTAAGAACTAAAACAGAGCACTTGATTCACCAATACAGAAAATATGGGGATCTGGCAACTGAGAATTTCATCTCCCTCTTCCAAAGAGCTTCTAGTCAGAAACGCTTTGGGGCAACTCAAGTTCTTATGTTCTTCAGCTATGGATGTATTTTCCCAGTATCTACAGAATCTTAGTACTTATAAAGTTTCTGTCTCCCTTCAAAAACAATTGTAAAATAATTATCGCTTGCACTGAGTGTATCTGTGGGCTGAAGTGTATAACCTATGGTCATTATGGGAGCCATACTTACTATAATTCTTAACTTGTTTTACAATATATTCTAAAATAATGTCATTAGTTCTATGTTGGTTTAGGTAGAGGCTGAAGAGATTAATTTGTAGTTTATATATAAACTTTCAGTAAATACCCCTTAAAAGAAGATTATTTCTGAAACTGATCTCTCACTGCAACTGTATCTCATTATTCTCTAAGCAGATGAAAATATTAGAATTGTTAGCACAAATTCATGATATTCCTCTCTTGCTCCTATATTAGACTATAGTTTTTGCCTGTCCTTCAAATTAACTGCTTTTGATATAATATGCTGTGGACATTTTTTCCCTTGCCTGAGAAACAATCTTATTTTCATTTCACTTAGACTAATAGTACTCTGCAGCATCCCTTATAGGACATGAAATTAAGGCTAACCCCATTATGCATTGAACAAAATTATGTCCTTTGGATGTTCAGTAGTAAAGCAAGCACGTTCTCCTCTTTTACCTCTATTGCCACACACCATTTTCCAAATGACAACATTATTCTATAAAAAACGAAGTTTTAATTAAGGTTGAAAAGGATAGATTTGCTAACTAAAGCCTCCAAACTTTTAAAAGGAAATGAAGCTTGATATTTTTGAAAATACTAAATTACTATTTTAGCAAGATGAGTCTACTTTCAAAGAAGCTGCTCAGCACAAAATGGGCTTCTAAGGAAAAAAAATAATTTTAATTAAATACAAAAAAAAAAAAAGAGAAAGTGCTTAGTTTTTTTAAAAATGTTCATAGCTTGTATTTGCCAGCATAATGCAAATTTAAAGACACAGCCATCAGACATTCTAAAAAATCCTATTTTCAACTGACTTCTGCAGCATATCATTAAATTCCTGCCCCTGTAGCAGCCACATTGCTATTAGTATGTCCTCTGCACTTTTTCAGAATGTAACAACTTATAAGCAGGCCTTGGAATTACTTGCTATCGAATTTTACTAATATTTAGTTATTTCCTCTGTTAAAAAAAAAAAAAAAAAGAAAGAAAGAAAGAAAGAAATAAGTTACAGTAGGAAGGATAAATATATTTTTATTGTCAATAGTAAAAAGAAAATCTTCTCCAGACAGTTTATTTTTATGGTGACTAAATGAGAGCAAAACAAACAAACAAACAGTTTTGAGAAACTGATTCATCTTGCATAATAAATTCTCAATGCAAAAATGTACTCAAGTAGTCATAAATGCTAGCAATCAATTTAATTCCGGCATTAGCAATACATGTCAGATGGAGTCTATTCAACCCTGCTTCAGAAAAATGCATATTACACTGCTGCTTTTAAAAAGAGCATGCAAAGTAAGTAGAATGATTGGCTGTGATCAATGGCACAAGCTTGCTGAATAACTTTGCTATGATTTGTTTTTAATGTATGATTTATGTTATCTTTGTCTTTTGTAAACATTTGTATCATAATCATGAAAGTATTTTCCAATACAAATATCAGAGAGTTTAAACTACACCAAATAGGGGGGGGGGGGGGGCAGTAAGAAAATCAAGCACCTTACAATAAAGTCTGCAATCTAGAAACCACTTTCTGAAGATCAGTTCGCTATTGTAATTCACCTGGCACTACAG
Source organism: Nettapus auritus (assembly GCA_011076525.1). Classification (NCBI taxonomy): domain Eukaryota; kingdom Metazoa; phylum Chordata; class Aves; order Anseriformes; family Anatidae; genus Nettapus; species Nettapus auritus. The sequence goes on from CM021778.1 coordinate 14,758,018, forward strand.
TATCTCTAAATTCATACCTTAGCCACAGCTTTCATTTTGTTACATGGAAATTGAATAATTGTTCCAAACCTACAGAAGAATCATCAACAAAAGGATTCAGATTTCTGCACATCACTCATAACTGGCAGGGTCAAAATATACTCACTACCTACAAAATATACTGACTACCTCAGCTTTCTCCATGTCTGTCCTCACCAGTTCTCCCATCTTGCTTATCAGGGGTGTACACTCTTTCGTCTTCCTTGTCTGACCAGTGTACCTGTAGAATCTCTTCTTCTTTGCATCCTTTGCTGAGTTTGGCTCCAGCTGTGCCTTGGCTTTCCTGATCCTATCCCTACACACATGGGCAGCATCCCTATATTCTTCCCAGACCACACATGCCTGTTTCCATTGCCTGTGCATTTCCTTACACCTCAATTGGACCAGCAGCAGATCCTTACTCAGACATGCTGGTTTCCTGCCTTCCCTGTCTGATTTCTTACATAAGGGAATTGCTGTATGAAAAGCGTCCCTAAAAAGATACCAACTGTGAGCAGGGCTTAATAAGGGCTTTTAAATAAGAGTACATGGTATCTTATAACTAAATGACATATTTAAAGAGAAAACAGCAATAAAAACAAAACAAAGAGATTACAAATAGAGTAAATACAGTAATATTCATATACTGCATGATGTGCTTAAAAGCATAGCATAGGTCATGTCTTTGATACCTGGAGAGATTATTCATGTGAAGTTAAAAGAGAAATAAGTGTGCAAAATACCAGCAAACTATGCTGAGTTAAACAAGAAAAACTTAAGCAAAAACATAGACAAAAGCTAATTGAAATAGTTATGGGGCGCAGAGAAGACATCCAATATTGTCAAAATACCACAAGGTCTGGCATTTCAATAGTCTCAGAAAGCCTTTTTTGTTTGATTAAAATTTCACTTAGTCTTTCTGTCCACATTAAAAGGGAGCTGTTTGTGCCCAGAGCTGTTCAATAGGCAGCAGCAGCATGTTACACTTCAGCTTGTTTATTGAGTCTGTCAATGTTTCCATGCTGGAGTGTTTCAGAAATGCAGTTTCAGCCATTGTGCAGTGACTGAGTCAATGGGGTTAATGGTGGCAACGAATATAATCACTTTGTGGCAGCGAAGGATGCATTTAAAACACTTGAGTTGGTCTCTCATCTCTATTCCTTTCTTTTTAAAACAGATACCTGTGATAGTCTCAAAAGAGATGCAAAGGAATTAATGTGTGAAGAATGAGCTCTGCCTCTCCCAGCACTCGCATGCCACCTTTTCCAAGGAAGGCAATTTGTTATAATTATAAGGAAGCCATGCCTACTCAACAAAAAACGCTTCAATCCAAGATTTTCATCTTTCCCATAAAAATATTCACCTTAAATTATCTTCATTCACTTACACCAATATTATTTTTTCTGTTTGTGTTTTTGTTTGTTTTACAGGACTCCTGAATTAAGAGAAAATTCAAAATAGTCAATGATGTTTGCAGTACATATGGAAACCACTTTATTACTTCTACTGTGCAAAGGAGGATTTGAGAGCACGGTGTTAGATGACCAGATAGATGAAAATGGTGTAACCTTTAAACTGCAACATAAAGCCCAGATCATCTTCAGATGATTTCGAAAGGTAGGCTGTCACCTCAAATATCTACGATTTGATCATGAAAAAGAACGGATCTTATAGAAACAGGCCCTTAATTTTCAGCTCATATACTGGACACCTGTGATTACAGACACAAAATTCAAAGTTCTAAAATTTCTAAGCTGTACCTTTGTCTGCATTTAACAACTAAATAAATTATTCCACAGGGGCTGCCTGAACAATATGAAGATTGCTCCGTGCCAAGTCACCAAGTTACTAACCACATTTGCCTGCACATTCTTTCAGTCAGGGGTGTAAACACATTTTACTGCAGTAGTGTAGAACAGTCCACAATAAGTGATGGATTTTATGAGCTAGTAAATACTCATGCAGAGCCAGAAGATATTAGTAATTTGAACCTTAACAATCAAATCAATGAAACATTCAGACTCTGCTACTTTCTGATATTGGAGTCTCTGCTTTACTGTTACAATTTTGATCTCCTGTGCATAAAACAATCTTCAGTATATCATTGCATCCCACTGCAAAAACCTGGACTCATACCATTTAACTTGTTTTCCAATAAGATGCATGGCATAGAAAAAGCTTAGTCCATGGTTTCCTACATCAGATTTTGTGGAATATCAAATTGAGGGCTGCAAACCCTTCCTCCCAGGAAAAACAATCAACAATCCCAGTACTCCTAAGCACAAAGGCAAAACACATCTGTTTAGGGAATGGAAGACAATTAGAGACAAGGGAACAAACCAACACAAGGGAAACCATACATTTGTGCAAGAGCTAAATTTATTTTTGTTGTCTGCTCTAATAGAAGCATGCAACATCTGAAATAAAGTCCTTTGACACTTCCCCCTGCTCCTCACAAAAGGCAAAAACCATTACAGAAGCAAAACACCATGCCATCTACACAGTATTCCCTTTGGGAGGAGTAAGTGTGAAATGTCTTGCAATAGCTTTAAGTTTCCTAGTTTAAATACTAGATTACAGTAACTGATAAGGACAACAACTTCAGAAAGTTTGAGGAGCATCTAGCCTGGGGAAGAACAAGCTAAATAAAAGAAAGTACCATCTATTGTTAATAACTGTAACCCTGGGAGAAGAACTGAGCTAAGTTCTGTTATCAAATCACAGTTTCTCTGAGCAGGGAACGCTCCCCATCATGTTCTGCCGGGAACAGGTAACAACGTCCATCCATTGGTAAGGGAATGAGGGGGGAAAAGGAAGTCAAACACGCTTTCAAAGTTTTGACTAGTGAATGCGTAACATAACAGACTGTACCTGAGCTGCAAAAAAAAAGCAAATCAAATTAAAAACTGGATGAGGGAACCAGCACCTGAAAAATTCTGCTTATCATGATGACCACAGATGAACTCAGGCCTGTATGGAAATGGTCAGAAAAAACAGCAGAGAAATACACTTATTCAGTGTACGTCATATACCCAAGACAAACTCAAGTCAGAAAGCAGCAGAAACAAAACCATCTGCTCTCTTCCGTATCACATACTCCTGGACTGTAGTGGGATCATTAAGCACAAAAGACAGCAGGTATAATTTACAACTCCATATGAGCTGTGGAAAAAATGCCATCCCTCTTAGACATAAAGACCTACTCAGTATGTGTCCTTACACTGTAACATGATCCAACTCTAGTGCCATTAAAATAAATAGGAAACATATAGTCGGTTAAGATACTGCAAATCCCAGGTCAATCCCTATTTTAGGCCACTCTGTGGCCACTCAGTCATGAGTTATATAAAACAGCCTCCCATAGCCTGTTCAAGAAAAACAGACCATTTAACACTTAAGATAAGCATACAAATAATGTTTAAAAATAATTTTAAAGGTTTGCGTGGCTTCATACAAAGATTTATGTAAATACTAAGTCTTGGGAAGTGCTGACTTGATGAAAATCTTGTGATCAAATTTTATTACTGCCATAGAATTTTGCTTACCAATCAGAGAATGTGCACAATAAATAATAAATGTTTCATTTTTAATAATTTCTGAGAAATCAAAGTGTGGGTGAAAGATAGGTCTATCACGTTACAATTTCAGTACTGTTAATTTAAATAAAGGTTGTTCAATGAACAACATAAAATAGAATCTGAATATCAAATTAGTGAATTACAAAATGAGGCTCAATAGATTTGCTCAAAATATTTCAGAGTTGAAATGACTGCAGTTCTTGTACTTGCTACATCATACCTATATGTCTAATTCTCACTAGATCTGGATATTTAAATGTAGTTTAACCAGGCTTATTCATAGCTGCAAAATTTGACATATTTTTCAAAGAACTCTATTGATCATTCTGAAAAGCCTGAAAGTAAGTTGAGCGTATTAATTTTACAGAATTATATATAGGTTCGTGGATGCCACATTAACGTTGCTCTAAATGGCACCTATTATTCCAACCTGAACGAGGAAGAGGAGGGAAAAACAATATATTTTATATTCACCCTAACTGCTAACCAAAATAACCCTCAATAAAAATTTTAAAGGGTAAGACAGACTTTGGAAACTTCTGTATGCCAAAACCATAGAATACTTTTAGCAATTTAAGAACTGAAAAGATTACTTCTTTCCTACTAAATAAGTTAACACTGTTAACCCCAATACAATGTGTTTGAAACTAGAACACCTTTTGTTTCATTTACTTTTTCATTTCATGTACAGGTGTTGCTGATGGTCTCAGTACAGCTTGTGAGGTAGGCCTAATTAAAATGTTTTCAGTCTTACGTTGAACTGTGTAGATAAATGAAATAAACTTACTGCAGAGTTTTAAGGTTTTGATACTGGGGAGCAGACATCCAAAAGTACAGTTGAAAGCATACGTACCTCCTTTTCCTGTTTGAAAAAAAAAAAAAAAAAAAAAAAAAAAAAGGTAGATAAAACAGTCCCTGGCTTTTAAATTTTCTATTTTTCATCAGAATTTCTCACTGTATCTTATGGATGTCTTATTGATAACAGCTCCTGACACTGCAGAAGAGGAAATTATCAAAGTCAAATTGATATATAATGGCAAAAGCTGCAAATGAAAAGTGTTCCAAGACAGGGCTCAATCCACAGCTGCCTCATTTGCAGCAATTCTCAAACTTCTTCTGAATACTTCTGCTAAAAATAAGCCTGTATATTGTACTGATTATTATGACCAAGCTGAATATAAGCATAATGTCTGCAGTCATTTTGCAACAGGTTTGGGGTCAGAGCTACCTAAATGTTAATTACAAATACAACTCTGATATCTTAATGGTGTAGTGGTTTAAAACTAGCTAAGCACCACTGCACCACTCTCTCTCTTTTCCTTCTCAGAAGGACAAGGAGAGAAAATGGGATGGAGAAAAATCTTCTGAACTGAGGTAAGGACAGGGAGATCACTCACCAATTTCTGTCACGAGCAAAATAGACTCCGTGAACTTGAAATAAAGATTAACTATAGTTGTATGGAAAGTAGAGGAAAAGTACAGGTTCTTCCTAGAGACATATGCAATTGAGGTTTTACAATTATTCTGAGAGGTACAGGTAGTGTGGCAAGAAGAAAAAGAGACTGACTTAATTTTGCACACCTCCATGCACACTGTTGGTTTGACTATTTGAAGCTAATCATTTCTATTTTCAAAGATTTCATCTATAGAGAAGCAGAGATACTTCTCCATTTGGTTTTAATATCCCACAGTCATGGAGCTCTGTTTCCATATGAACACAGAAGTGGTGCATACTTACTCCTTGAATATTTTAAGTTTTGTCACTATTAATATGTGTTATCTAACTGCCGTAGGCTTTGCCTTCATACAACAGAATAGACATGAAAGACGATGCTTCTAGCAAAGTAGTCTCTTATTATCTTTAGCACAAAGTACTGATTATTGCAAATGTGAATTCCAAGATCTGTAGCCTTGAGAAATATTGTATTACACTGATACTTTCCCTCAGAGAGAAATAAATACAGTGATTTCAATTAGGGTCCCCTTGCACGGTTTGTATTTTGGGACACATTATTTAATAGATATGAATATTGACAGCATGAAGCCTACAGAAGCTGGAGGGGGTAAAACGTGACATCTTTTGAGTATGAAAAATAGCAGAATAAAGTTACAAGGATGAGGCAACTCATCATACAACTGTACTGATTAATGGCATCTAATCACTCAACAAGAAATGTGTAACATTTGAATAGCAATTGATACATGATCTACTTTATTTGTTCTACAGGCATGCCAATATACCAATATAACAAAAACTATCCAAGTAGGACTAACATTTACTCCTAAAAGTACAAGAAATAACATCATTTAAATTATTCCTAAAAGCACTTCAGTAAAATTGCTTGAAAATGGTAATTGGTTTTGACTAAAAGTAATTGCCAGCACTTGTATTTCATTTACACGAGCATCAAACACATCGGCTTTATTACAGAAAATTTATACTAGGCCCAGTTGGGTTACTCTTACATATCCGTTTTCTAAGAAGTGTAAAAGGAAGATTCCATTCATGAAAAATTCAGACCCTCACCCTCTTCCAACCAAGCGATTTTAGAAGATTAAGCAGATAAAGAAAACAAACAAAAGCTGACAGGAAGCTGAAAGAATACAGGATTTAGTAATGATGAACAGTCAGAAGCAGGGAAACATATTTTTAGTCTGCAAAGTAATTGTAATAATTTGTTTAGAAAGCAGTGAAGAAAAAAAAAATGTAAATACTTTGGAAACTGCTGGATCAATTTGCAAGTGTTGAAAGCACACCAGCCTCAGAGACTCAGGGACATTTGTATTAAGCAAGAGACACACAATTAAGTTGCATCTCAAGTTAAAACCCTGAGGGCTCCACATTTCATTCCAGTCAACTACTGCTGTTTTTGGCACTATTTTCATTGCAAATATGAATGATGCGGGCCCTTTAGTCACTATTAGGCAGTAATCTGGGGAAATCATCCACTTCCAATAATCTTATACTATGATTTAGGGCACTCTGAAACCACATAATGAATAATACCGTCACCAGTTCTCCCCTAAAATGACACATGACATAGGCCTACTACTGGTCTTTTCAAATCAAATGCAATTGTGTTGTGTTTCAGAAAATCCTATTTATTGTATTTGAGTTTCTTTCTTCACTCATTAGATACATACATTTCTGCTTCACAAACCAGATATTTATTGTTAACTTTGGCATTCAGAAAGTAGTGGACTCCTTTGCAATTAAAATAATTTCTTCAAGTAACATAATGTTAGGTTACAAGTTATACATAAAGCATGTATATTCACAGTAAATGGCACAGCTAATTTAGAGACTTTCCACTGTTCTTGATATTCAGAGTTTACCTGCTACTGAGGTCTGCCACTGCAAAATTTGGAAGGATGACTTTCCCTGTTGACAAACGGTGAAAAGCTACTATATAGCTATACTATATAGCTAACTAAGGTGAATGCCAGAACAAAACTAAGCCAATCTAAACATTTTTATGTTTTATGACCCTTTTGCTTTCCTAGCCTTTGGAAAATGCTGGCCAAGTTCTAAGGAATATAGCAAATTTAAATCTATGCTGGCAAAAAAAAAAAAAAAAAAAAAAAAAAAAATCTTTTAAAGATATGCAAAGATTCCAAGGAGAAAATAGTCCCAGAGATGAAGGTAGAAAGTTTTTGATAATTCTGCCTTTAATAAATTGAAAATTCAACCTTTACCTTACACATACAAGATGGTTTAAAGATACACTTTACCAAAACACTGCTTTCCTTTTTCTCAAATAATGCAAGATAATGTGAAATAGGTTGCACTTTATCAAAAATACTCCTAAATAATTCTCTGACTTGCTCAGAAGTGGCATATCTAAGTTTTAGATAACAGTGTGGATAACTCCTTATTCATCCTAGGCAAACACAATCAATTGCATTCTAGAAATTCAATTTAAAAGTAATTTATCTTACATTAATATTCTAAATTCACAAAATTTCACATGAAGCTATTCTTGTAGCATAGTAAATTTCCAATAGACATAATTATTAAAATAGAAATGATTCTGAGCAAAATAACTTGCAGGCTGTGTGGCATGGTCTCTTTCCTTGTAGTATTTATTCTGCTATGTGTGGTAGTAGAGAAATGGATGTGAAATCCATCAGAAGTATGATAATTTAAATGAAAATTTAAATAATCTAATCAACAAAATCTACATAAAAACACAACTTCTCAGGTGACTTTTTCAAGAAACTTTCAGTCTTACAGACATACTGACTTATTTGTCAACTCATAGCTCTTCACAATAGCAGGTGGTGATTTCCCAGTGGTGGTTAGATGATATGATGCAAGAAGTGATTGTGTGGTACTCATGAATTGGAGTGCTTTTTATTTCTTTTTTCTCATACTTTATGAACATTCCGCATGTAGGTTTATCTGCTGTGATTAAGAGAAAATCATTACAGAAATATATAGAACTAACAATAATGAAACAAAGTATAAGGTTGATTCATTAGTGATCTCACATTTCTTGACACTTTAATCAGTCTGCTATATTTACCCAAGAAGGGGGCAACAAAAATCAGAGATCTCATTTCTACAGGTAAGCCTTATGACATTAAAAAAAAAAAAAAAAAAAAAAAAAAAAAAAAGCCAGAATGAGGTTATTGATATACCTACTGTAATGAGTGAGTGGATTAGCAGGAAAAACATGGCTATTCAAATATTATCTAAGCAGAACCTAATTTGTATTATTCTCTGCCATACAGACTATTCTCAATACAAATGTCTTTCAATAGACAAAGATGTTTCTTACGCAATATAGGTCAAATCAGAGACTCCAGAGATCTTTTCAAGGAAGTTCAAATGAAAAAGACAAAAAACTCAGAAAGCATGGTATGATGAGTGGTTTTTCATTAATTACTTCATTGTGAATTCAGCCATTCATAGAGATCAAAGTGATGTGGAAAGACTAGAGTAATGATGACAACATACTAGAAGATATTTTGGTAGATGAAATAAGTTAGCATTCATTGATATATACACAAAATAAGAAAAGGGAAGAACAAAAACAATAACATCTGAGTAACAGCCATAATACCAGGGTGAAACAGGCCTATATTAAGAAGTGCTGATGTGAAAAAAAAAAAAAAAAAAAAAAAAAAAAAAGATAAAGGCAGTTAACACAACTTGATTTTTGCATAGACATGGGATGAGTTTCCTTATTCAAAAATAATAATTTAGTAATAACAATTGAGTATTTCAGTATTTGAAAATACAATGTGCAGTATATTTTTATGCAATTTATATATTTTTTAATCAGAATTATACTGATAGTAACCCCACTATACTCAGCAGAATTCACTGGTGACTTTAGGAGAACTTACAGAGGATTAATATAATTTATTGCAAGTAAATGACCTTTAAACTTAAAAGAAATAAAGTTACATTTCACTCCTATTGCTATATAACCCAGGAGAAATTAATTTCCACTGAAGATGTTGAAGAGCCATGCCGTTGCATAAACCCTAATGATCTCAATTGCCATATACTGAAAATACACTGGGTATTCCCTTTAAGACGAGATTGTTTGGTTGCTCCACATTGAGAACTTGTGCGATAAGTCTGTAAACAGTTAAAGCCACGAACATAGGAAGCATGCTTCCATATTTCTGAATGCTTGATGCACTTTCACAATTGTGATATCGTGAAGTTAATTAGAGGGATATCAGATAAAGACTTGCAGCTTACAGGACCATAATTTGCTTACCACAGGGTGCAAATTGACGAGGGAATAGGGCATAACTTTTACCACAGCTAAATTAAAGTAATTAGTCTCATGCAAATGAAGAGAAGACAGACAAGAAGCTTTTTCTTACAACTACTTGTGAAACTATGATTGTCCATAAGACCCAAAAGGAAATGATCAATACACTGATTTGACAACTCATTTTTAGGGCCAACAGGAAGCAGACTTTGCTGTAGCAGCAGAGTTGTCAAAACCACAATTGAACTTCTACATACAGACATAATTCCTTGTGTAAGAGGAATTTCTGGCAGCAGCAGAAACTTGACCAAGTGAAATCTTTTACATTCTTTCATGTTGAATTTCAGCTGTACAAAACAAAACAACAACAACAAAAAATTTAGATTTTTTCCCCAAAGATCAATCGCTTGTGCTGCTCATGTTGCAAGGACAATACGGTATCAAACTCTTGCTGCAATGGTCGTTTTGAGCCACTGGAAAACAACAGAATGTGTTTTGTTACCCTGATGCACTTGTGCTGCTGCCCATTCCAGACCCATATTCTGTTCCTGTGGATCAGGGTCTCTTGCATTATATGTTGTACCTGTAATGGGAGCAGCTACAAAGGCAACATGACCACAGTGAGAAACACTGCCATAGAATGGCTGCTTAACTCAGACAGGAAGAATGCCTGGTGGTCTGGGAGGCAGGAGCACCCTGTAAGGAGTGCAAGTACCATTCTTGACATGCAGCTGGGCACCTTAGAACTGCTCCGCTCTCGTGAAGACCCCACCTGGAGCCTGCGTTCAGCTCTGGACCCAGCACAAGAGGGACAGAGACCTGTTAGAGCAGGTCCAGAGGAGGCCACGAGGATGGTCAGGGGGCTGGAGTTACTCTGCTGTGAAGAGAGGCTGAGGGAGCTGGGGCTGTTCAGCCTGGAGAAGAGAAGGCTTTGCAGAGGACTTATAGCTGCCCCATTAGGATAATGGGGGCTACAGGAAAGCTGGGGAGGGACTCTTGTCAGGCAGTGCAGTGATAGGACAAGGGGTACTGGCTTTAAACTAAAAGAGAACACATGTAGATTAGATATAAGGAAGAAATTCTTCACTCAGAGGGTAGTGAAGCCCTGGCCCAGGCTCCCCAGAGGAGCTGTGGGTGCCCCATCCCTGGCAGTGCCCAAGGCCAGGCTGGATGGGGTTTGGGCAGCCTGGGCTGTCCCTGCCCGTGGCTGGGAATGGAACCAGGTGGGTTTTCAGGTCCCTTCCAATCCAAACCATTCTATAATTATATGAATAACTGCCTACTTCCCAATAACGTAAGATTAAAGCTGTCTGTATTTGAAAGTAGTTACCATATTATATATGGAATACATTTAATTTACACTTTGAATCATTTTAAAGCTGAATGATACAAAGGTGGGAGTTATGGCTGATACCCCAGAGGGCTGTGCTGCCATTCAGAGGGACCTCGATAGGATGGAGGGTTGGGCCAAGAGGAACCTCATGAAGTTCAACAAGGGCAACTGTAGGGTCCTGCACCTAGGGAGGAATAACCCCTAGCACCAGTATGGGCTAGGGGGTGTCCTGCTGGAGTGCCGCTCTGCAGAGAGGGACCTGGGAGTCCTGGGGGCCAGCAGGCTGACCATGAGGCAGCAATGTGGCCAAGAAGGCCAACGGGATCCTGGGGGGCATTCGGAAGAGGCAAGGTCAAGTCAATTCAGAAGAGTTTGGGAGAGGTCAAGGGAGGTGATCCTCTCCCTCTGCTCAGCCCTGGTGAGGACAGGCTCAGAGAACTGGGCCTGTTTAGCCTCGAAAAGGGAAGACTGAGGGGAGACCTCATCAATGGGTATAAATATCTGAGGGCAGGGTGTCAAGAGGATGGAGCCGGTCTCTTTTCAGTTGTGCCCAATGACAGGATGAGAGGCAACGAGTACAAACCGAAGCGCGGGAGGTTCCAGCTCAATACGAGAGGGGACTTTACTGGGAGAGCACTGGGACAGGTTGCCCAGAGAGGTTGTGCAGTCTCCTTCTCTAGACATATTCAAAACCCACGTGGATGCCAGCCTGCGCAAGGTACTCTAGGTGATCCTACTCTAGGTGACCCACCAGGGGGGGTGGACTGGGTGATCTTCAGAGGTCCCTTCCCACCTCGGCTGTTCTGTGATTCTGTGAATATTTACTGTAGACTGCAGCGTAAATTAGAGATACCTAACTTAACTATAAGCAGTTTATCCTCAGGACAAAACACAACTCCACCAGCATGGAGCTTAATGCAGGCAAATTTATGCTCTTCAAAAAGCTACCAACATCACAAGTGCAGTTTGATTGCCTGTTATGCTGATCATCCTGCTTATCTGGTTCACCTTATCACCACATCAAGGGTTTCAAAGAAGACCAAAGAGCAAATTTGTTTCTCACTGAGAGACCTGCAGTAGAAATGAGAAGAACAGTTCTGAAGCAACAAGGAAACATCCTTGCTTTCATAATGCCTGCAACTTTTTCTTTTTAGATTATCATTCCCATTTTCCTCCTGAAGTAAAGGCTCATATTCATTGCAGATGACACATTAACAGCTAGTCTATCACTGTGAAACAAACAAACTACAACAACCAAAAACAAACAAAAAAAAACAAAACAAACAAACAAAAAAAAAAACAGGACAGAATCTGTAAATTCTCATTCTTGGATAGACCTCTCTGCTCTAAGACACTGGAATAACAACAGCCACACTAAGACTTAAATAAGAAACAATTACATCAGGCTGCATTCCAAGCTTCTTTTGTGAAGTGCACTAACCAGAGGAAAACTACTGTATTTTCCGTCAACTCATTCACACATAAACACTTGGTGCAATTTTACACACTGATTTAATTAACTCAAGTGAAAACTACTACAATAAGAATTAGTTCTCCTACCCTGTTTTAAAATGATCCCCACACCCAGCCAGTATTTTCATTCCGAAATTTCAGCAGTTTAAACTGAAATTACAAAGGATTAGGAAATTTAGGATTTTCTTCCTGCTTTATTATGCTGTTTTCCATGATGTAATTATATTATGTCATTGAAAACAGTACAGTTTTGCATATTTATAACAATTTTTATTAACTATGGTAACAATAGGTATGTCATTTACAGTTAGCCTATATAGCTCTTGAACTACATATCTCAGAAATTTTGGAAATGAAACCACTAACAAACAACTATTATTTACTGATATGTTTTAATAAGGTTACAGCCCTCTGTATTTTATCTTCTGAAATTATTTTACTCTAGCTACTTCAACTGGTGTAAAATTCTTGACTAAGCCTTATTGTCACTCTGAGTGGTGGCTGGTGCCTATAATCTTATGATTAATGGGCAGTTCAATTTGTTGGTTAATTTAAAAATGTAGACAAATTGCAAGCAAATTAATGGCCTTCAGAAATCTCAGGCAAATTGCAAGAATGCAGACTTAGCAGGAGTGAAGTTATACTGTAAACAAAATGGCAAAAGTTAAAGCAAGTTTAGCAAATTTATTCGCCATCTGTACTAGGAAATTAATTTGTAAATATTTCAGCAATATATGAAATAGAGTAACTTTCTACAGCTTGCACCCTTGAAACTTGTCTTCTGAAGTACACCTGAGATGTATTTTCTACTAGTGTTGAAATCACTGTTATTTCCTGGTAACAGTTTTTCACACATTTTCTAAAATACTGATTGCAAGCAACTACCACAACTACAGGCAACATATATTCCCTTCCCATATGACAAATGGACTTGGAAGTATAGTAACTTGCAAACAGCAAACTGCAAAATCAGTAGCAAAAGGCAAGAAATCTCACTAGACACATTTTTAGAAGAATTATGCATTTTACAGTAAAAGTTGCTACATCTTTTCAATTGTTACACCGACTATTTCATTAAGCCCCAAATAAGAGAATTAAAGCAATCAAATGATATCTGTGCAAGGGTCACATACTCACATACACTTACCACAACCCAGTTAAGTTTCACAGTTCTCATTGTGGAAAGAACTGATCAAGGAAAATATTTTCTGTAGTTTGAAATTTACTTAAACGTATTTTACTTATGTACGTGCAGCCTCTTCATCAAATGATTTCAGCAAATTTCATCTTTATTTCTGTAATATCTCTATTTGTGATAATAAATACTATCAGAAAAAAAAAAAAAGATAAAATTACATAGCAAGGAGAAAATAGTCTCTGCTCTATATTTTCTATATGAAAGATTAAAACTGAATTGCAAAAGAAGTTTTGTAATAGTCAGAGATATTTTTACTATAAAGAAAAAACTGTTTATAAAATCTAACCCATGAGGTGTACGCAATTTATATTGATTTTACTCTTATAAAGCTGTTACCTTTTTACGATGACTTATTAATAGATGAGTTCAGTATTTTAATATGTATCTGTAAATATCTAACCAGACTACTGGCTATACAGAAGGCAACAAGGCAGATTTATGCATTTTATAAAAATAAAATACACAAAAAATGTCATGTTTTATTTCTTAGTCACTGTGCTTTCAGCTACTGTTCAGCTACTGTGAGTACAGCCACATATTATTTTAACATGTTTTTAAATGATCAAATACAACTACGCAGTCCACACACAAACACTACTTACACTGCATACTAATAAAAATTAATAATGATTAGAATGTATACAACACAAATATTCAAACACAAATAATGTATTTGCTACTTTGGAAGCTTTTAACATACTTATAAGCTCTATGATTCTGTTCATGGTGGGCTGCTCATACTTTCACCCAGTGTTCTTTTCCTACTTAGCACAGAACTGCCACATGAAGAGCCTAATACAAGACATCTTACAAAGGGCTGGCCCTATGAATACGTTAAAATCTTGTCCTGTAAACAAAAATAACATCTCTGATCACTTGCATAAGACTGATCAGTGGAAAATGCACAGCCAAGGAATGGGATCATATCTAAACATTTACTGCATTTTTTTGTTTTGTTTTGTTTTAAAAGTCCATGAAGAGCTGGACTGAACTATTTGCCACACAATTCTTTCCGTGGAAATGTATACCATTATATCTGCCAGAGGAGATTCATGCTTTGGAGAAATACCATCCTATAATTCACACTTTCTGAATTTGCTAAGGCAAGAAATATTCCAAAGCCTCCTTCTATAACGTGTTAATTATTTTATATGGAAAATATTTTCTCAAATTCTCTGAAACAAGAATCTTGAGATTAACTCCACCCCTAGTCTGTGCAGTCAAGACTCCAAATTCAGCCAGTTGGTGTCACCTTTCAGTTCTGCTGAAGTACAGCAAAAGCCAAAGTGCTTTGGTTCAATACTCTCCAGTGTAACAGACCATGCTGAAGCAAGTCATCCGTTCCATGAACTAAATTTGACAGGTGCATTTGCTCAGTCCTTGTAATGACTATTCTCATGCTTACATTAAAGCACAGAAATAGTCACGCTGAATGGAAAATGTGACTGAAACTCAAATCTAAGGCTTAACCAACACTTACGCACAAAAAACAGTATTTAATGTGTTCCTTGTCATTTACCTTTCACTTCACTGCATTGCCTGAATTTTTATCTTGTATTGTACTCCTTGTTTGTATCTTTTATATTCTACTCAACATATGCAAGAATATGCTAGTGAGTTTTGACTGGGTGAATCTCTATGAACTTCCAGAGACTGTACCAGTTTGATGGTGAAGCAGTGGTTAGTCTATTTCTGGAGTCAAAAACTTTCAGTTTAATGCAACTAACTGGCCTAACTTTGTTCACTACCTTTAAGCAGACTAAATTTTTTAAAAAATTATTGATGTATAACATACATCAGAAAAAAAGTTACATATATAAGAAATACGTAAGTAAGAAAAAAATAGTATCCTATTGAAGTCTCTTTTTTATATCTCATATATATATTTAAAAGGTATAAACATAATCAAGCATTAATGATTTTAAGAAAATAAGATAGCATGATAGCCTTAATTTTTAGCTGTTAATGTTTGGTTATAATTCAAAAATCAACTCAATGATCCTTATGGGTCCCTTCCAACTCTGGATATTCTATGTTTCTATGAAAACAAAATCACTACAAACACTCAGTAACAACACTCAGTATAACACAAGTTTTGGTTCTCAGTCTCTTAAAGCTTCAAGAAACCAAGGAAATTCTAGTTATTCAAAACAATACTAAAATATATTATACATAAGGAATTTGCTTTCGCTGTCTTAAAACAGCCACAGAAAGATGTGTGGAGTTTTTGTTCATTTATTTAATTATTTTTACTATGTAGAACTTTAAAACATAGAAATAAAGATCAGTTAGTGAATTGTCTTTTTATTCCATTGATGTTCAAATCTTTTGACTAGCTAAACATTCTCAACACCCCCTCTCCTTTTTTTTTTTTTTTTTTTCCCCCAACTGCTGCTATTTGGATTCCCAGGTTTATTTTGAACACTTTACCAGGAATCACTCATTTATTGCATTCCTGCACCAACAGGTATCACTGAAATACACGATCACAATGATACTTACATACTTGAATACAAACCTAAAAATTAAGCAGAAGATCACTATACAAAAGCTGTATTGAATGTGTTGAATAGTTTTGATGCTGAGTTATCAAATTAGAACATACCTCTAGAAGATAGCATAACCATAAATAAACAAACAAACAAATAAATAAAGGATAATTTCCTAATAATAATTGCCCCTGGTATTAAGAAAAAACAAATTAACGTTTATCATAGTCTGGAGTATCATATGCCAAAGGGTACAGTTTAATTTATTGCCAGCCCAGTAAATGGCTTTACTAGATATGAATAAGTACAAGGTAGGACTCTGATCCTATAGAGATTTATGCCTCGTTTAGGTAGATTCACAGTCTTTTATCGTTAATATCATTACAAATTAAGAAAGGCGTTTAGCCTACAAAACACCAGATTCAGACCAAGATGACTTGACTTAACTTACCTTAGCTGCTTCCTAACAAGAATGTTATTTTCAACTGAGATTGAAATAACTGACTTAAATACAGGCTTTTTGTTTTCATTACTTGCAAATCTGATTTTGCATGATTGATGGAAACAAAAGGGGGTTGGGCGGGAAGATTCACTCTGATCTTTCCCAGATTTCAAAATAAATCACCATCACTTGGCAGTCATTTACCTGAGTCAAGTTAGTATTCTCTAGGTCAGCTGTGCTTTCTAGCCTTTCATAACATAAAATTAAAAACAATAGAAATTATTGATTAATGACAAGAATATATATGGCCAGCTCCATCTTTTAATAAAGAAAAAAAATCCATACCATTAAAAAAAAAAAAAAAAGACATGATTTAGTGTCCATAAATGTAAAAATGTGTATGCTTTAGTATGCTCTCAGGAATTTCTGTTTAACCCTCTAGTGTACATTATAGTCAGCATTTTTGATTGAGGTTTGTGCATTAAACAGAAATGGCATTATTCAAGAAGCTGAAAAGTCATAAAGCATAATGCAATTCTGTACTGTCACAAAAGGGGCAATAACCGATAGTGGGAATTCAGGTAAATGACTTGCTGCTTAAATACAATTTCCTTCAAGTGAAATATATCACAAAAAATAAATTCTCTTACAAGACATTAGTGAGTGAAAAGGACTGACTGTATTAGCTAAGTCATGCAGATGACACAAAACACTGGCATCAGAGTTTTACTTCATAAAGATCATAATATGCTCTAATGCTCAGAAGCCTGGCATTAGAAGGAGCTGAATTACATTCTTTCCATTTTCCATTTCCATTTCATACAAATACAGATTTCATTAGATACAACGAAAAGTAACACAAGCAGCAATGCAATATTAATACTGCTGTACATAATAATCTCAGTAATTACTGAGTAAACTACAGACAAGTTTTTCTTGTGATTTTCAACCGTAAACCAAACTCAGAAATGGATCTGTTGATTAAGGAGAATAATTGACCTGCTTTTTTGTGATTTTGTTCCCATATTACCAACCTAAGCAAAAACTAGTAATGAACCCTGCCGTATGACTGAATAACCATCTTCCCACCTGAGGTTGTGCCATGCAAGTATGGAACTGTATGAGTTCCAGCATCCTCGTTATGACAGGTATGTTCATGTTCAGGACCCAGCTGGGATGGAGTGAATTTTCTTCATAGACTCTGTAATGAAATGTGCTCGAGGAGAGCATTTATCCCACACAAAGTCCAGATTACTCTGGGAAACGTCAATCAATATAACTCATTCTAGCAGGGAAAGTTGTTTCACTCTCTAATGCTTGCCTTGTTTACTTGGGAAGTTATATGCAAAAGTAGTTGCAAGGACT
The DNA here is from genome assembly GCA_011076525.1 of Nettapus auritus. Lineage (NCBI taxonomy): Eukaryota > Metazoa > Chordata > Aves > Anseriformes > Anatidae > Nettapus > Nettapus auritus. Next base: position 14,775,646 of record CM021778.1, read on the forward strand.
GATAAAATCTTTGTTTAATTATAGTGGCAATCAATACTTTGTTTCAAACACAGGAAAACAAGTTAAATCCTGAGATTTCAAATACATGCCTCTGGAGTATGTATATGAGAAATAACCTTCTTTCCAGTCATTTTCTGAAATGCTGTCCATGTAGGACCAATTCAGAAACAATATTTCTTAACAAAGGATACCTGGACCCATTGTCAAGTCCCTTCCCAAACCAGATACCGTGGCTCTGACATGGTATCGAAAATTTTGCCTGGACTTCACCTGCTTCCTAATCATACAACGTTTTGTGCATTGCAGTAAAAATCTGCTACTATTCAGTTGTTTTTTTTCAGGAAACAGACCATGGTGGGGGAGAGATTTTGGTAATACCCAGTTTCTCTTACTAACCTACCTCATGGACTTAACTGAATGGCCCTGCTTTAAAAATATGGATTATACAGTTAAAGTTTGACAAAAGATAATCTTGTGACAGAAATTCCATTTGATGTTCCAAAGTGTGCTTTTTTTCAGAATATTTGATCAGGAAACATGAGGTTTTCTTAAGACTATAGGAAGCTGCCTAATTCACATCAGAAGGGAAAAATAAGTAAACGAATGTAAAGGGATTTGTGCAGTAGTGCAAGGAAAGAGATAAGCAGATTGAAAGAAACAGGCATGGAAACAGCCTTCAGACAGGTTGTAAGAATATGAATTTAGGTTGGCAGTAGTGGGGATCAGGTTAGGTTAGATGTAGGATGACTGTGTATGGACCAGGGAGTGCAACCTTTCCTGATAACAGGAATGCACTGGTAAGGAGGAAATGAGCAGTGTGAGAAGAATAGATCGGGGATAAAGAAAAGAGATTTGGAACAGACAGAAATACGATAGGCTGAAAAGATCTGCTTGGAGAAAACACAGATCATAGGATAGAAGAGACCTCAGTTATCTTTAACGTTCAAAAAGTAGGGTCAGCCGCAACAGCAGACCAGGTTGCTCATTGCTTTATTCAGTTCTTCAGGGCCAGAATGTACATAACCTCTTTGGCAAACTGTTTTTTTGTTGTTGTTGTTTGTTTTTTTACAGTTCACTTTTATTCTTCCATCAGCAGACATACCTGATATCTGAAATCCCTCACTTCAACATGTTGCTACAAAAAGCAGATGACAGTTTGCTGAGGAAGACAGCTGTTAGCTCCCCTTTAAGGTAATTGCGAGTTTTCATCTTTACTGATCTTAGCTGCCACACTGAAGAATCAGTAAAACTTTTTCCAGTCTTCCTTTTTTAAAAAAAAAATAAATAAATCTGAGAACCCAAACAACTTAGAAACTGCACACAGAAACCTATGCTAAAGAAAAAAAAGTCAAGACAAGTAAACCACACAAAAGCTAGGCTATGGTACACAAGGTTGTATGCAAAAACTGTCATGTGTGACAATAACACTACATTTTTTCCTATATTGTACTTACTGCACACAACAGGAATAAAATATACATAAAACGAGGATGGTGAATGTTGGTAGAGAAAGAATGGCTCATATTCTAGACCGATCTATAAAATCTTCTATAGCAACACTAAGTACCTTGGACTTGCTACACAAAATGTTTCAAATCTTCACTTAAAAAAGGCCTGAAAAGGTAACCTGGAGCCTAATATACAGATGTATCTGGCAATTACAGACACAACCTGAAAGGAATAAAAACTCGTTTGGAACAGCTGATTCTTACATTTCACTAAACAATTTGAAGAAATGAGATCCTACAAGTTTCTTAATACTGTACCCTAAATCAACAAATAAGTCGATTTAAAACTTATCTCTTTCTTTGCTATAAAATGAAAATAACACCCTACATATCAAGGCATGTAATTGGCTGAATGTACGCTAGTTAATATTTGTGAACTGTTATGACAATCCAGAGTAACCAGAACCTCTCACATGTAAATAACTGTTTTTTTGGAACAGATGTAATTTGGAATTACTGATGCTTGCCACTGTAAAGATAAGCAGGTCTACTGAGCAGTTACTCACTAAGTACAAATCTAAATGAGGTGAGAATTCTGTATAAAAATGAATCAACAGGATGGGATCACATGATTCAAGTCTGTATCAAATACAAGTATCTAAAAGGATACTGAAATGAAGTTGTAAAAAGTGACTTTTTGACAGATCATCATAATTTAAGTACTTAGCCTGATTTTCTACTGTATATTGTGTTGAATACCTTAATGCATATGCAAGCACTCATGTTAAATTGTATATGCATTGGCTAATTAAGTAGGCACTAATAGCCATCTAAAACTAATGCACTAAAAAGACATTGGCACCATTCACCACAGAAAGAACAACCATAAAAAACAGTAAACGTTGAAGAGATAAAAGAAAAAAGAATTAAATTAATTTACCTCATCATGTAAGAATGAACTTTAAGAAGCTTTTACTGAACGAGAATTCTCATAACACATTTTTTCAGGTAGTTTCTTAAAATCTATTCCCAATACTCAAGCAAAGGTTTTATGAGTTTGCTTTGCCTTAAATATTCCAGGAATACTGCCTATCAGGATAAAGTATGCTTAGAGATAACTGTGATAAAAGCAGAAGAACAAGCTCTATGACCATTCTGTGTCCCTTGTCATGTTGTTGAAGAACTTTATGATATATGCCTTTTTCATTCATTTTTCCCACATTGGCCCTTTCTCTTACGCCTGTGACCCCAAAGTCTAGAGTAAGAAATAGGGCACTGGGACATTTTTTCAAAAGTATATTTTAATTTTCATGATTATTTAAACAGATACATATTTAAGGTACATATGGTGCCAATATATTTTACAAAATATGTTTCACTTCCTCAGTTTCCTACTCATTAAAAAACCTCTCATGGGATCTTAGGCCAGTATCTCTATTCAAGCTGAGATCAGTTTTTGCATCCTTTTCAGACTGTCTTGAATTCCTGCCAGTGCAACAATATTTAGCCAACTAATTTAATATTACCGATTAATGCAAAAAGCCTATAGCTCTAAATCTTTTTCATGTATTTAGCATTAACACTTGACAGGAACATCTGAAGCAGAAGAGCTAGTATAAAAAGGTAATGTATATGGGCAGGTGGCTGAAAAAGGCACTGAAGCACATGAGCTCCAAGGAGATGCAGAAGGAACAGGGCTTGCACTGTCTGGCAGAGGCTGAAGCAATGCAATCGTAGCCTACAATTACCTGAAGAGTAGTTGCAAGATAACAAACTCTTCTCGGTAGTGCCAGATAACAAAGTTCAGCTGGGACATTATGAAAAGCTTTTCACCAGGGTTTCACGCGGTAAGGTAGTGCATCACAGAGATTATACGCTCTGCATCTTTGGAGGTTCTTAAGACTTTGCTAGACAAAGCCATGACTGACCTGATGTAATGCTGGTATTAGTCACAGTTTGAATGGAAGATTAGACTTGACCACCTTCAGTGGGTCCACTAAGTCAAATCTTTATGACTGTGTGACAACATATAAGATCTGGGACACAGTAACAAACTCATTCTAAGACTGAAAAGAACTTGACGTAGATGCCTCTCATAAAAAGACCCAACTTTTAAGGGAAAAAAAAAAAAAAAAAAAAAAAGAAAAAAGATAGTTGGTATATAAAGAACCAAAGACTATTTTCAGCCAGTGCAAGTGAGTACAGATTGAATTATACTCCCTTGGGTGCAATAAGGAATACAATCTAATATCACTAGTCAATAACATTTTGTGCCAGTAAATCTAGGTGTTTTGTTTTGTTTTGTTTTACTTTACTCTTACCATTCGCCATTGATTACTTTCATCATTTTATCCATATAAGTATGTTAGGTCACCTAGAAGACCTTATTACTGTAGTTAAAATTATCTAATGAAAAACAAACTAAGTATTTATGCTTGCAGAGAAAGAAGCCCATCAATTTTCACAGGAACTTCAATAAGCTGTCCTATAAAAGATTGTCAAACAAATCACCTAGAAAAACCAGATGCATTAATTTGTAACAGAATGAACTGTATTTGGAGGATTTTTTTCCTTTAAGTTTGCAAAATGGTTGGAGAGCATTTTGAACTTCGTTGAGATTTTAAAATATCTGTGCAATGTCACTCCTGCAGTAATTGCTGAAATACATGCATTGCAACTTGAATGCTGAGGGGGAAGTCACAGATCAGAAGATAAGACGGGGCTCTTCAAGATTTCTGCTCCCTAATAATTTTACTGAAGATGACTTCCTTACAGATATAGAGCATGGAAGAGCAAAAAAGAGAATTACATTGAGTCATGTGGTTTGAGAGGTGCTAGCACTCATTTTCTTCATCACACTCAATTACTGTATAATAGCTCCTGTTCACTATGATAGAATTGGATCTTTAGTCTACTAAAATCTCATGCTTTCCATTGATTTTTTTCAGCCAGCAAGATTTTGCCACCATTCTTCTGTGTCTTCATCCTGTTAAACCTCTTTCAAAAGGCAAACAGTAGGCTCTTTGTAGCCATGATGCAACTGAGAACTGCTAGCTCTTGAGGAGAAAGGACTGCATGGATTGTTGCCAGATTAGTTAAATACGACCTAGTTAAACCTACATCTTTTTTCACCTACCTTTTTTATGTCCTTAATAAAGTTCAGTCTGAGGAGTCTGAAAGCCTAATATACTACTGGCTTATTACTGAAGACCAGGAAGAGAAACGTCCCATTCATCACACGTGGTCTCAGTTGTATGTTGTCTACAGCGTTACTGGCATCAAAGAATACGGATATATCTATTTTCTGTGGAACTGATATGCAGCAAAGTGTTACATTTATTCTCAAACTGTATTAAGTCAGAAATCTTTCTTCTGATCTTATATCTGCTATTCATAGCTACCAAAATCTTTATTATACTCTTAGTCACCATTTTATATTAAAAAATAAATTAAATTAAGACTGAAATTATGATAGCAAGTAGTGGTCTCACACAACCAATGGCAAACTTTAGCAAAATTAGTAGTTTAGTGCTTGGCTTTAAGCTATTTATTTAAAAATATGTATTTTTTTTATTCTAGTGACATGTTTTTACATTGCTTGTTTAAAATAATTAGCAACTGAAACAATGACCATATGTGATCATTAGAATAGTGGTATTAAATGGATATGCTAATGTCCTCACAGAGAAACCTGAGTATCTGTGAGGGAAGTTAGCTAATTATAACACGCTAAATGACTGAACTGCACCATTAAGAATTTCAACAATAAATAATTCAGATTAGAAAATTAGAATAGTTGTGTTTTATACAGTTTGGAAAAACATAGGTTTATTAAGAAAAGTATTGCCACAGCAGTAGAAAACGTGTTGAAAAACTAATTTTGGTTAAGTCTACGTTCATGTATTTGTAATAAACTATATTTTAGAACCCCTAGACAGTGTAAAAATCATAATATATGCAGCAGCAATTGTAAAACCTGGTATCTACTGAGAATAGAAACTAAGGTACTTTATTCTTCCCCTTTTTTGAAATGTGTTTACTAGTTAAGAGTCCCCCTTTCCTGGGCTTCTAACCCTGTTATTGCAAATATTAGCTGGCAATATGCTGACTTTTGTCAGCATTGAAATTTGGCACCATGCTTCATTAGCTGGCCAACAAAGCAATTCAGGAGTGTTATTAAATCATACAACATTCTTAGCATTCTCCTTTTCTCATTCTTATTTCACTGTGAAATTTTTTTACCAGCCTATTTCTCAGGAGAGAAAGAAACATGCTGCGTATCCTATTTTTAAAATTATCCCCAGCAGCATTACCAATACTAGTATTTTTACAGATTGTCTTCTCACATCCACAAATTCTAGTAATGTGCCATAGAAATTGATCTAAATTTTGCTTAATGTAATAGATCTTAAATGAACAGTGTTACTAAAAAGAGAGAATTATTCTACTTTTGTATATGTAACTATCTTCAGTTCACTTTTTTGTATGTTGTCATTCACTCCGAATAGTATTGTTTTCTGTTCTATTCAGTCTTACCACATATAGTATTTACCATCAGTAACTAAATTCATCGGGAATTGATCACAGCTAGACAGCAGTATAGTATCTTCTTTCAGAATTATAGATTTCATTCAGAATTACAGATTTACTTCCAATGGAGCTTGCCATCAATATAATATTCATATTGTCATATTGAACATAATTCAGTCTTTAACACAGTCACTAAATGCACTCAAAACAGTCAGCCAATAACAGGAAAAGGAGATTTTGAAGGATGAAATAAGAGATTACTAGAAATTTAGTATTTCTCCATTTTTATAAGATAAGGTAGATCTTTCCTCATCTGTGGTAAGATTTTCATTGTCTGATATGTGATAATAAAATACTCAAAAAAAATTGTCATTTTTTTTCAAATTGGGTCACTGAGTAATATCCAGAGTAGAATGCCCACCTACATTGGAAGAAACATAAATGAGAACAAAGCTGAGTGAAATGTGCAGTGTAATGAGCCTTCCTGAAGACCGCACACTAATTGTAATTGTACTCTACTGACCGGTAGTTGCTACCAGCGGTGCAAAATCTTGTCCAGCTCACAAGTTTGCTAACAGGAAGGAAGACCTATTGCCTCATGGCTACACAAGGTACGTGAATATCATATTATTACTGAGATGAAGTGAGAGCACCTGAAGCAAAAAACAAAAAATTTATTTCTATTTTCCTAAACTCTGAACCCGTCTAAGCTCTCTTCTGGATTTTCACACACCCTTGTTGGCTGAAGAGAACTGAGTTAGATAACATTTTGCAGGTGATATATTAATTTTGCCATTTTCATGTAATAGCAAAGGCTGTTTTAGCAAAGATAGTGTTGCTTTTTCTACAACAGAATTTATTTTTCTTCGCTGTGTGTGTCTTTGCTGTAATCCACTTAAACAGAATTAGTGCCGGAATACTTCAACAGGTTCCCCAACTCACAGATACATATAAATAAGAGATAAAAACAGAATTTTTCAAGCTAGTGGGCTTTTTCTGCACAACATTTACTGTTCTTGCTCTCCATCCCCCCAGTTTCATTTAAGAACAACAGCAAAACAAAACCACTGGTTTAAATGTACATTTTCTAGGGACTTATACCAATTATTATTATATTTTTGTACTCTGCATTCCTCCTAAATCCATCAAGTATACAGATAGCCAGTACACATAACGTACACAGGAGCCAGGTTCATATCATTTATTACGCCTTTGTTTGATGATACTACAGAAGTCAAAAGAAAACCCGATTTCTCTGGGTCTTTCTTTGGGTACTATTATTATTTATTTCCAATACAACCACTAAAATAAGTGGGTGTCGGGGATCTGACATACAATCTGACTTGGAGTCTACTTTGGTTCAATACCCCTACATTACAATCAGAAAGCCACAGAAAGAGAAGGTTTTTTGGCAAAAATGGGAGAGAACAGAGAATTCTAAGGGAAGAAACTGTAGTCAGAAGTGAAAAAGGAAAAAAAAAAAAAAAAACACCACAAAACACACAATATTATTGGGTAAGTGTCTTGTCAAAAAAAAAAAAAAAAAAAAGTCTGTTGAAAAATGCCTGGTAAAAATTATATCACATTCTGCAGCATTCTGAAGCACCAAAAAAAGGGATCGTCTTGCCAAAGACAAAGCAGAAGCAGAAAGAGATATTGTGTGGCACACCACCATAGTCTATTAAATCAAACTTCTTTCTGTACAGCTATCTATCAAATCACATCTATTCTGCAGCCACTGATGACAGAGTAGTGCTTTTTTCATCTATGGCACAATAAACACAAAACATTTAGTTACAATTTAATTAAATATAAAATTTAACTCATACCCATTAAAAAAATAAAAAAATAACTGACCATGATATACTTCTTGTTTTGTTGCTGTTGTCTTTTAAATGACCAATGTTCATTTTTCAGAATTACAGTACTGATAATAACTGATGTTGCTGTCTCCCATTTTAAAGGGAAATACTGCATAATTTCTTTATGCCACACATTTGTAATAGTGTCTTATTAAGGAGTGCTATATTTAAACAATAAGATCTGCAAACACACAGATGGTGAACAGCAGGAACTCCCAAATAACAGAGACCACAGCTTAAAATACTTGTGAAATCCTTTCTTCAACATACTGTTTCTTCAGGAATAGTTCATGCAGAAGAAGTAACAGGATTTTCTGTACGCCTTAGCTCTTCTAAACTGTAATATTTCCACACACCAGGTGTCTTCATAAGCATTTATAAAGACATTCAAAATGTTACCATGTCAGAACATCATGAGTTTCTTAGCATGGGTCCTTTAGAGCAAATCTTAAATTAAAATACACAAACTATGAAAAATAAGAGAAACATTTCACTAATATCAGTGATATTCTTAATAATCAGAAAATCTGACACCAGCACAATTTAGCACGTCATTCCCATCCTTTTATATGTGAGGTATGTAAGCAATCATTACTACAGGTGAGTTGAATTCAGTGGCACTACCCATAGCATCAAGAATTCTCATAATACATTGTATGGAAGATGCTATTAAACTAGAGACAGCTATTCTGCTTCTTCTTCCTCCATCCCCAACATCAATGCAGGAAACCCAGCGCAAGTTATCTCCTGAGCAATCAACTTACATCATCATTCTGCAATCTCCAGTTCCCTGTACTCAGCTCTGGTGAGGCTGCACCTCGAGTACTGTGTTCAGTTTTGGGCCCCTCACTACAAGAAGGACATGGAGGTGCTTGAGTGAGTCCAGAGAAGGGCTACAAAGCTGGTGAAGGGTCTGGAGAACAAGTCTTACAAGGAGCGGCTGAGGGAGCTGGGACTATTTAGCCTGGAGAAGAGGAGGCTCAGGGGCGACCTCATCGCACTCTACAGGTACCTGAAAGGAGGCTGTAGCGAGGTGGGGGTTGGTCTATTCTCCCATGTGCCTGGTGACAGGACGAAGGGGAATGGGCTAAAGTTGTGCCAGGGGAAGTTTAGGTTGGATATTAGGAAGAACTTCTTTACAGAAAGGGTTGTTAGGCATTGGAATGGGCTGCCCAGGGAAGTGGTGGAGTCACCATCCCTGGAGGTCTTTCAAAGACGTTTAGATGTAGAGCTTAGGGATATGGTTTAGTGGAAGATTTGTTAGTGTTAGGTCAGAGGTTGGACTTGTAGGTCTCTTCCAACCTAGACTTTCTGTGATTCTGTGATTCTGTAATTTATACTTGATGAAAAAAGTTAGAACCTAAATTCATATCTGAGTAAATACAATGATACACTCTTACTTGTGATGCTTATATGAGAGTTAATATACAGATTTTAACTGAGATTGGTTCATGCAACAGAAGGAAAATTGTCAGGATTGCACAAAGACAACTAATGGTTTCACATCAGAACAACTTGGAAACTCCAATCTCACATTAATATGGTTTTCTGAATTATACGTAAAATATTTATAATGCTACAAATTAAAATAAATTGAATTGTGTTTCCAAGCTGCTGTCTTAGTTTAATTTTTTATTCGCCTTTTCTTTTAATCTGTCTTATGAGATTTTCTTTCCATAATGCAACTAGGACATGCATATTTTTAAACTGTATTTCTATCTTGGTATATTTGTTATTTTATTTATGCAGAAATGACAAGATTCATCCCATAGATTACGAGTACAACCTTATGTTTATATTGCTTTTAAATGGATCTCTTCTGAAACTCAAGCACTGATATTGCTGCCTTTATTAAAACTAGTGTTTTAGAAAGCTAACTAAAGCTAACTCAGCAGTTTTGTTGCTGTTGTTTCAGTGTGCTTTTTTTTTTTTTTTTTTGGGGGGGGGGGAGTGGTAGTGGGAAAGGGGGATGTTTTAATGGATTAAAGCCAGTTTATCGCAATATGTGATCCAGTCATGTCTTCCTCCAAGGAATGTTATTGGTGCAAAAAGTGAAAATTAAACTTGAAGGCTTGAGTACAAGGTGCAAAATGCAAAGCTCCCCTTGTGTTTTCTCATCATCTTCAACTTCCTTGTTAAAAATTTATCAAGCCTATCAGTTATGAATATCAAGCACTATCAAAATTCATGAGACTAAAACATCAAGGCTCACAGCTTTAAGAAAGCGTCAGCTCAAGAAACTAGATTTCTTTTTTTCCAAATAACTTGCAGATTTTCCATTACACTACTCTGTTTTCTGAGAGGAATACAAAACAGATATTCAAGGTTTACAGTCCCATACAGGAATGTGTATCACAAAACAGCACATGGAGGTTTATATAATGAAAACACATATACTTCTATTTATTCCCTACACTAATTGTGCAGGCTTTTAGAAGCCTGTAGCTGCTACATTTTTTCCCCAGACTGAAGGCTTTTTCCTTGAGACCCTAGCTGAAAGACATTTTTAAACCAACTACCCTACTGCTAGTCTAATTACAAGAAAAACAGTGCCCTCAGTGATGTACAGAGATAGCTGTAAGTTAACATTTGTGTACAAGGGGAATTTCTAATGTAAAATTATATCTGTTTATGCACAGAGAGAAACACACATATAATAGACAACTAATGTGTATGTCTATTATATATTTGTGTATATATACACTTAATTTGTATTTGTTTTTTAAACAGTTCTCAAAGGTATTTAGGCTTCATATAGTATTATGACACATCTAGCTTTAATCTGTTTCAACAGCGACATAAACTTAGTTTCCCCTGAAAATATTTAGATATCAAGCAGTCATCCATCCTTTATACACACAGATTACATGCTAGAGTTCAAATCTAGCAAGTATTTCTTTGGATGTACTGCAGGTACAATTTGTTCAGTGTTACTGCAAGGAGCTCCACACTAGGTTATGCTGTGCAAACTCAACATGCTTCAAATCCCTTTTTGAAAACGGAATTAAAGATGCCTGAATCATTTAGACCTTACTCTCTTGAATGGAGAAAGGGCACAACACTTTCAAAAGTACAGAACAAAAGTACAGACCAAAGCTGTGACTTCCCTTGTGAATCAATTTCTCTACCAGACATGAGATTTGAATAGGCAGCCACTAAAGGAAGTAAAGTTGCAACATTATAAAGAAAGTTTCACAATATAATAATAATGTGGTAAATAGCAAAATAATGGTTTTTTGCTATGTCTAACTTCTATAACTCCTAAAATCATTTATTAATCTTTTTTTTTTTTTTTTTTTTTTTTCCAGTGTAAGAAGGTAACAGCTTAAAAATGTCAGCAATTATCTAAAATTTGAAGGAAGAAGGTACCCCTTGCACAAAAGGGAACAGAATAGACAAGTTAAATAATGTTAACCTAATCACAAGGAGCTATGAGAATATAGTGATGTAGTAGTGTAAATTTTACTTTGTTAGAACTTTGCATCTTATCCAATGTAGGACAAAACAGACTTATCTGCATTCAGTTAGAAATCTTTGCAGAGGCATTAGACACTTTTTGATAGTCAGATTATATACTTACAACAATCACAACCAAACAGTGCAAGAAACATGTGAAGTTAAAAAAAAAAAAAAAAAAAAAAAAAAAAAAAAGAAGAAAGAAAGAAAAAAAAAGAAAACCAAACCCAACAAAATAAGCCACATGCACTCCTGTCGGTTTATCTTTATCAACAATACAAACAGTAGGTGATCCTAGGGCATCTGGCAGCTGTCACCGCTTTAAGCATAATATCATTTAATTCTGATCAAATCACTTTATTTCTGTGGTGTTTAAAATGAATGACAGTAACTGCTAAGATTCTGTAGTGATTTCTGTAAGGCTGCAAACACCAGCAAAAGTCAGACTCTGCAGCTCTCAATAAAAGTGCCACAGCTAGCTACCACAGTGCATCTTACGAAATTAATTCTCTAATAATTTTCACATCATAACCTGCATAAACCACAGATTATTCTTGCCCTGAAATTATACACTTTTCCGTTGCACATGGTTATAAGCAGAATTGCTTTGAACTTGTAGGGAACTGACACAAGTCAAAAATTATATATATAAGGGTATGTAGAAGAAGAGTAAGGGTCAATGGCCAATTCCAAGGCAACTTCCAAGGCTAGCAAGAAAGGGAGGCAGCAATGGGAACCAAGTCTGGTCAGTCACACCAACTGATGAGAGAAGCTGAGAATGTAGGAATTCAGCAACAGCAGGGTTGTTGGACAGGGGACTTGTAAATTCTCTCACCAGCCCAGGCTGCCCAAACCCCATCCAGCCTGGTCTTGGGCACTGCCAGGGATGGGGCACCCACAGCTACTCCGGGCAGCCTGGGACAGGGCCTCACCACCCTCTGAGTGAAGAATTTCTCCTTAATATATAATCTAAATCTGCCCTCTTTCAGTTTACCCCTTGTCGTTTATCACTACACTGTGATAAAGAGACTCTTTCCAACTTTCTTGTTGACCCCCATTAAGTACTAGTAAATGACACACAAAAATTTATTTTATCCCAATATGTTCAACAGGAAATTCATAAGTGGTTTCCTTTGCCAAATAAACTGAAGGGAGTTTGCATACCCACTTGCCACCTAAATAATGGTCACAGATCTAAAATAGAAAGCAGGAGTTAATTTGGTTTGGTTTTAGAAGATGGATTAAACAGAATTTTTGGATACGTGATCATAGCATATGAATCTTGGACATGTGACACAGGATTAATGTCACAAACAAGATTTGCCCAGTCAGACCTAAAGAAGCTAGAGTAGCTCAGCAGACGTTCACAAACCCTACATAGCTGATGGCATTATGTCATCACATCCAACATCTGTGGGAAAAGAATTTGCAGTTGGCTTCGCGCTGTTTCACACGTCCCTGAATTAGAGATAATGAGGAAGCAAGTGGCAAAAAACAAAAACTTGAGCAAGGTTGAGATAAAGAAAATTGGCTACAGTGCTAAGGATGAGCTTTGGGTGGTGGCCAATTGCTGGCTGGCTCGAGGTCCGTGTCTGAGGGTCTCTAACCAATTGTATGTCAGATTTGGGCACGTGGACAGTATGTGGGGCTACAGGGAAAGTATATGTAGGAGTGAAAAATAGCAATAAAGGCCTTCTGTTCAAGAGCCATCAGGAGTCCATGTCTTGTATCCCTTCAAACATCCACAAACACCATTGCTACAACTTCTCTAACTATCAAATGCTGTTTAAAAAAAAATAGACAGCCTTTGTGTGTATGAAGAAATCTTTAAGTATACTGACTTTGAGCAAGTATTAAGCTATCCGCCAGACATCAACATAGAATCATAGAATCATTAAGGTTGGAAAGACCTCCAAGATCATCTGGTCCAGCCATCATCACTGTCACCACCCACTAAACCATGTCCATAAGCACCATGTCCAACCTCTCCTTAAACACCCCCAGGGACAGTGTTGCCACCACTTCATTGGACAATCTGTTCAAATGCCTGACTGCTCTTTCTGAGAAATGTCTCCTAATTTCCAACCTAAACCTCCCCTGGTGCAACTTGAGGCCATTCCCTCTAGTTCTATCACTAGTTACCTGCAAGAAGCTACATATAGGTAAAGGGATGATTCAGGTAGCTGGTTGTTTGAAGAAAACATCTCTACCTTTAAAGTTTAAAGTTAAAAGCACTGATATGAAGACTTGCCCTCAAAAAAGTGGAAGCCTGTGATATCTTTCAATTTTTCTAGTGTGTGCTTAGTGGGATTTTATTGACCAGCTCTGGCAGCAGAAAATATATTTCTGTTTAAACAGCTGTGCTTAAGCATTTATATGCTCAGATCTGTTGTAGAACATCTATCCAAATCCAAAATAAACCAAACCACTATGCAATATCTGGAAAGTAGTTTGCAAATGATGTAAGGTACTAAGGAACTAAGGTACTGAAGGACTACACTTGCTCAGATGCCTCAGCTAAGTATCAAAGGTAATATCATGTAGCAATACCTGTAGTAGCTGCACAATTCTCATAGACTTTAAAGAGTAAAAGGTATATGCACAAACACTCTCGTATCAGGTTCAAGTAGTCAACAATTAGTCTGAGGCTTCATTTCACCCATCATTCTTTTTTCATGTCAAATTATGTAAGTGAGAAATAATTGTGGAATTACTGCAAGTTCAAGTAATCATCATTACTACTTAAAAAAAAAAAAAAAAGCCTCTAAATTTCTGTCCGGCATTAATGGACAGAAAAGACAGCTTTGTTATTCACTATTTTCATACTAAAGCAATGTTTGCCAAGTGAAGTTTGAAAAGAAACAACCAATGATCAAGGATTTTACCATTTCATTTTGTTATCTGCAAAGATGCTTGAGTTTCAGCAGAGAAATGCTAAAAGACACCACAGTCTGAAGAGGTGCTTCCAGTCTTGCCATTTTGCTTACATTCTGAAAAAGAACATCCCACAAATTACAGCATGTGCTATGAGATGCCTGCATGCTGAATAACATACAGAATGACATGGGTACAGACAGATAAGGCTCAGGGACAGACTCCCATGAATAGGCAGAGATTATTGCAGAGCAGCCCAACACCAAGGTCTCCCTCCCATCAGATACTAATGCATCTAGGGTCAGGGGCAGGCCTAGCAAGTAACAAAATGCAGTTAATGGAGTGGAGTAATTTGAAGCAGGATGGCTACAAAGCAAGTCTTGCCCTAGAAATGATGATACTTGTCACAACCTTATGTTTCAGACAAGTAAAAATACATTTTCAAAAGCAGGAATTTCTAGAGTGGTCACTTGGAATAGTTTCTGCTGGTCAAGATGGGCAAGAAGGATAACCTGCCTATATGCAACTGTGTAATATTCACAAAACCTGAGAAAGATTTTTCAGTGGCTATTAAGCAATGAGTGTTTCTGACTTTCAGTTAGAGTAAGACATCTAGCATTTTTATCTCTGAATCTTCCATAATCAAATATTCTGGCAAGCAAAGCAGCTTTAAACAGCACAAATATTAAAGGTCTGACCAGCTACTGAAAGCTTAAAAGGAAAAATTCCCTACTGCAATTTGCTGTAAGATCATGTCTCCCTAAAGATACTTGAGTTTCTTTAAGGTTCCACACAGACCCTTTGTCAAATAAAAGGAAGATTTATTAAGATGTACTTCAGCATCTAACTTGCCCACTTTCTCTCAAAGAAAAACAGAGACAATGTATTCCTTTGATTACTTAAATGGGTTTATAATGTACCCAGGTTTATCATGTAAAACAAACTCCTTTGGAATTTAGCCTTATCGTCAGAAGTTATTGTTCAGACTTTTCAGATCCAGCAGCACTGGATCAAAACACTCATTCTGACTTTATAAGCAATTTCCTCACATACCTACTTCTGCGTTTTATGTCCCACCTGCATTTGTTTTATGAATGACGGTGGGCTTTGAATATCTGCTGCATTCCCTTCAATTCCCTTCCTCGTCTTCATGATCTTGACACTTTTTAGGACCTCACATAAAGAGGATTTATTGATAAATGTGTTAGATGAGCTCCCACTTACACAATCTAACATTGAAAGGCAGCAGCAGTAAATACCTTTAGTTTTGAACTTGGGTGAGAATTCCTTATGAAATTGGCGCCGTAAAATATTTGACTTAAACCTAATATTTCTTTTTGACTTACAAATGTATTCTCTCAAGAGTACAAGATAAAAATACACAGCATTGCAGCATAACTTTGTAAAATGTTGGAATTAGCATCAATGTTTTTCTGCACTACGAGCTGTGTCAGTTGCTTGGCCATTTACAAATACTAAGCAATAACAGCCATATACATTTGTATTAAATTCATTTATCAACCCTGTTACTATTCTGTTTTATTCAAAAGCCATTTCTGTGTGACTAGAGTAAATTTTTATTGACTCTATTTATTCCATCTGTAAGATCTGTAATGTAATGTACAGATTAAGCCATTTTTAATTACAAACTAATAGCAAACTAATGGTATAATTTATGTGGCAATATAATTTGTCATTTGAATGCTGTAGAAAATAACAGTAGCTGCCAAGCAAGACATCCTAGAAAATTGCTGTAATTCATACTGAGACAACTGAAAACTCATCATACTATTCCAAATTAAGAATTTATGAGAAATACAGAACAAATGACAACAGCATAATAACCACAATAGCATACAACTCAGCAAAAGCAAATTGCAGACCCTTTTGGTAAAAATATTTTAGGAGTCAATGAACTGTCCTCTACTCCAGCATGCATCTTCTTCACATATTTCTAATCACTCTTAGGCTCTATGTTCCCAGCGGTGACAGCTACATGGAGCTAGCAGTAAACTTCACACCAGTAAGAGAGACACCTCCCATCCTGCTGAGACTCAAAATGAGGGATGATAAAGCACGAGCCACTTGAGAATTCTTAAACTGAGGTAGGGTTAATTTCTTTAGCATATACAATATCTATAGACTCAGCTGCTAGATTCAGCATTTAGATGTATATTAAGTGTAACAATAAAAATGAGGTAACTTCTGCTTTGTGGGGCTTAGAGGTATGTTTGGGCATGAAATGAGATAGAGGTGAGATGCATGTGGACTTGTGAAGGTCAAAGCATGAAAACTGGCACTTCTAAGTCTAAAATACAGTCTGACTATGCATTGCAGAGCAGAAAGCAACTGTTTGTCCAACCGAATGTGCATCATCACAAAAGCACTGGAATCATCTCCATGAGAAGGCATTCTGACATCACATCCTAAGCTCACAATATTTGTATTTTCTGAGACTGTTGGTTGACTGCTTCCAAAAATGAATATAGTTTTTGCCTTCTACAAAATCACTACTCTTTATTTAAGATATAATTTTGAGTCATTTTTATCTACTGTTCTTTATTTTGTGAATCTTGTATATATTGGTGTCATTTACTATCGTGTTACGTAACTACTCTGAAATGCTAAAAAGTATGAAATATGACACAGGAAAGAATTTCTGTGTGGTCTTGGTAACATAAAAGCCACCAAATGTGCCCTATTGGCTTAGAACAAACTAAATGTTTTTTTTTTTTGGTTTAGCGGTGGACTTTAGTACTAGGTTAAAGATTGAACTAAATGATCTTAGAGGTCTTTTCCAACCTGAAGGATTCCATGATCTTATGGAAAATTCAGCCATCCCCTAAAGACCTGAACATGTAGTCAGTTCACTGCTATGTACATATTTGCTTAACTTTAACACTATGAATTAGCCTGAAGTCTTTAATACTACACAGGCATAGAATCATAGAATATCCTAAGTTGGAAGGGACCCACAAGGATCATCGAGTCCAACTCCTGGCACCACACAGATCTACTAAAAAAATTCAGACCATATGACTAAAAGCACAGTCCAAACGCTTCTTAAACTCCAACAGGCTTGGTGCTGTGACTATGTCCCTGAGGAGCCTGTTCCAGTGTGCGACCACCTTCCCGATGAAGAACCTTTTCCTGATATCCACCCTGAACCTCCCCTATCACAGCTTGACTCCATTCCCTCAAGTCCTATCACTTTTTACCAGAGAGAAGAGAGGGGCACCTGCCCCTCCACTCCCCCTCTTAAGGAAGCTGTAGGCCACGATGAGGTCTCCCCTCAGCCTCCTCTTTTCCAGGCTGAACAGGCCTAGTGACTTCAGACGCTCCTCATACGTCTTCCCCTCTAGGCCCTTCACCATCTTTGTAGCCCTTCTCTGGATACTCCAACAGTTTCACGTCCTTTTTGTATACTGTGGTGCCCAGAACTGCACACAGTACTTGAGGTGAGGCCGCACCAGCACAGAGTAGAGCAGGACAATCCCTTCCCTCAACCGACTAGCGATGCCGTGCTTGTTGCACTCCATGATACAGTTGGGCCTCCTGGCTGCTGGGGCACATTGCTGGCTCATATTCAACTTGCTGTCAACCACAACCCCCAGATCCCTCTCTGTGGGGCTGCTCTCCAGCATCTCATCCCCCAGTCTGTACGTATAGCCAGGGTTGCCCCATCCCAGGTGCAGGACCTGGCACTTGCTCTTGTTCAACTTCATGTGGTTGGTGATTGCCCAGCACTCCAATCTGTCCAGATCTCTCTGCAAGGCCTTTCCACCCTCATCCGAGTCCACAACTCCTCCCAGTTTAGTATCATCAGCAAATTTACTCAGAACACCTTGTCCTACATGCAAATCATTTATGAAAACACTGAAAAGAACTGGCCCTAAAATGGAGCTCTAGGGGACCCCAGTGGTGACTGGCTGACAGATAGATGTAACCCCATTTACCATAACCCTTTGAGCCCTACCTGTCAGGCAATTATTAACCCATCATATTATGTTTAAATCATAAGCAAAACTCTCGAATCCAAGAATATTCTACACTACATCCCATCTGTCAGCATTAATCTATACATCATTCTAATCAATCTTCTAAATTAGTGGACGGTGGTCCACTGCAATTCAAAAATATAACATTCTAAATATAATCCTTTTCCAGCTCCACGTGACATTCAACATCTGCCCAGATCAAGAAACAGAAGAGACGTAGCAATGTCACAGATATCAGTAACTTCAACCCAACTGTGCTACCATAAAGACAAAAATACTGCTGAAAGAATAGCGGGCTTAGAACTGTTACTCTGTACTCCTGCTCTCAAATTCTTCCTTGCATAAAATGAATGATGGGTAAGGAAAACCCAGGGGTAGGAGAGAGGAACCTGCAACCTTTCTTCACTGGTTTAATCTGTGGCATATAATGCATGATGTGTTCTTGTTGCTGCTGCTGCTTTTCAGTTTAGAGCTGCCAAACATGTTAAGCATTTCAAATCATCAAATTTGAAATTAAGATGCATCTGTGAGGAAAGAATGTTTGGTTGAGTTGAAGGGAAATTGCACATCCAAAGGAAAACTGTTTAACACTTATCTACTTAAAATAATAATAAATAAAAATAGGAATTGAATAAATAAATAAAAAGGAATTGAATGAGATACAGGTTTACAAGCAACAGAAAACCACACAAGCAACAGAAAACCATATAAAATATATTATTTAAGAAAAAAAAAAAACTTCTCAAAACAAATTAAAGACTTAAAAATAATTTGGTGGATTTTGTGTGTGTATTTGTGCATGGAAATTAGGATATATATTATGTACTCTTTATCTTCATCAACATACAACATATACTTAAAAAAAAGAACAAAGCACATATTTTTCAGGAGGTTTGACTACTTATTTCACTCTGCAATGATGCAGGAATAAACTTATCAATGACACTGAGTATCACAAAGTACTGGGTGTACCTGCCTGATTCAGAGTTCAGTCAAGTAGGCAGAAATCAAAGAACATTGATGTTAATCAGAACTTTAGCCTTCATGTTCAATACCACAACTTTGTTCTGTAAATTCCTGGAAAATCTGAAGACTTTGTTTAGGGAGGAAAAAAAAAAAAAAACCTTTCATGGTGGTTACATGGTGTTTTTCAAAAATTATTAAGTTACTTAGCCAAAATCTATTGTAAGAAACATGTTCGGCATGCAGAACTAGAAAATTGCAGTCTAAAATACAGCCTCCTTCATCTTTAAATACTTAGAAGGGGATCCTTCCACTTAAGAATAAAATAAAATACAATAAAAATTATTTTCAAGGTAAAATAAGAAAATATAAGAAGCATTGTGCATGTTTGCTTATAAAGAGATGAAAAATACACACTACTTGAGTATTCAAGGAACTACAAGAGAAGAACTGTGCTCTTGCCTACAGTTCTCAATAAATACAGCAACATGATAATTACCATTTTTGTTGCAACCTTTGTTACTGCAATAGATTCATGTTGTGCTGTTTTGCTAAAGTCTTAGTCATGAAAAGGAGGTATCAGAATTATCGTTCTTGATATTTCTGACCTTTTCATTATTCAGTTATGTTTAGAGTCACTGTCAGTTCCACCTATTCTTCACAGGTAACTAAGGCTGTAGGCAAAGAAAAATATAAAGCCAGCAAGTCAAAATACAGAACCTTAATAAGGTCAAAGGAGTACAGTTTATTATCATCTTTCACAGAACACATGAAACATTAACACTGTGTTACTTCATTCTCATGACAATAATTGTAAAGGAACCTTTCTGTGCAAATTGTTGCCACTACAGCCTTAAAATTATGTTATGATTTGTAATCCTCTAGTCCTCCTACAATTTATCTCTTTAAATATCTTGATTATTTCAAAATGTGTTGAGTTGCACATGAAACACTTTCTTGCTAGCATCCCTTATTTATATTTCAAAGCTCTACTGAAACGGAAGAGAGCAGAAGGAAGTATATTAGCAGTAAGACTACAGGACAGCATGCCATCCCAACTGCAAATGCATGAACACAGTGCATGAACATTGTGGGTGAATGCCTGTGTATTTTATGGGCTCGTATTCATGTGGTGCTTAACATGCAGCTGGGTGACTAGGTAAAATCATAAGATTTGTCTGAAGCTGCTGATTCTGCCTGTGCTAGGCGTACTGTGCTACAGGCACTGTAGGAGCAGTAATTTCCACACCTCTCACTGAAACTTTTTGCTTGGCATAAAACATGAAGGCAACATAGAAAAGACATCAGAATTGACATGTCCTGCCTCTGGTTGAGCAAATCACAAATCACCAATACAGTATGCAATACATAGCTCAGTTTCGGTCTCAGGACTTACTGTTTTCTGCACATCTATCGTAAAGGTTATTCTACAAGTTGCAAATTAAAGTACAGGCCTAATGAGGAAAATGAATTTCGTTATCCTAAAACCTGAACTAGTGTTTTACTCACAGAAATACCAAATTAAAAGGTGGCACTATCATGATCAGTTTTAGGAATGGTGCTTCCTGAATATTTTCTGTATCTAACCATATTGATGAATTCTTTTTTACAAAAAGTGTGCAATATTGGGTGGAATTATCATATTACCTTAGCTCTAGGGCTTACACAGCAAGACCAAGCCTAGTATAACAAGATCAGAGTAGTCAATAAACAGAATGCCTAAGTTAATTCCTATATGAATTCCAGATCTGGATAATTTTCAGCATTTTCAGATATTGACAGATTTGGTCAATGACAAACATTAACAAAAGATGCTGCTTCTCTTATTACTATGAAAAAATGAACATAACCATCAAATATTTATTATACCTCACTTCTCATGCAATAAATACATGAAGAATTTTAAGACATGTTAAATGCCCTGTGCTGAAATAATAAATGACCTAATTCAGAATATTAGACAAGCATGAGAATTACATTCCATGTTGTGAATAGCCCTGTGGCAAGACATCTTATTGAAAAGCTTTCAGCATTACTGCAATAGGAGAAAGTTTTTTTTTTTCCTGTTCCACATTTTTACATAAGCTGTCCAGCTCAAAATGTACATTTTTCAGAAGTTAGTATATATTTCCAAAAGCCAGTTGGCTTAAGGTTTACATAGCCCTGACCTTTCAGATAGCAAGGGGTGGATTTTCAGCTCAGTGCTAGGAAACTACATCCCATTAATACCAACAGAAGTTGCACGCTGAATTCCCCATGCAATAGAGTGAATATTAACCTTAATTTGTTTAGATTTTTTTCATAGAAGCTTCTAAATTATACATTACATTTGGAATAATTTCCCCTGAACAATAAAAATGTTCTTGCTTTTTAATCAGGGTCAGCATTAGTAGATATTGCAAAGTTGACTTGAAAGTGTAAGTAATTATCAATTGCAGCCTTTTAGTTCCTATAGACTGAAACAAGCAGGCAGTGCTCAAGTGTTGGTATAGATTCAACTTATGACAAGGAACAATTGGTTAAGAAAGTATAATAGGAAGGGAAAAGATCAAGAAAAGAACAGAAAGTTATGCAAAATTCACAAGAGCAGAAAGGTCTTTCCATCTTAAAAAAAAATAAATAAATAAATAAATAAAATCTGCATCAGAACTTTAGCTGGATGTAATACAGAAAAAGCCCAGGTCTCATTTTTAAGTAAAAATAAGAAACAATGAAGTTAGGTTTGACTGTTATTATGGAGCATAAGGCTACTATTGTGTTATTGGAGCAATTGGGCTTTCATCTTTCTCCTCACCAACCATCCATTTTTATGTTCACTTTCTCCATATTGCATAGTGGGATAAAGACAGAAGAAAGCCATAGGCAGTGCTAAGGGTACCGAGGTGATTACACTAATCCAAGCGGATCCAATATGAATCATCCAATGGAATCATTGGATGATGGTTTGGGTTGGAAGGAACATCTGTTCCAAGCCCCCTCCCATGAGTGGGGACATCTTCCATTACCTCAGGTTGATAAAAGTCCTGTCCAACCTGACCTTGAGCACTTTCAGCGATAGGGATCCACAAGTCCTCTGAACAACCTGCTCCAGCATCTCACCGTCATGAAAAATGTCATCCTTATATCCAGCCTGAATCTACCCTTTCAGTTTGGAACCATTGCCCCTTGTCCTGTCACTACAGACCCTGGTAAAAAGTCTCTCTCCATCTTTCTTATGAGCCCCCTTTATATGATGAAAAGTCACAATAAGGTCTCCCTGGAGCCTTCTCTTCTCCTGTCTGAGTATTCCCAGCTCTCTCAGCCTCTCCTGAACTGAAAAGGCATAAAGATGCCACTACGTAATGTTACAAATCTGGAATATTTTTTGTTTCCTTCTGAAGGAGAGAAATTGCTTCTTTCCAGTCTGATCTACATGAGAATTTTGTGTTCATCTGTGTTTGCTGCCATTTATCAGAAAGTTACCTAATGCCAAAGCAGCTCAGTACACAAGACACTAAAAATCTAAAGATGGTGGAGAGGAGGAATTAGTTTTGCCTTCAACAACATTTAACAGAAATGATTTCAAGCTCCCATGCCCCTGTGTATTTCTTGAAAGCTTCTTCAGGTTTTTAGTTCATTCTAACTTTCCAGAATTAGCAAGCTCTGTTGTGGGTTCGGGTGTACAATTCAGAGGTTTCAGTTAAATGGGGGATGAGTGACACCATATTCCTAGGAGCTTTCAACATTCCTCATACTCACAATAACTAGTTTCTCAGAAGATATGGCCTTGGAATGATATTGTTTTAAGGATCACTATGCAGTGCTAGCAATGAAACTTCATTCTTCTGAGACAGAAGCAGTAAAAAAGAGTAACATAAATGAGAAGAAAGGAGAATACTTAAAACTTCTACTTTTAGGTACCAAATTTTTCTGCAATGAGTTATACTCATATTATATAGTTTGGGTTCAAACTTAGAATTTAAAAGCTTCTTATCTGTATGACAGAGTAAAATCTCAGCCACTGGACTCCAAATATCACACTCTTTTTCAGTTGCACAGGACAATTGCTTTGGGTTGTAAAATTCACAGACTTAGAAGAACACTGCCTACAGCTATCTGTCTCACATGCCCTTACTTTTAGGTTATCTACAATCTTTTCCATCTTCTCTACCATCCATACTTATTCTTGGATAATATCTTGTTACCAATCTCACCACTTGTTGAAGACCACAGAAGACCAGAGACATAGCTCCACACGTTTTCTTAACAGTTAAATCCCCTTAGCAAGGATTTCCTGCTCTGCTTCCTAGTGTTTTAAAACTACACTCCTCCCACCTGGTTAACTGTAGCACTCATTTGTAAACTACTTCAGTAAAATTATCTTACTGTTAACAATTTTAAACCAGGTCACTAATACAATTAAAGTTACACTCAACTAGTTGAGTCAACCCAAATGAAGAATGGAAAAAACAGCAAAAGAATGCCAGAACTTAGTAAAGCGGTTCTCCCATTGAAGTAGTCAAAATTCCATGCAACCATAACCCAAAACTGTAGAATTAAACACAAATAGCTACAGAGAACTATCATTGTGGCAATGTTTTTAAACAAACTTGAAGAAACATAGTGCAAGATAAAATACTATATAATGTATAAAAATACTAATGCCAACCCAAAAAGGAATCTACCCTTTTCCATCCAACATTTCTTCTCTCAAAAAAATTGGAAAAGGAACAAACAGAAACAGGAAAGGACAAACCGAGGAGTAAAAATGTGTGGATTTTTTTTAATGTTATACTAGTCCAAAAATTAAAAAAAAAAAAAAAAAAAGATATTAAAATTAAAATCTTATAAGCATTTTCAATGACTATGTTTTGACCAGAAACAAATTAAACTGAAATAGTTCAGTGCGTTAATATATTTTAAAAAACAAAAAAAAAAAAAAAAAAATTGTTAAATCCTTTTACAAGGTTTCATCATTAACATCTGATGTTCTCTAAAACATGCCACTGGAAATAAAAGGAAATTCATCCAATTTTTAAATATGCATTAGGAATATAAAATTATGGTTATGAAATTGTATTAAGATGAAAAAAATCCAAGTTCCAGTAGTCAAATAAAAATAAATAAATAAATAGATGCTTACAGGTAAAATCCTCACAGGAAGAAAAGACAAGTATCAACTACATTCTTATGTGATATTCAGTAAAAAACTAAAGCTTATGCCATTCCCTACTACTGCAGTAATTAAGTATTCAGACCAGTAAACAGTTCAGTTGGAATGATTTTATGACAAATGACCAAAAACATATCAACCATAAAAATCCAGCCCTGCAAAAATCCCTCAAGCTCAGGAAGCTCAATCAATGTGAAATAGATGGCAACTTCAGTGATGGCAGCATTCACTCACTCTCAACTCTGCATAAATCTGATGACAGGTAGTTTTCCTCCATTAACCTCCACATAAAAAATACAAAAATATAAAATAAAAAAAAATAAAAAAAAAAAAAAAAGAAGAGGAAGAGAGGAAGGTAGGTTTTAGAAGCCTAATGGAGAAGAAGATACAGAGCATATTTTAAAAAGCCAATGCAAAAACAAAGTCTGCTAATTCAATGACTACAGGATAGATTGGTAGAAAGGAAAAAAGCCAAATAGATTAATAAAGACTAAAATTTATGAACATAGCCATCTCTCTGTACACAGGACACATGTACTAATTGAAAATACCTTTATTTTCTGATGTTACCCTGCTATGGGAGGTGCTAGAACATACATCTACTGAAAGGCAGAAGGTGGAGCTCACATTTAGTGTTAAGATGAATGGTTTGAATCCCTTGATTCCAACTTCACCGATTAAAAGAAGCTTTATTTTAACTAAAGGCACTGCAGGATGTAAACCATGATATATAACAGGATGTGTATATTCTATGCATTCATATCTACTACATTTTAACACAAAATACATGTAACTAGGTTCATACCAAGATATTTAAGAGTCAATTTATTTATTTATTTATTTAAGGGGGAAAGAGAGGGGAGAGAAATCAAAGTCATGACTTCTATGTACACTCAATGTTAAATAATCAATTTGGCATATTTTAACAATTAGAGATCTTAACAGTCATCAGTACTGAGGTACTATTTTTAACTCTCATGTAAATTTTTTTTGTACTTTTCATGTGGAACTAGCAGGTTAATTAGAATGAGATCATCTAGTTTCATTCAATAATGCCAATGTTATCTGAGGGCTGGACAGCATCCAAATTTCATTTCAATATATCACTTTGGAATTATAAATGATAAATCAATATTTTTAATACTTTTCCATTCTAATGTATTATGGTGGAAATAAGCCAGCATAGCCTGCAAGAAATATGCAGATTAAAAAGGTTATACTTTGAACACAGTGAAATGCAATTTTTTAAATGAAATTGGAGGCAATTGGTCATTGCAGTCTTTGGAAATTCAGAAGGAATTTGAAAAAATAATGTCATTTTCAAGTTAAAACAAGAAGTAATAGGACAGTGACTCAATTCCATTTGGAGAAAAAAATAAAATCATAAGCTCTGAGCAAGATAAAAACTGAATAAACTCCAAGGAACTGAAAAGGCATTACTGGAATGTCTATGCTTAAATACCATATAATTACCATTTTCAAGAGAACATAACATACACTGCACTACCTGAACAGGGCATTTATACAACACAGTAATAAACATATTTTATTTAACAGTAGGGAATAAATTATATACTTTCTCATATTGCCTACTTGCAACTAGTTCAATTAAAGTTCTAGTACACTGTCCCGAGGAGATACGGACTCAACAACATGCTCATGAGTTTGCCTGAATCAGTATCATCAATACCTTTGTAAAGAAAGAAGGTTTGGGATTTATTTTTTTTTCTCTTCAAGATCGTAGCAGACTGACAAGACATAACAGGAAGAAAATATTCTTATTTAAATGGTCAAATAAAGATAGTTAAGCAGAATGCTGCAACATGCATTTCACTTTTTCAGACATTACATCAGAAGCAGTAAGCATATACCACAAAAATAAATATTAAACTCTTATATTAATATTTTAATATTAACATAAAAGATAGTAACACAATTTCTAAGTGAGTTTTATCTCCCATTCTAAAGACATTGCAGCAGCTTCAAAACACCATCAAGAACTGTAGTTCTAAGTATTTATTTAAAAATGCACTTCAAACCAGGAGTTTTTACAATGAACTTGCATTCATTTTTAAACTTCACAGCATCTATTCAGATCTCATTTAATATAATGTAAAAACAGCCAATTCCATTAAAATCAGTGGTGTTAATCTTGCAGATGAGAACTAATTCCTATTGATTTCACTGAAGTTATCTAACATATTCACTTAATCAGAGGGTAAGCAAAATCAGATACATCTATCTTGAGTCACGCTGAAAACCAATGTGATTTCCACAGGAAAGATCAAAGCCTCAGATCTCAAAATCTTTGTACTGTGAACTGAAGCTCAACACTTAACATTTTTGGAACATAGGCGTCTACCTTGCAAACATTTAAAGACCAATGTATGCCCACAAGTTAGTCCTTTTTAGAGCACATGACATCTATGTAAATTACTTCAATTTGTTGGAGAGATTTAAAACAGTGAAAAGGAAATTTATTTGTTTTGTTTCCTTTGATTTTTAAACGGTCCATTCCTTTACCATTATTCCGAACAAATTCATCGAGAGCATAAAGCCAAAAAAGAAGTCGCAGCTACTAAATGCCATCTTTACTGAAAATCGGCCGCTAAGCAAAATCTCCCTGAACTTCTGAGAAAGTAATCAGGCCTGATGAGCACAGAACTTAAAATGTTCCCTGATCTCTTCCACTGGGTATGAAAATTCTGGGGGATTTTTTTTTTTTTTTTTTTTTTTTTTTTTTTTTTAAGTACAATGTAATTCCTGTGAAGAAGAATAAAAATAGTACAGCTGCTTTATGTCTTTCCTTAGATAGCTTAAAACTTTAATTACATTACACTCCATTGTTATGAAAATTTGGACTTATTTAAAGCAGTGTGTATTTGAGGTAATTTCCAATTTTGGTATAAGTTCCTAATTATGAAACACTGCTGCAAAGGTGTAGGCTGAACCAAGACATCCATTAGTTACAAAGACAGCAACTTGTACAGTATATTTAGAGAGAGAGAGAAAAAGGCAGGGACAGACAGGCAGGTAGACGAAGAGACAACTATGCACCATTGGCAATAAAGAAGTGCCCTGGTGATAGGACCCAAGGGAATGGCAAGCAGCTGTGGCAGGGGAGGTCCACGTTGGGTGTTAGGGAAAGGTTCCTCACCCAAAGGGTGGTTGGAACAGGCTGGGTCTGTCACGGCCCCAAGTCTGAGGGTATACAAGAAGTGTTTGGACAGCACTCTTAGATAAATGGTTTAACTCTTAGGTTGCCCTGTGTGAAGCCAGGAGTTGGACTCGATAATCCTCATGGGTCCCTTCCAACTCCAGATATTCTATTCTACTATTGCCATAAGGACAGCTCTAGTAAAAAACACTGTAGTGCATCACAAAGGTGTGCAGGACTATGATTTCGTTAGTTAAAAGGAAAGAAAATAATCCTCTTTAAGTCTCCTCCATTGTGAAGGTTATCCATTTAAAAAAATATGAAAGTGGAACACAATACCAAGTTCCAACACCTTAAGGTGTGTGGGTAATCTCTTCCAAGGAAACACTGGTAAGCAAGAAAATCCATCTGGTGAATCTCCCCAAAATCCATGCCTGGCATTCCAACCTTTCCTGTCCATTGTTTTGAATAGTGTATGAATTAAATTGACTGCCCTGATTATTCAGAGAAATTTAGCTTAATGACCTGCTATTACTTTAATGGCTTTGAAATTCAGAAGGTAAGAAGGCACTATGTTTCTTTAAATGAACATTAAATATAAAATGTCTCTGATTGACTGTCATGAAAACCCAATTTTATTGCTGTTTAAATTATTCAGAATCGATATTAGACATTAGCTATAGTTAGGAAGCTTATGAAGACAGAAGCATCTAAAAGCTACCTTTTTAATATTGAGTAATTGCATACTGTTTTTAAAATAACGTGTTTTCTATGTGTATCTTTTTCAGAAATCAGTATCTTTATTTCTTCTCAACACTAAGCTATATAAAAGAAAAATGGACTGAAGCCCATCTTTGATGAGTTTCTGCTTAAGCCCACCTCCCCACTTTGATTATTGACTTTTCCAAGTTCCAGTGAATGTCATTTATATTCATGTGCCATCTACAACCTCTGATCAGAGACAGTAAAATGATAGTAGGGATTCCACACACAAAATTTAGTAGGAAATGTATTAGGTCAAGTACTTGTTCAGTGTAAAACAAAGAAATTAAAAAAAAAAAAAAAAAAAAAAAAAAAAAAAACCTGAAAGGATTAAAATTAATGAAAAAATACATGTATGTAACTTAATTCTTTATAATGATTTTAAATACTACGTTCATTAGTTATCCACACTGACAGTTGTTCGAGCAAGAGATAGCAACATACAATCCTTACTTTACAGTTGGCATATGTGACCAACTTTTTCTCTGTATGCCCCACTGTGATCAAATAATGCCTCAACATTTCGTAGCCACTTGACATTTACCTAAGTAATACTTAGCACACCAAATGTTTATGAACAGCAAAAGAGAAAACTGAATTCAACAAAAGAGCTTCATAGAATGAGTTGGGTTGGAAAGGACCTCGAAAGCCACTTGGTTCCACCCCCAGGCACTGGCAGGGACACATCCCCGAGCCCAGGCTGCCCAAACCCCACCCAGCCTGGTCTTAGGCACTGCCAAGGATGGGGCACCCACAGCTCCTCTGGGCAGCCTGGGCCAGGGTCTCAGCACCCAATTTTCTCCTTCTGCATATGTATATGCTTAATAAATTAGAAAATACAAAAGCAGACAGAGTAATCAAGATCTTTTCAGTACTCATGCAAATAGGGTTGTTCAAAGGAATATGCCTATCTACCAAATTGGAGCATCTCCCAAGACAATTTCGGATTAAATAACTATGTTGTGGGATACCCACAACTAGTTAGCTAAAACCCATCTGTGAGACACCACAGTTTTTCCTCCTCTTTTGAAAAAAAAAACGTTGTTAAAAGCAATAAGGTGGGTGAGTGTTTGGAATCACAGGAAGAAATATTTTGTGGGCCTGTTCTTTACCCCCACACCAGGGGGGGCCGGGGGGGGGGGGGGTTAATGCCACTGAAATTTCACATTTAGAACAGGCAAAAAACACTGCTACAAAAGCCCTAATTCTTACATCAAACTCTGCTTTTACTTTTCATCAATTAATGAGATTACATAAGACCCATCACACAGTGGGACAGACTGCTCAAATCTGTTTGCAAATATTATAAGATGTAAAAGCACTCTACTTGTAATAGCTGGTGTGTATAAGCTATCTCCACTGACTCCCATCATCAGTTCTGGCCACCTTGCACTCCGGAAATCAAATAGCTTGTATTTTGGTATGCAACTTTAGGCACACAAGTTTGATAACTTTGGCCTGATAAATTTAGCTCTACACAAAGCTATATTCAATAAATTTGTTACTTATTTAAAATCTATACTACATTTATTAATTCAGGTCACTTAGTTGCAAAATTTCTCCCACATTCTTCCAGCCTGCTCCTATTCTAAATTTCTAGATTAGAATTTATTTCAGAGACCTTTCCATATGAAATATACTTCCCTCATCAACACCCTCTAACTCAAAACAATGGCATTAGGAAGATATAGCTGTGATATTTTTTCACAAAATAATCATTATAGTGCATAATAATGACAGCAGTAGTAGGAAAACTAATAAATAACAGCACTGAGATACAAATACCACATTATGTGTTTTGCAACAGCAATTTGTACTTGAGAAAACATTACTGACGGTGGTGCACCATGGATCATGAACCAGCAACTGCACACATTTTAAATGAGAAAATCACAAGGCTTTAAAGAAAAAAAAAAAAAAAAAAAATTCTTTGGGGAAACATTTCAAAACTCATCCACCTACCAAACAGCAATTATTTCTCTGGGACACTTTCTGTGCCAGATGTAGGACTGTTTTTTGTTCCTGGGTTATGCAAAGCCAGTAGGCAGATTCCCAATAGTAGGCACAAATCACTCGCTACAATGGTACTATATGGATCATTTCAATTGCCTGGGTGTTACAGAACACTGTAGCCAGGGCTTTACAAAGTTCCTAGCTAATTTCTGAGTAGTGTAGGCCTAAAATTAATAATAATAGTAATTAAAAAAAAAAAAAAAAGTCCTTATTAAAAAATATTCCATCTGAGCAGGGTCACAAGAAAAAGTATTACCACCCCCTCCTGGGATACATTTTTGGGCCAACTACAGTTATTACTATTCTTATGTTTTATGGGATTTTTACTACAAACATCTTCAAAATTACAGCAATGAAAGCTTTCAAGTGGGTTAAGTGAAATCATGAGGCCACTTTAATTGTACCTTAAACTTCATGCTAATAACTTGGCCCAAAAGCAAAAACAACACTTCAAAGAATTGTGGCTTAGTGACCAAACAGACACCAGGGTTCTTTTAGGATCAGTAACTGCTGCTACTTTATTGAGGACATAACTTTATTATTTATCCCTTATGGAGGACAGGCTCCCTTCTTACACCGTTCTCCCCACAGCAGGCCTTTCCCGTTAACTCTTCATTGGTCCACAACTTAGCCCGGCAACAGCAAACCCCCGGCAACTTCCGTGCCTTAAGGGCTGGAGAAGAAGCAACCTGAGACGGCAAGGCGTCTCCGGAATCACCCTTCTTCGTTCCCTCTAAACTCTTCACATTCCTGATGGCCTCATCGTTAAGAGTCTGATGTTATCACCAACCATGGGGCTTGTCGACCCCCATGGCCACGCTCCCACAAAGATTCAATGACTTTAAAAGCTGGCCTCCAATGAATGCCGTTATATGCACTGGATTTGCGTTTCTTTCTTCTTCTCACAGGGAAAGTTCATTTACATTTTACCTCCAATCCAAGCAAGAGCAATAATTCCGAACCATAAAAACTGTTCTAAAAAATTACGTGCATTCATATAAACTATAGTTTTTCCCTCTTTGTTCCTGTAAATGTCACTGTAATACTCTAAGGAATGCAAACATACAATTTGAGAGCATGAATTCAGAAACAATTTGATCCTTTAGTATAAATATTTACATGAATATTGGGGTTACAAGTGAGAAGAAAACATGAATTAAGCACAAAAGGAAACCCTGCTCCATGTCATCAGCACACTTTGAAAACAATATTTTCCACAAACCTGATAAAAGAATGGAATAATTTTTATATGAAATTTAATAGTCAAAATGCCTGTCTCCGTACAGATTATTTTGAATATATTGAAGATGAAAGATACAAATGATTTTGAAAGTTCTGATTATTTTCTATTTAAAGGAATGTTCGGAAAGTATGCTTAAAAACAATGAAAGAGGTAAGAAATCATTAAGTAAAGATGTTGTTTCTTATAAAAAATGACTATTTTTAAGTGTGGAACGTTCTGTGGCGCAGATAAAGTTGGACTAACTTCCAGTGACAATAAAAAGAGACTTACTGCCCCCTCCTGGACTGGTAAAACAAAGTTACGCTTTCTCTAATCTCAGTCACATAACTGCACAGATGATGCTCCCCTTTTTCCCTTTTTAGTTAATACAGAGACTCCAGCTATATATACAGTTGGTAGAAAGGCTGATGACGGTGGGTGGCTACTGGAAGTTAAAAGCTAAGTTCAACACAAGAGAGAAGAGAAATTATTCTTCATAAGAAGAGAAAATCACTATTTTAATTGCCAAAAGGAAAAATTTCTGTCCTAAAATGAATAAGGATTTTTTTTTTTTTTTTTAATAGGTTGATATTTGGGGCACTTCGGGGAGAAAGGGGCAGAACGGGGGAATGTTCCAACATTCTGCTTTTACCTATGAGTGGGAAATGTTCCAACATTCTGCTTTTACCTACGACCCCTTATTTTTCAAGATTTTAAGAAAGATCTCAAACATCTTTTTTACGTATTACAAAACACTGATCAATTACAAAAATAAAAAAAGCTATTTGCTCCTTACAGAAGCTATGTATGACTCCATTTCAAAAACTAATAAATATATGTCATGCAAAATTTAACTTCAGTAAATAAAGTAAAAATAAATTAAAAAAAATAAAATAAAGGAAAGTTGCAAGACATTTGTAAAATACTAATACAAAGGCTTTGTACTTAAAAAAGTCAACAATTACCATAACTATATTTCCAAATTACTTTGGGGCAAACGTTGCATAAAAATCAACATTTGTTTGCACAAATTTACAAAACCAGTTCAGAAGAACAATGTATATGGCTGCCTAAATGGATGATGTCAAGAGGAGGGGGCTGGAAAACCAAACACAGCAAAGAATCTTTTCAAGACATCCGATATTCAGCTTAAGACAGTCCCACAGCATGCCTAGATTGTACAACTGGTACAAGGGTGGCAGACAGCTCGATCTTGGTAAACTGGCACCTGTCCTTGTCAGGGTTATGGGCGCATTTTTACCAGGATGAACTACGCTTCATTAACTTCCCAAATTACTTGGCGTAAACATCCTTTCTGTAAACATCAAGTCAGTCTATTTTCCCCAGCCTGCTCGACATGTAATGCCACTGATTTATAGGCAATGCAAAGAAAATCCTACTTGCTCCTTCACTTTGAGTTCCCTTATGCCCTTCCTGGAGCAAGTAATGCAGTTCATGATCTTGTTCAAAATCCTATTAAATTTTACTCGCAATGTCCTTCACAACTTGGGCAACAGTTGTAGAAGTAGTATCTAGAGATCACTTCACAAAGAGTTTACAAAGAGTTTTGCCCTTTGGGGTGAAAATTAACTCTACCATAGCAGATGAAGTACTGAAGTGCTTGCCCTATAACCCGTCTCTGCTTTTTTAAGCCTTTCTGAAATCACAGATAATTTTAAGCCTTAAGAACCTGCAGCATCAGATCATCAGAATAAATGCTTCATCCCACACTCTGCCATGCAATCAAAAGATTCCAGTCCATTCCGTGCTAAGGGAGGCTGCCTATTCCTTCACAAATAAAGTACAAAAAGATAATCGTATCTTTGAGAGAGAAAACTATGCTGCTCATTGCAGTTTGGAAAAAAAAATGACCATGTGTGCTCAAGCCTCACACAGACGTTACAATGCATTGAGGTTTCTTGCTGATGAATATGGTAAACCAAAATATCCATCTGGACACACACACGCACACTTCACAAAGAGTTTACAAAAAAACAGTGCACAGTGCACAAATGAAACCCTGGTGTCAGATAATTCACACTTTATCGATGACTAGGGCCTTTTAGATTGCTCATAAAAGTCATGTAATTGTAGACTATCCAAATGTGCCAGAAAAATAATAAACATTTTATTAATCTGAGAAAAAAAAAATACATGAAAACATTCATAAGCCTCTAAAGTTATCACCACTGAAACTGCTTCAGGCTTCAAAAATTGTGCTTTGCAATTACCTTGCTTCAATATGATACTCACTGTATTACTAAGTTTAATCAACTGTTAATATTAAATAAAGTTGTCTTCTAAGTACCTCATTGAATACACCTTACTCTAATATATAAGAAGTTTTAGAAAGTAAAACACTCACCAATAGCTGATAAAGTACTTCTGAAAATGTGAAAAAGGATTTAAACTGTTCTCCTCCAGATCCAGAGAGACAAGGCACATTTGGGAAGAGAATGTCTGTTACATAATACTGGTCCAAAAATGGCAATTAAAATAAATAAATAAATTAAAACAAACAAACAAACAAAACAAAAACAAAAACAAACAACAACAACAACATAGTATTTTGAAATAAATCACCAAAGAAAAGAAGGAAAAAACTACATTACAATGTACCAGCCAGGACAGAAACAAAGGCAATATTATCGTGGTAAATCTTAAAGAAAACTCCTGAAGAGGACCTTGTAATGACAAATGAAGTGGTATTTCATGTCCATATTTCAACTGGTGAGGAGAATTCTGTTCATGATCTTCTGAAAGACTCTACCTTAGGCTACTAAGAACTACACTGTTGTTTATACTGATTAATTTTCTAGTCTGTTATGTTTCAAATTAATAAATTATTTATAGTGAACTTCAATAAAAATAAAGTTAAATGAATTCAGGCTTGGGAAGACATTTTGAAGGTGTGAAAAGGATTGGGATGAGGAGAGCTATAATAAAGTGGCTAGACAAAGAATACTGCCAATTGCAGAGCACAAAAATTGTAGAAGCAGATGTAACAGTCTGAGTTTAGAAAGTATATTTGAAATGAAAATTTGAGAATATACTTCTGATTCAAAGTTTTCAGGTCTGAAGCAAGAGAACCTTAAGCTGATGAGGGTAGACAAGTGTATCTGGTGATGTTATAAATGTTGTACTACTCCAGAAAAAAGCAGGAAATAAAAATAAAGGAGACAATAAAACTTACAGGCAGGATACTGTGCATTGCAAAGAATGCTTGGACTACGTTATAGCAAGATTTCTGTATTGCATACAACCACAGTTATGCAGGTGCAGTAAGACTGTATACACCATCTGCTAATCAAAAACATTAGGTAGAATAACCAGAAACAAACATAGATTACTTGATAAATAATTCTTTTTCCTGTTTTCTACACACTTAGAAATTTCTGCCAGCAATGGTAGTTAAGTTTCATGCCTTGAGGAACCAAGAAGTAATAATCCACATGGAAGATTCTTAATGCTCTAGGAGATTGAAAGGGTTTAACACATGTGGTAATGCACTATACCAATAATTACTGTAAAAGATAAAAACTAAGCATGACACTTGTTTAAGGAAATAATGTCTAACTGGTGTGTCTCTCTATACATTCTTTAAAACAAACAAACATAAACCAAATTATTTGATGTCTTTTCGCCTTAAAGAACTTCCCTTTAGTAACATACAATGCATTTTTAGTAAAAATAAAATAAACAGAATATGGAATGGGTTGCCAGGATCTGAACGGATCATGTGATTTTCAAATGTCTTACCTATCTGTATTATGGGATTAAAGTGTTATGAACCTTCTCCAGTTCCTATCTCAAAGATAAAATACTGTGAAGTTGCAACCAGCAAATCTATTTTTGAAGCCAGAGAACCTGCAGCAAGATCTACTATGCATCTATGCTGACATGAAGATCCTGTTATTTAAACTAGTACAGAGACAGAGATTGTATGTCCCGTTTTTTTTATTTTGATTCTAACAACAAAGTCACATATTAAGTATGACTTAAAGCATACAACATGAGACTGAGAATAAGCAGGTATAAATACTGAGCAATCCCAGTCCTGCCATGTACTCACTGTAAATTGAGGCAATTCACTAGGTTTCAGATTCCTCATCTTTATGGAAGGAGCAGATAATACGCACCTATCTCACAGGTATTTTCAAGTTAAATTAATACTTAGAGAGTTGCATCTTGAATTTGTCTTATTCAGATGCCAAAAATAATTGCAGTGATATTTTGAAGCTGTGCCAGTGGATTTGTAGAGTGGATTAAAAAAGTGTCACAGAAGGGACAGAAAAATGAATTAAAAAGCTTCAGAAACTAACCAGTCACTATTCCACTGATGTTTGTTTTAAGTTCCTATAGGAGAATTCAAATGAGAAGCATGAACAGAGAATCAAACAAATTTGTGGTATTATAAATAATTAAAATTACTGCCCTATCATTTCTCAAGGTTCACAAGAAGCAAGGATGTGCAACCAACTGGGTCAGACAAATGAATCCATTCACACAGCTGGCAAAGGAGTCTGCCTGAGCATAGCTAATGTGCTGGGGTAGGAATATTTGAGCAGGTGTAATTATACTAATGATTGATTGAATGTTTGATTAATTGGAAATTAAGTGAATGCATAGTGGCAGAATTGTCATAGCAAATCGTTCAGCTGTTTGGTTAAAAGGTGCTCAATCTCCCTTCAGTAAAGCAATTAAGAACATACTAAACCATGGAAATGAATTATCTGTGCAGAATTATCTGATGCAATGATACACTTACACACAAAAACTGTAAACAAAGTACTCTAACAAGAAGTGAATTCTTGAATATGTTAAATTAAAACACAACTACCTTACATTGCTAATGAAAGCAAAGCATTAAGTGGTCCTTCTGACTGTCTGAGTTACCATGTGGGAGAGAAAGTTGTAGAGAATGAGCTGCTTTATGGTCAAAGTAGCCAAACTAGAAGGCTGTCTTGAATCATTGGGAAAAGGCTCACAATTAATTATTAACCAAACTATAACCCTGGTAAGCCTTTAATTTTATGCCTTCAATGGGTATTGTTTTAGAGTAATAGAGTAAAGAATTGTTACAATTGCCTTATTTAAGTTTTGCAAGAAACAGTTAGAGTCTACAAAAACAGGGCTCTGACATTCGTTTTTCATTCTGAGCACACTGGTTACAAGTCAACTCCATATCAAAGTAACTGTGACTGCTAGAATTGCAAGTTCAGTATGGTATGTGAAACCCAGTTGTGTCCTGGCATATTTTGACCAATCATTATCATATGGATCCAGAATTTGTCATGCAAAAGCTTTTTGGTAATGTAGTTAACAGAACTAAAAAAAAAAAAAAAAAAAAAAAAAAAAAAAAAAAAAGTCACTTTGTAACCGGGGTATTATCAAAAGACTAAGATTATATAATGCAACTTGGGAATCAGAACATGCAGATGAGTAGTCAGACTGTAGCTGGTAATTATCAGACAATAGGTTTACTATTCTTATCATTTGAAGTATTTAGCAAGGCAGTTAAGAAAATTTTAGGAGAGAACAGTAAGCCCACAGCTAGTTCCTGGAACCTAACATTTCTTCAGAAGTTCTATAAAAAACATAGACTTTATTATTAATCTTGATCAGTTTAAGTGAGCCTGGCAGGACATGGATCAGGAGACCATAGACGTGCTGCAAACCCAAATTAAAATCAGGGCCAGTAATTTGTTTTGTACTTCAACGGAAGGAAGAGCTTTTTTATGAATTGGATAGTGGTGTCAGCTTTGAAAAGGCATATTACTGGGGGCACTATTCTGTTTGAACATTTCTACTTGAGTTTATGCATATTTATGCATGACAGCTAAATCACAGTTACCTAAACAAGCTGTTTGGTGTTTTCAAACACCCAATTAGATTTTGTAGTCTACATATGGATTAAATCCTTTATTCATACAAAGTGAATAGCTCACTTTAACTACTAATCACAGCCATGACTTAAAAGAACTTAGCAGCTACTTTTTCAAGATTTGATGTCAAATCATAACTTTTTTTTCCCACAAGGCACTACTTATGTCAAAATGACTTTAGTCATTTATGTCATGAATTCATGAATTTAGTCAATTATGTCAATAATGACTTTAGTTTAAGCACAGATTTGTAATTTAAAACAGTATGTATTTTCTACGTTTACTCTCAAGCAAGACTTGTTCTATCTACTATTTTTTTCCTCTCATTAACAGGGAAAAGAGCTTAGCCCTAAGAGCTTGTTGAAACTTAACAAGCCACAGGCCTAGAGAGAGATCAAGTGAGCTATATATCCTATCACTTGTATACTCCCTCTCAATTTGAATAGCTCCTTCAGTAATACTTGAGAACACTTCATAGTATAACCACAGTAAAATGGATGCCACTTCACAGAGTCCAACATGGAGCAAATCCATAACGTTATGCTGCTCATCCTTCCCCACTCAGTGGCAGAATCCTTTGATTCTGATTAACAGAATAGCTTAATTAAAATAAAATTAGCGCTCTTTGCCTTCCCTGCTGTGAAAACCTACTGGTGCACCAACTTGTAATTACCAAATTGACTTATTTAAAAATGTGTTCTTTGAACTTGCATTTATCATATTTTGTTCTCCAGCCAGTCTGGCTCTTTGACACATCAACAAACAGCACTCTTCTATCTACACAAAAGATGTCAATAAGAAGACCATTACTGAGCTCTAAGTCTTTTATCAAAATGACTTTAAAGCTGAAATATTATTTACAGTATTACTTAACCCTAATATCTTAAAAATGCATGCTAACAATATGCCAAAACATAATAAATGGTGCATATCCCCAGTAAGCTATTCACTGAGGAACCATTTACCATATAGTATTCCTGAACCCATAAACTGTCTTTTTTCATGTGGGATTTGAAAGAGATTTTCCTTTGTGAATACTGAAAAATTAAGAATTGTATTATTTGATGAACTTGCTCCAGGGACTTTGACTGTATCAACTAGCAAGGAACAGACAATAATAGGTCATCCCAGAAACACTAGATATTTAGGATTGAAAATCATTCTTGAAAAATCGGACACTGGAATAAGGAGAGATTATCATTTGCTAGTAGGAAGGAATGAGATGTACTTTTCTAGATTTAGGGTGAAGTATCAAATTCTTCTTTTCCTCTTTGAGATCATGAAAAAAGAGGAATGTGGCTATTTCGCTGAGCTTCTTTCCTGTAAGTATTATGAATCCTCAACAAAATAGCCTTGCCATGAAAAAATTCTCAGCTAGGGAGCAGAACAGGTCAAACAACAGTACAAGAAGAAAAAAAGACAATCATCTACATGGAGATGTCA
This sequence comes from Nettapus auritus, assembly GCA_011076525.1. Taxonomy (NCBI): domain Eukaryota; kingdom Metazoa; phylum Chordata; class Aves; order Anseriformes; family Anatidae; genus Nettapus; species Nettapus auritus. The sequence continues at coordinate 14,814,411 of CM021778.1, forward strand.
GCAATGTAAGAGATTTCTGATTTAGAAACCAGTACCCTTCGCTTTGCACACACAATGCACATTCTTTAACTTTGTTAGAACTCCTCCTGAAATCTAACTGCAAACTTCCCTATTTCCTTCTGAAACTTGTATGCATACTCACAGCAATATACTTCAGGATAGTCTAGGAAATCTTCAATAAAGGAGAACTGTAAGTCATTCAGAAATATTTCAACTGTTTCCACATGTATGTATACTCAACTAGGGGCGATGGTGTTTCTTTCACACATTGAGAACATACTCCACTGAGCCACTTGGTAGCAAATTTACTACAACACATCTCTTGTCCTCTTCAGTTTCCTGAGGGCCCATTTTTTAGAGGAAGGCAGACAGTTTAATTCACACAAACAGCTTAAGGCAAACAGCTTGGTCCCCTTCACAAAGACTCAAGTGGCAACAAGCAGAGGAGATATTCCTAGTAGATAAAATTCAACCAAAAATAGCATATAATCTCCATCAATCTCAACTAGCATCATTTTGTGTAAATACTGCTGAAAGCCTGTACGACAAATGTGTTTATACTAGAAAGCAGATAAAATAAGGACTGACCATTTCTTCATTTGTTCATTGGTTAGAAGGCCTGAATTTGTTATCAGCCTTGTAAAGCTGATGAATGCAGGCATGTATTTCTGAACTACCTAGGATTTTCTGGAAAAACTTTTATTTCATTGTCATGGACATATTTCTCAATCTAACTAATTTCAGTTTATAATAGAAAAAAATAATTTTCATGATCTATTAGCCATCCTTTTTAGGGACCTTCCACACTTCATTTTCTCTTTGGTTCATTGTTACTTAATGCCACTAAAATAAGCTACATAATGCTGCTACTGTTGCAGCACAGATTGCAAGTCTGAAATCATTAAAAAAACAAAACAAAAAAACCTCTTTTTAATAGATAACATATAATATGTAATATTTATAACATAAAATATGTATTATTATATGCTGTTTATACAACACAATTATTAATAAAATTGTGTTAGAGAACAACAGATTCTACAACCCATGCAATCTTACAGTTTTTAATACATGGACAGTAAATGGCAAATCTCCACGGAACAGAGAGCTAAATGCTGCCAAATCTGGCAGAAGTGGTGGGGAAGATGCTATAGCAATTTCATTGGATTTTGTTTCCATTTAAGACAGGTGCCTAGGAGACTTTAAGTAAATTAGGAATCAGTGATGGAATGTGCTACACAGTTCTTGAGATATTACCGCTCAAAGCATCCTAGTGCCAGTTGTAGTGATGAGGGCCTGCTACTTGCCAACAGGCAGAAAGGTTTCATTAACCAACCCCTAGGATTTATTCTTTATGATGTTTTTGACATTTACACAACATTTTTCATTTTTCATAACCTGAAGGAAAAACAAGGGGGGAAAGAATAAAGGACTTCTCCGTTGCCAAACCATCATTTAAAGAGACTGAGCTGGTTTTAAGAAAGCTTTGAAATTCAGTTTTGTTTGTTTGTTTGTTTTTTTATTATTATTATTTTATTTTATTATCATTTATTTATTACAGTATTATCATCACTAAAGATCTATTTTTAGACTTTTTAGTTTATTTAAGGGATAACTAAAACCCAACATCCTCTAAATTTTATGTTTCATTAACACACACACACAAAATTCACTCATAACTTCTTACCTCAGTCTTGGTGTTTCTTTCCAGCATGTAGAGGGCTAACACCTTTGTTGGTGCAAATACATTACACTAACATCAGTTAACAGTGTGATATGGAAACTATACATTTTACATACCAAAATAAGCTTGGGTAAATATTTTTCATGTTTCCAAAAATGGATAACTATTTTCCTTTTAAGCAAAACGTGTTTAAAACATATGAAACTATTGTCTTCAACCTGACGTTTGTTAAATTGAATTAGCAGGGTAAAATTACAGTTATACCATACCAACTTGGTGCTTTATAAAAGGGAAAACACAATGAAAATACTGTTTAATACTGTTTGGTTTTTTTTTTCTTGCAAGCATTTTGGGCATGCTTTATCCTGTGCGTGTCTCATAAATTTTGCAAAAAAATAAAGAAAAAAAGAGGGTAAAGACTTGCACAGAGGAAAGCTTTATTTAGAGCAAAATGTTAATTATATTCTATTTATATGTATAAAGTATGCATAAGTATGTATAAAGTATACATATTTATATGTATAAAGTATCAATCCATCTTTGTTTGCTTCAATGCACACGCATGAAATTTACCATTAAAAAGAAGTCTTCATACAGATCACAAATACATTTCTTTTCCTCAACCAGCTCCTATAACCATCACATCCTCTCAGGAAAAACTTGTCAAAATAGGTAATTTTGCTGAGAACACTGAAGCTCAACAGCTCTAAGATTTTGTTTTCTCTTTCTTTTTCTATAACACAGAATAATTTCAGAGCTGGGAATCATTTACTCAGTGACATCCAGCCCCTTGTTACCTATCATCACAGCACAAATAGCATGACAAAAGGAGAACCCTGTCTATCATGCAATCATACAAAAATTGAAAGCCGTTCATAAGAATCATTCATATAAAACCAAAATACAAGCAAGATTTAAGAGCTCAAAGCTCCTTGGGAAATGCCCCTCTCATTTCTTCCCATGTTTGCAACACGTGAATAGTATACCTTGTGATCTTCAAGTTTGGCATGTGAGTAATCTCCAGGAATGAAACACTGAGCTGATGAACACCTTTCCACACCAAGCAGCCACGTATTCCCATACAGGAGAAATAATGAATCAGGACTTCTGTAATGCCTCCATGATTTAAGGGAAGTGTGGTTGCGCATGAGTATGTGAGCACCCTGAAAGAGGCATACACTACTGGAATGGAAATACGGTTCTCCAATTGCCTGTACCAAAGAAATATTCTTCATTACACTGCACTAGTCATTTTTGCAGCTGATTGAAACCAAACCCAAGATTTTGCAATGATCACGTTCAATATTCTAACTTTGATTTCTTAGACTCTGTATTATATTAATGCAAATTGATGAGAAAGGCTTTTCTTAATATTCCCAAAAGATTCTTGTATCTGTGTGAAGTTTCTACTGCCTTCGATTATCTATGGTTCAACAGCTTTCCTATCACACAGAATTGCCATGGGGCTGGCTTAGTTGGGATTAAAAAAAAAAAAAAAAAAAAAAAAAGCATTAAGTAGACCAGATAGCTGACTATGGGATGTTATAGACAGTTAGAGAAAATTCTAAGATCAGGACCCTAAAACAGTTTCTGTGCATTTTGAATAAAACTCAAGATATAGCCTCATAGCCTCATCATTATTTCAACTTCTTTTCTTTTCTTTTCTTTTTTTTTTTTTTCCCCGAGTTTCCACTTGAAGATAAGTCAGAATTAAATGTCTAGAATAACGTTCTTAGGAAAACATTTAAAAATTGTATTCTTCAGTAAACAATCCATTATATTCCATAAAACAAAGGTGTTTGATTTTTCCCTCATAATAGCACCGTTTATACTAAAAAATACATCCAATTTTACAGCATCTTAAAATGAAGAAATGATTTTTAAAAAATCATTTATCTCTTTGTAGTGGGTTTACATTTATGTGGCAAGGTTTTGGTAGCAGGGGGCCATAGGAGTGGCTTCTGTGAGAAGGATCTAGAAGCTGCCCCATGACTGGTAAGGGCCCCGTTGCTGACCAGAGCTGAGTGAATAAGTGATGTTGTTTTGTGCCTCTATGAAAGCATATTTAAGACAGGAGAAAAAAACACTGCGCCACACAGCAGCTGGGAGAGTGAGAAGCGTGAGAAACAGCCTTGCAGGTGCCAAGATCAGTGAAGAATGAGGGGGAAACGTGCTCCAGGTACCAGAGCAGAAGGCCCCTGAGGACTGTGGTGAGGACCATGGTGGAGCAGGACGTCCCCCTGCAGCCCATGGAGTACCACGGTGGAGCAGGTGGACCTGCACAGATGGAGGCTGTGGCCTGTGGAAGACCCCTGACGGGGCAGATTCTGAGCCAGACTTGTAGGCCGTGGAGAGGAAACCACGCAGGAGCCGGTGACCTGGCAGGAGCTGCTGCCCGTGGGGGACCCAGGTTGGAGCAGTTTGCTTCAGATGGATGGACCCCATGGTACGGACCCATATCTGGAGCAGTTCTTGAAGAGCTGCTGCCTGTGGGCAGCCCATGCTGGATCAGTTCAGCAAGGACTGCATCCCGTGGGTGGGACCCCACAGCACAGGGGACAAGAGTGACCGAGAAGGAGCGGCAGAGAAGCGCTATAGACTGACCATAACCCCCATTCCCCTGCACCGCTTGAGGGGAGGAGGTGGAAGGGGGTAGGGGGGGGGGGGGGGGAAGGTGCTTTTGGTTTCTTTCCTTTGTTTCTCACTTCTCTAGCTTGTTAGTAATAAGCAATAAATCTTACTCTCTCCCTATGCTGAGTCTGTTTTGCCCGTCATGATAATTACCGCACGATCTCCCTGTCCTTATCTCAACCCTTGAGCCCTTTTCATCGTATTTTCTCCATGTTCCTCTTTGAGAAGGGGTAGTGAGAGAGCGGTTGTGGTGGAGCTCAGCCACCCACCCGAGTAAAACCACCACACTGTTTCATGTGTAAAATAAACTGCTACAGTGTCACTGTTTTCACAGAAACAATTTCCAGCACCTACGTAAACCACAGCACCTTAAAGGTTGTCAAAAAGGATCTAGTACATTGGTAAAGGACCTTAAGTGACAGTATGCTAATCTACATCTAAGCTCCTACACATTCATCCACACAACCCCTTCATAAAAATATTTGCTCCACATCTTTAAGTAACACTTGGAATCTATCAACAGTGCAAACAGTAGGCAATTAAATACACAAATAGTGACATTGTTCAACAGCAGGCACTGAAGAAAGCCTAACCTGAAATCCTAGGCAGGGGTAAGAACACTTACAGAGATAACAAAACAAGACCATTTCTCCCCAAAGAAATCAGGAGAAATATTAAACTTCCAGAACTGCTAGTCACTAAATTAGTCCTACTGTAATAAGTATATTCTAATGAACCATTTGGATTACCTGTGAAAGCAAGGATGCTTGTCTAATAATGACGACGATAGCTCCCCGCTCCCAAAATGTTTGTTAGCAGGAGGGGCACTATGGTAAACTGAATGCAGCTATAAATCATTAAGTCAGTGTCTAAAGCATCGATTTTTCTCTCTGGGTGATTATTCAGGAAATTAATGTTCACATGAAATACCAAGCCAGTAACTGTCCAATCATAAAAACTGAAACAATTTTATGCATTTATAAATGACTGCATTGTATTTTCAAGCTTGTCACCACCACTACATAATAACTTAGATTGTAGTTACCATTTGTCAACCCTAAAGTAGGTAAGTCTTAAATTAAGACTGAGAAAACAAGAAATTTCAAGAAGCAGGTGGTCAAAGAATCAAGAAATCTGCTTGTTCAAGTATTTGGGAGAGCTTTTAAGGCAGCAACATGTTACCATGAATGCACATACAGGTCTAAATAAAACAAAATCTTCCAAGAACAGCTATAATGAATTTTGAAACTACAGGGCCAAAGAATATCACGAGCTTTTTCATTTTCTTCCTAAAAAGATTCTCAAACATCTAATTAAATGTCAGCATTGATTTCTTTCACATTTTAAAGTTTGAATTTAGTGGCTCTGCTTATCAAAGACTTCTAATAAAAAAAAAGAGGCAAAATAAATATTGTCTCATCACAAAAGTCATAAATGACTTGAAGAACTACTATATTAACCATTTCAGTAAGACTGATTCACTATTAAGGGACTTTGATAAAGACAACTGATATAATTTGTGTAATTAATCTGTGTCAACTCAAAGTGATTCTTATCTTCTAAAGGAAATTGGTCAAGATAAGAAGCATGGATTTCCTGCCCCTGTTATCTCTCAGATGAACCTATGTTTGAAGAACATCTATACTGGTTTGTTATTTACTGTAAACCAAGATCTCACCAATATACTTAGCAAACTTAAAAGGATGAACGCTGGCCTAACACTGTCACTGCCTAACATAAACAGGAAACATCTACAACTAGTGATCAGTTACTGAAGTTTGTATATGGACAAGTGGCTAACCTAGAGTATTTCACAGATCTCCTATCAACAATATCATAATATTGTCTTCTGCAAATGAAAACAAAACAAAAGCGGGCAGATTTTTGTCATATATTTGTATGTATCTGAAACAATAGAACAGTTCAAAATAACCTACTGTATGTCAGTACATGAGTTTCTGTTTCTAGAATAATCAAAGTTGTTTTGTGACCTAACAAGCAGTTCCAGCTGAACTGAGGTTTACTACATTACACTTTACTTTTAAAGTTATATAGAGAAAGAAACAAGACAAGACAAGTCATAAAGAGAAAAGCATCAGTAAATATTAGCCTGAAACTTTAGCTTTCTAGACTTTCCTGACAATAAAATTTTCTCAAAATCTTTGTGCAACCACATTACTTCATTTATTTGTAGGACTTTTTTTGTATGTACTTACTTAAGCACAACACCATAATCATACAGTATCAGCATCCCCACTGAACTTTTTTTCTCATATCTCTCTCTCTGAAAAGGTTAAGATTATGAAGAAGATCATATTAAAGGATCTGAGAGACTTCCTTTCAAATGAAGCTATTAGCTACATGGCATTTATCAATGTCCTACTGCATGTGTCTCTTGACCAAATGATGCTGTGATGGAAGTTACTGTTTTGTACATATTTACATGGAGGAGATTGGAATAAAAATAACCGAGTTGACCACAGTCTTTGTCTGCATTTTTAGGGCAACAGTCTAAAATTAGTAGCATAATGGAATGCCTCTATAAAGCTAATACCTGTTGCTCAATTCACATTTTCTGCCAAATACACTGTTCTTTAAAATATATTCAGCTGTCAGCAGAAACATGGTTTCATAGAATCACAGAATGGTTTGACTTGAAAGGGACCCTTCAGGATCATCTTGTTCAACCTCACTGCCATGGGCAGGGACCCCTCACACTAGACCAGGTTGTTCAAAGCAACTGTTTGAACAAACTCTTTCAGGTGTTTAAGGGACTTCAAGAGACTGTGTCTGCGATTCAGCCAAAATTATGCTCACGAATTACACAGAGAAGTTTGGGATTAAAATTAATCTCTCCTGTAATACGATGAAAAGAATGTATAGTGTGTTAATATACAGCCTGGGAAGATTTTCGACGCACATTGCAGACAAGTTGTTACAAATGCTCTGTTCTGTCATTGCTATGCTCCTAAGAGCAAGAACAACCACCTGCTCACAACAAAATCAGACAAGACCAGCTTAATGACCATTCCAAACAAAATTAAAATATAAAGTAATATTGCAGAAGGATAGTAACAGTCTGAAAATTGATCCTTTCAGTGTAGCCTGCATATAGGCAATCAGAATCAGAGACCTAATGAACAACAGAAAGACTTCTCTATGAAATCAAGCTTCAGAAACCAGGAGGAGATGCCAACAATTTTGCATAAGTAGAACAGAAGAATTCTTCCTCTTAAAAAGCCAGGTTTCTCCATCCAATTCAATAAGCAGGTGATTTCTGCTCTTGTGTTGAATAATAATTTCAGCATTTTCAGAAGCAAATATAATTATCTTTTTTTTTTTTTTTAAAAAAAAAAAAAAAGCAGATACTATAGGAATTTCTCAAAGACTAATACCTAAAGACTAATATTAAGACTATTAAGACTAAAGACTAATATTAAGTTAGAAGAGAAGCCATAATAAGATGCAATTTCCTTTTTTTTTCTTTCCCTTTTTTTTTTTTTTCTACAAGATAAAGTTCCTGATTTAACACTGACTCTGACAACTTGGATATTTTAATTTCCCCACATCCTGACAGCTAGATATTTAATACCACTGGATGATTTTTAATTAATTGTGAAATATCTTTGAGGATTCTCAAATACTTGCTATACTAATAGAAATGCAATTAAGAATATTTTAGTTTAAAATTATAAATCATAACATAATCTACACAGTGTTCACCTCTAGTCCTAGCTGTTCAGATTCAGTTCTGAGACACATTCGAGCTGCAACATCCACACTGGAAAATTTCTTCAGCACTAAAGACCATGTTAAAATGTACTTTTCATGTTTTCAAAGAGTACTGTCCCAACAGAGATGACATATTAAATTTACTCTAACATTTCAACAGATTCTTATAATTAAGCACAAGGACAAAACAAGTCTGATGAGATAAAGGAAATAGGTTGGGAAGCGGAAAAAAAAAAAAAAAAAAAAGCCCACATCCGTGGCATCCACCAGTAGTTCATTATCAATGACAGAAATAGTTATGCACAATAGTATAGGCTATGCAATTTCTGATTTGTTATTTACAGTATTGCTTTATTGCAATACCTACAAAAAAATAAATTTTAATTTCAAACTGAACTGCTACTCAGTTTTCCAGTCCAACAAACCACATTCGGCTACATGATATGCTGTTGAATAAATGCTTGGCTAAATAGCCAGGCCCAGCAACGTGCCCTACAGGCCAAAGAAGTCAGGATTTAATCGACTGGATAGAAAAGACAAGTTAATAGTAGTGGGTCTCTGATTTATTCCCAGGAGTACTATGCTGGAGCTTTATATCAAGAGAATCCACTTCTAATTTCACTCTCCCTTATATCATCGCCAACCATTAGCCTACTCCTTAAGGACATATTTGCTAATGTTTTTCTCACAAATATTGTAACATCTACCTTGCTATGGAAGCCCAAGTTATTCGGCAATCATACAAACACACCAGTCAATATGCAAAAACAAACAAACAACTCCCTGAAGTATTATAGGCAATAAACTGCTTAGATAAGTATGGTTGAACGTGACAATCATATTACAGTGGAAAACAAATTTCAGCAAAACAACTTCCTTTAGGAATTGTGGGTTTTGCAGTGTAGTTTTAAGATCAGTAATATATTCATGTATTGTGAAAAAAAAATAATAGAACTGTTTTTCAGAAGAATTGTTTTCATGACTGTTACAAAACTAAACTCAAAAACATCACCCTGCAAGAAATCACCTACTAATCACCAAATCCTTCAGTCTAATATTATATCATTCATATAATTCTCTCTGCTTGTTCTGAACAGAAATTAGTAAGTAAAAAGAAAACCTTCAATAAGATGCACAATTCCTGCCCTGGTCATCTTCCTCCAATACAATTATCTAATTCAAATAATGCCTAAATGACACCACGGAAGGAGAGTTTGGGAAGGAGAGCAGCGGGTGAAAGAATGAAAAGGATGCCCTGAGGTTCGTGTTGTGTTCAAATCACTTGGAAGCTTAAAGTGCTCTCACTTCAGGCTGCATTGTACAAAAACAGCGCTTTTGAAATTTTCAGGTGCCAGCCTGAAAACTAAATTGCATTTTCTAATGTCTTAAATTAATTCAGTTTCTTCATTCTTGGGCCTTGTGTGATGTATAGACACAAAGGGCAGTCACTTTGACATATATGGATTTTATCCAAGCTGTAAACACAAAACTATAGTTCTGGATATCTTTACTGTAGTACAGTGATGTGCTCACTGGAATGTTTAAAGTAGCTGAATATTCAGCAAGCAGCAGCACAGAATTAAGTAGGAAGTGAAAGACTGGCTTGTGAGAAGCCATTTTAAGAATTTGGTTATGCAAAATACTAACAGAAAAAAATATACGAGGTGGAGTGATAGCGTACTAAATTAGAAAATAATACCCAGAGTCAGAAACAAAAAATATTTTGGGGTTCTATCAGATCTAAAACAAGGTAAGTAAAATAAACATGCAGATGAGCTGTAGTAACTGCATGATAACAGAAAATCTTAACCACTGCTTCTGTAGAGGATAAGAAAGCCTTCAAATATTTTAGAAGTTATTATGAAATTAATTTGTTGTGGGAAAAAAAAAATAAAAAATCTGTTAAAAATGGATTTGTTTACGAAGTGAATGCATTTTTTTTTTATTTTTTTATTTTTTTTTTGCCTACACTGCCATCTTCTGGTTGTGTAAGCTATTTCACCCATGATATGTCAAAACTGGTCAAGTTAACATTTAAATCTAAACCAGACCAAGACTCAGCAGTATGCATACCTGTCTTAATAAAAGATACTGAAGAGATTTTAGTATTTATATAGAAGATACTATTCTGAAGTAAAGACAAAAAAACAATTAGAGAAGAACATTCAAATCCAATAAACTATGGCTAAAAATTCCATGCAGTCTATAATCATGTCTTCCTTGTGATTTTTTAATAGTTTTAACCGATGTAATTTTTAAGGATTGAAAAATAATTTAGGATTAGGCACCCTATATGGGAAATGCACAGAATGGTTATTTCATGAATATATATACTAAAAAATAATTAAAGTACCTATCCCACAACATTTAAACTATGTGCATATAATAAATCTACTATGTGCTTCACTATGCACAAATAAAAGGGCATTTTGTTTCTTAAAATGATTATCCAGCATCCTTCTCCAGCTTCTGGAACAAACACCTACAACTTTCAGTGTTACTAAAACCAACCTGAGTCACATATTAGGTCATGCTCAAAAGTAACGAAGAGACAGTTTCGCAAACTGAAGGCTGGCTGCTGTTTGTACCAGCAGCCCATCAGTCTAGACCTAAAAGATAAAAAAGATGTGATGTACATGGCGCCAGGAAAACTTACAATACATTTGGATAGGTTTTAAACACAGAGGAAAATAAAAGAGGAAAATAAAGTAAGAATACTTTGTGATACTTACAAGAATATTCCTTTCAAAATAAGTATCAAGTTTTGGAGCTTTTAAGTTAGTTTTGAAAAAGGCAAGTGTTTGATGTGAGAGAACAACTACAGGGAATGTTTTGAAAGACATTAACAAGTTCATTAGCATGCAGAATTACTTGGTCTACGTTCTGATCCACTTAATTCTTATGGTTCCCTGTGCTGGAGCGCAACATATCAATATGCTACTGTTTAGCTTGAAATAAGAAAGCAAATCAGATGTGTTTCCACGTGGAGATCAGCTTATAGAACCACCAAAATAAAAACTGATATCCTTTGAGAGCCGTTGTACTTCTCACATTCTTAAAAAGTGAGCAGAACTTCCAAAAAACACACTTTTCTGATAACTTTAGGAGCATATATTAAAAGCGTTGGACCCAATAATCTTCGGACATAGTAGCAACAACTAATATTTGCATCTAGTTCAGTTGAGACTATAAGCATAGCAGGTGAGACAACAGAAGCCTCCGTATGCCATGTTTGCCTAAGATGTAGTCAAATGCTTTTCACTCCATGCTGTAAACTGCAGGCTCACAGGATTCATGTCCATTCCCACATCAGTAGCTTAGAGAACACGTACAAGCGTTTTGCGCCTTCAATGGCAACCAAAAGAATTCAAACCAGAAAAAAAATCAACCTTGTTAAGCAAACTGGGAACATGTTTTAATGCTATCGAAAAAAATACTCAAGATACAATTGACTTGCCAATGTCAAGAGAGACAGGGCGTCTCTGCCTTTTCAAGACAGAAAAGGCGTTTTTGACCAGTTTTTATCTACCATATCTGTCATCAGAAAGTCAAAAAATCTTAACTCAGGATATTTTCCAAAGAAATGTTGGAATCTGTTTAACAGAAATAAAATAATAAATTCATATGAGGAAAATAGGACAAAGAAAACATAGACCAGCAATATGGTAAAGTAATACAGGACTTTGGTTGTAAAGATAAAAGATTTTCAGGAGATAGCAGTAACATTGTTGTAACTATGATGACTTAAGGCACTAAGAAAGTTTTCCGGGAAAATAAACTAATGAGTTGGTGTACCATGATGTCAGGTAGCACAAACAGATTCTACCTCCCACTGCAGGTTTTGTCATATGTCATTAGCTAACCCATTATCTGTTCAGGAAAAGACCACAGTGAAGTGGTATGAAATGAACACACTAAACAAATTTGCTGAAATAGATAATTCTCCACTGGATTTCAGATAATCAACATATGAAAAAAAAAAAAAAAAAAAAAATAAAGCTCTTGGTTCTCAACCTTTACCAAGTCTATAAAGACAGTAAGAGAGATCAGTTTTTTTTTTTATTGCATTTAATTCAAAAGGTTCACCACTTGCATATTACCATTATCTAGAAAAATATAAATGAACTTATTTTTGTATATTAGTCTTCTGAAAGAAATATATATATATATATATTTAATACGTTGAACCTCTGAAATCTTCTTTCAATACTTATACTGTATTTTTTGAGACATAACCCCTGAATTTTTTTTAAAGCTGTTACACAGTAAGTATGCCATAGTGAGGAGCTTCACTATCACCTCTCCTACCTCCACCATACACTGGATATTTCAGTACTGCCTCGGGTGTCCTATTTCAGTATTCAAGCACTTGAGATAAACCGCAGAATCCTTTTTTTTTTTTTTTTTTTTTTTTCTGACCTTGATCTACAGCAAAACATTTTCAGCTGAACTGTGCAAAACTGCCATAATCACTTAAGTAATTAAGTAATAACTGGACTGCACATAATTTATATATAAAGCATGAAGGCTCTGGATCACACATCATGCAGTAGGACAATAAAACATACATATTTAGGAAAATTGAAAGAAATCGTTACACTTTACTCCTTAAATAAAAATCAACATTTCAAAGATGAGAGCATGCACACACATCCAAATTTCCAAATGCAGGCACACATTTAAGTGTAAGTGGTCTTATAATAATAGACTTTATCAGAAGAAAGTACATTCTGCATCATTATTGAAGTCAGTTCTAAGATAACTGAAATAGGGAAGTTTTGACCAAACTGCCCACTACCAGAAGTCTATAGTCTAGGCAGCTGTAAAAAGCAATTTACTGCTACAGAGAAAAGATTTACCTGGGAAGAGATCCAGTATTTTAAAAAAAGACTAAGTAGAATCAATGAGAAATGAATTGGATTACTGAATAGAAGCTTATTATTGCGTGTGTTCAAGCTACTGGGAAAGTAATAGAGCCAGCAGGTATAAAAAAGGCCTTCCATATGCCTGCTTCCCCTTTTATGATCCAATCATAGCCATCCTGTTAATCAGGTTGGATTACATCCCAGATATTAATTTGGCAAACAAAACAATAGTCTGATCCAGTCTGTCCCTTCGAATATGATGAAAACAATCTGCCACTGATAATCTTGCCATGCACACACTCCTGGAAAACCATCTGATCAATTTATGTCTAAACAGCGGTAGAAGTGTAAACTCAAATAAAAATGAGATGGGGCTTTCCCTACTCATTAATAGCCTGCAAACTCATCCTCTGCTTCCCAAGGAAATGCTGAAACATTAGCAGTTCAAAGAGTTACAGACTCCTTGCCACAATAAGTAAACAAACACTGTATGTATGAACAAAAATTGCAGGCTTGTAAGCAGTTGGCCAAAGGAATCCAGTTCTCCTGTCCAATTTCCTTCTATTTCTTGTTTTTGTTTTTCCCCAGAGCTTTCAGTCCTTTTTTTTTTTTTTTTTTCCCAGCTTATTTCTACTCTTTCTGTCAATAGGTTCAGCAACCTGATAGATTTTTCCCTAAAACAGTGCTGGTAACACATCGATGCTGACATTATTCCCCATTTTGCTATTGTCTATAAAGAAAACAGAAGCAAAAATTTAAGTTCACTTCCTAAAGGGATTTCCATTTCCAATATTAACATTTAAACTTTCCATAGAGACACAGTTATTGGCAGAGACGGAATTTGCATCTGTAATTTTTATGATTTAGAACTCGCCTGCATCAAGTTCTTCACACAAAGTTTCAAATACCATTTCCAAGTTTCATACAGTTTCAGTGAAGACAAAGTATACCTTAACATATACCTAGAGAAGCAGTCTGATAAAAGGTTATCTATCTATCAAGCACATTGATTAAATAAGGAGACAACAACTGCAAGCTCCTACATAGCAACATGTTTGTGTGTTTAACATAAACTGTACTACAAGGACTACAAGAGATTACAAAAGAACTCTCATTCCCAAAGTGTTGCCTGGAGAAATATGTAACCTTTATACTTCCAACTCACCAGTAAGCCTCTTTAAGGACACTTCATGAAAATGTAATACCTATTTCAAACACCTCTGAAGTCAACAGTGCTTCTTTCTTACTGCAAGTAAAATTAAAGTGCAGTATAGAAACATTTATATGGCTAAGCACAGACGGATGGTCATATGCTTTCTTCCAGAAAAAATAAAGTTTTTAATGCTTTTAGACATTTAAAGTGTGTCTGCTTCCAAGAACTGAGGTTTCTGTATGGAAAATAAACATTTTTAAGTCCTCTGTATTTCAGGCAACACATTCCATATTGACTATCTAGATGTACAGAGCCAAGAAAAAATACTATAATGGCTCCTCAGTCTCTGCGTTTTCTCTTAGGAACAGCATTTCCCAACATTTTGAAGAAACAATATAACTTGTTTATTTATTAATTTTACCTTTTAGAGAACTGAAAAAGACAAGTTAGCAAGTATTCAATTAGTGCTGTTCTGGTAAGTTTAATCAGCTAATGTGCAATCTGTGTATCACTTAATATATGAAATGCTGTCCTGCAATTTTAAAGAAAGAAAATTAGAATGCATTGCCTAGAACTTGGGAATAGAAAATTAATGGAATGTAACTCTGTACCTCAGTTTAATGAAACAACATCTGCAAGATTACTTGTCTAATAAAAAAGCATATCGAAAAGCCTGATGCATAACAGAAGTAAGAAAAGTATTATCTATATTTTCGAAATGTTACCATCTGGGGCCTTTATGCAAGAATAAATACTCTTACTGGTTGGATAAATTCACTGATTCTTTGTGAATGCAATCACTGTAAGTGGCTTCCCTCAGTGGCCTCATTATATAAAGTCCTCTTAGGAGTTACTCTGCAGCCTATTTCTGCTCCATATCCCAGCAAACACTGACCTAGTCCATTTATTGTCATCATGACTAGATTCCACCTACCTTAATGTACTGATCAAAACAAGCACAAGCACTTTGTTTCAAAACAAGCACATTCTGAACAATAATAAGTGAGGCTAATAATGACAGCTTGAAACATATGCTGTAGTTGAATGCCCCGCACTTTAAGACTCAGGCTAATTATTTAGGGATATAAAAACCACAAGTAAGAGCAATTCTGTAAACCTTTTTCCTGCCCTCTTTGCCCTCTCACAAAACTGCCCTTAGGTTTAATTTTTTTTTTTTTTTTTTTTTTTGGAGTTTATCCAGTTAAAATGTTAAAGCATTGCATCAAAACTACTGACATCCTAGGAGATGTTCAACAAAAACTGAAGTTCCAGATTACTAAAATACATAATGACATATGGTTCAGCTCAAACAGATGAAGCAAAAACTTGTATTATTTAAATAAAATTAGTCTATAATTCTAATTTCCCCATTCTTGAAATTCCAGTCTTTATTCCATGAGCAAAATTCAACACAAGAGTTGAAAATATGTCAAAAGAGCTACTGGTTGCAAGTAAAACTGTGCTCAACTTCTATGCTGGAAAGCCTCTGTCTACAAAAATAGCCCTGGCTCCTAGCAAGAAGCTGAATATCACTGCAGGTGCTAGTGACTTGATTACATTCAATGGTAAAACCTCTCCATGCTTCCATGAGATGGCGTACATCTCCAGATGCAGCTTCACAAGCACACTCACACTGAGGAAATAGCCCACGCTGTCTTCAGCCTCCGCTAGCTACTGAAATGCAGACTTTTAAAACAGTTGGTTAGTACATAATTTCTAGTTACTTTGTATGAGACATATGTATTTCTTACTGTAAATACAGGCCTCTCTAATGTCCACGTTTTCTGTTAATGTCACTTTGAATTTTTATGTAAATGAAAAGGCATTAGAAAAAGATTACAACACAGGCACCACTTCCAATAAATATTATTATCATCTCATTTTCAATTCAAAAGTGCTTTCATTTTGTTATACTTCTCAAGACTGAAGTCCCACCTCGCCTTCCTTAACAAAACAAGATTAGAAGTTACCATGTACCTATTTGCAGAAAGCTAACCAGGCATGTTCTGAATATAGCAGTGCTGCAGGATTGCTGAGGTGCTAGTTCATGCACTAACCAGCAAGCCTCCCAAATTGGGCCTACATAGCAAAGACGTTTTATCTTCTTGGCTTCTTATCAAGTATTATTTGCATTCTTTTGAGGCAAGCAAAAAATTATACACATTGATGTTACAAATGCTAACAATATTTAATGCAGTCTGTGTTTTGAACAGTCTTTACAATAATCACATGTCACTGCCTATCCAACAGAGTGATTGCTGTTTATAACTGAGAAAGGTTAACACCTTGGAATTAGGTGATCGTTGAGGTCCCTTCCAACCCAAGCCATTCTATGGTTCTATGATATGGTCCTTCATGGGCTGCAGAACAGATATCTGCTCTGATATGGTCCTCCATGGGCTGCAGGGGAATAGCCTCCTTCACCATGGGCCTCTCCACAGGCTTCAGGGCAATCTGCTGTGGTACCTGGAGCACTTCCTCCCCCTGAACTACCTCCCTCCTTCACCAATCCTGATGTATGCAGGGTTATTTCTCTCATTTTCTCACTCCTCTCTCTCACAGCTGTTCTAACACTTTCTTAAATACACTAATGCAGAGGCTCAACCAGTATCATCCATTGGCTTAGCTTTGGCAGGTGGCAGGTCCTTCCCGGAGCTGACAGGAACTGGCTGCATCCAACATGGGGGCAACTCCTGTTCCCTTCTCACAGATGCCACCCCTGCAGCCCTGCATGAGCTTCCGATATGTGCCTGCACTAGTGACCTTCCATACCAACCAAAGAGGAGGAAAGGAATGTCTATGTTCAGGTGAGTCATGTGCAAATAAATGCTTTTGAAGGCAGCACCTTGCCTGTGGCACCCCGTGTGACCGGCTGTGTCAATGTCCTGTGTGTCTGTCTGTCTCTGGGATCCCTGCTCAGCTTTGCTACAGGTTGAACCTGCAAAGGGGAAAGTGGTGGCCACATCCCCCAGTGTGGGCAGAGACCCCAGGTCCCCAGGTGTGGCCCCAGCAGCTGGGCAGGAGCAGCCCTAAGTTGGAGCAGGCAGCCACACACTTATGTCACTTAACATAATAATTTAAAGCTTTAGAAAAATACCTTCAAAATGAAGATTTGAAGAACATACTTTCCTAATAGAATTATAAAGTTAATGTGTGCAATAGTAATCATGTTTGTAGATAGTAGTAATGGTTAAAGATGGAACACATTGGCAAAAAGGCAAATTGTATTTTTTTTGTTTTTGTTATCTTCTCTAACAGGTATTCTAGCATAATAAATGTACTATACATGTTCCTTATGTGTATTCAGCATGAGTAAAACTCATACAGCTGAACACATTGGCACTTCAGTGGGAGGTCAAATTATTGTTTTGGCACTTCCACCAAGCCTGTCATTTCAATTCCATTTTATCAAATTACAGATTGCTCGATGCAGTTGGATTAAGGGAAAGATAGACACACACACAAGAAATTGTCATCACTTCAGCTGTGAAATTCTGTAATTGCATGTCAGTAACAGGAAGAACAAGAGAACAGTAATAGAACTGAATGATCATTCAAATACTGTGAAACTTTTCAACAAGACTTTGAACTACGACAATCCACATGCCAGAAAATAGACTGGATTTCTGAGCATTTCCCCTCTTTGTAATTGCCAATATTTCTTAGGCTGACTTGTGTTGTGTGTTAGATTATATGGCAAATTTCTGCTATATATTTTTCTGTAAGTAATCCTTTTACTTGTGAAGAACATAAAGACAAGGAAATGGAAGATCCTTCCATTTTAAAAGACATGATTAAAAGTAGTGCCAATAATAATAAATGATACCTATGCAACTCAGAGTATGGGCTTGATTCAACAGAGTTTCTGTATTTTAGAATATCTGGAGTACAAAAAATCTTGAATTAAAATTATTGTGGAGAAGGCAGTCATGGTTTTCACGCAACTTTTCTGCCAGAAATAACCCTGAGATTTTCTTACTCTCTTACAGAAGCTTTGAAAACTTCCACCTCTGTGTTAAGGAAGACTCTAGAAACATCACACAAATCCAATTTAAGAGAGCTGAAATCATAGTGGAAACTTCTGGCATACAGTGACGGGTAGATATTATCTGAATAGCTTGTTATTCTCACTTGTTTCCGAGTTTTATGTTCGATGCCATCCTGTCATATGATGGTTCAATAATACTCTTATTTGTACATCAATTAACGAGGCAGAAGAAATGGGAATCATATTTTTGTTCACTCTAGTAAACAAAGGGAGACCCATTACTGTTCAGAACTTCCTTAAGATTCTTAATTCCTCAGAATCTACATCCTAGCACAATTTATGGAACATAATAATCTAACAGAACAAAAAATGCTTATATAGAACATTTCCATACCAATACATTAGAGTCCACAAGCTTCCCTCATCAAAAAATTAATTCATTTTAATGTGAGAAAAATGCATCCCAAAGTCTCCAAAGATTGCATGATGCTTTCATGAGGTAACAGAAATGACACTTACTCCATATTATTCACTGACAGGGAGCTCCTAAACAGCAGAAAAAGTAAAAGGAAAATGTATGGAATGAAAGGAAACAGTATACAAATATATTCACATCTTAGACGCCTGCAGTTGAGCCTGCCTGTCCATGATGTTTTTTTATCATCTTATTAATTCTTATTAATTCCCTCCCACAGTAACCTAAAAAACAGTGTTGAAGAAATGGGATAAAATTTCTTCCTACTACTAAAACAAAGTTTTCCCTTAAACTTACATAAAATATTTGATCATTATAAATTGAAAAAGTAAATAAAAGATTGCAAGAAGCCATAGGATATACTGAGCAAAGTGTATATGTAAGTCTGTTTGTTTTCCTCCTCATTTTGTCTCAGACTCACATTGTAACCTTGCCTATGCCTTCCTCTTCATTTTTTCTATTTCCCCATATTTAACTTGAGCAATATAAATAAAAGTACTTTCCTCACAGGTGTTTTCAAATTGTTTGCAAAATGCTTGGAAATCCTCTGATAGAAGACACTAAAATAATTATGAAGTCATTTCCACAGCAGGCTTAGAAGAGGAAAGGTATTACTGTCTACACCATATCCCACAGGAGGTAATAGGGAGTTATGAAACATGTCACTACAGGGAAATTTTCTAACTTACTGACCTATCATGTTATTGACCTAATGCATACCCATAAAGTCTATTGCTCTCATAAAGCCTCTGCACTCTGAGCTCAGAAGTGGTAAATTCTGAAGTCAAGATGCATCTCAAAAATGTTCTCTCCATGAGCTACTGAAGAACAGAAAATGGAGCAGGATATCCTGGGTGACCTTGAGCCACCAAGCTAATAACATAGCTGCTAGTTAATGGTCAGCATTTACTTGCCTGCAAGGAATACTGAAGAGGCTGTCATTGCACATTACAGCAAAAGTGAGTCTATTACAAAAGAGCATGCTGAAATCAAACAAAAATGAAGAAACCAAAGCTGAAGAATAAAAAATTCCTGGCATAGTAAAACCCAGCTGCCAGAAAATTATCCAGCACGGAAGGACCATTATAAGTTAACTTTCCAGTCACTGGCTCAAACAGTTTTCCATTTCAGAAGAAAACAAGAGAGGGTGGTGAAGAAGCAAGGGGAAGGTAACTTCACAGCAGTGTTGGTTTCACAGTCTTGACATGAATTTATTAGATGATATGACAACAACTGCAGATGAAAGCAAAGTATTCCACTGTGTTCTGTTCAAGCTTCAAAGGTTATTTCCAGGTTTTTATGGCTTTTTGCTTGTTTTGTAATTCAGAAGACTCCTATTCAATGCCAGTCCCATATAGCAATTTTTTTTCATATGTTTAAGACCAAATAGAGATGCAGACTGAGAATAAATAAAAGATGCTGAAGATATACTTGGGGCAAGTTTTTCAGCTATTGAAAAGTGATTAAGCTGGTGTAAGAGCAAACAAAAAAATACATCTTTACATATTAGCAGTCTTCCTAAAGTGGACACTGAGGCTAGACTTTGCTTATAACAAAAGGAAGAGAAAATCGCAGAGGAATCCACATGGCTGTTTGTTTTGGCCAAAAGGTCAATATTAATTCCCTCAACAACAACCACATATTTTGCCCCCAACAAGCAGTTATTGGGTAAAAATATGGGTATATGTATGGGTAAAAACAACAAATGAACAACATCACTTGATCATCCGTCGAAGACTGAAACCTCATGCTGAAAAATATCACAGGTTTTGAAATTATGACTCCAATTCCTTCAACATGAGACTAGCTTCTGATATCAATCAGTTTTCACAAAGTCACACTTCACATGTTTTTAACAAGCTTCTTTCTTTCCTGTGAAATGTTAATGGTCATGCATGCTGCTTTAAACAGCAAAGCTGACATTTGCAGAATGACATACTTAGTTTTAAACATCTAAAACTGGTTGTTCAGAAAGAAGGTATGAAAGCAAAACAAAAAAGGGTTAGGTGTGACAAACACAGAAGAGTGGGACATAAAATTGTACATACACTGGGCCTACTGCTGGCTGTGGTAAACACAGGTTAGTAATGCCTAATGATATAGGTCAGTTACAACACACTGTTGATTACTTGTCAGCTGTTTTGACATTCTCAAACAGATTCTCAAACCTGAAGGCTTTTATCCTTGCAGAAAAAAAAAACTTAAAAAGTTCAGTGGAAGTAACAAAGGAGGGATACGCAGATCATAGTGATAAAGTGGTTAAGAAAATTAAATGCCATTTTGACACTTACAGAATAACAGATTCCAAAATAACTACTTTTACAAAATTTGAGTTTGCCTACAGGCAAAGTTTTAGCAATGGCTTCATAAATTTCTACTTCAAAAAGTAGAGATTAAGAAGCTTCAGGAAGAAAGTTTGTAAGAAAAGGGAGGGACCTTGCAGACATATTTTGTTGTTAGCTATGAACATTTTTCATTAATTACTAATGATATAGTTCATTAGTAATATAATTCATTATGAAAGAGCCAAATTATGAAATTCTAATGAGGCATCTCTTAACTGCAGTAGTTTGTCTTGATTTCTATGTCAACAGAATAAAAATACTTATTTACAATATTTCAGGTTCTATGAATTACATTAAACCCTGTTCTATGAATTACATTAAATTTATGCTTTCAATAAACATGAAACAATTCATTATTATTAAATAAAATTGATGCATCTTTATTTGATGATCACAGAATGGGTTATTGGTAATCTATACCCTTGGACTGAAAAGTGAATCTGCCTCTTAAGCTCAGCAGAAGCTTCAGTTTTGAGACCAAACACACAGAAAACATGAAACATGCCATGTAGCAACAATATATAATTATTACATTTCTGTTCTTTCAAAATGTTCCAACAAACTAAGAAAAAGAGGAAGATAAACTAGAAAAACATAGGTAAGTTGCAGTTTCTGCATTTGCAAGCTAGAACACTGAGCAGGTTATTGGGTTTTGATAAGAACTGTATTTTTAGCAAGTCAAAAAACAAGCCAATGCCTAAACTTAGCAAATGCCATGTACTTTTTTATTACTTCAGCGATTACTGAGGCAAGGTCACTTAAGAGCCTGCAGTACTGAAGGCACGTGTCAGTGCGCATCAGTATTTAGAGTCACAAGAATGAGAAAGGCATAGCACTCAGCACTGTAATGTTGATAATCTCCAGATTTTCAACCTTAGTGATACTTTAAAAGTTAAAGAATCTCCAGGATTCACAGTATGTTTGGAGACCCTCTGACCACCAGCTCATCTTCCCTGCCACCGCTTTTAAGAACAAGAATGGAAAGGGAAGTGATGAAAATAGGTCAGATAAGCAACAAGGGATAGGGTAACATGGGAATCTCATGCTCTTTGTTTCACTTCAGTTGCCTAGCACTGTGTTGTCATAGAAAAAGGCAGACCACATATTCTGTACTGCAGGATGTGAACAGAGGGGGTAACTGCCTCTTTCTGGGGTCTGACAGCTCGGTTAGTCTCCATGGCCTGAGTCACTGAAGAACGCTAGCTCCTTAGGAGACCACTCATCCAAGGCCAAGTATCATGTATATGACTCCTATCATTTATACAGAGGTAGAAATCATCTTATCTTCGATCATGGGGGGGGGGGGGGGGAGTTTTCTGGCAACCACTAGTGCATCTGCTCTATAAAATGAAAGCTGCACTTAAAAGAAAGTGGGCGGTGACGGGGAATATAACTATTAAGTTAATGATACTACAGTCCAAAGTTTGTCAGGCTTGTGATAACTTTTCCCATTATTGAAGCAATAAAAAGAACCACTTAGTTGTGCAGTTTCAGAAGCTACTATCCACACTAAGAAAAGTCTGATGCTGGCGTTTAGAAAGTAAGGTCCCAAACTGTGTTTTAGCAGAATGCTAAATCAAACAGCATGTACTTATATTTAAACACCTAGTTTCATAAAAGGTATTGCTCAGAACCTGAAGCGTAAATGGCCTGAGTTTCACAGTAATGAGTACCATCTGATTTTAGAGATTTAAAATTATGTCATGTAGTTGACACTTTCACAAACTTGCTAACACACGGAGATATACTATATAGATATACAATATATATATTATATATACTATATAATCTAGAACTAGGTTCCAGCTTCCAGTTCAAGGTTTCCAGTAGAAATGCATGAAAACATACATGAATATATGAACCTTCATTCAGCTCACTATATCTCTGCAAAATGCTTGAGAAAATAATGTAATGAAAAAAAAATTTTCATTTACTGCAATGCATTTAAGAAAAATAAGAAAACAACAAACAGAGAAACAAACAAACCTCCCAGTGAACTGAAAAAAAACAGTAGGAGTGTTAATAACAAGGAGAATTCCCTAAATTTTATAGCGGACTTCAATAATCAGAGACTAGTAACAGCTGATAGGTATTTAAAACATGACATACATTCTATTTTAATTATATTCTCATTTTATTATCATAATTGAATTCTCAGTGTGTTTTTGTTTAACTCAAAATAATTTCCACTCTTCATTCCTGAAAATTTTGAAAATCATTGAAATTCTGAAGAACTTCCATCACATAACAAAGCAAACGAATCTTGCTTTCCTGCAGTAACTTCAATATCATTTTATGTCAGACTTGAATAACAGTATTTTATAAAATGTGTGCTATCATGAACAACTCAAATGCGTCTGGGATGACAATTAATAAAATTTCATTTTTACATCAAGAAGAACTTGATTATCATTAAGGAAATGAGAAGTCACTGAATAATCATGGAAAAATTCAGAAGCCAAAATAAGTTCAAAAACAAATAACCTTTGGAAATTTGAGTAGTAGAACATTGATTTTACACATAATAGCACAGTTAACATAATGTTAAATTAAGCATAAAACCCTGCTGTTTCAAAACATAACTTGAGAGTATGAAACTGTTAATGCTAGAAGGCAGCTTTCCACATCGCTCATTTTTGAGTGGAAATTGATAACACTTCAGTTTAAGAATCTAAATCTAAAATGTACTTTTTTTTCAGGTATATTCAAGTATATGTGCCATAATGTAGTATAAAAAAGCTAACAAGGCAAAGAACAGAACAGAATACCCTTTTTATACTCACTAACAATAAAACCGGAAATAATATGAGATTTTTTTTTTTCTAGACTGCAACGATTTAGAAGGAAAAGAAATCAATACCAAACATATTGCTTATCAAGCAAGAGGAAGTAGCCCTTATCTTGTTATTTTTAGAATATTTAACTTGGTATGCCAGCATTATCATGAAAGACATCATGCAGTAATTTTGCTAATAATTAAATTAAGAATAGGAAGTACAATTGTCTTTTAGGCCATTCATAGTTTCAGAAAAGTAAGGTTATAATTCTCTTCTGAACAAGTACATATATTTCTAATGGAAGCACATTCAATAGAGCAGGGGTGTTTTTTACCATTTGAAGTTAAAATATAATTACATTAGATAAGGCATTGTTAGGAAAGTTTAACACACATACATAAAACAACTTAGAATAATTTCACATGGCTAAATTGAAAACATAAGCCAATCAAAGAAATACTTACTAGACCGGCCTGACATAAATTACATTAAAACAAGCAACTTACTTTTCTGTCCTCAGTTTCTACACAGGAATTGCACTCTGATTTAGTATCCTGAAAAGACAAACAGGGAAGACTATGTCACAAAGCACATTCTTCAGGGCTGTGAGAGTAACTCTGAATTAATAAAAGGCATCAAAGTCTGAAAATCAGGTTTCTCAACCTATTATATATTACTCTATTATTTTTGTATTCACAGTACCTTTAAAGGTACAATATTTAAGGGACGTTTATTAAACTTCATTACAAGCAGATGTGTTATCAACTGAAGGATATGACTGAAAAAACTTTTTTCAATATAGTATAGTTCACAAGACAAAAATAAGATCTCTGTAAAGTGTAAGGTTTGTTTGTTTGTTTTTTTCCCAATTGCATCTTGGTAAAAATGTAATTTTTTACTCTTTCTTTTTCTTTTCTATTTTATTACTGATGGTTACAAAAATTTTTAAAGGAAAGATCATTGTCAGCTTAAGAGGATAAATAAATGCTCAAACTTCTGTCTGTTAACTGAAGTGCTAAATAGGACTCCAGAATTGACAATGTATTACTGTGTTTCCCGGTCTGAAAACTGTAATACATAGTCCATGTTTATACTTATGGACTACTGGATAGGTTGAAGATATTTGTGTCAATCCCCACTGAAAACTGCAAGAATACTCAAACATCTATTTTATATAAATATATATATGTATAGTATATATACACACATACATATAACTTGTACTTCAAGAATCAAACTAATAATCTTAAATCTAATGACACCCAAAACATATTTCTTTTATTCCTAAGGCATTTTGACTCTCATTAAACAGTCAGGATTTTGCTAGTAGATGAACAGAGAGTATGTTCTCTTTTTCTGAAGACATGTAGAGACCTGAAGACAGCACCAACACCACCATCATTGTTTCTTGAAGGATTGTTGGATGTCCTACTTAGCAACTGCAAATTGGGAAATGCCATCTCCACGCGGCAGCCCGTGGAGGAGCCCCGGTTGGGCAGGTGGATGTGGCCTGGAGGAGGCTGCAGCCCATGGAGAGCCCCCACAGGAGCAGGCCCTGGGCTGGAGCTGCAGCCCGTGGAGAGGAGCCCATGCAGGAGCAGGGGGCATGGGGGGAACTGCCACCCATAGGGGGTTTCCATCACATTTTCTCCCCTATCCTACTGAAGGTTGAGAGCAGTTGTTGTGGTGCTTATCTGCCTACGGGTGTTAAACAACCACATAAGCATTTCTTATTCAATGTGAAGCACAAAATGCAGTTTTATGTGGATAAAGCAAACTCCATCTTCCTCCCAGCACAGTTTACCTTACATGACTGCCTATGTCCAGGAAGGCAAAAGGTACAAACTAAGCACAGGGCAGCCCTGCTGAGAACAGCTGAAGCCAACCTAGCTGAGATACTCGGTGCTGCGATAGGAATTGAAGCAATGTGCCTGGAAGTTCGCTGATGCCAGCCATAAGGGAAAGATGTAGGCTGAAGAAGTTTTATCCCTGAACTGTTGCATGACTTTCAGATAATCATTTTGTTTCACAGTGTTTGCTGTTCAATCTAAATATATGGGAAGCATTATTTAAAAATTAACCATGGTGTCATTAGCAATAAAATCTACTTAAGTATGTTTTCAGTGTTACGGGATATTGATGACAACAAGACAGCAGTATTTGCTTATCTTTGAAATTAAGTGAAGTCATATTAGGGTGAAGAAATAGTTGCTGTGTCTTCAAGAGACCTGAAATTAGATTTTGGCAGAAGGATAAACACACACACAAAAAAAACTCCACTTATGTTTTGTTTCTGTATTCCAAATATTAATTTTAAAGTATTTCCTAACCATTATTGACTAGCATGCTTGAGTCATATTATTAGATAATAATCCAGCCTGTAACAACTGTTTAACATATAACACCCTAAAAAGCTCAACTTCCTCAACAGGATCTTTCTTTAATGATGAAACCCTAACAAAACATAGTGTATATGTTCTGATAAACGATAACTAAGGATTTTGACTGGGTACCTAAAGAACTAAAGGAGAATAGTTGTGGCAGGCACAAAATAACAAAAAGGCAACAAAGAACTTCCCACTTCCCGTGGAAGACCACAGTACTGGCAAAAAGGAAACCATCTAGCACAAGCAACACATCCACTGTCTTTCAAAGATTATTCAATTTAGTGATGTCAGAATTAATTTATCAAGTTTTTACTTGGGTAGTGCAGTTGGTTTGTCACACAGCTACACACATTTTAAGAGCCTGAGCAAGGGATTGGATTCTGGAAAACATGGAATTCAGGTTCCTGAATTATGTTGGACTCATTGGAAAAAAAGTCAGTGCTGCAGAAACAAGTTGTTTCATAAAAGCAACTCTTGTTGTATGTTTGATATTTCCAGGAAGACTACAATCAAGTCTTTTTTGAACAAATGCAATCCACCACCTTATTACCCATTGTACCTAATCTCAGAAGTTTTCCTTGAGTGACCTGAACATTTTGTGTTAGGGATGTGCAAGCATATGTGAACCTCTAACTGCTCAAGCAAAACAAACCGATTTTTATGAAATGGTTAGTGGTATAATTCTTTAAACCAGTCAACTAACTGGTTTCAAAAATATTTATGTTTAAATATAAACATTTCAGTACACATCATCTACATCGTTTAAAGGAAAACATACATGGATATTGGAAAAAAAAAAATTGAAATGAATCATCTGTTAAATACAGAGTAAGAAGTAAAAAATAATAAAAATCAGAATGCTCTTCTCTGGGAGACATCTGTGCCACTCTCTCTGTAAGTGCAAAACAAAGTGTTGTCATTTTGATAGGTGTATTGCAAATTTCCCTGTTGTGTGAATTGAGATTAAGCAATACAGTTTTTGTAAAGCAAATGTAAAATCATAGAGAATTGAACAGTATTTTAGACACTTTCTTTTACATTCTTTCATGTTAAGGTTAAAAAAAAAACAGCAAAATGTGTTCCTCCTGAAGAATTAGTATTTTAGACCAATTATGTAATAGAACACTTCACGAGATATTTCATGGGAAACATGGAAAGAATGAATTATAGACATACACTATCATTAAAATAGAAAACTCTCATCCATTTCAGTTTAAACCATCACATTTTTTTTAAACTTGGTGTCACTGCTTAACAGCCAATTAAATTATAATACTATAAACATATTAAGAGCTCTATTTTTGAATATTGATTTAACAGCACAGAAGGAAATTGCCTATTTTGCTTGTTTTGTGGGTAGCTGCAAGGAAACAAAACAAGGCTGTATGCAGTGTATCAGGAGCAGCAAAGGACAAACACAACTTGAATGAAAGAGCCATAAGGGATGCCGCCACATATGTTTAACAGTAGAACTCCAGTAACTGGGGTGGTGAAACTATACTCATCTCTGTGTTTGTAGGCACGGAGTTCTGAAAGGTTGCCTTAAAGTGTCCTACCAACATTTATCAGATTTAGTTCCCTTAGTGACCAACTGGTATTAAATTTTAGGTTGCACTGAGTACTGTAGCTTACCAGAGAGAAAAGTGAGAACAGTAGGCACATATGGCTTTTCAGTGCTTGTTTGGAGACAAGAACTGATTTAGATAACTTGACAGCAAGATACACTGAAAGTGCATAGTACAGAATACACCAGATGTGACACCCAGTTCATTCCTGAGAAGGCTCCGTTCCCTCATCCCAATTTTACTCTTTTTGATGATTCATACATTTCAGGAAATTTAAAGTTAAATACACTAGGCCCTTGCGAAATCTCTCTAGCACTTTCATTCTGCATTAGCATTACACACGTTACTGAAGAGAAATAAAGAGAAAGATCTAGAAAGTAAAAGTAATCATTAGTAATAGTATGACTCTGGATGATATTTTGGCTTTAGGATGCAGTAGAAACCTCCACACAATTATTTTACACAGCTTCTGCAATTATATATTTAAGTTTACTTCTTGAACAGCAAATAGAAATAGAGAAATCAATGTCCCCAGCTAACCACTACTCATGCTAACATAAATAATACTTGCGCATGCATTTATCATATCGTCCTTTATCATATGTTTTTTAGTTTGTTGTCTTCCTGCTATCCAAAATATTCCCACTACTTCTCTATCATAACACTCAAAACAAAACCTTCAAACAAACAAAAGAACAACAAAAACAAGAGAAAAAACTTAAAGTGTACAGGTTTAGAAGCTTTAGAAAAGTTACTTCAATTGATTTTTTTTTTTTTTTTTCATTTGAAAGTAATGAAATGCAGACAGCAAAGAGAATTCATATGTAACACACACTACTCCCATTGCCGGTATCTGAAGGAGGAAAAATGAGACACTGGAAGTTTTAAAGAATTGCCTGTTGGTTTTGTCTGTAATATCGGGAATGGACAGTAGGTGGAAGCAAATAACCTCTTGAAATCTTGTTCAACTTCCTTTGAAAGATACATCTATTACACTGACCAGGTTGGTCAGGTATTTTAAACACATCCTTGGCATCCCAACAAGCGCTAAAACAAATTAGGCCATTGCTTCATAACACTGTTTTCCAATTTGATAAAATGCTGCAGAATGAGAAATAAAAGGGTATTATCAGATTTAAAAATTTATGAAGTGGAACCAGTTCCTTTGAATGACTAAAGCATACATAAAGGTAACCCAATGTTAAAGAAAAGAATTGTAGAAATATTTGAAAAAGCACTCATTCAAACTCTGGGTTATTGGTTTGTGGTCTTCCAAAAGGGGGGCTACAAGAAAGTTGGGGAGGGACTCTTTGAGGGGGGGGTAGCAGGAAAAGGAGTAATGGTTTTAAACTAAAAAAAGGGTAGATTTAGATCAGATATTAGGAAGAAGTTCTTTAGTCTGAGGGTGGTGAGGCCCTGGCCCAGGCTGCCCAGAGGAGCTGTGGGTGCCCCATCCCTGACAGTGCGCAAGGCCAGGCTGGGTGGGGTCTGGGCAGCCTGGGCTGAGAGAGGTGTCCATGCCCATGGCAGGGGTTGCAATTAATGATTCTTAAAATCCCCTCCAACCCAAACCATTCTGTAATTCTGTGATTTTTCTGGATATTTTTATTAAGTGCTTAAATATATCAAAGCCCTGAATAATTGAGGAAAATACTTAATCTTTTTCACTGTCCATTATCCATTATATTTCATTATTGCTGTTAATAAGCAGGCTACCACCAGAATTAATTTGAATTTCATATTAGTTCTATTTTATCCAAACTAGAGAACAAATTAACCACGCAATAATACTTACTGAAGGAGAAAAGAAATTGAAACCTTAGTATGTGCCATTCAAGTCTTTACTAAGTTCATGCCCAGCAACTGAAGGAATCATGCACAAGCCTCATCATATTAAGAAACCAGTCCCAGGATTCAATGGTTTCTAAAGCTGCCATGTCAAAAGTGTAAGAAAAGAGTTGTATTAATGAAAGCGATAGCTTTATCTCCATTTACTAACGTTTCTGAAGCAACAGAGGCCTCCGTCTAACAGGCTACAAGCACAGAGCAGGAGAAGACTGGGTCATCTGCATCTTTCCCTGTTGTCATTCTCAGGGCTGTTTGTCTGGAGTCCAAAAAGAAATCCATCTCATCAGTGATCTAGAAGTTTCTCAGTCTTTGGGGAGCTAACTCTTTTTGTTTCTAGGTAAAAGTAGAGAGAGAAGGTTTAAAGGATTGTTGGGATACTGAACTGAGAAATTTTATACTAGAAGCACTATGTAAAAATACTGCTGTATTTTTAATGTACATTTGAAGCAACTCCAACGTGTGCCCTTCCCACACATCCACCCACCACCCGGCTGTGAAAGTGGATAACCCAATCTCTCATCTGATTCCAGAGTTGTTTGTGTTCATTTGCAATTTTCAAAGCTACCAAGAGCTGAAAACTTCTTGACAGATGAAGACTTCTTGACTTTTGTCATTAATATAGACATGTTTGAAGGAACTTGTACATATCTGCTTGCTGATAAAGCAAACGGACTTGGGCATATGAGATTTTCCCAATTCTTTTCATTTTCTCACCCTTGATTTATTTGTCCTTTTCTTAATTACACTCATGCATGGACACATAAGTCTTCACTGCAGAGAAACAAGCCTTCCTGTGCCTCAGCTCATCCAATTTCTTCAAGCATGTTTTCATTAGTCCAGTAGGGAAAAAACAAACAAACAAAACAAAAAAACCCACACCACTTCTGAGTTTATCTTCTGTCTATGCCCTTAGATCATAACTGCACAAAACAACAAAAATATGCAGCATTTTAGGAAAAAAAATGCATATTATTTCAAGAGATTAATTTATCACGCATAAGTATCTAGGAATTTGCTGCTCAAAACTTGAAAAACATCAGGTTAAGATTGAAATTTAGGGGTTAGCAAATATTAAAAGATGGCAATGAATATTTATATTAAATAAAGTTACCAGTTTGAACAGCAACAAAACACATTTTCTATACATAACACTCCTCACATAGCAGTGTCTATGCTAACACTGATTAAGAACATGGTAGCAAACACGAGTGAAAACTGCATCCAAAATGCTATACGTTAATGAGCAAATTAAAAAGAAGCTCTGATGAGTACAGTTATTGCTTTAACATCCTTTAACATCCAAGAAAAATAAGAAATTTAAATAGACTGCAAGCTTACAGATTTTAGAGTGGCAACAGCACTGATTTATTTTCATACTTTTTAATTACTGTCAAGAAGAAAGTGGCTGAGATGTGATCTATTTTCCTTCTTCTATGCCCGATCTAAGGTATACAAGACCAGTTTCCTTGTAAGTACCTGCCAGTCTATGTAGTAATGAAGACATCAGAACACAGTTCTATTCCTAACCTTTTTAGGAAGGTCATAAACTGGCAAAAAAAGACACTGATCAAATGAGAGCACTGAAAGACTGATGAGCTACACTTAGTCACAGTGCCCCTAAAAAGAAGCTAAGACAACACGGAATTGAAGCCTGCTAAGGAAAGTAAGCAGGGACGAGCAATGTCAGTGCCATGGATGTATTACTGCTCAACATCATCAGCACCTAGTATCTCCAGCACATGCTCTTCTTCATGAGTGTGCAGAAATTCAGTCTTTACCTTCCACATAAATGCCTCAGTACCAACATACGCATAACTTTTGAAGCATACAGATAAGAATTATTCCTTCATTTTTTTCTTGGCTATTTCCCCCCAGAAGAGATGCTAAGGCCTACGCAAAGACTAATGTGCCCAGAAAGCGTTCAATAAGAACAAACAGCCCTGGCATATTTTGCAGAAGGACAGTTCTGTCTCAGTACTGTTGAGACAAATTACAAAAGGATTGTTTCGTATATTTTCTGTTGTTGTTGATTTGCACGTTATAGCCTTTTTGTATTTTTTTTCAGTTTAATCAAGTTACCCAAACATGAATACTGAATAATATATAAGCTGCACAATTTAAAAGTAAAATAGAACCAGTACATCAGTTGCAAGTTCTAAAAAATTGATTACATCAAAACCAATTTTTGATAGAGTAAAAATGGCAGTGCTCCTCAATTCAGAACACTTTTCCTTGATGAATTATTTTCAACCCACAGTAAAGTGTAACTGCAGACATTTCCCTTAAACTAAAAAGCTGTTAGAATCACATTATAGCAGAAAAATACATTTCTCCCTCTTTCTTTATGAGCCAGGTTAATACAGTTTTATTCAATCTGATCAATTTCTTGAACTACTTTCTTTTTGCTAGATGTATTTAAGATTTATTATCCAAATAACTTCTGAAAGGGTGTTTTTCTTTTTGTTTTGTTTTTCTCTTTAATGACTGAATGCAAATTCTGAAGCATAGAGGAAATATATCCACAATCTCTCTATGAATCCTTAGTTTTAGCAACTACAATTAATCAGTCCTGCTATCATTTAAACTAGATGGGAGTATAGAACATGGGCTGACAAGTAATACATGTTCCTTATTTTGCCATTCATATAGCCATTAACTACAAAATACTGTTGTGTCTTGCCATAGCTGAACATAAACAAACAAACAAACAAAAAGTTTATGGCAGTATCTTCTACTAAAATAGAGCTGGTATTCTTCAAAACATACTTCACTGCTTTTCAATAGTTACGACTGAAAGGATATACAAAAATATGGATTTAACAGTTAAAACAAATATATTTTTTATGCAAATAGGAAGTATTAAATGTATTTTTAAGATAAATTGCTGGTAATTCTCATTTTAGAAAAATCATGGATGCATTAGTATAATGTTAGGAAGAGACATTTTTGGTTGCTGCTTTTATATAGCCTTATTTTCAGTTTTCTTTTTAAACATATGACAGTTCATGCATATAAAGGTTACCCTTAAAAACATTTGAGTCACATAAAATGTCTCTTGCATGAGTTATTGACTCATGAAAGAAATATAATAAATCCCAAAGTAAAAATAATGAAACTACTATAACAAAACAAAGTTGTTAGGATGACCAACGTTAACAGAAGAAAAGGTGGTATGTTCAGTTATTTCCATTTGGAGTTCTCAGGGTGCTGTGGTATTATAGTCATAACTGGTACACATTTTAAGAGACACAATAAAACTGATTGGTAAGGAAGATCTTTCAAGTAAAATAATCTAAAATTCACTACCAGTTTGGTTTCCTTGTTTCTGTAGCTTTAAAATCCCAGTAACTATAAAGTACCTTTTAATTTCTTGTGAATTTTTGACTTTTTAAGCTAATTAAATATGATATTTCTGTATTGGTTTTAATTTACTCAAAGTAACAAATATAAAACAGCGTCCAATTTTGCAATACAAATACTGAAGGTAATCATCACCACTTATACTGCTCTGCCTAATGATTATTAATGATGCAGCCAGAGAGATATGAGAGATATCATCACATTATGTGATGATAATCAAATAATAATATTTATTAAATTATACCAGATTGTTTCATACTACTAACATCGTGTTCACTATATCAGGCAGGAAAGATCCACTTATTGACATGGTGTAACAATATAGTAAAGCCAACATCAAGTTGATGTTTAAGAGATTGAAATAACCTTCAGAGCAGCAGATGCAGTACTGAGTTTTCTACCTAAACACAAACACTGAGATTCTATATCACAGCTATTTCACAAAATACTGCCTGTACAGGCCACTTTAGATTGCAAATGTTTAAAATAATAAATTTACAAATAAAGCTTTCAAAAGACCAATTTTCAAAAGACCATGTCAAAATTATAAAAGACTCTAGAGGACAATAATCAAACAACAGATAAGGCATACGACCTCCTGCAATTCTGAAAAAAACAACCACAAAAGAAAAAAAAAAAAAAAAAAAAAAAGAAAACCACAAACTGACAGACAAAAACAAACAAACAAAAAAACTCATGAACTTCACTACCCAAGTGTACACGTCTTTTGAAGGTTTCAGGTCACCACGCTTTACATAATTCCTATCTCGTATCTTCAAACGTAAGAAAACCTGTTCTCAGCTGTCACTCCCAGCAACTACTTTATCAACATCTGACTACTGTTTTTAAAACAATTCAAGTGCAAAGGAAACTTTAAGAGTCTAAATCCACCTAGAAAATGATATCATGGGTATTTCATGCACAATTCAGTAACTATATAAAAATTACCATAATACTAAAATTAGAACTAAAACTAAAACTAATACTAAAAATTACCCTAATACTAAAAAACTAAAACTAGCCTTACCAACCCCTGAAGCTGCTGCAGGCTCTTTTGTTGAGGTTTACCATACCCACCCCCAGCAGATATTTCAGCTATCCACTGCCACATTGTCTATGCTCTCAACTATATTGTTCTCTGAAAAGCAGTATTTCTTGTTCTAAAAACCTTGGCATTTGCTTTATGACCAAAAATGGCTATTACCTTTCCTGCAAGACTGAGTAACAGCTCTTCATTCCAGAAATGAAAATTACAATAACTACAAGTCTTAAATCGTGTTTCTTTACTACAGCAATCATACAATATATTCACTATCTCCATACTGATTTTGCACTCCCCTTTTGTAGACACCGTACAATGTAGCAATGAACAATGATACACTCTGCATTCGTAACTTAGTGCTGGAATTCAATTTTGGTACTAATTAGGGTCTTTTATTTTCCCCCCAAGTCAGTTGTAGGCTAATCACATAGATTTTGAATAAAAAGCTGTGACTATGGTTTATATTTACCTGTTTCAAGGAAGAAGAATTCGGGAAAATGATAGCCTTCAACATGTTTTTTTTTTT
Source organism: Nettapus auritus (assembly GCA_011076525.1). Lineage (NCBI taxonomy): Eukaryota > Metazoa > Chordata > Aves > Anseriformes > Anatidae > Nettapus > Nettapus auritus. The sequence continues at coordinate 14,848,789 of CM021778.1, forward strand.
TTTTTTTAATTTACTTCAGAATACATTGTATGTTTACATCCTCACTGACATGATACCAATCAGGAGTCTGTGGCATGGCCTTAGGTAACTGCTGGAATATTTTTACATACTTGGAGAGAGAAGCAATTCATTCATTTGAAACTCACTCAGCAAGGCAATAAGCTCTGGTGCTGGCACGGTCCACAGCGCAGCAGGACACAGCAGAGTATGGGGGGTTCTGTATATTCCTAGCCATATATGAGGTAATGCAGTATGAGCATGAGTGCATCTTACTACTTGTAGACGAGATCGAAGAAAAGAACAAGGACTTGAAGACTTCGATTAGCAGATTTACTTCAGACATAATTTCTATATGTCATAATTATATGACAAAACTATAATATATAACTATATATATAATGTTATATATGTATATAAGATAACTATATGTCATAACTATATAACTATAAACCTCAGACATAATTTCTATATGTCATACATAGACACGTTGGGGGGGGGAGAAATAAAAAAATAAAAAATAAAAACTCTTTAAAGTTACTTGCATATAAAAAGAATATTAGAAGACGTTAGAATAAGTTGTCCTTAGCAAAGATACATGGTAGAGCACTCTGCATGACTATCATGGCTCTTGCCATCTGAGGGACATAAAGTTCTTGAAACATAGTTGAGATATTTTAGAGCCCTTGATACAAATAATCATTTCTTATTTAAAGTTAAATGAAAAGTATTTTAAAGTTCTTAAATAAACTATTGCGCATTGAAAGTAAGCCAAAACCAGACACACTCATGAAGCAATCATGACAATTTTCAAGTCAATGCCCAACCTTCAGAACACAGCTAAAAACAATTTCATAAGCCTAAGGGTTTTCATTTCCCTATGCAGTACAATCAATACATTGTTCTACTTAAATTGTGAAAAAGTGCTATTTCATTATTTCTTTTAATTCAAATTCAAAACAAGAACATCACTGCATAAAAATGGAGTACAATTCAGCACTTTATTATATAACCTGTGCAAATATAAATGCATAACAAAAAAAAAAATCATAAGCACTATGGTAATACATAGATAAAAGTATCTGATTAACTACACTTTTTTTTTTTTTTACATTAATTATCAAAAATCTAGGTTAAGTTTATATAGGTATTAACTTATTTTTCTCATTAGAATAAAACAGCAGAAAATTTATGCTAGCCAGTCAGATTGAGCATGTCTCTAGGAAAGCAAGTAAAAAGCATGGCTTTAAACAAGCGTAAAGTAAGTAAATAGCTGCATACAAGTTCAGTTTGCTGATACAATTACAAATATTATGAACCCCTGTTAGTATAATAAGACAGTAATTTTTTTCATTGTCTCAAACAACTGAAAAACTGACAGCATACTGAACTGTCAGTATACATTCTACTTAATGTCTCATTAAGGACAATGTTCTCGATCTTTTATTAGCTTAATAAAATATTTACACATCTTCTCATTAGCAAGAAGATGAGTATAAAAAAGGTAGCTGTCAGAACTTTAATCTAAAGATGTCCCATTCCAAATGGTTTTCTTTGCGGATAACTATAACCTTCAGGACAAACAAAACTCCACAAGCAAAAGCAAATTAAAGAGGTCAAATCTGTTCCAAAGCTATCGCTTCTTACTAAAGGTGACCTTTTTCACTTTTCAAGATCCAGAAGAGTGCTGAGAGAAAATAGAATAAGATAAACAGATAAAACATACTCTTACTCCAGAATAAAAACATTGAATATGTTTTTAACAAAGAGATTGGACTTCAGTGTTTTTTACCCTAGATATACTCTACAAGCTTTAGATTTTAGCTTTAGGAACTATTCATTTATTTAAAAAGAAACACACAAATAACATACATTAGACAAAAAAGGATGCTGATACAGGTTGCCTTTTGTTTAGCCATGAAACTGTTGAGAATGAACTTCACAGTACAAAACTTTATCGGTTTTAATTTTCTGTAGAAAGAAAATTAATCATTCAAAGTCAGAGATAAGAATTTGCTAGGGATTGTTCCTGAACTGTGCTTTACCTGAACTATTTCATTTGAATATATATATTGAAGAACTATTCTAGAGACAACGCCCTAGGCAAGACTTGATTGGGACTTTCCAATGTATTTTTGGTGGAAGATAACCAGTTCTCAAACAGAATGCCTTTCTGGAAGTTATCATCTTTTCAGTGACTTATTGCTGAGATTGTCTTCTCAGAGCCTAAAAGGAATTTCTTATCAAAGCTAAAAAGATAACCCAACCCTGAGAGAAGGGGAGTGAGGCCCCATTTACCATTTACCTCAGAACAATGAACAGCAAATCTTTTAAAAACAAACAAACAAAAAAACTGGGAAGTTCAAAAAAGCGACTCAAATTCTTACCCTATTCAATTCAATTCACACACTGGAGAACTTCAGACCTCTATATCACAAGTAAATATCATACTTTTAGGTTAGATTTCTCTGGTGGTATTTTATTTTTGTGTTAATTTACACTTAGAAAAAATAAAATTATATAAAAAAGATTTCCCTTAACCAGCATGATAAAAAAATATAGATTTTAAGTGGATATTAATATTGTTTACAATGCTGTTTATTTCAGGTTTAATATAAATTAAGAAATTAAGATTAAGAAATATTCTGAACCAGACCATAAAGGAATTTAATTGTAATAGCTTTTAATCTAAAAGACTACTTACAAATGCAATCAAATACACAGCAACAGAAATGCAATTAGACAGCCTATAGCTCAATGCTGGCTTTTGCTCATTTGCAAAGCGCTCCTGTTTACATTTACAATCCAAGAAAAATGAAATAAATTATTCATCAAATGCCAAAAGCACTGGAAAGTAATGCATGTTGGTAGCAGAGCCAAAACAATGAACAAAGCCAAGTTCCATAAATAGCTAAGGCTCATATCTAGACTTGACACATGATGCTACAATACCCTGCAGAACAACAGCTGAAGAGAGAAACAAAAATGTAAATAAAGCTCAAGAACCTCTTTCACACCACAGATGTCCTGAAACAATTAACAAGTCACTATTTGCTTAGTTAAGTAATGATCAGCTTAAAGCAAGTCTAATCCCCATACTTTCACCAGCATCCAAACACTTGCTGAAGTGACAGAATGCGATTAATGTATTGCCAACTTCATTAGCTCATTCTCATGCTAGTCCGCCATATCAGAGCAACAATCCTACAATCCTTTCTCTAATCCCATCAAGGGGCTTTTTGGCCTTTTTTTTTTTTTTTTTTTTTTAGCTTCCATCTCCCACTGACTCAGATAGGGGAATCAAATACTGAATAATACATTCAATGAGTTACTTAATTAGCTGGGTGAAGGTGAAACTGAAACAGCTGAGTCAAATAATGAATAATGAGATGTCAAACATGGTAGCTTAGACGAAGGAAGTATTTGAAAGCATTCTCCCTGACAAAACGACGCATGATATTTTTCAAGCGCAGAATACTAAGGGATTAATCTTTCCCTTTTAGTCCCTCCAAAAATATCAGTCTGGGGGCATATTCACAAAAGTGAATAGACAAGAAGTAGGAGAGTAGAAATCACTCACTGTACAGCAAGTACAGTTAAATAAGTCATAGTCAATTACTAAGTTAAGAGTAGTTCAAAACAAAACAGAAAAACAAAACCAAAGAAATTCTAGAAAAGTTAAGTAGAAAATGCAAAACTCTTGTAATACAGTGTGACAATAAACCAAGTAGCTATAAATCTTTTCTCATTTAAGGAAAGATTTTGTTCTGCAGCAAATCAAACAGAGAACCAAAAATCTCACTAATCTATTAATTAAATCCATTTTTTCCCAAGTTGCTATTCTTAGTAATGGCATATCTGTTCTTCTGCCCTTGGCATTAGTTGCAGAAGTCAGTAATCAGACACTATTTATTACAGGCAGAACCAATTAATTAACCCTTGCTTTATTTCCGTGTTTGGACAAAAGGCTTGATTCATCCCCTCCCTGCAGTCTCTAAATGATGATTTTGCCAGGAGAAAGGAACACAAGATCGTGGCTTAGCCCATGGGAATTCTTCCAGTGACTCTAATTGAAGGATTCTGCCAGGGACCCTGGGCAATGGCAGATATTCAAAACGTTTATTTGCAAATGGGGTGAGATGGTAAGGATTGTACTAAGAAAAAGAATAACAGGTCCAAAGTGTCAAATGTTGAAAAAATCATCAGTTAAACACAAGGTTAGTGCTCAAACCCCAGATGGATAGCTGTAAGAAAAAGAAAGAACACGATTTGTCTTCTGATTTAAACTCCTCACATCTATGAAATAATTTTAATATTTTTAATTTTCAGACACTCCAGTGGATCCAACTGATATTGGCATATCCCTCCATTACTGCTGTATAAATAGCACTGCCTGCATATCAGTCATCCTTACCTGAACATATCTTTCCTGTAAAAGTAAATGAAGTGGAAAAAAACTATATAATAGGTGTAAACAGAAGTGAGCATATGTCATATGGCATGGAATGTGTCAAACTCAAGCCAGTTAGGGGCCATTATGAAGTTATTAGAAACAGGAGAAGTAATGTACAACTCATGGTAGTCTGAGCAGTACTCAAACAAGTGTCCTACAAATGGCAAGTTCTATAACAACGAGAAGTAATAGCAATAATGCCTGGGGCATCAGCTCACCCATCATCAATAAGACAATCATCAGATGGCTGTTTTCTGCAATGATTGCTTAATAAATCGTCTTTCTCGAGTTTATTCAGCCTGATTCTCCCACTCTGAGCACAAACACAGCTCTCAACTTCAAACATGCACTAAATTTGCCACATTTTGTTAAAGGGCCTGCTCCTATCAAGAGTATCAGAAGGATTAAAATAATTTACAAACAAAATGGCCAATTTCTATCAGGTCAGAAATACAACAATTATTTTCAGGTCTTCATAAACCTCTTGCCTGTGCATGTAGATAGATATTAAGCTATTTTCCTGACACATTTCTTATTCATAAGATGTAAATACCAGGGAGCTCCACAGTACAGTACTTTTCTAAGTTACCTAGAGCAGCAGCAGCCTATCTTTGAGAAAATCTGGCTTTCCTGCTGTACGGGCTGGCCACTTCAGGCACAAAACCCAATCCGCAGTGGCTTTGTATCTTGAAAGACCTCTTGGCACCACAGTATTTCCCCTGGCTGCCTTAGGCTCTAATTAAGCACTTCATCGTGCTTTGGCCTTTACCTCAATTTGTAATATAGAGCTGACGCTGAAGAACTGAAATAAAAATGTGCATGGGGAAAGCAAAAAAATAAGTAAAGTAAACGACCAGTATTCATTACTGTAAGTGAAAAGAACAACTGACTAAAATCACCTTCATAATTCACCAATATCTTATTTTTATAGCTTTTTGTTTTGTTTTGATGATTAATTCTTGGAGTTAGCCTGGTGTTTGTCTTGGAAAAAGCTTGATTTATCTATTCCGTTATCTATTCCAGCACAACAGTCCATCAGCTCTCTGTATCACAAGACTAACAGAACTAGGCTATGGCACTACCAGAAGTCATGCAGTGTTTTAAAGTATGTTGATCCTCTTAAGTAGATATATATATATATATATATAATAAAGCCCAGGCCATTTATTTATTCCTTAGCTAAACTGTTTAAATGTCTAGAACAGACTTGTACAATACCATGCTTACTTGCTTCTCAGTCAAAATAAGGATGTAAAGTTCTGTTTCTTAATTAAATTAATAATGTAAAACAGTAAAAACAAAGAAACAGTATCACATATGCAAAGCCAAAAATATTGTAATGATGTGATGAATATAATAATATTCCATACTGTAGCCATTGGCTGTAGAGTAAATGCTTTCTGATTAGGCTCACTGCTGAACATGTGCCTCCATTTAGTTGTCAGGAATTATCAGGTAACACAAACTATACATGGAGCTGCAACTAATTTCTACACAATGCAGCTGCAGAAAAGGCTTGCAACAACAATGGCAGACATATCATTAAATGGGCAAATGTAGAAACATAATTAAATTAACTGATAATCATCTCTCTTCTTCTGTCCAGACTCTAATTTAATGCACTTGCAAATGTAATGAGGTTCACTGAATTGAAAAATACTGTGGAAATAACAGAAACAAGATTAAATTAATTGCAACACATACTGATAAGAAAGCTTTTTTCAAATTATGTGAAGCACATTTCTGAAAGCCATTAAAAGGCTAGTCACATATCAAGCACCTTGATGACAAATAATATATTTTAAATTATTTTTTCAGCTAGAATATCACTGTGTTTCATATAACCACCAGTGAATTGTTTAGTCTTCTCTCTTATCCAAGTATTCAGGTAAGAAAAATATGAAAAATGCTTGGCAGTAAAAAATTAAAAATCTCGCCAACAACCAAAATTATTTCTACTCCAATCATTTCCATGCAATATCACTTTATAAAAATTAAAACATACTAAACGCATTTATACCTTGCAGCTGCTTGGCTGAAAAAAAACACTGCTTATGTTTCTTGAGTTAACGCTCAGAAGTTGGCAATGATCACTTTAACTTTTGATTTTGGAGCAGCAGCATGCTGCAATGACAAGAGTAATACAAAGTCATAGCTAGGTAAGACAGTCTCTGAGCTAGAGGGCAAAGGAGAAGGAAGAGTAGAGGGCCAGGGTATTAAATCACAGGGCATCATCTTTTAATATCCAGGGCATTCTGGTCCTAAATGTGCAAAGATTAAAGCAAACACTTTGTCTGAAGAAGGTGAGAATTTCACTGAAATCATCTTGGTCAAATAAATGGAAGACAGCTCAAAAGACAGAAAATTTTGATGAAATAAAACTTTTTTTCATGCTCTTGTTCTTTCAAAAGGCTTTGTAAAAAAGTTATCCAAATGATGTTTTTTCAGTCATTTTGCTTACAGGCTGGATTCATCTCCCCTGGTTTTGACTGCTAGTTGGCCGTGCTGTCTAAGTTAGTCATCTATTGGTACCAGAGCCAGGCTGCCACTAAGGAGTATCCCTCTCCGCTGACACCACAGCTGAAGAACGGAGCTTGAATAGCTAGTTAAGGCATACTTAATGTCTGAAGTTAGGTAAAATAATCCCATCCTGTTTGCACTATAAATATCCCTTTTTATGTCTTTCAGTTACTTCTGAAGTACAGAGCTACATATATATATACATATATATTAGAGAGCTATAACACGTTTTTCTTGTTAATAGATTTTTGTAAAAACTGAATTAGTTATGAACTTTAATAAATATTGCTAATTGGACTTTCTATACTAAGATAGGTCATTATTTGTTAAGTGTTTCAGTCTTAAGGAAGAGGTATGGAGATAATTGGATAGAATTCCTGACGAGTTTAGTTAGTTACGAGTAAAGCTTCAAAAAGGAAGTTATCTGTTTATATTGTAAATATCTCATTACTTACAAAAAGCAAGCACTATACTGGTAACAGATTGTTTCTCAAGGTGGCCATATCCAAATTCATTTTCTATTTTCAACATGTCTTCAGTATAACTTCAGTTCCAAAAGATTTGGTCCCAAGATCCGTTAAAAATTGGCAACAGAGTAGGAATTGGTGTTAATTAGTCTGGGCTTTCTCCCAAATCTCTACCAATTTAATAACGTGTTTAGTGCTATTAAGCTTACACTTTATAAATCTTTATTTACATAACAGAAACAGAAAATGGAAAAGAAAGGAAAAAAATGGGATGGAGAAAAAGCAAAAAGTCAATGATTATAGCTGAAAAAGAGAAAAAAAAAAAAAAAAAGCTGCTTAATTTCCCTCCCCTTTAAACTTATCAGCACAAGTAAGCATTTCAAAATCCATCTCTGTGTGAGATTAACATTATGATTTTCATTATCAAAAATATATTTTAAATGCCTCGTAAGTGGGCAGACAGAACTGAAATCTCATACGGTTGATGATTTACACACATACAGACATACACTACTTGCACCATTTGCAGTATAAGATAGTGAATCCATTAGAAAAATAGTCTTATCTTATTCAAGATGAAAGCAAAATTTGGAAACCTGTAGGAGAAATAGGAAGCCCCAAACAGAGCCCCAGAGCCCCATTACAGAGCCCCAGAAGAAAACACTATACACAAAATACAGATTTTATGCTTTAAAATATTGACCCATCCAATTATGTATCTTTCTCTTTGAGGTTGTATCAGATGCTTCAAATAAATAAATAAAAAATAGCCCATTTTCCAACTTACTGTTTTTCTTCAGGTCAGTTATGGATAATCTACTGTTAAGACAGTATCTATTTATTTTTAAAACATTCCCAACTCTATCAATATATCTAAGAACTGTGATTTCACAGCCTCTCTGGTCCTTTGCTCCAGTGTTTGTGTAAGTTCTTAGTAACATTTTTTTCCTAATAACTGAGAAGAAGGTCGTGTTGCAGCTTGCATCCATCACCTCTCCTACTTCCAACATGCACTTCCACAAGCAGTCTGGCTCTATCTTTTATATACCATTGGCTAGCTTGAAGAATATAATAAAATACCCTCTTACCCTCTAAGCAAACTCAGTTCTGCCTCTTGCCATCCATTATATGCTCTGAGATTCTAATCATCTGCTTGGTCCTCTGCTCACCTTTTTTCACTACATCAATAACTTCTGCCAAATTTAATTTAAATAGCACCTGATATTTTGCATAATAAGCATTATGTCCTCCCATACATGTAAATTCTCCTGAAAAGGAAGGGGAAATCATTGGTGACTGATGTAATGATTGGACCAACACTTACAAAAATTCCTTTGAGAAACTCCAATGTTTCCACACTGATTGTTCTTAGTACACTGAAAGAAAGCTGATGATCAAATGCTGTAGCTCTGTTTATTTCATATTTAGCAATTCCATTGCACGATGAAAGGTGATTGTAATTCTCCAAAACAAGTAAAAATACTGTTTTTACTTGAGAGGATGCAAAATCAGACATATGAAAGGAAACAGTTCTGTGCTAGCCAAAAACCAGATTAAGGTTGGACTACAATGGAAAGCATATCTTCTGGGCTGGGAGGACTTCCATAAGCTACCACCTTCCTGTATAGTAAGAGAAGCTGCACCTGCTGCATTTTGCCTGATGAAGCCTTCTTTCTCAACAAAATCTGGTGGTTTTAGGAGGTGGGGCTACAGTAGGAATTTGCAGATCAGAAAATAAGAAAGCAGGAATTTTAGAGTGGGGTCAATGAAGGTATATTTCTGTAGACTTCCAGGGAGTAGAAACAAAGCAGAAGGGGAATAAAATACAGCAAGGGGGTTTATGTCTGGTGTCCCAGCAAGTGTACGCAGAGGGACAGTATTTAAGCTCCCAGCTAAGCCTCTAGCAAGTTCAAGCATCAAAAAAGGTGAATACTGAACCAGGAGATGCCCCTCTTTCATTCTTGGACAGCCACTGAGTCTGAGAAGAGGAGGCTCTGGGGTGACCTTATCGTGCTCTATAGGTACCTTAAAGGAGGCTGTAGCAAGGTGAGGATTGGGCTATTCTACGTGCCTGGTGATAGGATGAGGGAGAATGGGCTAAAGTTGCACCAGGGGAGGTTTAGATTGGATATTAGGAAGAACTTCTTTACTGAAAGGGTTGTTAGGCACTGGAATAGGCTGCCCAGGGAAGTGGTTGAGTCACCATCCCTGGAGGTCTTTAAAAGACGTTTAGATGTAGAGCTTAGGGATATGGTTTAGTGGAGGACTTGTTAGTGTTAGGTCAGAGATTGGACTTGGTGATCTTGGAGGTCTCTTCCAACCTAGATGATTCTGTGTTCTGGAATCTGAGCATGAAATGTAATCACCTAGGAACAGGAAGCTTTAGGAAAGATGACAGATACGTTCAGAAAAAAGTGACCAGTGGCATAGGCAGCAAGGATAGGAGGCAATTAGTTGCATTGCAACAACAGGAACTCTTACAAGCTTTGATCAGCCTTCCCTGCCCTCATTGCCACATGTATCATGGCTAGAATTGGTCAGAGGGTAAATTTGTAAGAGAATGGGAAGTAATTGCCTAACGATTATCACATAATGGTAACCTCAGTTTTTAAAGATGATGAAATGTCCCTATCCAGCTGGTGAGAAGATAATTTTTGGTGCAAACATTGGTTATCCTAGACCAATGGACAGAGGCTGAATAGCCAATCTAAGCACTGGCATCTCCTCAGGTATCCAATAACGCCACATTTTTGATAAATCAGAGCTGAAAACCCAAGACAGAAATTAACAGAATTATTGGAGGGGGAGGGGGAGAGGTAATAGAAACAATACCAGTTACACCTAGATGGTTTCAAATAATTTCACTTACTTATGCTGTAGCCCAATAAAGCCATGCTCTTCACTTTTTTTTTTTTTTAAGTATATCTTGGAGACACCAGAAAATACAAGTAGAAAAACAGATTGTAGAAATTTTGTGTGTTCCTAAAGAAAACATAACTTGTAGTGTGCTTGAAAAGCTACTACTACTCATCAGCTTGTGTCTGCAATAGATACATATGGACACTACATATGTTTATAGAAAGCATTTTTAACCAAAAAGTAGTGATATAGCTAATTACAATCCCTCATAGAAAATTACTATTTGTCAAAACATAAATTATTAAACCGAATAACCATATGGTTATTTGGGAAACATTTGAGGATTTACAAAAGAAGAAAGGCTTTTAATTATCTCTGACCTTCAGTTTTTCAATCTACTGAATCTATATAAATCTGCTGAATTTGTGATAAATAAAAATAACAGCACTAAAGTATCCTTCACCAAACCAACTGACCTACAGCCAAGAATTAAAACAATTACAGACATAAACACCTAGTAAATGTAGACTTCAGTACATATGTCCTCATGTCATAGCCAAAAAAAAAAAAAAAGGTCACCTTGAAATATAATTGTATAAGCTGAGTTTATACAACATATATCTGGAAATATGAGGTTTCACTCTGCCCATAATGACAAAAAACATCTTGTTAAAATAAAAAAGCAAACGGTAAACTGAAAGCGCTATTCTATAAGGAGATGAGAAAAGGCAAGCAAGAAGCAAAGCCTAGAAATTCAGATATAGAAAATAATGATAATTTAGTATTTTTTTATTTTATTTTTCTATTCTGATTTCTTTGTGTAAGTTACTGGTTTCTTGGTATGATGAAATAAATGAGAGAAGCGTCAGGTGTTTTGAAGAGTCAAGACAAAAAGATTGCTTTGCTGCATGTCTTTTATGAACTGCGTAATTCAGCATACATCGGATTTTTTCTGCAGTCGGCTAGACAACCGGAGTCATGACATACACCAATATGGTTAAATCATGCTCCCTTTATTACCCGAATAGCCTGATTCTTATAGCAGTCTAACAGGGGCGTGTAGCGCCCCAGCACAAGATTATTGGCAGAAAGCAAACAATTACAGAAAACCATCCCTTGTGGTTACCAGTCCTGTGAAACACATCCCGGTCGCAGTGACCCTCAAACTTGCAACATTGTCGTAGTTTCCCAGGTGCGACTGTAGGAGGATAGCTCATCATCATGGCAATTCCTCGTAGTCTTCCTGGCAGCTTGGTTTGCTCAGCTGAAGCAAATCATGGCCTCCACGTTGTTTCAGAAAATCCTCAACATTTTGCTTTAAGTAAGTGTGCACACATGCATATGTGTGTACGTGTCTATGTGCACACAGATGTAGGTGTCCAGATTACAAGGAAATTACCACACAAAATGAAGAAAAAATAGAGAGAAAAGGAGGAATCTGGTAGCTATAAACACGAGGGGCAGGAAAAGGAGCCTAAGACAGCTGGAACTTCACAAAATCATATTTAAGACATTCATATTGGTATTTTGGAGAAGAGGTAAGAATGGTAAGAAACCAGATTGGGTATATTCCGACAGAAAAGCATAGGGAGTGGAAACTAGGTTGAATTTTTAAGAAGCGTTGGCATGTATGACAAGCTTAAGAGTGTAGATAAAAGCTTATAAAGACTAAGGCTTAACAAAGACCTTTCTGGTTATGGAAGATTAGAAAACATTTTATGATTTTTATGTTTAAAAATAAATAAATAATTAGATGATTACTCAACAGAAGTAAAAAGGAAAGCTATCAATTGTCTTTGTCTACCTGTTGACATCTTTTTTTCCTATTTTTCCTTAGAAGGATGCAATTAGTTGAGATGTTAACATGATAATCCCACAAAAGAACAAGATTAGAAAGCAATGAATTCTTGAACACCTGAAGATGACCTTTTTAACTCAGATATATGATTTCACTTTAGGACATCTGAAGCCATTTCAGACACCCAGAAAACCTTCTATGATGTTATGGAAAGTTTTTGGAAGACTGCAAAAGAGGAAATAATGTTTATTTTTAAAACAGAGGAGAGAGATTCCAAATCATAACATAGGCAGCATAATTTATCTCCTTGAAAAATACTGGAGTAACTAATTACAGCTTTTTATCAGTTCCAAAAGCTAAAAAAGTATTTTAAAAAAGCAGTCCATCAAGAAAATACGAAAACAGAAGTATCACCTCTTTTTCAAAGAACTCCAAAACTACAAATCTCTGGCATTTGTGACAGAATTCTGGAGTAATTTCATTACATATATGGCTTGTTCTTCTACTCTTCTGTAACTATCAATATGGACAAGATTTTTTGTGCTGTGTTTACCATAGGATGTTTAAGTGTGCCTTGCCCCCTGTTCTGTCAAGGCACCACAGGATATAGTGGCATTCCAGTTTATGGAGATGTTTTCACTGCTAGCGTGTGAAGCATGCAAATACATTCTTGTAACATTCCTTCCTAATTACTAAGACCAGATGTGAATCAAGGAAAATATTAACGTAATATCACTGTATTTCTCAACTGCTTGTCAAAATCAGGTTATGCTTTTTGCTGAAGATACAGAACACTCCTTTAAGCCACCAAATGCAACATTCTATGCTGTGTTGTTTAAAAAGTTTGGGTTTATATGTTCTTTTTTATTAAATTCAATCACAAAATAGAGAAATGGAATATGTCACTTCAAACTAGAATGATGTTTAGGTCCCTACTTTCAAATTTATTTTGCTGACTCAAATTTCAAGCCTTCAACCATAAACTTTCTTAAGCTCTGTCCTGCCAGACTGAAGATGTGGACTGCAATTCACTTTTACTGCTGTAGCAAATCTGATACTAGCTCAGCATTTGCAATTCTAGACTGTGTATGAGACAACACAGTTGAACAGTAATAGTAACTCAATCGACTTCCCAAAATATAGCACAGTTTATCTAGGACAAGTCCAGAACAGAGAAAACATATACATCAATCTACATGTTCACCAAAGTTTACCTAGTACATTGGCTGCTTATAATTATGGTAGGCCCAGAAGAAATAACAAATGGCATGTTCTTTGTTTTTGTCAGTGTCTCTTGGTCGCATGTCACTTCTTGGTTTCATGGCCTCACTTTTAGCAGACTATTTTTTACAACACTCCATTCTTAATTACAAGGCTTTCTTCATTTGATTTGTCCTAGAGTCCCTCCCGAGTTTATCAGTTTGGGGTTGCAATTAGTTATGTCCACCTTCTTTCTCACAGAACGACTTTTTTTTTTTTTTTCCAGATCACCCAGAGGAAGTATAATAGGATCTCTGGCCCAGCCCAGTCTTTACAAACCCGATGTAGTCGATTCAAAGATACAATTATCCCTATTACATCATTGTTATGGAATCTGCACATATAGTAGTTTCTAGAATGTCACTTCAATTATTCTCTGCTGGGATGCTAAGTCACCCTCTGAAAAGGATAGGATTTGATCTTCTTTTACAAAAGAATAAGACCAGTGCGCAAGACCTGATTTAAAATTTTAGTTTAGTATGGGAGAAGCCCACAAGCAGAAATCTTTCTAGAAAGTTTAAATAACACCATAGTTCATGTATACTTGCTCTTCAACACAGTTCAAAAAACATGCATGATGGTAACAATATAGAGGGGGGGGGGGGAGAGAGAACGGAGCCAGGTGAGACAGGGAGAAGAATGTGGGGAGCAATAAATGAAATAAATATACTCTGATACTTTACAGGAAACACACCCCCCAAACAAACTACTGTCCATAATAGTGGAACAAAGAAGCAGGCTTTGTATTTTATATTAATTGCCATGCCAATTAATAATACATATAGCACATGGTAAAATCAGTTCTGCCATCTGTGTTAACTGTCCTCAAGTGGAAAGACTGCACACTTGCCATGTTCATCAGCGTTAAGACTGTTACTTCTTGCCAAGTTTTATTTTATTAGCTCCTATTCCTACGATACAAATCTTTCAGTATTTCTGTTTAAAACTTTTTGTATCAAGAACTCCAAATAAAAATAACAAAAACACATTGTGCTGAAACTTGTAGCTAACCTTATTGCCTTCAGGACTATTAATATCCTGTGTTGAGTTTGTAAACTGATTTTCCTAATTATTCACAAATGAATACATTTCTTACAAATGCTGCATATAATTCAGACATGCTGTTAAAGGTTACAATATAAGAGTGACAGATATATTGAGTGGCTTCACTAAAGAGTATTTAAGATCTGAGACGGCAGAAAGCATAATATATTTCATTTTAAGCTCAAGAACATGACAGAAAAAAAACTTGCTTCTTTTTTAAATTCCTAAATAATTGCAGGTGTTTCAATTTAAGTTTTGTTTGCTACTAAATGCTACTAAATAAAGGATAAAAATATATTATCTGATAAACTTTTATCTACACAAAACCTACTGCTTAAAAGAACACCTTAGAAGAATCAAATCCAAGGTCAAAAAGGTGACTCTGCAATTACCTATTTAACTGCTGACCACCCCATTAAGACTGTCAATAAAAGTATTTAATAGTGTCAGCTGCAGTGCTCTTTTTTCTGTGTAGTAACCATCTGCCTATTACCGGCTGGATAGAAAACCTCAACTCATTTTGTACCTGCAACTGAAGAGCTGTCATCTGGTAACAAATTTTTATTACTACCATGAGTGTATTTTAATTCAGCCGAATGACCTGGAAGTACAAAGTTCCATATTCCGTAATCCCAAAAGCCATGCAGTTCTCCCTCTTAAATTGCTATTGAATATCTATATAGTTTTCTCTGCTATTCCTGTTTTAATACAATGCTATAAACAACTCCCTTTAGTGAAGAGGGTCCTGCGAAGATTTACAGGTCTGTTTCACAGGTGAATTTATTTTACCCTATATATCCATTTAGATCTATTTTGCTCAGAACCTTATCCTTAAAGACTTAACAAATTCTTCAGCATCAGATAGAGGTCACACTAAGTGGTGCACTGATGACAAAGTGTCATGCATGACCACAATCAGAAGTGCAGGATATAAGTGCAAAGTGAATCTCAAGGCACTAACACAACTGCCTTTTGTTATTATTTTTATTTTTATTATTTATTATTATTATTTTTAATGTCAAGGAGATAAATGCTGCTCAGATGTGTTTCTTTGCCACCTGGACAGTTGTGTCTTCTGGAGTTCATTCAGTGAGGAAAAGGACTGGATAAACATAGTGAGACAAAGCAGCATCACTCACCAAAACCAGAATGTACTATCTGAGAAAGTACTAGGCACCCTGTAATAACAATGGAGATCACAATGTCATTCATGTGAACAATATATGAATTTTTATAGATATGTGTAGCATATAGCATGAATACAGAGTACATTCATCCTAGTTCAGGGCATCATGGTAAAGGACACTAGCTTTCCTGTGCCTTATGTTTTTATACATATCAAGCCCTGATTTGTTTTTCCTGTAAAGCATGATGTTTCATGTATACATGCATGGATCTGTCATAGGTCTTACTAAATAACTAGAATTCCCACTTTGTTTAACCCATCTGAAATCCCTCTGCACCAGCTATGAATTAGTAAAGTGACTTATCTAAAGCATTTCTTTGGAATATTTGGCCTCTAGTTATACAGTTATACACAAAATGTCTAATAATGCAATTAATCTTCCCAAAGACGACGAAGCACATAACTGAGCTGATTAGCTTTCAACGTTATAAAATCAAATTACATGATGCTCCAAGTTCTTAAAACAAGTTGTAGAAAGAGAGTGCTAATTCTGGCACCATATCAACGCAATTAAACTACCATTTATTTAGAGTTGTGAAGGTTGACAAAAATAATCTATCTGACCTATATAGAAATTGCACTTAATTTTCTGTGGTGCTGAGAACAACATTAAACTGATATTAAATACCCAAATAACTAAACAATAGATAAATAAATAAATTTTACCACCAAGGCAGGGATAATGAGGAAACACAGAAACACCAAACTTGAAAAATACCCTTATTCTGTGGTTAAGTGGAGGCACTAATTGAAAGAGTGGATGAAATCATTGACTAGCAGTCAGTTTCAAGAATGTCAAAAACTGAAAAAGAACTCTTTAGGCAACCACAAACATCATTTTAATGAAGAAAGATCCAGGATTCCTCAGCTTCTCATGACTTCCAAAAGAGACACTAGTATGCCACGATCTCAGTAACAGAAGTTTTATTGAGGAACATGGGTAGGCAGTAAGGAGGTAAGACAGGACACAAACAGGCTGCCAAAACTTGTAGGAAAAAAAAAAAAAAAAAAAGCCTCACTGCAAGATGAATTACAGAACTTGAGCAGAATAAAGCAGTACTCAGGAGTAAAACAGGTTTTTATTCAAGAAGAGTTACCTGAATCTTAATCAACTAAATCCAGCAGCAGAGGCAATGCATACTGTGATGCGGTTCTGTTCTGACTGCAAAATTAGTATTTTGAGTGAAAGATTGTCTATTCAACTTGAATATAAAAGCCTTAGTAACTAAATCTTTTTAATCCTTTTAATGGCTGATCACCTGCCAAGGTTGTTTAACCTTCTTCACTTCTCTTCAGTAATGGCAAAATGACCTGAAATGTCCTATTTCATTTTTTTTTATATATATATATATATATAATATATATTATTTTCCTATTTATATACAAATACATATTTTCATGTATGGGAAATATTAAGTTAAACAATACGTAAGATTATTTGGTTACTAAAGAACTTAGAAAAAAGTAGCTAAACATGACAAAAGAGAAGTCAAATTGAACAATGAAGAATCTCTGCTCTATTTTGAGGATTTTTTTGTTGTTGTTGTTAGCTTATTTAATAAGAATGATCAAGAAACATTTTGGGAAGAGCTGTCTTGTTAAACAATCAGCATCCCCAGCCCTTTCACTCATGTGCAAGGGTAACAGTGTTAATATCTCAGGAGCTCTCCCTAGCGATATGTCAGAATTGATATTCCTGACGTTCATGAATTTATACAGAATAAATGGAAGAAGGAAAAAGAAACGCTTACCACAGATAGTCAAATAAAACAGAAGCCTTTCTATAGTAGGTAAATGCATTCAGTAGTACATTTCTTTCTGTAATCTGTCTTCAGATGGGTAGAAGAAAGCCACTGAGGATGATTTTTTAAACAGATAATCATAGAATCACTTTATCTTGAAATTACATAAATGTAAATTGTTCAGTATCCTTAGACAAACATAAAGTGACAAAGTGGCTCTTAGAGTCAAAAGATACCCTAACTGTTAAGAGGTACTTTGTTACACAGGCTGTAACCCTTATTATTTCTCAAAACCAACTTGAAAAAAAGCTACAGACATTTTTATCCGTTAAATGAAAAAGCTATATAAGACTACAGTTCCTATGCTGTAATCAATAGGTTACTTGTTCAATTGAGGTCATACATTACTTTTACTACAAGACAGATCCACTGGAAGTTAAGTTTTGCCTCTGTCATCAGATAGCTCTTCCTTATCCAAGCTTTTGTTAGTCTCTCCTTCCACGTAGTAATGAGACTGGGACTTTTCGATGACTAAAGGGAGACTTCATTTTTTCAGAAAAATGACTGTCACCTGACATAAAACAGTAGTAAAGGATAAAGCAATGATATGAAAGTTGCAATAGGAAAAAAAAATGCAATGGGAAGAAATACTATTTAAGTATTGCCCATGTTTCTTTAAGGAGTAAACCATCTCTGTTTCCTGACAGACTAGGAAAAGTTCTGCAGGTAAATAGAAAAAGGTTTAGAAAAAACAAGTGCAGCTATCTAAAAAGGGCCTAGAAACTAGGTGGCAGTGGCAGTTTAGACATAAATACCAGTTTTAAGCTGGATGAAAGTAAGAAATAGACTTTCTCTCACTTCCACTGCCACCTCCCATTCCTTTCCCACTTCTCCCCCTCTTTCCAGAGGGAATACATGTGGCTGAGCCCTTCGCAGCAACATCAGAGAATCTGGGTGGATTTCTTCGGTGTGGTTGAGTATAAAATCTGGTTTTGACACATAGGATCTTTGAAACACTGACATGAATATTAAAAATATCTCCAAGACCATGCATGGACATAACTGAGGCTAAATAAATAAATAAAATAAAATGAAAAACGCCTTCCATAGACTAGAAAAGCTGGAAATGAGGAGACATTTCTTCTCAGAAAGAGCAGTCAGACACTGGAGCGGGTTGCCCAGGGAGGTGGTGGAGTCACCGTCCCTGGGGGTGTTTAAGGAAAGGTTGGATGTGGTGCTTAGTGGGGGATATTGGTGGTAGGGGGACAGTTGGACCAGATCTTGGAGGTATTCGCCAACCTTAATGATTCTGTGTTTCTATGATTCTATGACTGAGGAATTGACTTCAGTCAGTAGCCTTAAAGCACACAGAGAGGAACCACAAGAACAAAAAGTCAAAGCAGTAGCATTACAAGCACAATCGTAGGCAGACCACAGCCTATCAACTGAGCAAGACTCTGTGCTGTGCCTTACCTCGAAGCACCCAAGCAGGACAAAGTAGGGAAGCAGAACGCAGCACAGTATTCTCTCTCATCTGAAAGGACAGAAGAATAATACTGCGCAGATTCATTAGAGAACTGCTGGCTTTCTGCCTTGAGCAGAGCTCCCTAAATATTTCTGGATGCACACATATTAGAACCCTGCCAACGCTTAGAATTATAAACATATACAGCAGTATGAAACTTGTGTGAGTTCTTGAATAAATTTAATTAGAAGTCAGGGCTGCTGAAGATTCAAGGAGCCTGCAACATTATTAGGCTTAAATTAAAATTAAAAAAAAAAAAAAAACTTATACTACAAAAAGCAAAACATGTAACAAATTAACAGAGAAGTGCCTAGAGATTGAACTGGTTTGTGACAGTTCTGTTGTATTCACAATATGCTGAAAGAGTATGTCCACAACAAACGGCACCAGTTTCTTGAAATCAATGCAGTGTTACTCAGTTCGAGTTACACCCAATACTTTCTGATTATTTGGCAGCAGAAAGGGATAACACCTACATTTATTACAATTCCTCCAAACAGCAAGCTCAGATGGACTACAGAACGGGGAAAAGATGTGTACAGAAAAAGTGAAAGAAGAGCAGTGGTTAGAAAATAGATATATTTGAGTGCATCCACTGAAAAACAGCAGTTCAGTTACTCTGGAATATATGATCACTCTAGTGGTTGCCTAAGATTAACGCAGGTCTCTGCTACACAGGGAAAGATGTGTCTGGCAATCTATGCAATTATAGTCTGCCTTTTCTTCAAGTTCTTTTACCACCGCAGCCATTTCAGCCTTTCGATCCTGCCTGTTTCAGGATAGCCTGAAAAGTTCAAGTCCTTTTGACAGGTCAGGAATGACATGGTTTAAAAGTGCAGTGATGACCATCTGCTATTTAGCAGTGCTAAAACATCCCTGTTCAGTGACTGGTGTAATCAGAAGGACTTGCAAATTCTTTTTTGCAGTCAGCCAGGATATTTCATGAAAAGCAGCATCTGTATCTACTTCACCCCAAAGAACACAGCTTACCTTTCCTTTAGCTCTATTCCCAACACTGCATCCTACCAGTTTACCATCGTAACAGTCCAAAAAAAAATTGTTGGAAGATTCTATTATTATTAATTTGCATTCATATTAGGAATTATTTCCTACAGGCCACTAACCAGCATCTGTAGCACTGCAGAGACATTCTCTTGAAAGGCCAGTAATCAAAAAGTAGAAATATAACATGCAGATTTATTAAAAATTTAGAGCAACTGTGAGTCTATAGGGAGCAGCATTAACAAATGGACATTCTCCACTTGCCAAGGGAGTTGCAAGTTGCATCCATTTCTCAGAGGCTACTACTGTCCACAAAACATCCCAATTCACTCTCAGGTGAATGCACATTGCTACTATACTGAGTCTGTTAAATTATAGTATTATTAGTATTCTCTGATATCTCACCCTACCTAATCTCCCATTTTTATTTTTCATATGTTCAGGATGTTATGTCAGGGCCATGAAACACACCCCCAAAATGGCAAAGAATATTGGGAAACCCCAAACCCCTAAAAATAAAGGGGTTTAAATAACATGCAACATGCTGTGCTAATTATGTATAGTAACATATTCTGAAAACAAAAATTCTAAGCTGAAAACCAGATGGCAAGTATATAGGAACCAAGTCACTGCCTGAATAGGAAGAAAAATCTCTCTATTGGCCTGAAATAAACATATTAGATAAAAAGGGTTTTACTGCCACAAAATGTTTCACTCCAAGACCAAATGTAATACTGTAAAAGCAAGCTGAGTGAAGAGTAATTTACCAAATGAAAACATAAGAGAAAAAAACAATATTCCTGATGTATTATTTGACTCTGTCTAGGGAAGCCTTAAAATCACAGCATCATTTAGGTTGAAAAAGACCTTCAAGATCATCAAATCTTGTCATTGAACTGTCCCATCACTAAGCAACATCCCTTAGTGCTGCATCCATGCATCTCTTCAATACCTCCAGGGGTGGGGACTCCACCACTTCCCTGGGCAGCCTGTTCCAATGCGAGACCACCCTTCCCATGAAGAAACTCTTCCTGATATCCAATCTAAACCTCCTCTGCTGCACCTTGAAAGTGTTTTCTATCACTTGTCACCTGAGAAGAGACTGACACCCTCCTCGTAGAACCCTCCTTTCAGGCCGTTGTAGATCATGATGAGGTCTCCCCTGAGCCTCCTCTTCTCCAGAGTAAACAGCCCCAGATCACTCAGCCGCCCCCCATAAGTCTTGTTTTCTAGTCCCTTCACCAGCTTCTTTGCTCTTTCTACACATTCTCGAGCAACTCAATTTCCTTCTCTTGGCAAGGGGCCTCAAACTGAACACGATATTTAAGATGCGGTCTCACCAGTGCTGCATACAAGGGGACAGCCACTCCTCTGGTCCTGCTGGCCACGCTATTTCTGACTCTGGCCAGGATGCCATTGGCCTTCTTGGCCACCGGGGCACACCGCTGGCTCACATTCAGCCAGCTGTCTACCAGCACCCCCAGGTCCCTTTCTGCCAGGCAGCTTTCCAGCTGCTCTTTCCCCAGCCTGTACCCACTGCGTGGGGTTGTTGTGACCCAACTGCAGCAACCAGCACTTGTCCTTGTTCAATGTGATGTGACTGGCTTAAGCCCATTGAGCCAGGCTGTCCGCTTCTGCAAAGCCTTCCTATCCTCAAGCAGATCAACAGTCCTGCCTAACTTGGTATCATCTATAAAATTTACTGAGGGTGCACTCGATCACATCATCCACTGATAAAAATGTGAAACAAAACTGTCCCCAATACTGAGCCCTGGGGAATGCCACAGGTGACTGCCCACCAACGGAACTAACTCCTCTGGCCAGCATTCCTTCAACCAGCAGCCAGCCAGTGCTTCACCCAGCAAACGCCACCCCTGTCCAAGCCGGGAGCAGCCAGTTTCTCCAGGAGAATACTATGGGTAATTATATTTTATATAACTTTAATATTTCTAAACGGGAATCTGAGAGACGGTTCATTGCACATGATGTTTTGTTTCATACCAGATGATCCAGAGCTGCACAGGCAGCCAGCTTGCACTTTATGGCTCTTTTCCAATTCAAACACTTTTTTCTCCCTTGGCTGCTAGAAGAGACTTATGACTAAACTTTTAGTTTAGCATTAGCAGTTAAAGGGTTAGTTCACTTTTTGTGGTATGGTTGTTAAATGAAAACTGTTGCCTTCTTGTAGACATTATTAAGAGATGCAAGCAAGCAGTGATGTATTACTTTTGTTTGAAGTGAGCTACAACACAAGCCAAACATTCCAGTTCTTACTCTTAAAAAACTAGTATTGACTGCATGCAGTAAAAATCCTTTCAGTATCTGAATGTCTTCTCTTTTTTTGTTCTAGTTTTACTGTCATGATAACCTTCCTTCTGTCGTTTCTGACTGGAACTCAGTAATTCTCCATAGTATCTTGAACCGATGCTTTGTTGTTGATCGCTCATTGTTTACTCTATTTCTGACCTGCATGTCTTCCCATTGCAAAATCAATACAGTATTTGGATTCAAAATAAAAAGCGAGTGCAAATGGTGCTTTATTCTGTAGGTAATAACACTACCATCCTATTATTTATATGTCCAATAAACAATAAGAAATTACAAACTCTGATAGCCAAGGTAAACTGTAGTTTGATTCTCAGAAATAAACTTTAAAAGACAGAAGTGAAAACCCCACTACTGACCTTACTATCCACAATACTGAGTTTAATCCCTGTGTAATGCTACAAATTAGGTTGGAAAACAGTATACATCATCTGCTGCTATTACCAATATGTCTACACAGAAGAGAGCAGCAGAAAAAAGCAGCTTGAACCCAAGAATGTTCTCAGTGAAACATACCATAGAAATGATATTCAACAAGAATTTAAAGAGCAAAGAATTAGGGAAAATAACATAATCCAATGTACGGGTACTCCATTGCTAAAAGAAAATAAAAATGGGATTTGTTGTGCATAAGGCAATTGGGCAAAAATACAACAAAACAGCTGGGCTGGCTGAGAAGGTGGATCGCTCCTTGGGCACAGGAGCAGGGAAAGAGAAAAGAGCAGCTGCCTTTGACAACAGAAGTGAAAGAGGCTCCTTCAAGAGAAAGAGATGAGAGTTTACTTTAGGAGAAAGAAATGGAAGCCATCAGGGAATGTCTTCACTGGTAAACAGAAGCATAATGCCTTTTGGTGCCTTTTTTTTTTTTTTTTTACTTAAATATACATTTCTAAATAAATCTTTTATTGCTAATCCTGTCTAGTGATGAAACTAAGTCCATGAGCTTCATTTAATGAGTCTTTTAATTCCTCTGAATATGGTGTTCTTTAAAAGAAACATGTTCTCCAAAGTTTGTTTGCAAAAGATGATAGATCAGGTTGAGAGCTGGTATCACTGAAGTCAGAAAGGTAGACTAAGAGTTACCTATGCATCAAAGCACTGTAACATGCCACAATGTAGGGAGCATACCTGAACTTCAAGAATCCCAGGGAAGTATGCAAAAACAGACTTATGTACAAGGAGAAAAACAAACAAAATATAATGAAATTCTTCATCTACACTATGATTCAATAGTTTCTTTTACACTCATAAATACTTAATTATGTGATAATATAGTTCTTTAGAATCCAAAACAGTTGTTGTTTGTTTTTTTTTTTAATTTATTTTTTTTAAGCTATAGCTAAAAGTAATACACTTAACAAAATTGAAGGGAAGCGCTTTCTGATGTATAACATAGAATCATAGAATCATTAAGGTTGGAAAAGACCTCCAAGATCATCTGGTCCAACCATCACCCTACCACCACTATCACCCACTAAACCATGTCCCTAAGCACCACGTCCAACCACTCCTTAAACACCCCCAGGGACAGTGACTCCACCACCTCCCTGGGCAACCTGTTCCAACGCCTGACAACATTCTGAGAAGAAATGTCTCCTCATTTCCAACCTAAACCTCCCCTGGCACAACTTGAGGCCATTCCCTCTAGGCCCATCACTAGTTACCTGCGAGAAGAGTCCGACCCCCAGCTCCCCACACCTTCCTTTCAGGTAGCTGTAGAGAGCAATAAGCCCTGAGCCTCCTCTTCTCCAGACCAAACACCCCCAGTTCCCTCAGCTGCTCCTCACAGGACTTGTGCTCCAGGCCCTTCACCAGCTTTGTAGCCCTTCTCTGGACACACTCCAGGGCCTAGATCCAGAGAAGTAATTACTAAACCTTCCAAAACTCTCCCAGTGACTCAACTTTATATTTCAGACTAACTACACCCATATATCTTTATGTATGCATGTGGGTATGTGTGCACATAAATGCTTATTTGTATTATACATACTCGTATAGAAATCTTGTAAAGTTTAGCAAGTCATGTGTCATAATAACCATATTACCAAACATTACAATTATCCAACCTCCAGTGGAGATTTTGTTTATCAGTGTCTTCTGTTACTGAAGTGAAGGTGAGCCTGCCGATACCACAGTTATTTGGGTTTATTCAAGAAACTGCATCTTTAATGCACTAATTGACTTTCTTTGTATTTTTCATATGCATCTCAAATCACTGATTCAATGCTCAAAGAGTTAGTTTAGTAAGTCTCTGTGCTATGTTCTCATTTTGCTTCTAAATTAACTCTTTAACAGTCACACAATTAGATAATAGGACCTGCTTTCTTTACACAGCAGTGTATTTAGTCATCACTGGGTAAACTATTTGTCACTCTTACCGCAAATTTTCAATATGTTGATATATAATAATTAAGACTGTTCAAGCAGAGTATTTGTCTTGCAAAAAAATAAAATAAAATAAAATAAAAGGTTGAAATACAGTCTCTTCAATACAAAATTCGTGGAAATAGTCTAGAAGTAGTTAATTCAATGTAGACTGAGTCTTTAGGAGTAAATGGTGTTAATAATTACAGGAAAAACTAGATATAGTTGCTTTTAAACAAATTCCATATGAAATAAATTTGACCATCTGCTATAACTGTCTTAGGGTAGGATGCCGGCAGATATTGCATAATCACCTGTATATGACAGGTAATTTTAGCCAAATGTAAATGAAAAAACACATTCCCAGACATCTGAAGGAAAAAGTATTTGCAATCTTACCAACTATCTGAAGTGCTATTTAGTATTAATTCTAAATTCCATAATACCTATCACGTTACAAACACAATAAAGGAAAATATAGGTTTGGGGTTTGTTTGTTTTACTGTTTTCTATGTTTTTTTGAAACATAAATTGTTCTTCCCAGAATCTTTTATTTATTTTAGTCCCTTACACTTTTTAAAAGCAGCTGCTTAGGAAAACAATCGACTCATAAAACACCGTTACTTTTCTG
The DNA here is from genome assembly GCA_011076525.1 of Nettapus auritus. Taxonomy (NCBI): domain Eukaryota; kingdom Metazoa; phylum Chordata; class Aves; order Anseriformes; family Anatidae; genus Nettapus; species Nettapus auritus. The sequence goes on from CM021778.1 coordinate 14,873,962, forward strand.
TACTGTAGTACAAGGACTATTTATTTGTATACCTTATTGTTCTGGCAAGGAAGATATTTGGAATGCCTTTGAAAAGGTTTTATGAAACAAAAATATCCACAACCAGTGAAGACTGTCCTTGTAGAACACATGGCGAAGTTTTCCAATTCATACAGAAATTTGTGCAGTCATCTCCTATTTAATTATGTTGATTTACAATTCATTATTTAAACAGTGCACAAAAAAGTGAAGTGCAGTACAACAAAGTGCTATCAGTACTGAAGGTCATTCTCTAAATAAAGTGAAACAAATGTTTCCTAAAGCTGCCTTCTAAAAAAAAAAAAAAAAAAAAAAAAGTCAAACTACTTGAAGATCTAACAAAACAAATATTGTTACTGAAGACAATTGAATTTTCTAGTACTTATTCTAAATACATTATGGAATTAAAATTGACTGAAGAGATTTGATTTTCCTTAACGACATTGGAACAGCTGAGAGGGAATAGAAAATCGGGGAGGGGAGGGGAGGGGAAAAACTCTTTGGAATTGAATTAACTGGAAGGATAGCATTTGTTGTTAGATGTGCTCAGGTCTGTACGATTTGACATACTGGAATGCTACAGCACCTTCAGCTGCGCAGCTGCCCCAAGGAAAAACAGCTTAACTCACAGAATACCTCAAGTGGGAATGGACCAGCTGAGGTCTCCTGTCCACCTGGCTGCCCGAAGCAAGATTAACTTCGGGGCTGGAGCAAGGTGCTCCAACATCTTGTTCAGCCAAGTTCTGCTGATCTCCAAGAAGAACCATGAGCCTCTCCAGGCTGTTCCTGCACTCAACAGCCCAGCTGGGTTTCCCTGCTCTTTTGGTGCACAGCTCTGGGATTATAACCCTGCCTTTCCTCCCTTTTTGGTGGCTGAATACAATACTCATCCTAAACAGTGCTTGCAATCTTATTAAATGCGTATTATGTGGATACAAGTAAATCAATTACCTAACACAGTTTGATATTCAATTGTGATACTTACTGGTCTAAAATATTAGGGAATCACTTCAGGCCTCAAAGCAATCCACTAAACAATGCAATGAGGAAATTCAACATTTCAACCTAGTTTTCATGCTAAATTTCTTTTCACAGTATCTTTTCTTGAACTTCAAGGCACAATTCCTTTGTACTTCTGTACTCTGAGTATTATTTTCAAACACACCACAAAGTCAGGAGCACCGTGACCCTCTTAAGGTCATGGACTTCTCTGCAGCCCAAGTAAGATCATACCAGATTTCCTCTTAAGAAAACTGGTTTTCTTTATAGGCTCACATTCATGAAGAGAGAATCAAATTGGTAAACACATTTAGCCCACCACAAAGTATGCAATGCTGGCATAATTATCACAAATTCCTTTACAGTCTTAAGAGTGCCCACGTGCATCAACTAATATTTCTGGCCTGAGAACATCTGAAATAACTGCTGGAACATCCCTCATACATGAAATATCCCTGGAAGAGTGTTGCAAAAGAAATTGTGTTGCCTTTTGTCTACTGAGAAGTGCAGTCTCCAAAACTGGTCTGAACATTTGCTTCTACTTTATGTGTATTTTGCAGATACCCATCAATAATCTGATATGAGTTTATTTCTGACTTTTCCAGATCAATTTGAGATTGTTATGTTCTCCCTAAACAGTAAAAAGAAACCCAGGAGTCCATCTGGCATTCTAAAATGTTATCTATAATTAACAAGTTGCACACAGCATTGTACAGCTACCTGATAAATTTGTGTTGTAAAGAAAGTCAAGTTGAAATGTGTGCTTGTTTTTGTTTTTTTTTTTTTTTGTTTTTTTTTTTTTTTAAAAAAAAAAAAAGCACACAGATGAAACACGATTAAAGGAAGGACAGACTCGGGGAGCACAAGGAAGCACTGAGATGACTGCAATGGCTGTAACACTGACAAGCGAAGTACGTTCAAATGTCCAGTGCTGCCCAATGCTGCAGGCTTTGCGCAGAATGCAGAAGCTGAAAAGAAGTCAAATGAGACTGCGAAAACAGTATGTAGCACTACAGTGGAACAGTATGAGGTAAACATCAGCAACAAAGATTGTTAATTAATGAAAACAAGAGAGCATAAAAATTTAAAGTTCAGCATCACTGGAAGACTGTATTGAAAATTAATCAGTGAAAAGGGAAATAACTCCAAGCAACAGTTTTGATATTGCATTTTTCCCTTGGACAGTTTTACTGCAAAGAATTTTGTTCCTTCTCATAACGACTACCAATTAGACCAACGGATATTACTACATCTATGAAAACTTGGCTGAGCCAGACAAAACTCCTAAAATATCCCTTACAAACATCAGTCTGTTCTTTTTCTAAATATGATGGAAACAAAGGAATTTACCAATTTTAGAACTAAAAAAAAATAAGACTCTGAGTCACAATCAATTCCCATCATGCCCGCACCACTTAGATTTGCTATTTAGAGCAACAAGACAATTCAATCAGACAAATAATAGGAGAGTCAAGTGCAAACTGTAAGATCCAACATCAACCCTTCCGTCACCATCACTACAACTCTCACATATGCAATCTCTACAAGTTCATTATTACTATTAATTATTGCTTAGCAATAAAGTACCATCAGCTGCAGCACTATAGAGCATCTTGCCAAGTGTACCATGTACTGTTAATTTCTCACTTCTGTGTTAACCCACCCGGCAGCCAAGCACCACACAGCTGCTCCCTCCCTCCCCATGATAGGGGAGAGAATCAGAAAAAAAAGTGAAAGCCCATGGGTTGAGATAAAGACAGCTTATTAGGACAGAAAAGAAAGGATAATAATAATAATGATAATAGTATTACTAGTAATAATGTGTACAAAACAAGTGATGCTCACCACCCGCTGACCAATGCCCAGCCTATCCCTGAGTAGCCAGTCCCCCCACCCCGGCCAGCCCCTCCATATTCATTGTTCAGCATGACCCCAGACGGTAGGAATACCCCTCTGGCCAGTTTGGGTCAGCTGTCCTGGGTCTGTCCCCTCCCAGCTCCTGCTGCACCCCCAGCCTGCCCGCTGGCAGGACAGAGCGAGGAGCGGAAAAGTCCTTGGCTTCGTGTAAGCACTGCTCTGCAACAACTAAAACATCTGCACATTATCAACATTATTTTCATCCTAAATCCCAAACACAGCACCATTCCAGCTACTAGGAGGACAATTAATCCTATCCTATCCAAAACCAGGACATGTGTCTGCCAGTGCTTCAGAATTTCAAATGTTTCTTCAGCACAACAGACCACTCTTTGTGACAGAGCTGTGTGGCTGGAGGAAGGCAACGAGATGCCTATGGTGCACGTCCTCCATTGGCTCTCTGAAGGAACCTGCATCTTTAAGGCATGAACAATTAGGCAGCTTCACCACACTAAGTTCAGTTCCGCCACTTTGGTATTTAGCAATTTATTTAGCATTGTTATTTATCACAATAAAAAGAGATAAAAGGACGTCCAGTGAATTCTGTATTAAGCCCATTAGCTAACACAAAACTAAATGGTATTTTCTCTCCTTGAAGTGATTTCCTCTTCTCTCTACCACACCTCCAACTAACTTCAGAACAGAAACAGAGGTATGTGAAAACTTACCCCACATTGGCCTTGTATTTCACCCTGAAGTTTTAGAATCAGATTACAGACACCAGAAAAAAGCCCCACTTTGTGTTGACCATGTTCTCTTCATATCAACGAAACTTACAATGGAAGCTTACAATCTTTAGCTTTGTTTAGGCAAAACATTCTCCTGAATATATAAATATATAAATAAAAGAGAGAGAGAGAGAGAGAGAAAAAAAACCATGTCTTAATGGACAGCTTAGAATATTCAAATGGACAGTGAGAAACAGCAAAAATAAAGATGATCCTGCAATGAATCCATGTTGAAAGCATCTGAAAAGGTCCTTCCCAAGACAAGTGGAAAAAAAGAATAAAATAAAAACAGAATCACAAGAATCTGCACAACATATTCTGATCCCGTATTATCCTTCTGCTCAAATATACTGCAGACGTTTTAGAAGGAGCAATTAAATTTGTTGTAATAGGGAAATTTGTTGTTGAAAGGGAAATTCAAATTGTAACAACTCAGCACTGGCAACTTATGACCAAGGAGTGACCCGGAACAGAGAGCGAGAAGCCTGATAGCAGAACACATAAAGCTGGCCAGCAGCAGGAATGCGAGAGGCCGAATGACTCCATGTCAGAGAGTGAAGCTCCTCTTGCAGATGAGATAGGAAAGGCCACAGCAGTGTCCCGAAGGGACTGAGGAATGCCAGTGCTCCGGGAGCACCTTGAGGCAGCAGAGCCAGAATCACAGAACTGTAGGGGTTGGAAGTGACCTCGAAAGATCATCGGGTCCAACCCCCCTGCCAAAGCAGGTTCCTCAGAGGAGGCTGCCCAGGTAGGCGTCCAGACAGGCTTTGAATATCTCCAGAGAAGGAGACTCCACAACATACCTGGGCTGCCTGTTCCAGTGCTCCGTCACCCTCACCATGAAGAAGTTCTTTTGCATGTCAGTGCGGAACTTCCTGTGCTCTATCTTGTGGCCATTGCCCCTTGTCCTACCCCCACAAACCACTGAGAAGAGGTTGGCTACATCCTTCTGTCTCCCACCCACCCAGATATTTATACACATTGATAAGATCCCCTCTCAGTCTTCTCTTCTCCAGGCTGAACAGACCCAGGTCTCTCAGCCTTTCTTGATAGCAAAGATGCTCCAGGCCCCGTATCTTCTTTGTGGCCCTCCGTTGGACTCTTTCCAGGAGATCCCTGTCTTTCTTGTACCGGGGAGCCCAGAACTGGACACAGTACTCCAGGTGAGGCCTGACCAGGGCAGAGTAGAGGGGGAAGATCACCTCCCTTGACCTGCTGGCCACGCTCCTTTTAATGCACGCTGGGATCCCATTGGCCCTCTTGGCCACCAGGGCACACTGCTGGCTCATGGTCAACCTGTTGTCCACCAGAACCCCCAGGTCCTTCTCATCAGAGCTCCTCTCCAGCAGGTCGTCCCCCAGCCTGTACTGATGCTTCCGGTTTTTCCTTCCCAGGTGCAGGACTCTACACTTGCTCTTATTAAATCTCATTTGGTTTCTTCCTGCCCATCTCTCCAGCTGGTCCAGGTCTCACTGAACGGCAGCACAGCCTTCTGGCGTGTCAGCCACTCCTCCCATCTTTGTGTCATCGGCATACTTGCTGAAGGCAGACACTATTCCCTCATCGAGGTCGTCGATGAAGATGTTGAACAAGACCCTACCCAGCAATGACCCCTGGGGAACACCGCTAGTCACAGGCCTCCAGACAGACTCTGCTCCGCCGATCACCACCCTCTGAGCTCGGCCAGTCAGCCGGTTCTCAACCCACCTCGACATCTACTCATCTATCCCACACTTTCTCAGCTTTGCAAGTAGGATGTCATGGGAGACAGTATCGACAGCCTTGCTAAAGTCAAGGTAGATGACATCCACTGCTCTCCCCCCATCTACCCAGCTGGTGATGCCATTATAGAAGGCAATGAGGTTGGTCGAGCACGACTTCCTCTTCGTGAATCCATGCTGACTACTCCTCATAACAGTCTTCTCTTCCAATTGCTTGGAGATGGCATCCAGAACAAGCTGTCCCAATACCTTTCCAGGTACAGAGGTGAGACTGACTGGCCTGTAGTTTCCTGGATCCTCTTTCCTGCCCTTCTTGAAGACCGGAGTGACACTGGCTATCCTCCAGTCTTCAGGCACCTCACCCGTTCTCCAGGACCTTTCAAAGATGATAGAGAGCGGTCCGGCAATCACATCTGCCAGCTCCCTTGGCACACGTGGATATATCCCATCGGGACCCACGGATTTGTGTGCGTTGAGCCCACTCAGACGCTCCCGAATCACTCTCACGTCCACCAGGGGGGAGCCTTCCATTTCCCAGACCCTTTGTCCTATTGCCAGGGGCGAGGAGTACTGGGGGAGTGTCCTTGAAGCAAAGACTGAAGCAAAGAAAGCATTCAGTATCTCCGCCTTCTCGGCATGTTCCGTGACCCGGACACCTCCCTCATTCAGCAAGGGACCCACATTATCTCTAGTCTTCCTTTTACTGTTTACATACTTGAAAAAAAAACCCTTATTATCCTTTACCTCTATAGCAAACCTCATATCTAGGTGGGCTTTAGCCTTCCTCATTGCGTCCCTGCACGCCCTGACAACACATCTATACTCCTCCCAAGAGGACAGGCCCTTTTTCCACATTTCATAGACCTTCCTCTTCCTTTTGATCTTATTGATGAGCTCCTTGCTCATCCATGCGGGTTTCCTGCCCCCATTCCCCAATTTCCTATTCTTCGGGATGCACCAATCCTGAGCATGGAAGAAGTGCTGCTTAAATGTAGCCCAGCTCTCACAAGCACCCTTGCCTTCTAGCAACCTATCCCATGAGATACTCCCAAGCAGGTCCCGGAAGAGGTCGAAGTTGGCTCTTCGAAAGTCCAGGGTAGCAATCCTGCTTTTAGCCTTACTTCCTTTGCCCAGTTCCATCTGGAACTCCACCATCTCACGGTCGCTACATCCCAAGCTGCCCCCAACCTTCACATCCCTAACAAGGCCATCCCTGTTGGTAAGAACAAGGTCCAGGAGCACCCCCCACCTCGTCGGCTCCTCCACCACCTGCGTCAGAAAATTGTCCTCAACACATTGTAGGAACCATTTGGAGTGCGCGTGCCTGGCCGAGTGGCTTACCCAGCAGACGTCTGGGTAATTGAAGTCCCCCATGAGGACCAGCGCTCATGATCGTGAGGCTACTAGCAGGTGCTCATAGAAGGCCTCATCGACTTCCTCCTCCTGACCTGTAATAGACCCCCACCACCGTGTCTCCCATACCAGCACACCCCCTAATTCTTACCCACAAGCTCTCCACTTGTCCTTCACCCTCCCCCAGGTGGAGCTGGGTACACTCTAATTGCTCCCTCACATAAAGGGCAACCCCACCCCCTCGCTTCCCCAGCCTGTCTTTCCTAAAGAGGCCATAACCCTCCATAACAGCCTTCCAGTCATGTGAGCTGTCCCACCACGGGCTGGGTGATGAACCCAATGGGGGGCTGACTAGCACGGGGTCCATGCTAGTGTCACTGGATGTAAGGAATTGGCTCATCCTGCACCTCTGTGGCCTCCTGGTCAAAATGCTTATGGCAGTAGGACTTTCTCCAATTCATTGCTCTTTTAATCTCTTTATATTTAAGCAAAAATGTGTATCTAATTCACCTCAAGGCATACAATAAAAATTCCCCAACACAATGCACAGTGTAATTGTTTTTCACATGCAGATCTCTGAGAACACCCCATTCTTTAAATATATCAATATTACATGATGTGTAAGGTTGTTTTAATAGCGACTCGTAAATTCTTGATGTCTACTCTACTAATGTCACAAGCTTGAGATTCAGCGCCCTGTACAAGATCTGTTATTTTCAACACTTAAAAGGTTAGCTCCTGGATCTTAAAGCAATTTTTCTGTATCTATTCCTCTGATTCAGTAAAGTAGGTCAGTGTCGCCTCAATGCCTTCCTTTGATTCTACCATCTTGTCTTTTATTTAATTACTGTGTAGTGGAATGATTCTCACTGTTGTCAGTGCAGATTACCTCATACTAGGCTGTCTGCAGTAAAATGAACCAGAATTAGTATTTTCAGTGGAAACTGAGATAACAGAAATCCCTGTTTTATAAGTAGCATTCCCTTCCTCAGCAAACACACAGTTTTTCTGTGATTCTTATTTACATCAGGTTTGCATGTCAGTTATATTTGGCATGAAATACCATCTTTAAATGAAGTATTTTTTTCTAATACCATTATGACTCGCTACAACACCATATCATTTTCCTTTACTACAGGAAATATATAATTATAAATAGCAAGAAAAAGCTGCTGGAAAAGCCATCTTTTTGCTCACTGAACTCAAACCATTTTTCTATTACAGTTACAGAATTCCAACTATATTAGTTTGTTCCAAAACATTGCATCAATTCATGTACATCTTCTGAAGACAAAGGGCTGTTTGATTGTTGCTCAAGATCTGCAATATAATAATGTAATTACAATTAATTTAATTGTAACATCATGACATTTGAACTGTGATACAAGTCCTCTATTACTGTCACTAGTACATTAAATACATTGAAACGTATCTCTAGTGGAAGCTTAAGTCTGTGTGTACAAAGCACCTAGTTACAGAGCTGCCTGGAAAATACGAAGATGTACATCACCTGAATACCGGTCATGCAGTGTAAGGTGACTGTAATCCAAGACTGATATTGAGGGAGTATTGCCACCCTACTTTTTGGAGATACCCAGCACCCACTGCACTGCCTCAACTCTTCTAAAGCTACCTCTGCCCCCAGAAGCTTTTACAGCTCGGAGAACTTTCGGATCTCTTCACCTTGCTGCTTGTTCAGACAGAAAACAAGAAGACTTTCTCATAAGGCTCCTCTGCTCCTGTTTGCCACTCCCTTTCCCCACCTTACTTCTCCCCTTTGTCCTCATTCCCAGCTACCTATAGTACTATTGCTTTAAGTTTATCAAAATAGAACAAAGTGCTTTACAAATTGGTTCAACAACGTAATGATAATGGATACCTTTGTGACCTTAGCCTTAAATATAGTTCTGAGAAATTTCTATCAACGTCTCATGAAAATAAAAATGTGTTAAGGTTACTTTAATAAAATGCATTATACTTGACATACAGAAAACAACTAAAATTGATGTCATGTTTTTCAAGAGCAAGGGTGCTTGAATTTGGAAATACGTTATTTAAGTAAGCTTACAAGAGTCCTGGAGATTGATAGAACAGGTACATGCTACACTGACAATGCTTCCCTGTGGAGGTTTTACTCGAGTGGGCAGCCAAGCTCTACCACAACCACTCTCTCACTCCCCCTCCTCAAAGGGGAGTCCACTGGGGGCTCCTCCACGGGCTGCAGTGTGGAGATCTGCTCCACTGTGCTACACCATGGGCTGCATGGGGACACCCGCTCCACCAGGGGCCTCTCCACAGGCCATGCAGGAGCTTTAGCTCCAGCGCCTGGAGCACCTCTCCCCCTCCTTCTTCACTGACCCTGCATGTTTCTCACTCCTCTCAATCTCCCAGCTGCTGTATCCCACTGGTTTTTTTCTTCCTTTCTTAAACATGCTTCACAGAGGCGCAAACAACATCGCTTATCAGCTCAGCTCTCAGCAGCAGCAGGTGCCTTATCTAACATGGGGCAGCTTCTGGATTCTTCTCGCAGAAGCCACCCCTACAGCCCCCTAGTATCAAACCCTTGCCACATGAACCCACTACATTCCCACAGCTGAATTTGGTAAATTAAGCTGAAGGGTGAGAGGGCAGCTTGGCTCCTTGGCCCATTTTTATCCTGGCCTTTATCTGAGAATAACAGTGACGAGAATGTGAAGAAAATAACTTTTGCATGCAGGCATTTTTGAAATGGTGACCCAGAAAGCAACGGTTCCAGTTTTACTTATTAAGCTATATTATACAACCATGAACATTAAAACATTTGGAATTACTCAAAATTATTTGAAAAAAAAAAAAATGTATGCTGCCTAAGCAAATCAGCATTTCTACTGTATTTTTGCCACTGGAAACAAAAAAATAATAATTCTAAAAACAAAGACAAATGCATGAAACTCTAGGAGATCAAATTCATTTAATAAGGTATCATCTCATGGGAAACTGAAAATCAACTATGAAACAGTCTCCCTGTTAATTTATATTATTTGACCAGATAATGTGATGTTCAAATCTGGGACACAACTTAAACTGGGACAAGTAGTCATTATTTAACCTAGTTTCTGTAAATTCACCTAAGACATTTTGTTGTGTTTTTGTTTTGTTTTGTTTTTTCCCTAACAGCAAATATTCCATGACCTGACACAAGATACAGACAAAACATATTTTGAAAAATACAGTATTTTCTTCTTTTCTTCTCTGTATTATCAAGTACTACCGTGAAGGCTTTCATATGAAAAAAAAAATGAATGGGAAAGTAATATATAGAAGGGGTTTTCAGGAGTGTATTATTATGCTTACATAGCCAGAGCCACAAAAAGACTAAGGTATTAAAAATTAAGAAGCACAAGAAGATAAGCTTTGCTATCAATACCTTGCTGGAAACAGAAGCTAATGTTTAAAAGGAATTTGTGACTAACTAAAGAGTTTACAGAACAAAATAAATAAATAAAATCCTCTACCAATGTGAGACAACAGGCTACAGCACCTGAGCCAAGAAAAGGTAATGTTAATAATCAGCATCATAATCAAAACCTGCTCCCACAGAGCTGAAAACTCTCACACGTGAAATTCTAATTCACCTGTTTTTAAAAGAGAACATGACCAGGATTTGGCCGCAAATTTAGTCATACAGTTTCACATGTAGGGTCAGAACCTCAGAATACAAGATAGGGTTGCCTAAATGCAAATGAGCAACTGACAAGAGTGCATAAGCAGCACTAGGCTAGGTCCTGTTGGACAACAGCTACACTGCACACAACATTGACTACATTGCCTTTTGGTAGACCTGAACTTCCTCTGGCAGCCTTTATGCAACCCCACTCACAACAGGACCCTGCACTTTCTCTCTTGGAATCCTAACCCTAATCACTGCCCTAAGCCCACATTAACCCCACCTAAGTATCCCTAATCAAACAAATAGAACAAAAATAATTTTTAACTGAACTGTTTTTCTTTTCTTGACCAGTTTATTCTAAATCTAAGCTGCTATGGGTTGGGCATATAGGGAAATCACTTTTAATTTTGTTGCAGGTCAGCACTGCATTTCTTTTGCATTTATGTGCCTTGAAATAAGTCCTTGAGTCAATATCATAGAACAAAAAACAAACAAACAAACAAACAAACAAACAAAACAGAGGAAACCCATCTTTATCATACTCTCATATATCAGTTCAACATGTGTTTACACTCTTTTTTTACCCCTAAAATTACCACTTCTTAAACTTAATATCAGATTGAAAAAAGAAGGGAAAGATGTCACATTTACAATGAGGAAGTCACCATGCAAAATGATAGTTAATGTTTTTTAAAACAAAAGAATCCAGAGGAAATCTTTCAAATAGGGTGCTGGAGACAAGGACAATAAGGCACACTTTGAATCCAGTTCACGGTGACAGAAATCAGTAAGACAGGCACTGACAGCACACACAAACAATACTGTGCTATAGAAAACATTTTGAAAAAGACAAGGTTCCATATGTAGTTTAAAATAATCAGCAAAAATTAGGTATCTGATTAAGTGGCCCTGCAGGACCACTGGCCACATGGATGAAAAGAATTCAGCAGAACAATCAACAAGAGAATCTCACCCAATACCACAGAAAATGCTGGACACTTGCAAAGGAGACTCTCCTACCACACAGCAAGTAGCCACCCTGATGTGCTTCCCCACATGAGCATTGCCATATGCCAGGATCCCAAAAAATCAGTGGGGAACACACAGGGATTAATCTTGTTAAAATATTAATGTGACAACTTTTTCCCATCTTGTATTTCACAAGGTAATGCAATCCCATATCTCTTTCAGTAGTTTTCTGCTGAAAGGATGAATTTCACTGTAAATTTGTCTTCAAGAATTCTTGCATAAATTTATCCAGTGGCAACAACTCAACTGCAATGTTATGTTAAAATGCCTTTCCATTTATAATAAAATATCCACTCAACTTCATACTTATACGGTGGCAAATACTGCTAAAAACAGTCTAAAAGTCTTAGATTTTATGATGCATTAGTATTAAAATTGAATGGAACCCCAAAAGAATTTAAATTCAGCACATTAAATTACAGTCTTACCCGTCTAACCAGGATGCAATCATTTTCCTGTTTGTTTATTCATTTTGTACTTTTCAAAGGACATGGTTTCCACGAGCACATTTCAATGGGATGTGATGAGACTACGATATGCAGTTACTGCAGAGTTGCTTGTTTAGAAGACTGACATTTGTAGTGCACTCAGAACCAAGCAACATATGAGAATCAGAAACTAAGTGAATTCTATAATTCGGTAATTTTTTTCAAAATCCTCTACTAATATTATTTTTTTGTAATAAAATACACAATCGCAGTAATCATATAATAAACTCTACAAAACAGTAGAAGTATTTAAATGCACCTGCTCTCTCTCTGTAGGTTAATCTAAAAGAGAGCCTGTTAAATTATGAGCCACTCTGAAAATGCCACCTACAGTGAGTAACAGGTATATTTCCCTTTTACAGCACAAGTTATTTCAACATTTCTTTGAATTACTATTAACAATTTATAGCCCTGGTATGATCTATTTTATTTTCACAGGTTTACTTTGACCGAGATTGATGTGATTTTCATTCAGCACTTTTCACCTGTTTACCATCATCATCATCATCAGAGAATGAGGCAGACCATGTAGTTAGACAGTATCTGTTTATTCTGAAAAGATACACTTGAACAAATAGTTTTTCTTTAATCACTTTTGTTTTGAATGAGAAATATCTTTTTTGTACGTGTGCACGCAGGAATTGTGATAACTACCTGGAGAAATGATAATAATGTAGTACTACAAAGGAAAGAAAATTACCCTAAATTATTAAAGAAAGGAAGCATATATCACTAGTCTTCTGTTATAAATAAGCTCTCTGACTTCAGTAAAATTAGAAATTTGAGAGATAATTTCCAAAACAAGATGTTTCAATTCTCACAAATATGTAACCTAGTTATGAACAATGAGATTTTGTTGAAAAAACATTTCAGTTCATTTGTGGGCTTTGTGTTTGTTTTATATGCGTGTGCAGCTCAGCTGCTTAAACAAATTCCCTCTATTCCACTTAAATATAGGCTATAGGTAGCATGACATTTCTTACAAAATAGAAAACTCAAAAACTTACATTATTGTCAAGTAAAAATTTCAGTATTTACAACACTGGTTTTGGTGGAGTGAATTTAAAACATCAGACCAATCTATTCCGTACTCAATCAAGTTTTCTGTCAGTACGAAACCTCAAAAGCCATGATTCATCATCACAAACAAGGAATAAAAGAGACACTGCCTTTTAATTTTAAAGATTCACCAAAGATGTCTCAAAACACTCTAAAACATTATTGAAATATTGCTGTTGAGCTTCTGCAGTGCCTGGGCTCTGAGCTGAGTCCCAGCCTACTTCCTTATAACCCCTATTCCTGATTTACATTTAATTAAAACAAACAAAAATCTAGGTCTTCACTTTTTGCTGCTTTAGAGAATTTTTGTTTCTGCCTGCTTTTTTCTTTTTAAATTATAGTGATTTCTAAGTCTTCTATGATCACAGCTCATAATCTTCATATTCTGTTTCTTTATAAAACAATATTTGGTCCTATCCTCATCTCTAGCTGCATACACAGCAAGAACTAACTTCCTAGGAAATGGAGATACAAATCCATAAAAACAAATAGTTTCACGAAAAAGACTTTTTCAATCACAAAATGAATAAAATCTACTAGTCTGTAGGTTCTAGAAATCTATACTTAGATTTTTAGATATATCTATATAATAACCTTGATATAGTAAATAAACTGATTCTTTCCAATGTACTCTAGAAAGCAGCCATACCGATCAGCTTACTGGTTTGCAAGCATTCTTCTAACAAGTAGCACTGTAACAGCTACTGTTTTGGAAGAAGCAAGTAAAAATCATAAATTAGATGATTGTTACAGCCGTTAGTGAGGTTACTTCACACAAAGCCTCAAGTTCCCCCAATGCCTCACTGCAAAGGTCGGCCAGGTGTTTGACACTCCAGTTTTACTTCTGATGAGAAAAACGCTTACATCTCTAAGAATGAACAAACAACAGCAACAGACATCATCTAGAATTGAAGATTTCCTCTTTCTTTATTGCATCTTGCTACAGTATGGTTTAATTTTGGATATATTTTTTAAAAAATGAATAGGAAGAAAATACTTCTCACTATTAAACTTAGCTAAGATAGCATTTCTTCACAAGAGTCAACATTTAAACACAGCAAAAAAAAAAGGGGGGGGGGGGAAGTAGGAAAAAAATTCCTTGTTTGTATTACCTAATCGGCTTGAAATCTTTATGATTTTACTTTGGTTGCTATGACTTATTATTTCTTTATCATTATTATTATTATTTTTCTTCAAACTAGCTATGATTGCAGTGGGAAAATTACCAGTCACAGAGGTATTATAATTTCTCTGTAGAAGATGCACAATACTCAAACGCACACACTGGAATAAATCATGTGGGGGCTGCTCTTGGAAACCATACCTCTCTTCTGCTTTTGGTTATCCAGATGTTTTATTAACAGCCATCATCCTTTTACTTGCTTCACACCCACTAACAGACAGAATGTTACTGCACCTTCTGCTGGCTTCCCTGCAGCCCCTGCATTTTTCCCCTCCTTAATTGCAGTTTCCCTTAAATCACGGACCACATGTGCCACGGTGAGACACTTGACCTTTTTCACTTTGTAGTGTGCAGTTCTACAGAAAAAGAATAAGCTGCTTATTTTACAGGCACAAAGCCTGTTTTATGAGCAGGTGCAAGCAGACATGAACCTCTCCGTGGATTCAAACTGCCTAGATCGTTGTTTGAATGCAGTACGCAGACCAATGCAATACATTTTGCTGGAAGTTGAAATTAATTTAGCTAATTTACCATAAAGTAGTTTTTTATTTCTGAAAGGAAAGATTGGTATGGATATAACAGTTTCAGTTCTGAAGCTTTGGTAACTATAGCAATCACGTCTTCAAATATATATCATAAACCAGCAAAAAGAAAACAAACAAACAAAACATAAGGATGTACCGTGGAGTTTTTTGACCCAAATATAGCCATGACATCGATGTGTATGTATTTGTTTGCATGTCTGTGTGTATGTGCCTGCATAAGAAATGTTATTCTCAGAAAGTATACGACAAAGGACAAGTAAGGACCCCATTTTTCTTGTAGAAAAAAAAATGTGACTGGTTTATTTCCTTACAGGCAGCTATCTCCGATTTATAAACCTCTAGAATCTTGAACATTTCTGAAAACATCACAATGATAAACATTTTGGACTTGCCTCCACTATTCACTTTTCTCTTGCAAAGCTGCTCTTCAGTTTAAGGGTATCCTGCTTGATCCTCCAAAAAGGGCCTTTGACACTATCACAATTAACATGGATTTATCTAATTACTAGAGAATATAGCATCACTGCACAATAATCCCTGATAAATTGATCATTATTAGGTGTTAACGTCTTCTTGGTTAACTAATTGCTTTTGGAGCAAAAGGGTGTGTGGGAAGAGAAACACTTTGTAAGGAAAAGTCATAGCTATTAACAGCCATAAGGTTTGGTTTGGGAAGTGCTATTGCTATTATAAATCCCCCAGACTATTACTACTTGTGATTCTTGAGGAGGAAAGGCACCACGGCTTGGCAAACCTGGCTTTCTGTGTTAGGAATGCCTTGTGTTAAAAATAATTATCTACCATTAAGAAAGAGCATGCTTCACCAATTAGCACGAAGAATGCATCACATTGCATTTATACCATTTGGTATGTGATAGCTTTCCTAAGACTCTAGGAGAAATAACCACATTATGTACACTGCAGAGACTGGAAAAGCAAGATTTAAGTACATTTTGCTATACGTAACTGATTAACATATTCATATAAATCTTTTGTGAGCTTTCAGTGTAGCCCATTTTAACGCCATGTGCCCCATATGCACGCACCTTCTACTGAAATCTTTTTCAGCAATGCCATCAGGCCACTCATACATCATGCATTGCTCGCTTCTAGTGGAAAAACAAAAGGAACACTTGAGAATCTGGTCACAAGAACCGAACATGAGGCAATAAATGGGTACTAGGGCAAAGGCTGAACTTCCAAACTTCAGCTGGCACGCACAGGTTCAGCACATCTCACCCTGCCAAGGAGGTGCTTGCTGGAACTTCACATTCAGACAGCAGCTGCCCATACCTCTGAGGTTTTCAGAATCCCCTGGATGCATGTGAATTTTAGCATGATTATCAAACATAAGATACTGATAAGAACTAGACTTAAAGCACATTTTTTTCCTGTACGTGGACATGTCTGCCTTAGCCACATCTATTCATTACTGATACACTTCTTGCCTCCATTCACGGCCTCATTATTCTTACACAGACACTACAGGTTACAGTTTGCCCACCCATAGTTTCTCTGTTCCTTTCAAATGAAAGAGCAATTTTGAAGAATGCCAGAACTACTGATCTGCCTTTCTTTTGGGGGTTTTCACATGTTCAAACTCCCCTGCTTCAAAAAGTACAAAGTCTGGCAATTTGATTCTTCTGCACTACACTGCAAAAAGACAGCAAGCTGAAGAACTAACACACAAGAAAGGAAAAAAGAGAGATGGAATTCGCATGTGTGGAAGGAGTATGGAAATAAATGCAGACTACCAAGAAAAGAGATAAAAAGCATAGAAATATCAATGTAGGAAGAAGAGAGAGCAAGAGTTATTTTAGACATGAACAATAAAACGTGAGAAAGCTTTGAGAGAATAATACATACATTATAAAATAAAGGATAATATATAAAAATATAGGATAATATATGTATTTAGAAAGGATTTTATGTCTGTGTATATATATATATAAACCCATAGAAGTTGTCCTTGTCAAAAAGGAGGCTGGAGGTGTCTGCATTACATTTTGCATCCAGGGTTATTATTGCTGTTGAGCTCCTCATTATTCCATGCAAGGGAAAGTAGTGACAGCATAAATTTATATTGCTCTAAAGGTAGACAGCCACCAGAAGGACAATGTCTACACAAAAAACACTGAGGAAAATGAAATGTACTTAAAATATAACATATCTACTGTTAGTTGTAAGTGAGTTATACAGTTAAAGCCTTACAGTTTCAGCATCACATGAGCAGGATTACAACATCCAGTTACTATGTGTAGTCTTACAGAGGGGGATCTTTTGTTTTCCTCAGCAGTTCACTGTTTGCTCTCACTGCAGAGGTGAATCTGAGGATAGAGAGGGGTGTGCTAAAATAATTGGCTTTTCAGCGGAAGGGAGGAGGACACTGAGCTCTAATCCCTGGTGGAAGGGGGAGAGGGAAGAGAAGTCACCAGCTGCAGAACTGCCCTGGCCAGAGGGCAGCGCGGCTCCTGGCAGTGGGATTCAAGCTACCAACTCAGAAACCCTACTGATATTTTAACAAGAGGTGTAGAACTGGGTCATATGGCATCCAGGACATCTTCTGTTCCAAGCTTACATGTTTTGAGGAGGACTACAACAGGAGAACTAACATTTGTCTTCTTTGGGCTGTTACTGGTCTTCTGATCAAATATTTCTGCATCTGTTAAAATTTGCAGGCGAAGGAAGATCCATTCTCACTATGTCTAGCATACAGATGAGTCACCCAAAACATGAAGCATTAGTAATTACTCTCTACGTTTGATTTAGAGCTAGAGATGACAACAAACAATAACAGAGAGGGAGTTTTTGTACTCTGAAAAAGTGGCAAAGAAGGGGAATGGAAAGAAAAGTAATAATAATAATAATAATAATAAAAAACATCCCAGCCAAGTGAATTGTTAGTGTCTCACTGTGCAGATGTGGCAAATCCCTCTTACAGCCACTGTGCCTGCAAAAATCCCTGCTGAGCCTGAAGGGAACAGAGGAGAGCTACTTGCTTAAAGCAGATGGAGACCACATCATATGGGCATCTGCTGCCTGGCTGGGAAGTCAGCCTTACTTCTCTCCTAACACTCATGTAGGGGGACAGTGGTGAGATCTGTCTGGAAAGCAGTGAGGAACCAGGACAACGAGTTGAATTATTTTGAGGCCTATTCACGCTACATCGTTTGAATACTTTCTTTAATCTTCCACACCAGAAATGCTTAAAACTATATAGTTAAAAGCTCCAACTTTTAGTGTAATGTGTTGATTTGGCAGATGACTCTGCATAGTATCACTCTGAGTTAACAAATAATTTTCTCAATTTATTAACATAAAAAGAATCTTTCAAGTGCCCTGGAGATCCTGAGTGAATGGCAAGTTTTTAGATGGCCAAATGCATTTCTCAGTTGCTCAATATAATTAAACTTTGCACACTTGAAGCAAAAATGGAAAATAAAATCTCTCCTGAGCTTCATGCTGTCCTTTCATGCCAATGCTGACTTTACATGTAATATATCATCAAAGCCACATTACACTGATACAGAATTTATGAGGGATGTCCTGTATCTTATTAAATAGGAAGCTGAAAGCTACAGGGGAGAGCAGTGGAGAGGAGCACAGTAACAATGCCTTCACACTTCTAGAGACTGAGAAAATAGGTCTTTATTTTCTACTTTTTAAGGGGAAAAGAGAGAACTTTTAGAAAATATGTATGTAAATGAAGTAATCTGAGTTTCTCCCTAAAGACCTACTAAAACAAAAGCAGATGAAGCGATAAAGTTAATTGCAGGCTTTTTTGCTATAAAATTCACCTTCATGAAATGTGAATCTCCTATCTATGTTGAAAAAAATACCAAAGACTTCATTTTTCTTTAATCAAAAAAGATTTTTTCTAATTTTACTTTTAGGGCTCTGAAATAGGTTTTTGTTGCTGTAACTATTTTTGGTTGGTTGGTTTTGTTTTGACTTTTTTTTTTTTTTTTCCTTAGAAAAGAAGATACAACAGTTTAGACAGGACCTGGCTGGTCAGATGCATGCTTCACAAATTTACTATCACAGCTATTAACTTATACATCCCCTGGAGTAAAACGCTCTTCCAATACTTGTTTATAAATGTGAATCCTATCAATATAAATACCAGGAAAACATATTAGCTCTTTTTTGCCTTTATCTTTTCTCTTATGTGAGTTCCGGCCAAAATGACATGTTTTTGTTTGTATCTATTTAGTCCCTTCCTCTAATTAGCCATATGTTTCTGCATTTCAAACAAGTGAATCATAAATGATACTTCAACAACAGTTTGATATATACACACAAAGAGATTCCTGCTTACCATAGCATTTTAAAACTATCACACGTTCACCAGCATAGTGCCAAAAGAACAGTACGTACCTGCTGAGGGAGGAAGGTAAATGCCATGTCAAACATTTAAGCACCTGAATGCTATATTTGATTTGTTTTGAAACGAAATTGCCTGTCTTTTCAGGGAAAAGACAACTCACATACCTGGTGCTAGAGAAGAAAAGATATAAACCATGGAGCCATTCCACTGTAGTTGTACTGGTTCTTGTTTTTCCCAAATTGCATCCCTGAATCCTCTCAACAGACCACCGTTTCCAGCTAACACTTCATACATATCATCATATACTATGATACTTCTTGCAAGAGGTTCAAGGAAGTAACTGAAGTCTTTGTTCCACAGTGTTACAAATGCCTTCACTGTGTAACCACGTCATTTATAATATTTGTGCCCGTTTTCCCAGTCAGGCTTTCTCTTAATATCGGGTATTGCCCAGTTTCTGATATGAGATGTCGAATTGACACTGTGAGAATTCTGGAAAAACAAACATATGGACATCTCAGACTGAAAACTTCCAGTGAAAGCAGCCTGTGACTCCTGGGGATGTTAAACACTTCTCAAAGCACAAGGGATTTCTAATCCTGTGAATTCTGTTGGAAATGTGCCGAATTCAAACCTCACCACAAGAACTATTCCTTCATGCATCACCTTCACGCAGGTGATGTTTAAAGGCTCCACAATTGGAAACGGAATGTCATTATTAAAATTTAATTCTATTAGCTCCAGGAGGTGATGGGAACATCGCACGGAAGAGAAAAAAGGAGGTGGTACTTCTGATGTTAAGTACTTGAGTGAGAATTAAAAAATGCAGGAGCAGGAAAGGTTAATTAAGAGCTTAGTCAATACGACTAAAAAGACCGACTAACCTGGCATTAGGATAGAACAAGAAGAAATGAAATTCTTTGCTTCTTATCCCATGGACAGCTCTACATTTGCTGTAGGTATCTGGCCAGCAAACAAGACAGGTCAGAACAGAGCATGTTACAGCAATACCACTGTAATATTACGAAAGTGAACCTTAAGGCTAAATTTCTGTCTAAACTGAGTACATGGTCATGATTTGAAGCCCCTAAACTTCATGTTACTGTCCGTGCACGTTCTGGCCCTGCAGCACTCTGGTGTCGTTCACTGCTGGGCAGGCGATGCGCACCTCCAGGCAGCATGCTGGTCTGCTGCCAGCCCACCAAAGTGCTCCGAACAAGCAGGAGCCCCGACTGTAACATTCTGGCATTCTCTTCTCTAGGAAAATCTGGCTGCCAGTGTGAAGCTAGTTTTCAAGAAAATCTGTCAGAGGAAAATTTCTATTCCCATCCTGAGACATATGTCCCTCTGCTAAGCTGTGTAGTGCTTCCAGATTCCACCGTCATAGAACACGATTACTGTACCAAACAAAGCACAAACAATTCTTTCATTAAGATTTTATTATGCATACCCCTTGATCAACATTGTGCTGAAGATCACTCAGAATATTTATTATTTAATACCATATAAAATGTATTAAAGTTGAAAGCCTTCAGTATTTCCTTCAGTATCCTATCCAACGGGAAATTACAAAATTATGTATATGTTTTTTCAGACACAAACATTTCCTCTGTAATAGACAACAGAAATACCATTTACAATTTTCAGTCGTATCAATTGTCTAAAACCAGGATTAATACAGGATAAATATAATTGCCATATACATCGAATATTTTGGTATAAAGGCTGGTGAGTCTTAATCCAAAAATTTCATACATGCAAACTTTCTCAAGACTTCTGAACATTGGTCACCTAAGAAAAACATCAAATACCTCCCATTGCCATATCAGCACTATGACCTTCCCATTCAGTACACAATTTATATCTAATTTATGCAAAATACAAGTATATAATTTACACTTTTTTTCCCCAGTCTAGGTAGTGTCCAGGTAAGAATTGTAATAACAAAGACGAGATGCTGCAAAACCATGCAAAAACAAGACCATGCAAGGCAACCGTTCTCAGGTCGTGGTACACAAAATGTAAATGACATATGGATGCCCGTTTCTATAACATTGTTTACACAACTGTTCTGCTACATGGATTTTACTGTTTTACTTTCCACTATCTTCACACCCTTAATGTTATTTCTCAATAGATTTTCACTGCTAAAGATGCTTAATTTGGCTTTTTTCCTGCCATGACTGACGTTATGCATGACCTTGAATTGAATGCCATTGTAGCAAGCTGTCTCTCACTGTGGGAGTTCTCTTTTTTATAGTGCTTCAGCACAGTATCTTTGATTTGGTAAAGCAGCCCTTGAACAGCTTAAGCAGCACTCAGTAATTTTCTGCAGCCACAAAGGTTTATAGTTTGTCCAAGCTTCAGCAGGAACAGCAGTATTTTACACGCACATAATATCCTTTTAAGAGAGCACTTTTCAAAGCGCTTTGAAAACAGTGAGCTTCACAACACCCTGGAAGGTGACTACAGAGGGCACAGGTAATGCCGCAGCTGCCTATGGGGGCAGGACTTGGCAGGTATTTAAGAGTAAAAACAATATATTCAGTTGAAATTACAGTGAGCTTCACAGTTTAAAAGACTTTTTTTTTCTCCATATGGAGCCCCTTAATGCTATGTTCAGACAACTCACTGGCAACAATACCAATACATGACTGTTTTCCTCATGTAATCACAGCAAGGTGTGCCAAAACCCTGGCAGAAGGTGGTCTGACTAGATGCCTTCCATAACTCAGTGGAAACACCTACAGGTCAAAATCTCATCCTAGCTCAGCGCAATTTCTAAATAAAAGAAAACACATTAAACCAATGAAATTGTCCATCATTCTGGTGAATTCTCCTGTACCTTTTATTTGAATATACTCATCAAATTCAGATGAATGCTGCTTTGCAAGAGAACATGAAATAATCATACTTCTTGCATCAAAACCATTTAACAGGATGTCAAATATAATGGCAGCATACATACAATGAAAATGACTGAACAAGCAGTGATGAAAAAAAATGTTTCCTTTTCCTATGTTTTCTGCTATGCAGTGGTTATAATTCAGAAGTAGATCAACCAGACAAAAAATAAAACAGTGAGAACTGCAGCACTGTCCGCATACGCCTGTCTTCAGTCATTTCACTTACTTGCATTTGCACTGCTACCACACCGGGCGATCTATCAACTGTCTGTGCTCGTGGAAGCCAAGCTAAGAAGCAACAGAAGTAACCCAACAGTGCCAGGCAATTGTCTTCCTGGGGCAACTGCTGCTTCCATTAGTTCCATTAGGTGGGGGCCGTCCATGCTCTGCTCTTTCTAATACCTGGCCTTGTCAGGATTCCCTGCACTGCATGCTCTGTGCTGTGTCAGAGGCTCTTTCTGCAGTATTATTTCCCCTCGGTCCACCTTTTTTCTTCTTCTTTTTCAGTTTTCCAGTCTTCCCACTTCCCCTGCACTAGGGTCCTGCATGCCTTCTTTCCCAGTCAAGCATTCTCCTCATTGCCATGTCTCCTCTTAAAACTCCTCCTCACAAACCATAATCACAGAATCATAAGACAGCCCAGGTTGGAAGGGGCCTTTAAAGACCACCAGGTACAACCTTTGATGGGAAAAGGGAGCCCAGGTAAGGTTACCTAGCATCCTGTACAGAACAGCCACTGACGGAGACCCTACCACGTCCCTGGGGAGGTTGTTCCAGTGACTGGCTGTTCTCCCTGTAAAAAATGTCTTCCTTATATTAAGATGAAACCTCCCTTGGTGCAGCTCCCACCCATTGCCCCTTGACTTCTCCACGGGGTTCTCTGTGGAGAGCCCCCATCCCCTTTTGGAGCAACACTGTATGCACCAAAATACTGTGACAAGGTCTCCCCTGAGCCTTCTCTTCTGCAGAGAGAAAAGACCTAATTCCTTCAGTCCTTCCTCATAGGACAGGCAGGTTCTCCAGCCTGATCATCTTAGTGGCCCTCCTTTGGACACGCTACAGTCTGTCTACATCTTTTTTCTGGATTGTGGGGACCAGAACTGGACTTACTACTCCAGGTGCAACCTGACAATGTTGTAATGCCTAGTAATGCCCTAGTAATGCCCCTGCAGATACAGCCCAGGATCTAATTTGCCCTTGTTGCCGTGGCGGGGCACTGCTGACTCAGGTTCCACTTGTTGTCCACCAGCACTCCCAGGTCTCTTTCAGCCACAATGATCCTAACCTGCACTGGGCTCTTCCGTTAACGTCATCCCAGGTGCAGGACCTTGGACTTGTCCTTGTGAAACTTCATACAGTTCTTGCCAAGCAAAAAATATAAATATTACCTTTTCTCCTCTTCTCCCCATTCCAGTGTCCTGACATTCTCCTTCCAAGTTTAACCTTATTCACTTCTGAGTTTCCAGTCTTCCCATAACACAAACCTACAGGATGATACCAGAGTCTTCAAGGATACAAATAAAAATCATAATTTATAACTAGTAGAATAACCAGTAATTATACTGATAGAAGGGCCTTTATGGCATAATGAAGAGAACAAAGAGTATATATCCAACACAAGTGAAAACACAATATTCTGGGTGAATGCAAAAGTACACAATGCAGTGAGACAGCCTCCACAGGAACAAATGCAGAACAGAAAAAGGGGAATTGCTCTGGCACTGTTTCTCCCAGTTAATTTTGCTGCTTAACTGGAACAGATTCTCCCTCAACAGCTCTTTTCTTATTTACAGCTCACTACTTTCAGCTATTGCAACCCAGCAAGCATATGCAAAGAATTACCTTTTACTATGTAACTGGGTGAAGTAAACTTGCACTTTACAGAGCACTGTGCACAGATAATTTCCACTCCAGACCTCCTACACAAGGTGACCGATGTCATTGCACTAAGTCGCTGTGAACTGGGACACTGCCCTGTTGCCCAGGTGCTAGTGCACCTACCGCCCCTTGCCTGGAGAGGAGATGAATCCACTGTGGAGCTCCACATGCCAGCGCTCCATCAGTCGGTGATTGCTTCCCACCCACTGTCAGTAGGGGATAGATGTTACTCCGGTTACTTGGCAAACTGAACTCCATAAGAGGAAAAGGTAAGGGCAAGACAGGGCATTATGACCCTAAGGGATTTGAATGGGTGTCACCAAGCGGTTGGTCGGCTGCAATAGTGATTAAACTTCTAAGCAGGTGGAAGCGTAATGCTGTACTCGTCTCGTTTTTGCATATTGCTTGGTTATATCAAGGCAAAAGACAGGTTTTTAAAAAAAGACTCCCCAGAAAACAACCAGCCAGACAAACAGAAAACCACAGCACCTGTCACTCCCACAGCATTAGGAATCAGAAATGCTTAACTTCTGAATTATCATTTACGGAGCTCCGCAAAGTGTATGCTTGTCGGTAGTCGATTAATAGGTGGAAAAAAAGCAGAGGTGGATCTGTGTAGCAATTTAACGTTTTTACTTTTCACAGGTGTTCAGAGGGAGCTAAAATAACCAACTCTCTGATATTTTGTATGCTCTAGCAATCACTGGGGGATGGTAGAACAGGTACCCAGCAGAAGGAAAAGAACCCTAAACGGCCAACTACAAAGGTCTTTTCCTTAAACATTAAAAATCCTATCAAGGGTGAAGCTTTTCAAAAAATAATCACAATGAAGAGAACTTTCCTGCAAGTTTTCCGTGTATTTATATTTTAAAATGAGTATTTCGAGGAATAGATGAGACTCATATAAGATACTTTAAAAAATAAAAATAAATAAAATAAATAAACCTGGCCTTCAGAATGTGGGACACTTAAAAAGCTAAGCAAATTCTGCATCATAGGAGTCACAGTAGACAAATTAATTTGCACAGGTTATCTACTTTGTAACAGCCCCACAGATTTTCATCGCTTGTGCAACGCATGAAAGGTTTGCTCCAGTCAACTTTCTCCCTTGTCTCCCTTCCCTGCATTATGCCAGTTTATTCTGTTATATAGGTCACGTTTTCAGGTAGAAAAGACCCATGTATTTTTATGATATTTCAGGCCATGGATGTGAAGCTTTGACAGCTGTACCAATCCTATGACAATTTAATTTCCTGGCAAAGTCTTTAAATAGATCAGCTTTGTAAATGACATAAGACACTTTGATATTAAAAATCTCTTGATAGAGTGATCTAGGACCACTGATTTTCAGGAAGCATCTGCTACATACAATTTTCTGCTGTAGTCAAGCATGCCTATTTTCCAATATTTGAGAAGCACACAAGCTTCTTTGTTTATGCGCTTTGTTCAGTAACAAACTCAGCCTTTCCTTAGTGAGACTGAGTAATAACCTTCTGAGTAGTAGTAATAACACCTACAAAGGAGTAATCTTGCAAGGGAGATTTTTAAGTGTTAAAGATTGTCGTAGCATGCCTTCAGATTACAAGGAGATGACTTGAAAAAAACGTTTCAAGGCTATAATTAAAACTGGTGGCTTGGGTGAGAAAACAGAGGACAAAGCCCATAGATTCAAGAGATTTATTAACTTTCTAACAACCCACCACCAATAGAATATTGAACATTTGTGTACCTAACTGCAAAATTCCTACTACAAAACAATGAACATTGCTTAGGAAATTAACGACCTTGAATTTGAGTAACGAGTTTTTCCCATTTTGTTTCTAATTCTGAATATACTTGTCTGAGTTAGGTTTGGTGGTGAATATGGATCTTAATGTTTCAAGTAACTTTTAGAAACTGCCTAATTTCAGATTTATTTCATTTAAGGCTCGCATACATTTAGATGCTGTCTGATGGTTGCTTATCAGGTTAGCTGTAAGCTCTGAATTGTTAAGCAGACAGTTCTACTGAAATAAATATTGAGGAAGGAGGAAAATATTAAATCTGAATATATGTATACTGGAAAAATATTTCCCAGGAAATGCTTTCTCAAAAAGCATAGAATACACAAATGGTCTGCTTCCACCTGCTTTGTGTACTTCTAGATGCTGGATATTTTTCACTTAACTGACAATCTGCTAACCTGCTTTAGCATTCTTACAGAATCCAAAGAGTGGTGTCCAGATGCAAGAATGCATGTGTTTCTCTTACAGGCCTTCAATGATTATGATTTTATGGAAACAAAATGTTGGTGAGATTCATGGAGTAATACCACATTCACACACCCCAAGCACAAGAATTAACACACTAGTGTGGAGCAAATCTCCATTTATACCTTCTCCAGTAGGAGTAGAAAGTGCCTATCCTGGGCAGCCATGCAATGAATGACTCCCACAGCAAGGAGTAGCCAAACATCTAATACTAGCATATCTAATACGAATACCTCTAGTAGCCTAATATCTGATGCTAAACTGGAAGGAGCTGTTGATTCTATTGAGAGTGGAAAGGCCTTGCAGAGAGATCTGGACAGGTTGGAGAGCTGGGCGATCACCAACCACATGAAGTTTAACAAGAGCAAGTGCCGGGTCCTGCACCTGGGACAGGGCAACCCTGGCTATATGTACAGACTGGGGGATGAGATGCTGGAGAGCAGCCCCGCAGAGAGGGATCTGGGGGTCGTGGTTGACAGCAAGCTGAATATGAGCCAGCAGTGTGCCCTGGCAGCCAGGAGGGCCAGCCGTATCCTGGGGTGCATCAAGCACGGCATCGCTAGTCGGGCAAGGGAAGGGATCGTCCCGCTCTGCTCTGCGCTGCTACGGCCTCACCTGGAGTACTGTGTGCAGTTCTGGGCACCACAGTACAAAAAGGACATTCAACTCTTGGAGAGTGTCCAGAGGAGGGCGTCGAAGACGGTGAAGGGCCTAGAGGGGGTGATGTACGAGGAGCGGCTGAGGTCACTGGGCCTGGAGTAGAGGAGGCTGAGGGGAGACCTCATTGTGGCCTACAGCTTCCTCATGAGGGGGAGTGGAGGGGCAGGTGCTGATCTCTTCTCTCTGGTGACCAGTGATAGGACCCAAGGGAATGGTATCAAGCTGTGACAAGGGAGGTTCAGGCTAGATATCAGGAAGAGGTTCTTCACTGAGAGGGTTGTTGCACACTGGAACAGGCTCCCCAGGGAAGTAGTCACGGCACCAAGCCTGTCGGAGTTTAAGAAGCGGTTGGACTGTGCACTTAGTCACATGGTTTGAATTTCTGGGTAGACCTGTGCGGTGCCAGGAGTTGGACTCAATGATCCTTGTGGGTCCCTTCCAACTCAGGATATTCTATGAGTCTATGTTCTAAAACAGAATGGTCATCCTTGAAGGAGTTATGAAAGTGATGGTCTCAAGTTCCCTTTCAAAATATGACATTGAATTTATCTCAGAAAATATGCACTTCTCTCATTCAGCAGTGCATTCATTTATCTTAAAGTCATTTACATTCCTTAAGTTAAGCACAGGAGACTACTGCCAAATGCACTGTTCAAGGAACCACTAACATGCACTGGAAAGAAGCTGAAGAAGCATCTTTTCCAGAATACTATATTCTTGCTCTGTAATAAGAATTACTGATCAGAATTACTGATTATGCTATACCTAGATTTATTATTATTAAATACGTGAGATGATTACAGTAACAGTTCCCTCAAAACACATCAATAAAGTTTGGGAGAAAAAAAAAGTAATCAAAAATGAAGAACTAAAGTGAAGTGGGTGTCACCTTTTGAAATTTTATTTATAACCCTTCAAGAGCGTTGCATTAAGCTCTGATTAGCATATGAGCCGTGCAAGTCAATTAACTGAAAATCCAAAGAGTTTACAGTTTTGCTAAACTACCTCAGCTGTATTTGAGACACGTACTAAATATATTGATAAATATGGTATTGTCCAGGACAGATTCATATAGACTACGCTGTTATCACTTGCAGCACTTTGGCCATTGTAAAGAAACATCAAAATTAGGAGGGGTGATAGAAGAGGACTGGGAAATTGGCAATGCTGCTTTAACTGTTATGCGCTGAAGTCACATCAAGTTTATTCAGTTTCAGCAGTAAGAAAAAACTGTTTTCCTGTTGATGATGTTACTAAGCTTGGGTAGATATATGGAAGATAAACAGAACCATAAATGGACACAGATAACATAACAAACCTATAAAATTTAAGATCTGAAAATTCTGGGCGTATAGGGGAGTATAAATTATAACAGTGCTAAGCTATAAAAACATTTGTTGAGTTGATAGGGAGATAAAATTTAAATAAAAACATTTTCTGGTCTGCTAAGCCGTAGCAATATTCTTTTGTTTGTATTCTTCATAATTTATTTGCTTGACAGCTTCACTCAACCTTAGTAGCAAACAGAGGTATTGATTATCTCTCGACATCCTAATGACTGGACACTGGGACACAAACCATACATGTAGAGTTTCTGGTTCCAAGTGAAATTACAGTCTGCCCTACAAGATTGCACAATAAATCACAGAACAAATCAGCCAGCATAGGGCTCTGGGGTCACTGAAGTGATGTTGACACATTACAATAATGAGAACTTGAAACACCTCATGCCCTATTGATTTTTAAGCTGAATCATTGCCACTGCAGGAGATTACAAGACTGTGTACTGGAATCATGACCCACACGGGAGATGCTGATGAAAAACACAAACAATTGCACCAAAATAGCCCTTCACCTGTACCTGTTATAACCGAGAATACCACTCCCTCCCCCCAGAAGGCCTCAGCTGGCAATTCAATGAGGATTTAACTACTTAACTATCTCACTTTCTATTTTCTTCCTAATCTACATCAATGATGTATATAAAAGATGTAGACGTAAAGCTACACTTCAAAACCTCTCACAAAAACTGGAATAGATAAATCAGCATACAAGAAATGCTTTTTAATATGCCTAGAGGCTTTCACGTCTCATTCAATAGCAAATTATTCTGTGGCACAAAAAAAAAATCCAGTAATCACCAACATATTTCCTACCTGGAACAGAGAAAAAATATGTAAACGTCAAAAGCTTTCTCATCAGCTAAAGAAAAAAATCATTCCTCTTTCTTTTTTTAATTCCACTTGACAGCACTGAGAACCAGAAAGCTGTTAGAGGTGACCAGTGCCACAAGACGATTACGGTCCTGTCACGACACGAAAGAGCAGTTATCATTTGCACTGCAGTGACTTACTTTAGGAACACATCATTTTGGTTAATGGGAGAAAGCAATCCCTTTATTATCGCAAGCAACCAAGAGACTTTATGCTATCCCACAGAGGTGCAAGAAAAGATAAAAATTATTTAACGTGCATCTGCGGTAAATAAAGTTTGACGTTTTGTTTTATTCCTGGCAACGAGACTCCTCAGAGATACATTTTTAATCCGTAGCTCTGCACTTGGCATTTATTTCTTTAGGAAGGGGGGGAAATTCTCAAATTATTTCTCAAGTAGCAAATTAGTACACATCAGCTGTGCTAAACACCACAAAAATAGCAGCTATGATCATTATTACTGGGGTAAAAACACTTCACAATGGTATTTCCTGTGGAATAGTGGGGGCTTAGTGGCAATTTTAATTACCAACAGGCAGCACAGTAACTGTAGCATATGACAAGCTACCATAAAAACAATCTTGCCTTGGAACAACATTTAATATCTCTTGCTCCCCTAACAATTTTATCCATTTATGACAATTGGGAAATACCATCAACATAAAATCAAATAAAGACAATATTCAGCGTTACATGGAAAGAACAAACAGCAGCAAGTAAAGCAACCAGCACCGCTGCCCAGAAGACAAGCAGCAGGTTTCTGTCACGTACTGAGAAGAAAGAGTACACGTGGGAGCGGAGAAGAGAAGCCCAGCCTTAACTAGCAGCTTCCTCACTGGTCCTGCTGCCAACTTGTTACCCACAGCAGTGACAGCACCATGACACAGGACGCTGAGCTGCTTTGGGTCGACCCTTTCTAAGGATGCTACAAACATGCACAACAAAGAGAACCAAAAGGCGCTCACCTGTTAGGACTGTGCATGTTTGTCGTTTGTTAGTTGCTGATTGTTTTCTGTTCTGAGAACTAGTGCTACTAGACGAACCATTGTATTCATCACCCTTCCTGTAGTTCTGTAACTTCTACAGAGACCGATGTTAACAAATACAAAAAAGCCTCACGCACATTTTGCTAATACTAATCTTAATTAATGACACGGAAGAATTTATTACTCAGTAATTTTCACAATCATTTAATACTGGGCAGCATTAGAGTATCATGCCACCTTTTACGGTTTTTCAACACCTAAGTCAAATAGGTTGATGGTATAGTTTATTGAGAAAGAAAACCCAACTCATCAATATCCATCAAATAGTTATTTTAAACTTTATCATGCAAGTAGCATATGAATATTTGGACAAAAATGGCTACAAACGCATTATTAACATTCATAGTTTGGAAGCAATGCATTTGCATTGTATTTTGATGAAGAGACTATGTCAGCACAAAACACTTTCCTATTTTCTCTCTTATAACCAGTAAGAGAAAATCTCAGTAGCATCACAAATATGTCATAAACCTGATTTACAGGGAATCAGGACCCCTTGCCAGAAATAAAGCAATTAATGGTATAGGATTACTTATTAGGAATTTTTCTATAATTTGCAATAAAGAGGCATCTATTTTGGTTGCACAAAGATTATTCAGAAATTAAGCTGGCCAGCTACACGAGGCTCCAACAAGGAAGAGATTGGGTATGGTGCTGCACAGGCTAGAGATACAGATCTGATGGATGGGAGCAAGTGAAAATTAAATGTTTATAAGTGCAAAGTAATGTAGATTGGAAAGAAACATCTGAACCACTCATAACTGAATGAGTTGTAATGATCTGCATTAACTTAGAACAGTAATTCAGGTAATTGCTGTGTATACCACAATTAAAACAGCTCAATTACACCTGACACCCTTGTCTGTAACTGATCAGTCAGAACAAAAAGAACACTGTAAAAGTATGAGGGTCCCTAAGAAGGTTCATGGTAATAACAAGAGACTGAACTAGCTAGAAGACCCCAAACTTCTCATGTAATAAGTAGAAATAACACTAAAGCTGTTTTTTTTTTTGTTTGTTTGTTTGTTTGTTTTAAGGAAAGGATAAAGGGAGTCAAAATAAATACTAATAGAAGGTACAGTGAACCAGAAAGTTCAGTTCTCTTTGTCATGAAAAAGGACATAGGAATGTGCAATGAAAATTAACAGAGGTGCACAGGGACATCTCCCCTCCCACCACAACCTGTTATGATTTTTCTAAGCACATCAGGTAATAAATAATGGTAGAACTCATTGTCAAAGTGTGTTACCAGTACCCATTCTAACAAAGCCCATACAGAAAATAAATAAGCTCAAGTCTGAACAAGGTGTTTCAAAGAACATTTTGGAAACTCTTGATAATTTACTTACTATGATTTGACTATTTTAGTAAATTTCTGTGTCTTTAGATTATTTACTTCTCAATATTAAAACAGATATAGGATTTTCTAGTTAGCCACAAGGTGTCACTGTTGCTAAATACAAATTTCAAAAATTGCATATTTATCTGAAGTCAAAAAATAAAAAATAATTAAAAAAAAACCATCAGGCATTGTTATTTTCAGCTTTTGCTTGTTCCTTTAAAGATATCGCAGCAGAACTTCATATGCAGGAAGGTTCCACAATGTATTTAATTCAAATCTTTCTGACTGTCTTGGGACTAGAAATGAAATGATCTGA
The DNA here is from genome assembly GCA_011076525.1 of Nettapus auritus. NCBI lineage: Eukaryota > Metazoa > Chordata > Aves > Anseriformes > Anatidae > Nettapus > Nettapus auritus. The sequence goes on from CM021778.1 coordinate 14,905,588, forward strand.
ACGTTACCAGTTAATGCAGAAGTATGACAACAGTATGACAATAGTATGACAATAACGAAAATACTTTTGTTATTTAGTAACTCAGGACGTATTGCCAGTATATTTTTGTATCCCCACCTCCTCATTACACCGGCTTAAGTTTTTGTAGGTTTCCCTCGCTTAACTCATGCTATGTTCATAAATCTCATTAAGAAAATAAACAGACTACAACTTTAAACTCATATTAAAAATAATAATAATAATAATAATAAAATTTAAAAAAAGGTCTGTCCTTTCTGATATTAATGTGGAATTTTAGCAATTTAAACTGCCTAACTGACCCAAGAAGCTGCACGTCCTGCATCAGAAACAATATTTCACACTTGATGAAGAAGGGCATCATACCAGAACCTGCTCCATAACCCTTCAACACACATCTTTTGGGGGTCTCTCATTTCAAAACATAAAATGCACTTCCTAGAAAATTCATAGTGTTGCTAGGGCACAATCTAATTCAATCCTTTCTCCCAGTCACTCGAGCTGTACAGAGAATGGAGACCTGAAGATAACAGAATCACTGTAAAATACATCCTTTATACCTTGTAACTAAAAATCCAACCACATAGATTCTTTAGAACTAGGTTTTTGCTTGTTGCAATACCATTGACAAAAGATTCAAAGTAACTTTTCTTAACACTTGCCTTTTCTTTGATGTCTCTGCACCATTTTTACTCTATAATCCCTTTGTATCCCTCACTAGCCCACTGTGTCCCATATTTGGGGTACAACAGGTTAAAAGTCACGCTGTATCACCTTCTAACTTCACACACCACAACGTGATTCATTCTTTTGTGCAGTCGAGAATAAAAAGTTGTCCCAAACGGGGGCTGGGAAGGCGGCACTAGGAAAGTTCAGCTCTTGTGAGCGTTGGAGGCGGTTTCATTTGTTCTAAAAAGTCAAGCAGATTTATGACACTCTACACTATATATAACAAATACACTGCTTTTCCCAAACATAAGCTTCAAACTGTAAGAAAAGAAAGCAGAAACATGAAAACACAACAACAGGTAGAGGTATGTTACTCAGGCTTCCTGTCTCCCTCACCATCTGTATTGACAGACTTTTATTTTTAACACTTCAGCACAAAGAGAAATTAGAAAAGAAATCATAATTGTAAATATTGAATATGATTGCCATGTTTTTCAATTCCCTTGCCCATTTGTTACAAGATGCTGCTGTGTATCTTGTTTCTGTCTTGTTAACATTTGATGGAGTACTTCCATGAACATACGCTTGTTCTTGTTCTCCACGCTTTGTTCTGTCACTGCAACAGATGGCTTTACACTGAAGCATATGAAAATATTAAATTCTTTATAAACCCCTTGGAGTTTGGAATGTCTGCAAGTAATCAGCATCTTGGCAACTACTTCTTTAATACAGATATTAGAGAGTACCGTTTAGTATTTCCATATTGGCCTTCTTTTTGCTACAGCCTATTCCAAACCTTCAGGTTTTTTTGAGCTTAATTAATAGTAGCACTGCTTCATCTGAAATGATATCACTTCAAAGCAGAATAGCATATTTTCCTAATGTCCATCCGATCATCGCTGACTGGGAAAAGCTGATTAGAAAAAATATGGTTAGCCACAGCAGGTGCTTGTGCCGTACCACGGTACTGAAACAGACCGGGACCTTGCTCATTACTGTTCCCGCTCCACCTTTAAGATGTAGTATTTATTTTCCACAGCAGCTGGTAGAGGACTGTCCCCACGGATTTGTTTCTAGTTCTCTCTCATGTAATATTCTGTTCTCTGGCAAACTAGCTGATAGCTGTAGAAGTTTTGTTTTGTTTTGTTTAAAACAAAACAAAAACAAACAAACAAACAAAAAAGGGCAAGAAAAGAGGGTGTCCACCGTGCTTATCCTTCTCACAACAACAAGAGTTCCCCAGCAAGGACCAGCTGTGCACATTGACCAGTTAGGAACACGTCCTTTTTATTTCTAGAGATTCCTCATTCAGAGTTTTGGGCAGGGACTGTTGGTTCCCATAGAGAAAGTGCAGAGTGCTACACATAAAATAGTGCAACAGAGCCTTTCTAGCCCCAAGGCACTCTCACACTTCTCAAATAGTAAAAGTGTTGTGCTCCAATATGTTCTGTGTAATCTGATTTTTATTCATGAACCTTAATGTTACGTCATTAATAGAAGATGGGAAAACCTGTGCAGTTGTCACAAGAAAAAATCACTTTCTAGAAATGAAGCAAAAGTATTCAAAATGGGTTTGTTTAGGTTATATATTTGTATTTTACAATACTAAAGGAGTAAGTGAAGGCCTTATATATAATACAGATATTAAAAGAGTTTACACAGCAACAGTTCTCTAAACGAATCCAGTTCTACGTGTATTACACCTGTCTTGCCACTTACTGAGCGGATTATTCGCTGCTTCCATAAATAAAGACAAAGATTTTTTTCTCAGAACCATGTAAGAGTTTCATCAGAAAACACATCAGTAAAAGATGAAAAGATGAAAGTGATGTTGTGAGCAATGGCAGGGGAGATCACAGAATCATAGAATAATACCCTTAACTGGAAGGGGTCCACAAAGATCATTGAGTCCGACTCCTGGCTCCACACAGGGTAACCTAAGAGTTAAATCACGTATCTAAGAGCGGTGTCCAAATGCTTCTTGAACTCCAGCAGGCTCAGTGACATGACCATATCCCTGGGGAGCCTGTCCCAGTGTCCAACCACCCTCTCGTTGATCAACCTTTCCCTAACCCCCAGCCTGACCCTCCCCTGTCCCAGCTCCATGCCGTTCCCTCGGGTCCTGTCGCTGTCCCCAGAGAGCAGAGCTCAGCGCCTGCCCCTCCGCTCCCTGTGAGGGAGCTGCAGGCCGCCATGAGGCCTCCCCTCGGCCTGCTCTGCTCTCTACACGACACAGAGAGGAATACATCAGTGCTGTTACCTCCCCCAAAAAGTTAAAATCTGTTCATTTAAAGACAAATGCAGTCCACTGTCAGATCACTGCAATGTTGAAATATCAAATGAAACATTTGTTATTAACTCAAATTTAGTTTTGAGTTAATTTCTTTTTACTTCTTCATTCAGCAGAATAAAAAGGAAATTTCTAAGCATGGAAAAAAATGGACAATTCCTTTTAAAATGCCAAAATGAAGCAACAAAGTTGTAATGCTATCCCCTTCTTTCCTTCTATGTTTCCAGCTTTCTTAAAAATTGATAAAATGTTGAATTGCTAAAATAATAAAAACATTTTAATTATGGAACATATCCTCCTTCCCCCCAAAAAAGATTTCAGTCCTTATATTTCAAAGACAGAAATGCTTAGGGAATTAAATGTATGTGTCCTGCATGCTTTTTTAAAGATAATTCCCTGTAAGAATCTCAGATTCCTCATCCATCTTTGTCTTCTGTTATCTTAATGGACACAATGCCCTTGGCTCCTCTGTAGTGCTATACACCTGTAGAAAATAAGAACGGCCAGTATTCATTACCTAAACAGAACTTGATATATCGATATAACTTTCTGGTATAGATGTGGATCATTCTCCATAGGTGTTTTTTTGTTTGTTTGTTTGTTTTGTCATTGTGTTTTTTTGTTTTTTTTTTTTCCTATCTTGCAAAACTGTAGAAGCACTTTCTATTTTACCACTGTTTTACCTCACTTTTGAATCACTGAAACAGACCATTGTTCGTAAGGTCCACCCAACTGCTGACATAGGATCATGGACTAATTCTGTCTGGAAGGGAGTTATTTGAGATAACTTCAGGTCTTAATGGATATACCCCTGCTAAGCACAGAGGTGTTAAAGTGGTCAAGTAGATGATCTTGGAGGTCTTTTCCAACATTAATGATTCTATGATCATCTCACAGGCCTTCTTCCAAAACTTGTCCTCAGATCCTGGCCTTGCATTTCTTCTCTCCCCAGACTCACCCTATAAGGTCACATTAGCAGGCAAAATATACCTAGCCATAGTTATGCTGAGAAACTTAGTTGGTGTGAACTAAGAGCAGGAAGAGCTAATTGACTCTTAAATACATCAGATGCTCTCACACATGAATATATTTACACATACACACTTCTACAAATTGAGGAGAATAGTAAGTTATGAATAAAGTTTCCAGTAGAATTTAAGAAAATAATGAACCTCATAACCTCTGCCTCATGAAGAAGTCCAATGGGTGAATTAGACTTCTCAATTAAGCTACGAGAACCACGGTGTCAAATGTCTAAAAGCGTCATACGGTAATCATTATGTAAAATGGCTGATGTTTGCTATTTGCACTTGCTCATTTAAGATTGCTGCTTTTTAGTTATGGCATGACTCGATGAATGGAGTTTTTCCTCCTATAGGACATGTAAGGATAACCTAGGAGATCGGTCCAATGCATCTGCTGGCCATCAAAAAAACATGTAACGTCCATGCGAACACAATTTTGTGAATTTTCATTTCATCGGCAATTCATCGATTGTAACATATCTCAAGGCTAAACTCTGTACTGACCCCAGTTTCTATCTCTGAAGACCATCCTCATGTAAGAAGGGGTGCAATCAGTGAACTACAGCGACCACACGGAGTTGGTGTAATACTGTTTTCACAGAGCAGTCTGAACTCTGGGCAAACAGAACGCTCTGTTAAGCTGCTACGTGACCGTGCTGAACTTGATTTACTTGTTCTCATAATCATAGATGCATGTTGGAGAGATGCAGACATTCTGAAAATATAATTCAAAGTAAAGAAAAGACAGCAAAATACCTAATGCTATTCTTAATGTCTTCCTTGAGGAAATACTGCTTCCTGTCGTGACTCAAAGAAAGAACTAGCATGAAGAAAAAGGCTCATACCTTCAAATATGAAAGTCAAAATGGAATTAAGTTGATTCCCGTGGCTTCTCTGTTGATACAAAGTCCACACAGTCTGCCATGGTTGGATTTTTGACTCTGCTGATACTGGGAATGCTTATCAATTGGAATGAAATGTCGTTTGAAATGAGATCTGGTTCTTAGATCATTCTGCTTCTTGGCAAAGTCAACAGTGCCTCGTTTTTTCTGGTAAATGTCAAGATCAGTTCAGATTATGGCCTCACATGGTGCTGGTTTAACTGGCAAGATGGAAAATCATGCCAGTGTTGATCATGTAGACTTTACCAATAAATATTAGTTCTAAAAATATTAAAAGTCTTCAAATGAAAACATAAGGTGATGTTTTAAATCTAGTCTTACAAAATACTCTAACAGTTTGAGGTTCTGTGTGTCACAACCAAATACCAAACTTTCTCTGCATACACACCTGACCATCCATAAATTCTAACAAATGAATCTCTTCCTCTCACACTCATTACTTGCCGGTTCTTAATGGCTAGGTCACGGATGAAACATGAGAGGCCAGAGCTGAACTGTAGTCAGGATTACAGTATCAAAAGACACACTGTGTGGGGAGACTAGATTAATTTTTTTAAAGGTGAACACGTGATGCTAACACAAAGTTACACAAGTAATATAAAACTGTACAAAAGGAAAGAGATGTGGTACCCCATTAGGGCTTCATCTGAATGTCATATTCATGAAACGTTTCCTCCAGTGTGGCAGGAGTTCTTCAAAGATACGGTGTCTCATCCTAAAGGGCTTTATTCACTAAACTGATGCTGTTTTTGCTAGAGCGTCATGTTCAAGTTCTCAGCAGCAGACAAGCCGCTCTTCAAATAAGCAGCAGTGATGTGTCACATATGTCCTTAATTAATGCAGTTGGTTTTGGTGTTTGGGTTTTTGTTTGTTTGTTTTAACTTCTAAAGTAGAGAGCCTTCAGGTTCAGATCACTTAGTAGCCAGAAACAAACCTTCATATCAGCTATGATTTGCTTGTCTGAGGTTCAGACCTCATTCCTGAATTACTCTTATTCATGTAATTTTAAAGCTCAACTTTAAGAAGGAAAATACCTAAATTAAAAAACCACGAGCACTTGTAGAGAAAACAGCACAGCACAAATAAGCATGCAGTTTCCGTTTGCAGAGGGTAGGAAGTTGTTCTTAAGCATTTTACAGTGCGCTCTAAGATGCAGGGTGTGAGCTCATAACCCCTACTAAAGCTCTGCTCAAGTTCAGGTTGGTCCATTCATCGTTAGTACCAAGACTTACATTTGGTTACTTCCCCCCCCCCTTTTCTACACAGTTAAATTTACAATAATTATTGGATATGAAAACGGTTGAAAAAAAAAAAAAAAAAAAGGATTGTTTGGCCTTCAGCATAAAATATTTGGTTGGATTTCTAACCATCTGTAGTAGAATGTTATTTTTAATTCATACTAAGTGTTAGTTGAAAAGGGGGTCTTCTATCAGTTCCAAAATACTCAGCTGTTCTGAGTATTTCATCATCTCTACTAAAATATAGGTGACATAAATGAGTAGAAGCTGAACCCCAGAAATCTTAAGCTGAAGAAATGTTTACTGTTTGCTTCAACTAAGAGTAAAATATTTGAATATAAACTGCAGGTTCAAATGTCAAGCAAGAGGGTTTCCAACAGTTTCTGGGGCTTGGAGGTGTACTATTTTGTGAACACCTAACAGAAGAAAACAATCTTAGGTTTATATGTATCCCCAAAATACCAGAGGCATATTACATGAAGGCAGTAAAACTGGTGTTTTGTCTTGCTTACTTGCTTAAGTTCATAACCCAACTTTGCAGAATCTGGACGTGGCTGCTGACTCAAGCAGTTTCTGCATTTTAGTGCTTTAAAAGAAGTTTTGTTTGTCCGCGTGTTTGTGAAAGTCACCTAAGAAACTTCTGTGAATTTTTTATTGAATATTCCTAACCATCAAAAAAAAAAATCACTCTCCGGAATCTTATTGCTGTGCATGAAATCTGTAATTAACTACGGAACCAAAATAGTCTCTGATTGCAACCTGGTGGAAGAAGCCATACTGTGCTTTATTTTCAATGACAATGAAGGGAAATCGCTGCCTGTGCAATTTAAAACGGTTAACTGAAACCCAATGCAGAACAGGCACTATCAAGACAAATATGAAGCAGAAATACTTACTCTCTGTTCCAATCCCCCAAAGCAAACACGTTCTCACACTGTCCAAATTGAAGTTCAAGTAAAATAAAAGCAGTGAATGCACAATGTCCCTGAAGACAGTAACTTTGCTGCCTGCCTTATCATCTCCGCTTGATACCTTAAAAAATAAGGATTAAAAAAAAAAGAAAAGAAAGAAAAGAAAAGAGAAAGACCTATCCTCACACATATAAAACACCACTGTTGACAAAAGATCTCAGGTTATGAAATGAAACTGTATTCACAGACTTGGAAAGAAATGCTAACAGAAATTTCACTTTTTTTTTTTAAATTAACATAACTGTCAGATATCTCATCCAAATTCATCTCCAGGGTATTTGAATATTAGAGAAAACATAAATGGTACGCCTTGTGTCCAAAAAGGTGTACTTGTGAAAACACATCGCCTGTGCTCCCATGTATTCTACCGCATTTCTTATGTTCTGCCAACTCCGTTTCTGAGAACAATTCCTTTGTCACATATGCCGACACGAAGTAAAAGGCAAATACCTGTTCCAAATTGGTTTTAGACTGCTTGAAAATATTACTATTTATGGCAGAATAACTAGTTTGGGAAAATTAAACCTTATTGTAACTTCAATAAATTTCACAAGTTATGCTTAGTTTGTAGGTACTGTTATATATATTCTAAGACTGGAACATAAATGAAAATTGAAAATTTATCTGAAGTAATCAAGGCCCACTGCAGGCTTTCTAAATACAGTGTCGTGTGAGATACTTTTCTAAGAAAAACTCCCAAATCCGTAGCACTAAAGTAGACTAAAAGCCTGACTTTAGTAGGCGTGTGCTCTCTAAACAGCAACTCCTTCCTAGAAAGTTACCAACATAACCTAAAATATTAAGTAAACTTGGAAAAAGATATTGTCAATGGCTAAAAACTCTTTACACGTTTTTTCCGAGGTTTACTTTCCAGGCTCTGTTTTTCCACAACTAGTGCCACAATAACTTAAAAGCAAGAGTTAATCATATTTCTTTCTTCTCCTTTCCAATTTGATGCTTCATTTGCCATTTCTGACATTAAATTAATTGCCATTTAATAGCAATATTTTTCATGACAATAAAAAACCTCCAGTATCATACTTGAGGACATTCTTATAGACATTTTATCGTGTTTTTAATACCACGAGGTTTATCACTGAGTAAACTGATGTATTACTCTTCCGTGGTAAATTTTCATGGTTTATGAGCAAAACAAGACTCATGTAAAAAAAATTATCAAAAAGAAACAAAACAAAACAAAACAAAAATGGTAACAGTTCCAAGATAAAGGAACTTCTGAAGTTACTAGCTGGAAGTCACAAGACCAAATGTAACACATTGCTAGACAGTAAAAGTAACGTAGCTATATCCATCTATTGTTTTGCCATTCCAACTGCAAATATTTACTAATGTAGAAATGCTGACAATGTTGAAGCTCAAACTTGAAGCTGACACTTTCTATCACCAAGCTTGGGAAGGCACATAATTAATTCTTCTTACACTTGCCGAAGCATCAACTGAAGTTGAGAAGGCACAAAGCAAATACAAATTCTTATCCCCATATTGAAGAAAAGGCAATGGGAACGTGAGATACGACATGTTTATAACATTTAACATAGCAAGGAATTTGGTACTGCTTTAGGAAGAAAATCTCTGAAACAGTCCAACCCCTAACAGACACACAGGATTAACAGAAATAAAACTGATGGCTGACTTAGACACTGCACGTGTGCAGCACCTTTAAGGGATCAAAACCAATACACCATTTATCCTAACCGACTCAAACATGGAAAACATGATACCACATAGCACTGCTGCTCTCCCCAGGCCAGGGAACGCTCTTTTCTTAACCAGTTTTGCTCACTCAGAAGTCAGTTTCATTTGTACATTTAAAAAACAGATTAACAATACGAGCATCAAAGGAGTAAGAAAACAACTACAATTGAGGAACAGAATATCAAGACATTCAAACTTTGCACATATCTATTGCTACATTTTAGAAACAGATGTGGAACCAATGTACTGTATGTAAGCCAAATTTTGGCATTTCACGAGCAGAAAATCCACGTGAACTTTACATTTAACACTTACGCGAAGCCTAATTACTTCTGCATCAAAACCTCATTTCTTATCGGGAGACACCTGACAGAAACCAAATTCCTGAACATCCACCCAAATGAGATGACAGGTGTGAATTAAGGTGATTCCAGCAGCGAGGCGGTTTCTCGGTGCCCGGGCCATAACCCAGCCGCTCAGTGCCCAAAGCGCACGGAGGGCAGCGACAATTGGCAGCAGGACTCAAAACAGCAGATACGCCCGACAGAGGAGGAACAGCGTCTGTCCTTAAAAGCAAGCAAAACCCACTTTCCCTGCTCCCTTCGTGATTTTTTTCACAGCTTTTTCTTCTAGCAAGGAAATTGCTGAAGTCATTGAAGATATTTAAATTACTCTGCAGTTGCATCCGGCTGTCAATTGACATGCAATTTCAAACCCCAGTTTTATAGTCTGTTTCTGCTTTACTAAATACAGATATGCATTGTTACCCATATTTAGGTGAATGTTTAAACTGTATTTATTAAGAAAACATTGATATTGTTTAATTTCATGTATTTGAACAAGCACAGAAACACAGCTTTACAACCCTCAGGTAAAGATGCTTTCTAACATCGTGGCGTTACGCTGATAACACACAGGTACCTCAGACATAACAAGCAGCCAGTTTGGTCAGGCACGCTGTGAACTGCCTACTAAAAGTCAACAATCCATCTTACCAAAAAGAAAAAACGTTAATGAGATTCCCGCCGTGTCGACGCCAATATTTACCCCCCTCAAATCAAAGTTCTGCAGCTCTCCGAAGATGAAGTTGACGCAAACTTCAGTCAGTCACAGAGGAAGGACAGCCACCCCTCCACACACACACCCCCCCAGCACCCCCCCGTTTCTGCGGGCATGGCTGACACCCACCTCTCTCCTCACGCACCGCGCCAGCACCAGGGGAGCCCGCACGAGGCGAGCCCCGCGGCCCGGCCCCGGTGTCAGCCCGGCGGAGGCTCAGCCCCGCGGCGGCCATGGCGGGAAGGCGCCGAGGGGCCGCCCCACACACCGCTCGCGCTGCCGGCGTCTGGGGCTCGGCTCCCCGTCGCCCCCACGGGCCGACGCCACCCCACGCCGCCACCTTCGGTTCTCGAAAGCCTCTCCTGCCTCACCTGAAGGGCGTCCCCCACGCCCGCCACGAGCTGCCAGGGTTTCATCGTGCGCTGCGAGCCGCCTCCCCGTGCCGCGGCCGGAGCAGCCGCCGGGGCACCCCCGCAGCACGACCGGGAGCCCGGCGGCGGGCGGAGCGGCCGGCGCTGAAGGTCAGGCTGTCCCCGCCGAGCTGCTCGCCCCCAGCCCGCGGCAGCCGGGCGCCCGCCGCCCCCGAGCCCCCGCCCGGCAGCCGCCGTTACCTCAGAGCCCCGGCACGGCTGGAGGCAGAACGACAGCGCTCCCGGTTACTTGCGCCGTGCCTACATGATTCAAAATGTCTGTGGGACAGTATTTACGAGTTTCGGTGCGCGATTCTCTACGTGCTGACCCGAAATGAGCCTTTCCCCCCGCAGTGTCCCTGACAGGGGCCGCCGCTCACAGGGCTGACCGAGTCACGGTGCTCGCCTTCAGGTCAGGGCGCTGACACACGCTCGGCCGAACCTCACAGCCCGGGGGGCAAGGGCAGAATGGACTGGATTCAACAACCCAGGCCTGGGAAGCTTCCCTAAACGTATCAAATATTTGATAAGTACTCAAATACTAACCCCGGTGCTAAAGTTTGAGGGGCTTCACTATATTGATCGATACTATTTAACCATTTTGATTAAATAATGATAACTTTCTAGAGAAAATCTGAATTTGTTTATAAATAATAATGCTGCAGACTAAAATATTTTTAAGAAAAAGACAGGCTGGGACTGAAGCAAAGCCCAAACACCTTCATCAAAAGGTGGTAGCAATTAACCCATTACTGGAGCAGACAGAAAAATCTGTTTATCTCGGACATTACAAACTGGCATATTTTGCTAGGCAATACATTGCTTATATGCTAGCAGATAACTTGGTGTTTTGTTTTTGTTTGTTTTTCAGAGTACAGCTATTTATGCAAATGGGATTACAAAGTGTAAACACATAACCACAATACAAAACTGAAAAATTGTTGGGTTACTGCTCAGAGAACTTCTCTATTTCTATAAAATTTATTTTCATAGCACACATTTCCTTATTTTTCAGGTATAAGTTCAGTAAAACATCTTTCAATATTTATCACTGTTTTGCAATCAAAAAGATGACTAAAAATGATCTCTGATAACATAATTCCTATTAATCACTCCCTTTTTGGAGATACAAATCGAAGAACTTGCACCCGTTTTTGATGAAACAAGAGACAAAGTTTAATTTGGCTTGAAAAAATTGAAAATGTGCAAAATAATTAGATTCAGATTCTGATTTCGTAAGTCTTTCCTTGTCTTGTAGAAGTTTTATTTTGGATATGCTCACCTTATTACCTTAAGGGAAAAGAGAACTATCTATCTAGATGGTTTATGTGACAAATAAGGCATGGCTTTATTTTAAAATACTTTAAAATACAGCTGTGTACAATTTAAAAAAAGCAGAACATTGCAAGGGCTGGCCTGAGTACTGGGCTAATAGCCAAAACAAATCTCAGAGCTCACACTGGCTTACTGTATGGCCTTGACCAAATTATTAATCTCCTCAGTTTTACCACTTGCAAAATTAGAATAATAATACTTCCAGTGCCTATCTCCTACCTCTGACTTCTCAGGAGGGCTCTGAGGATTAATGACCCTATAGTGCTTTGAAAATGAATAAACACTAACCGCTAAGCCAGAGTTAATATGTTTCAGAGTGTTAAAACACTGAAATACTGGAAATTCCAATGAAACCCCCTTGTGTATCTAAACATGGATGCCCTAAAACCCGTGAATTATGAAAAAAGATTTCCTATCACTTGCCACCAACAAAATACTATGGGTTAGCTTATAGTCCTATTATTTACACCTGATTTTTATCTCTTCCTATTCTTACTATTAAGCCCAGAATTACATTAAAAGCAGCAGTGAGAGCAATTGCCTCTGCTGTCTTTTAGGGTCACAAAAATGCCCTGTCCAGGGCAAGGTCACTCACAGCCACAGCAGGAAAGAAGCACCGCCGGGAACTCTGGCCTGTTGCTTCCAGCATTTGCAGCACATATGGTCATTTAATGAGAGGACCAACACTTCTGGCAGATATGACATGTTCTCAGTGCTATTCTTTAGAGACTGCAATGCTTTATTCAAGTAATGAAAAAGAGTTTAAACTAATTAATTATCTCATTAACAATAAATATGGGGGGAGCAATGGCTAACAACATACTGTGGCAGAACAAGATGCATTCTGTCACAAAGTTGTGATGATGAGCAGGTGATTAAGCAAAGTAAAACTCCAAATATCTACATCCAAGTAAAAAAAAAAAAAAAAAAAAAAAGAGAGAGAGAAAAAGAGAGAATAGTTATATCCCCTTTCAATCTATCTGATAACAAATTATGTATATTTATACATCCATTTTCACCACTCTCCCTAAAGAGTGGACAGGTTTGGTCTTCCTGATTTTTTCTTCCACCCCACACAGGAACAAGAGAGAAAATTCTTTAAATGCTTTATTGGTCAAATGACTCCACTGCTTCTCCTTGAACCATCACTACAGCAGTTCCCTCTGCAAAACCTTGTCTGAGATACCATCCTCTTGTTTGACTACATGGATATGTCAGGAGCTTTCTGCGGAGCAACATCATTGGGGCACCAGTGTCTGCGGAGCAGCACCAAGACCACTGTGAAGTGCTCTGGGGACAGGCAAAACTCGCATTAGAAATTGCATCAGGGAGTAACAGGCTCTCACCATGGCTCAGACACTAGACATCCCTGTTATGACTTTCTTACTCGCATGCAAGCAAGATTGGGGAAGGTCTCTCTCTAAGCTCTGGTGCTTCTGCTCTATTTGTGGGGACAAACATTAACTATTGTATTACTGTGATAATAGCAAGCACTGAAATTTCTGTAATCCCACATTTGCATCTTTCGTACTTGAGATTTTCAACAGTTTATTGAATACTACAAAATAAATGTCACTACATTATGTCTCATGTTACATCAAAAATTCTAAATAAAAATTAGGTGTTTGCTATCTAAACCCTCGCATTCTTTTCTCAATTTTTTTTCCTGAAATTTCTACTTTACAAAGAAAATTAATTCACAAACAAACAAAAGTAAATAATTGCCCTACTAAACATAAGCGTCTTCTAGTGAATGGTGTGGCTTGTTTGATTTTTAAAAAACTGATCCAAACATATTTTTGTCACACTAGAAGGCTTCTAGGTGAAAAGCTTCAGCGTGCAATTTGTTTATTTTCCATTTCTTGAACTAAGTTCCTGTGGGATGGGAACTATTAAAAAAAAAAAAAAAAAAAAAATTGAAGGAGAATGAAGACTGGTAAAATTCAGAAGTAGTATCTTGAGTACAAGGCAATCCTGCACCTGTACAGTTTCATAGATATTTTTTATATTGGATAGTGAAATGTGGCTTAATCTGTACTGCATTTATGCATCAAACACATGGGGGCTCTCCCTGCCTGACAGATTACTGCTGAAATGATTTCTTTCCACATGCCATCTAATGATCCAGTTGTATTACAAAAGGTGAGCCTAATGAAGCATATTCAGATGGAAAAGTATCATGCAATTTATGACAAATATGCTGCAGTTTTATTTTTAAATGTTTACAGTGTGCGAGTGTGAGGGAGATGACCAACAAGAAACGACATCAATCATATGTCACAACCCTAACAATGCAAGCGCAGCTCAAGGAAAACTAAATCAGGATTCATGCTAGACTGTTGCTAACCATAAACTTTTGGGGACAATATATCAATGGCAAGGATTTTTAAAACTGAAGTATCAAAAAAACTACAACTATAAAACAATGTTTTGCTCTACTATACAGAATTTAAAATGCTCTGCAGAGGTCTGAGCCTGCAAGCATTCATACTATTGATAACTCTACATTCAGATTAACTGTAAGAGAACACAAAAATAAGTGGTTATAGTAATATACCTACAAAACAGACACTAAAAAGAATCAGCAAGATAAAGTACTAGGTGTTTTCATCCCTGTATATTCAAAATTAAGGTATTTTTTTCTGTGGCCCTATGCTCACAAGTTATATCTATAAATAATTTGTAAATGTCATTATATCCATCTGAAATGCTTCAGTTTGCATTATTAGTATTTTTACATTGTTTTTCAGGGAAGTATATTGAAATTGATGTTGCTAATGTGACTTGAATGTTCTAGTATTGTTTTGGCTATACATACAATTATGTTAGTTCACAAAGTTACCTGTAAGCATCCATTGGTATACACTTTGAAGTTTATATACTTTCACTTTGATTGTAATTGCACAATTTTGCAAAGTATTATGTGAAAAAAATTGCTATCCTTATACAAAAAAAAAAAGAAACTATGTTCAAAAACAAGTGTAAGAAAACAAATACCACCAGTAAAAACACTAAGTGAAACATTACTTGTATGCAATTATGATACAACTAAAATAGTACTGATACAACAGACGTGTACTTCAAACATCGCTGAAAAAAAGTTTGTTGCATAAACACTATTCAAGTTATGATAAAAATAACAATTCATCCCTGTATTATTCATCCATGTATAATATTAGAGGATTATATCCTCTCCAAACCCACAGAATGCATACTCCACGGGATAATTATTACTGCACAGCAACTGATGCTTACCAGGATATATTCAAAAAATAATTACTTATCTGAAGTCCTAAAATGAAGGAATGTTCTTGCAGATGCATCAGATTCAGGATAAAATATATCTCATTTTTTTTCAAGCCTAAAGAAAGCACAAAAATCTAGATCGCAAAAGCAGTCATTTTAAGGATATCACTATTTTTTAATTTTTATTTCTTCAGATCATCACAATGTTTAAAGTAACATATATGATAATGTATCTACAAATATGAAGAAGAAACAGTCTTGGAAAAGCCTTGAGGCAAAATAATGCCTTATGTGCTTATACATATTCACAACTTTGTTGAAACGCATAACTATTCATAAAAAATAACATTACAAGGGAAATAATATTTCATCATGAACCAGGATTACTAGTAAAAGGCTGACTTTCAACACTTCACTATACATTCCCTTCAAAAGGAATCTGGATCTGCTCTTCGATGTTGTTCACCAGCGAATTACAATTCTTTGTTTAGTGACATTTAGAAAACACAACATTTTTCTGCATTGGGAATTCAAAATGTCTTCTAGTTCTATTTTTTGCCATTGTTTTTTTTTTTATTATTTTTTTATTTTTTTTACTTCATGAAGTGTTCAATGATACTGCCAATCATTTCCTCAGTAAAACTGCAACGAAGTTGATTTCTCTAAAGGGCTGCAGGTCCATGAAATACAGATGGGATTGTGCTCATCAGAAGAGTGCAAAAGGAAGTGCAAACACACAAAGGAAAATACCTAAAACCCCGGAAGTGCAATTGCTTGCCACTGTAGATAATTTGGTGCAAGACACACTCTCTTAATGACAAACTACACCTCGCCCCACAGAAGAGAATCTCTGAATGCGGCTCACCCCATCAAATATTGACATTTTCCAGACCCACATCTGGGAGTCACCACGGGGCAGTCGAGGCCTCTGCCTGTTGTACCTGGAAGAACATGCAGGCAGAGGGACCTGATTTCAGACCGTTAGCTCTGCATTGACTTTTGCACAAAACTATGGTGAGCATGGGCCTACATGAGACAGGTATGAGGCGGCTGTGTTGCCTGTACTTACAGGCCATTGCCTGAGGGGGTGAGGAGGAAAAAAAAATAAAATAAAATAAAATAAAATAAAATAAAATAAAGCTTAAGTTACTTAGAGTTTTCTAGGAAATTTCTGGCAAAGAGGAAAAAAAAAAAAAACTTTATCCTGTGCAAATCTGTGGGGCATATGGTGATACAATTCTGTTAAGAAAGTGTGTAAATGCATATCTCATTCTTAGCTAATGGCAAAATAAACAGTTGTACTTATTTTTATTCAACCTATTTACATTTACAGTTGCTCTCCAGACTGCAAAATATCCCAGTGATATTTTTGTCACAAACATTACATGCATGCATATACCCACTTCTTACTAAAATACATATAAAGAGTTGAACACCTTTACAAATACCAGCTGTAAAGGAATGTGAGGATTGCTCCTTGCCAGACTTTACATGAACTGCCCTCATTTAACGTTACACCACCATACCAATGCCACAGCCTGGTGGGTGCAGTCGGGTATGAGGGTGGCTCCTCTAGCCCACTACCATGGGTCTGCTCTGCTTTCCAGCCCTGCTGGCACCCGGACTGTCACAGCTTGGGGATGCAAGCAACCACTTGCTTCTGCTCATCTGTGCCACAACACAGTTGACTAATTAATTTTTTAAAGTATTCGAGATGTGACACTTCATATACAGGATTGAATACAGATTAGCATTACAATCATCACAAAGCTTTTGTAGGCTCAAATTTGTCTTCTTCCAGCAAAGTTTTCTTTAATGTGCAAATGAATGATGCCACTACGTATCTTGAAATAAACAGGCTCATTATGGTTATGACTTGTCATATATGCAGGCATTCAGAATTATATTCACAGCATACAGTAAGCTGGCAGATAAAGACAGGCAAAACAAAAGATATGAGACTCCCAGTCTGCTATCATATTTAGATGTCTTCATATCAGAGCCATGAAAACATTTCTCCCCCCATATTTGTACATTGACAATACCTTCAATGGCTTTCCTAGCCCAGTTCTAAAGACGGAATGCCTTTGCAAGACCAAGTGAAAAGAGAGCAAAGGGAACATGAAATCACCTCACAAATTCAAAACCCATAAGGGCTGGGAGGCAAGCTAGAGGGGGCTGCCCACGCACCAAAAAGGTCACAGGGAGACAGGCGAGTTAGCTCTGTTTTAATATATAAAACCTTGAACAGAATTCTTTGGTAAACAGGAACATACTAATTAACTGTTTTTTTAGGGCTTTTTAGCAATTATTTTTTAATTTGCATTCTTTGCAATTTTTGAGAGCAAATAAATCGATGTGTCTGGAGTCAATTTACATGTCACAGGCCACAGCTCATGCAAAGCAAAAGGACCAGCACATGCCATGGCAAAAAGGGTTGCTCATGGTAGCTGTTGGTAAAGAAGCAGATTTCTAATAGGAGACACAGTGCCAGGGCAGTTAGCTTATAAGGCTTCCCCTGCACTGAGATGCAAAAAACACCTCAGTCCTGGAGATGGTCCTTTAGAGGGATTTAAGGGGACCAATGTAAATTTTGTCAGATTTAAGGGATTTAACGGAACCAACATAAAAACTGTCATCCATCAGGGAACACATATAGGATATCTGAAATTAACATCTAGATATGTTTCCAAGAATAATTAGGGTAAAACATGTTTAAAATAATTTTCATACATTTTTCTGACAAACTGTTGTAGATTTCTGTTGTTAATTTTAGCAGTTTCAGTTGGATTTGTTACAGCTGGAAACGTAAGGGGAAGTCTGCAGTAATCAGGATGTGACACTCATTAATACCTCCACAAAATACCCACTGGATTTGCATAGTCTGCAGATTCACCGGTGAATCTTTAAAGTGAGAATTTCCCTTGGTTTTACTCCAGATTCAACTCCATTTGTCCTCCCTCTCTCCTCCCCCTCTCCTCCAGTGATAATCACTGTAAACAGTTCATAACAAAGCATAATTAAATGTACTGAATAACTAAAATATACACATAATTACTCAAAAGCTTATATAATGACATATATTCTTTTGCAAATTGCAAATGTTTTCCGAGAAATTATCTTGTAAGGGAGATAATTCTAACTGAATACAATGACACTCCAAGTCATCTAATAAATCTGGAGATTTCCAGACACATTTTTTATGACCTGAAGTAACATCCATGGCACAGCTCACACACAGCGTGACCTTCACAGGTAAAATGCCATGAAAAGCTTCTAGAAATGGCTATGCCCCTAAGATGGTGAAATATTTCTGGTTCTGACAAACACAAAACTAAAATAAATCAAGGCCCCCATTAAGGGAGACATTTCTTGCTATTGTTATCATAAAATTTGACAAGAAATTTTAAAAAGTGTGGGCTATTTAAGTCTTATCTTAGGGGAAGTACTAGTTCTTGAGTCAGATATTTACTACTTATATGTATCTAGTGAATATATCTACTAAATATATCTATATCTAGATATTAGAAGTACATATTTATAATTTTAGTAAATATTTATTTCTTATTTTTAGCTGAACTACATAGTTAGTACTGTACAGTTTGATGACTACGTTGACTGCATCATGCAGCTCTGTATGTACACGCATTTAGACCAAGGCAACATAATGCCATTACAGAAGACAATAAGTTATATAAAGGAAAGTTCAAATGAAAAAAAGTTTTTCTCTTTTGCATTGTAAAAAAAAGGCTTCCCATTATTTTTAATTCCCATTGAAGCTCAAGATTATGCTGATAACAGTGCTCTTCAGTTAGTTTTGATTTTAAAATAAGTTCTTCTACAAGAATGACTGATGTTTCAATGTTAATAGAATACATTTAATTTTAAGTAAATCTAGTATGAGATTCAGAATGCATTTTTAAAGCCAAATTAAATTCATTTCCTGTTATAAATTCTTATAAATATACATAAATGATTTAATTTCTAATATGCTATGCTCAAAACAACATTTGTGCATAGTATAAGCTTTGAAAATATTTGAAAACCATATATGTAACTGAACACCTGTACCAGACAATATATTATTTCACTGGCCTGCATTTTGATCAAGTTTATTGACTGGGAGTCTTACTTCATTGCTCCTACTCAAGAGATCATTCTTTCTCTCTCCTCGATAACCCATTAGCACTTGAGAGAATTTTCTGAAGGAAAACACAACCAGAATAAGAGAGCCAGAATGCTTTGCTGCATTTTTACTTCTAAAAGGGCCTCACTGCACTCACAGCAAAGACTCCGCTAATTCAAATGGCACAATAACACCTCTTCTGAACACCATTTTTAAACAAAGGTGTAATACTTTGTTCATTAGAGGCAATGAAAATATGTTCAAATATTTCACTTCTCACTCATTTCTCTCAATAGTATGAACTTCAGATAAAAATATATGGATACTACCTTGTCCCCTTGGAAGAAAAATACAAAGCATACATCGACCGCCCTTTTTCTGCCTTGCAGGCTGCCAAGTATATTAAAAATGAAATTAAAATAGGAAAACAAGGAAACAAGAAAGGAGGACAGGCTGTACTCCAGTGCTCACTCATTCCCCATCCCTGGTAGGCTGGACATTTGTGGTGGGTCTAGAGAACAGAAAGGGAAACCAGTGCCTCACACACACCTGTACAGTAACTCAGTAATTACCATAGTATGAAGAAAATTTCTGTGACTGTATCATTTTTTTTGGCACTCATTCTCTGTTTCTTGGCAGTTGTGTCTGCAGCATAGAAGAAAGTGGCTCCAGACAAAACTTGGAAATCAGGTGCCAGAAATTTGGTCCTAAGCAGTTTTTATCTATGAATTTCTTAATTACGCAAACAAACCAAGTATATTAAGGGTGGCAGCGTCTCCTGGATACCACGTTGGCATCTAAGGATTGAGACAGGGCAGGCAGGTGTTGGCAGGCAGCTTGGGCAAGGTACTCAGCCAGCTGCTGGGATCCTCTCCGCACTAACACTCAGAGCAGGCAGAGATCCATCTGCAGGACACAAACTTAACGCTGTTTTCTCGGGTGTAACTCTGCACATCAAGGCTACAAACACTTCCCCTCACTCTCAGTAGCAGAAAATGAAGGAACTCATTACCTGTAGAGTGAGAGCTCTTTAACCTGGACGTGGAATACAAATGCCTGTCCATACACAAGCAAGGAGGCATATAGAGCTTCTATAGATTATTTACAAAGACGATGATGAAGTGGCCTGTGTCCAATAGAGCTCCATTTCCCTCTGCCTAGTATAATACCTACTGGTTACTAGAGAATAGCAAAGCTTGTAGTAATACTGAGATCATACACTTTGAACACTCACACCACCCAGCAGGGTTTCCAAAGCCAGAGGCTGACTGTCTCAGCACAATCCAGTCTGCAGAGCTAAAGGTGGCACTACAGGAAAGGCACTCTTCCAAACGAGGACACAGTTACATTTCCCTCAGGACACCAGGATCACGTCCCTCTGCTCCAGACACTAGCTTCTATTGCAAAAGTTCTTCCAGTGAGATCAGACTTTTTTAAACAAGTGAAAAGTCAGTACCACTTTTTCAATTTAGTGTCACCATTTTCCCCTCCTAATCACAACTCTTGTTCCTACAAATGTCACCAACTTCTCTGTTCTTCTGAAGTTCACATAATTGGTGACCTTTCCTCCCTTCAGTCCTCTTCAAGAAAATGCTCAATCACAATATTTAAAAGATAAAAGTGATAAAAGTGTTTTTATAGCATTTTAGATCAAGTACTAATTTTACATGGGAAACAAAATGGCACTCATTTTGAGCAGAGAAGGAAACTGGTGAAAAATCAAGACAAAAGTCAGGGAAAAATATTCCACATTGACTTCAATTTAATAACATTAATTTGTGGATATAAAATTTTGAATGAAAGTCATAGTAGTAGAACCGCAAGCCAACTTTATAACAATGTTGCAATAAAATATTGCTCAAAGGTTAATTACATCGTATCTTTCTCTAGTGGAACGTTAGAAAGACTATAACAAAGAGCTTTAGAAGAGCATCCTTTATGACAGATAGATACACACACACATTTTAAATATGCAGTATTTACAAATATAAAATCACAGAAAGATTCCCAATCTTAAGTATTTGCTGTGTCTTTTTAAAGAAGTACACTGCACCATTATTCCATCAATTTTGTATCACCTCCTGAAGTAGTCCTGGAAAGCTGGTGTATGACTGTAGGACATCCTGCTCTTTTCCCCTCAGCTTCGAGGGGCTGGTGTTACTTCTATTTCTCCTGAACATCTGCTGCATTGAATAAACATTACATGTATATTTCTATACACACGTATTTAATATCCTTAGTAAGGAAGCAAGTAAAACACATCTAGATCATGATTATTTGGTAAATACAAAAGTGACAGATTTATTTGAACTACAATGCCAAAAACAATTGTCAGTAACATTTTCTACAGAATATGTTTTGATCTGTTGTTTGGGAAAAAGTTGGAAGACTGACTACCAATGCTTTGACAATAAGGTTGCATCATCTTTTAATAAGATAGGAAGAGTAAGACAAAAAATATTTACAACAGATTCCTGTATTCATTCTTGTGAGTCATCACTTTTTGTTTTTCTTGTACTATGCTAAGAACTGTGGATTTGGGTGATTACACTAATTAAATTTGTAGTCAGAGTAGAATGGTTTTTGGAACACTACACCACTTAAAGATTCATCTATTTTTATTAACATACACAGCTAGAGAGAGAGTTGACCATCACATCAACTTTGCTCTGGTAATTTTATTACTGCAGTTCTAACGCTCACAGCCAGTAACTTCAGCTATTCTTTGCGATGCAAATGTCTTCACCATACAAGTGTGTAGAATAATTGCCTGAGGTAACTTAGAAATTAAGCTTATATTCACATTTTTAAGAAAAGGTAGAGCACTGAAGAAGCCTCCAGGGTGGAATGTAGCTGCATTCCATAGCAGTTTCCTAGGCCTGAGATATTGGCCACACCAGGGGAACTTGGTGTGCTGACCCTAGGAGGAGCTGTACGGAGGGTAGAGCAGAGTGGAGACACCACGGCCAGGCTCTGTGATAAGATGGGAACTCAAAGGTATGTCAGAACCAATAAGCTGCATATTTGCTGCCCTGAGCCAATGACCTTCTATGTTTTTGACAAAATGCTGTCCTTTTGGAAAACTTTGCTCATCATAATATCATTGAAATACCAAAACACACTTCCATCCCCAAGGTTAACCAAGGTGCGACCACCATTCACTGAGCATGCACTCTGAATTTCTCTGAACCTAGACATTTAAACAAAAGTAAGAAAATTTAGCATCAATCATAACAAACATATGTATGACCAGAGTCACTCAAGCTCCACCTGACTGATAATATATATATATATATATATATATATATAATATATATTAGCTTAAGGGAGAGAGGATGTTAGGGAAGATATCATCATGAAGGAAGAGACATTATCTTGAAAGATACCTTCTCTGACTTCTGGGATCAATTGGCAGGCTGAGCCTCTCTTCCCCCTCACAGGGATGCCTTTGGGTAAGATTCAAACACTTGGTTACACCAAGTGCCTCCCCAGGAAACTTAGAAATCTCTATGGAGTCACTTCATATCTTTTAACGCGTTTGTAGCCAGGCTGTATTACTCATACTTTTGGTATTTGCCCGTGCTTTGCAGACAATGAATTTATCACCAGCAATCCAAAGAACCTGTTTACCTGTTGCTTTAACAAATTGCACTGCTCATTAAATCGAGGTAGTTCTCATAGAACATGAACAAACTCGTTAAGTGTGGCTGTGGTAGTTCATGGAACATGACTAGGCTGAGGGTGTATTACATAATTTGTGAATCCATAACCGTCATAGTTCAGCACCCTGAATGTGACCAGACTTAAAACAGCTAATTGGGCATCACTCCCGATTACTTTACTCTTTAACACAACAAAGTGTCACACTGACTATGCAGATTTCTAAATGTATCCACTTCAAGATTTTTCAGATGGCCATTCCATGTACATCCTTAGAAAACCTATCAATATTTCAGAGAAAACAATCTTCTAGATCTGTGTGTGTTTGCATTTGTTATAACTATACATCAACCCAAGCAAGTAAACTATAAGAACTCGTTTTTTCTAACCTGCAAAGCTATGTAGCATTTACTGAAATCACATAAGTAATGCTGTTATTGTAAGAGCACAAAATGACATGGAGAAAATTACAACTCATTGTTACCTTGAAATTTGGCATAAAAGCTGAAACTAAATTAAATCTTACCTAATGCCAAAAGCCAAATGCCAAAAGCAAGGGAAAGAAAAACATCACTAATTTCAAAATTAGTTTCCCTTTCCTATTTTTTTTTTTTTCCCATATTTGCAAAATAGGAAGACTGAAAAAAAGTATCTGAACAGTCTTAACTGAATCACCTGGAATGTGGAGTAACAGGCATGCATATGATGAGAAAGTTGTTTCCATCAAACATCAGAGCATTCTAAATCTACTTCAAATCTAGAATCTGAGAGCTGTAAGAGTGCAGCAATAATTAATTCTCCCACTGAATTCATATACCGGTCAAGAACAATACAGTTAGACATAATGGAATAATCTGTACCATATCCAAGGGGATATTGTATCATTTGCATGGGCACAACCCAATAGCAACTAACTAGTACCCATTAACCTGTGAGTAAAAGCAGAAAGAAGTGTGGATGACTGCCTTACTGCAGCACCAACACAGCAGAATTTAAGAATTCAATGAAAGCATTCATTGAAACAGGAGGAAAAGTTATCACAGCCGTTCGATTGAGAACTTCACAACAAAAGGTGGGATATCAACTACAGTGAAGAACGAAGCCATGTTTTGCAAAATGGAATAGGAAATAGTTTTCTTGAAGTCTGCTGCTTTAATTACCTGGTCATTAGAAAAATCCCTGCACCCACCATTCTGGGCATGGAGTTCTCTTGGACTCACAACAACAAAGCCAATCTACCAGGCAGCAATACCAAAACACTGGTGAAGTTGTTTCAGGAAAGCCATTTCCCTTTGCACCAATTCTAGCATATAAATCTTGAAATAATAAAATGCCTACTTAATGCCTCCAAAATTGACTCAAATAAGCAAAAATGATGTGCCTTCAATACAGAATGACTATCAGGCCGAGAACAGGAGAGCACAATTAGAATTACAGTGTAAGTCACAGTGTTAATTTCCACTGAATTACCTGGGCAGTCTGCAGGACAGCACCAGTTACAGCAGCTGAGTTCACAAGGAAGGAGCTGGAAATGAACGGTTCAGAGACTGAAAGGGGTGGGCCAGAGAAAAAGGGCTTGAATAGACTAAAGAAAATACAAGACAAGAGCCAAATGCAGGTTCACTTTGTAACCATAAACAGAACAATAGTGCAAAAAGCTCAATCACAGCGGTCAGACTCCCTGGCAAACGCTGTTCCCTGGGCTGAACCACATGATGATGGCTCAGTTTTCCCTGAGAGGAAGGAGAGAAACACCACTGAAGTTAACAATTTCTACAGCTCATCAGAACTGCTCACACCACAGTACAATGAGAAGCAGATATAAAAGCCAAGGTCATTAATTTCAATTAAAGAATCCCATTAAATGAACAACAGAAGTAGAACTACTATCACAACTAGCTGATTATAGAAAAGACACTGATTAAATTGTGAATGTTAAAAGATGCAAGGCATATCACTTTAGATTTCACTCAATGCTTGAGAATCTTGTACTTCACTTAACGTTATTTTCTTCTGTAGCCCGAAGAAAGTCAAGTAATTCCAAAGCATCTTAGTAAATTCATCACAGGACTTCAATGAAAAGCAAACAAATAAAATCATTTTTTGTGCTCTGTCAGCCGAGTTGGAGAAAAAATAATAAAATAAAAATTCTATTGAAGGATGCGGACACTCCCTAAGTATGCAAAAATGAAACTCATGTACCAGAACCTGTGAGCTGTTCCATGCAGATACAACCCTATGCTTCAGCAGACCCCCACTACTGATAGAGGTCTTACTTCTCTTACTTGTGGTTTTTCAATTAAATGAAATACAAATTTACAACTGTTGACAATACCAACTTAGATTCTTATAAGTAAACTATCCACTAGAGAGCGTAGCAACATTTTCAAACACATTCCGCTTACATCTGCAAGTGCGAAATGGGGATTTCATGGCATTCAACACCACCCTTCTACACAAGAAATATACTGAAAAACTGGTCACACAAAACAGAAATTAGAAATAGAATTATTTAAGGGAAAAAGGTCATCAGACCATGAGCTTCCAATGAACACATTTCAACAGTTTACATGCCAGGATGTAGTTCTCAGAGAGTCTTGATGAGAAAACTTTTATCTTAGTGTGCATGTACATTTATCACAAAATATGATAAAGAGAGAAAACATGTTCTTCATTCCTAAAGGAGAAAACCATACAAGTACTGCTTATCAGGAGGTTGGGCCAGAGATGTTTTTCTACCAGTTCTGGTGATGTCAGGACATTTTTACTTCTCATTAGAAACCAAGTTTTATCATTTATCATTTCATGTTGTAATGGGTGTTCTGGTAAATTCATCTTTCATTCTAAAATATAAATAATAATTCTTTTTTATTTTTCATTTGCTCAGAACAAGAAGTGTAATAAAGTAATCAGAATTTCTCCATTAAAATATTTGATTAAAGCTGTTACATGCCCACAGTCCTTAATTAATACATTGACGAAGGTGTCCACACTATTCACAAATCCGATCAGCATCTCAGCACCTCAGGTAGATGAAGTAACTCTATTTGAGATCTTGCTAAATATGTTTTTCTTCTTTTTCTCTTAAACCATTAAATTTAATTGCAGTGGTAAGAAAACTAATGATATAGGGCATCTTGTACTGTCGGAGAAAAACAGAGCTGGGCATATCAAAGCTGTGCCATACCTAATTCGGAAGTGGCTAGCTTCAGATGCTGAATGAAAACATCAGGGAAATTCTTTAAGTCAGAAATAAGCCACAGGTAAGAGAAGTCTTGTTCTCAACATTATCAGTTACTGTTTTATAAACTGGCAAAGAGGGATTTTACATTTGTCATTTTTCCTGGCATCAAGATGAAAATAAATAAAACTAGAAAGTTTATATGTATTACAGAGTAAAAATAGCAAGCGCTAGGAAAACATTTACAAACCATGGGAATCCTAAGCAGCACCGTCAGCTCTGAGGAAGGCAAATCACTTGACAACCATAACTGCAAACAAAGAGGAATGAATAGGCAGGTGGAGAAAATCCAAGTGCAGCAAAAGGAAGGAACCCATATCAAGACAAACTTGGTTCATGAGTATAAATTCTCATATGGATTTCCACATGTACAAGTAACAGGGCATTAAAATATCATATAAAAGATTACAGTTATTAGCAATATTAGCACCTAGTGCCATTTCTTTGCATTTTATTTTCAGTACATACTATAATTTAACGCACATGATTTTAAGCAGTTTTGATGATAATATTCACATACCATTAGAATAATGTTCAAGAACTATACTGAATCAAACCCTCAGGTGAAGTTTTTATGTAGGTGGCAAGAGCTTTCCAAGTGAAGCTATTATGTGAAGCGTGATCCCTCTGTACTAATTTATTCATAAACTCACATTCTCCAAACTAGTTTACATTTTCTGAAATCTTCTAAATTTAAAATCACCATAAAATAATTTTTCATTTTATCTATTTGCGTATGTTTATAAAAATATAATAAATTAAAAACATATAAATATATATAAAAATATAAAAAATAATAAAAAAAGAGAGAAGGAAAAGCAGGTAACATGAATTATGAGGCTTTATCAGGATAATCCACCTTTATGAATAACTCATGATACAAGTAGGTTAACTGATTTACCAAATCCTCCTCCACACTAAGAAATATCTTTTTACATTGATAGACTTGGCTTCCTCTTTCTGCCTTTTAACACACACCAGTGAAGCCACGGAGGGAAGTACGGCAGGCGATAAATAAAATAACTTACTTAATTTCAGAGCACATCTGAAAGCTTACTGTGCATTTCAGAGCACATTGGGAAAAATAAATAAATAAATAAATAAATAAATAAATAAATAAATAAAGCAGAAGCAGCCAGACCCATCTTTGAGAACAGGTTTGCAGAATCTGTCTCTGCTTCTTTGAGAAAGTGGAGCCTTCTACCGATTTCTGAGCGCTAGGCAAAACAGCTCTTTGCCACATAAGATGGACAGATCTCCACAGCAATGCTTCTTTGAAGGGTGGGGAGGATTTAGAGGCTGGAGATAAAGTGCTGACGCCTGGTTGCTGGAGCTGCAGCTCATTAACCCATATGGGTTTTGCGAGTGCTTTTGCTCTGCAAGAGGAGATGAGCAGAGCTAACAGCCTGCTAGGAAAATACGGGGTTCTACACCCATGTGTGCTCTGTTTTAACTTGTCTAGGGAAGAAAACCTTGTGTAAGTGCAAAGGATCACATGAAATAGATACTTTAAATTTGGGGGCAAAAAATAATGATACTGATTATTTCCATTTCATCTAAAGATAGGATCATGCATGGAAAAATTTGCTCTTCCAGGAAGAAATCTGAAGCTGGTGGCCCTAAGGCCTATGTGTACAACAGACACTTATAAATAATTATATATATATATACACACACTCATTCAGAGCATGAAAACAAAAACATAAGATTTTGCAGCAGAGTAACTCCTTTACCCCCCCCCGAAAAAAAAACACATTAAAAACAAAATATATATTCATTTAGCATTATTGTCTTTTCTTCTGTCTCATATACATAGTATGTAAAGCAAGAAGTATTTTTAAATTTTCTTCTGCCTGGTTGTAAAGATTTTAATTATTTTTTTTTTAAATCAGATTCAATGTCATCAGTAAAGGAGTCATGACATATCAGCTACCAAAGTTTCTTTATTTTTCTTTTCTAAAATATATCTTTGGTTATTCTTGAAGCAAGGCAAAGTCCAACCTCCCCACTGCTGGCAATTAATGTAACAAAGTTCTATATTTTCAGTGATCACTCACTTTTTTATTCATACATATATTTATATATATTACTATATGACAGAGATTGTTTTCTATTTATACACTTTTTACTCAAAGTCTCACTGAGTTCAAAATGGCCATGAACATTAAGACAGACAGTTCACTACAAGCTGAAGTTCAGTCCTAGCAAGCAGATGGCATAAGGAATTAGTTAAGGAACCACTTTAAAAAATAAAAAAGTAGAGTTATCTTCTCAGCAGGATTTTGATTTTGCTTGTGACTCATTTTAAATTTACCAGAGGTCACTCAGAAGAATATATATTTTTAGACAGCCTTATGACAACAAAAGCAAAAGTATGTCTGGAATAAACACGAATTTTATTAGTCAGCAAAATCACTCATCTCTGGATAACAATGTTCAACTGTATCATACCAAAACAAAAGACATCACCTAAGGGGAAGAAAAAACTCATTTTGTGCAGGTTGCCATGACCAGACAGGTTAGGGAACAAGCCCAGCTCCATGGATTTGCTGGGGCTGCTGGCTCAGCCATGCCTTGGCAAGGCAGGGGAGGATGTGGCGCAGCACGGCCAGGGAAGGCGGTATGGGGCCACAGAGTTACTAGGCAGAACCTGGGATTGTCTTCTACATGGCCAGGACTGCCCTACGGCTGGCACACAACCTCAAAAGTCACACTAAATAGGTTTTATTTAGGCAAGTAAAAAGGTACATTTCTAATACCATAGAGAGGTGGCATTTTAAGTTCATCTGTGTGCACTCAAAACACAGAAGATGGATAAAAAGATGTAGCAATTATTCACTTAAACTTCATTTCTGTTTTTATGACTTCCCAGGTGACTTTTTTACCTTTGAAGCTATCAGTGCTGAAAAGGAGGCCATGTGTTCTGATCTTTTCAAAATAAAATACCTGAGATTTACGAACCAGGAACTGGGAAGCTTGAGGTCACAGTGCAGAACTTGACATTGGCTGGATTCAGTACTGAAGCACGGCACACCACTAAGCTTTGGCTATAAGGAAATGTGCTGCTTTTGAAATATGCTGCTCTTAAGTTTTTAAAAAATCCTGGTATTATTTAATAGCAATGTATAGTAAGGACCAGTAGTATAGTGAAATCCCATTTCTGTTGCAAAATCCAAATGGTTGACAGAGAACTGGTTTATGTAAGGTTCATGGCTCTGTGCCACATGGCCACTCTTGCGAGGGGAAAAGAGCTTTGCTTGTCAAACATGAGAAAGCAAATCAGTGCACTATCAATAGGATGTAAAATGATGCCAGTTCTGAAATTCTCTGCTGCAAATCTCAGCAGCCCTAATTTATATTAAAGAAAAAAAAAAAAAAAAAAAAAAAAAAAGAAAAAGAAGAAGAGGAAAAAGTTCAGCTCATCAATACACAAAATCTTTGCAAAGAATGAATTTAAATGAACCACTTCACAAGCTCCCAGATTACCTGTTTGTGTTTTTTGTGTTTTTTTTTTTTTTTTTTTTTTTTTTAAGTGAAACAGGAATCTCATTTCTCAGAATAATATAGAGATATTTTTGATCTTAAGATTTCCACAAAAACCACTTGTGTTTAAACTGAGAAAAGCATATGTATGATATCATTTAGCAACATTAACAGAAGTGTTATTATACTGCTGAAACTGAAATAAACTCAGAATATGTAATATGTAGCACTAAGGCTCCTTTTATTTTTTTGACTAGACACCCAATAAAATGATTCATCACGTATATTTCACATAAAACTTGACACAAAATTTAGGTAACCCTAGATTAACCTATATTCCACAATTTAAATGTTCGTAATGAGGAATGTGGGAAGAATCAAACTGTATTTACTTCAATGGAATAACAGCAATTTTCAAAGCAAACAACAAATAGCACAAATGCAATACGATAACCCAGCCAGCTCTTGCAAGCAGCCATATAGCCTAAGACATGTGCTCTATCTATTGTAAGCTAGTAGCTCGTCAAGCAGAACTGAGAACGACACACTACAAAGTTGTTACTTTACTACTACTGTTTAAATTTGTGCTTAATGGGACTGAGTGCAGCAGAAGATCTAACCTTGACACAATTTGTCACCATCCTTCCAAACTCTAAAAAGAGGATGTGGGAAAGGAGGGAGGGGAAAATAAATTAAAAAAAAAAAAAAAAATAGTCATATCTTGGGGACAAAGCACCTAAACCCAGATGAGCTCTGGTACAGTAACTCTTCCCTGAGAACAATGCAAGAAGTAATTTCATATACCTAGGTGTCTGAATATATGGATTCCATTAACTGAATATATAGCTATGGAGTTCATTAATTTGTACTGCTAATCAGACATTTGGCAGGGCTGGTGCTGGTGTTTCTTAGGCAAACGGGCCATGAACTGAACAGCACGTTGGAGAGTAGTAGTTTCTTAGGATTACAATGAGAAGCTAATGGAATCACTGATGCTGTTTATCGGGCTGGTTACTGGCATATAAAAAGTTACCTGTAGTGTGCCTAGTAATGGGAAAATGTCATTGCCGGTGCTTTGAGGTGAAATCCTGGTATAAAGTGCCAGAAATGGACAGGGGACCACTGGTATGCGGAGTTTATCACCTGAAGCTCATATTATCCTGTAGAACTTGCTACTGGATGTGACCCAGGACAGGGAGCAGAAAGAAGGCGGGGATGCCGCACAGTTCCCTGGTCAGCAGTTACCATAACGGCTCTGCAGACATGAAGCCCCAGGCACCTACCTACCAGCCCACAGCTCGGTGAGCTGCAAGGCAACACAGCCAGCAGGCAGGGCACTGTGACACCACTGACAGATGCATGAGCACCACAGGGCAACTGCGCCCCTGGAAGCTGAGGAACTACTTCCAATTCCTTGTGTTGTGCTCTTCATGAACCTCATCCTTCCTCTTCCTTTTCCCTGCTTTAAAGAAAATCCAAAGGAACACTGAAAGTTATTATAACTAGATCATGCTTATTACCTAACTCTGCTTTCCTCTGCACCTTTTTTACTTAATATTTCATTGTAATGATCTTTAAAAGTGAACTGATTAATTTGTACTGTAAACAATCATCAGACAAACTCTGGAAAGAGCAACAGAACATTGGATTTTCTGGTTCATTCAACAAAACTGCTTGTGAATGTGCCTTAAGACCACTGAATCAAGTGGGGAAAGGTAGAGAAATAATTTAGATTACTAAAGTAATTAAATGTTGTCAGACAATAAAAAATAACTGTGCATGTGTTTTGCAGCAATGAGTGTCTCTGTAGCTTGACACTGCTTCAAGGAGTGAGATTCTTATTTGGCTACAACAAATGAGATACAAGCTCATTAGTTTTAGTAAAGGTTGAAAAGCTGGTCTCTGGACATGAAAATACATCATTTTAAGGGCTGAAATTATTCTCTTTATTCAGCGTTATCAGTCTTCAGTGCTTTTCTGCAGCATTTTTTGTCTCTACAAACCATGGTATCACTATGGCTAATCTGTAATAACATTTCTGTCCGGAGTTCATCCCATCCTTTGCATGAACTCATGAAACTCAATTACTAAGTGAAAAAAAAATAATAATGAAAAAGCCAAAACGATGATGTGGAGCTGGTGTAAGCATGCCAGTGGAACTGCCACAGTTATTGTGTGAAGCTGAAGTGTTTCAGAAATTTAGAGTATTCAAAGCAGCCACAGGACCGGTGTCATACCCAGGGAACATAGCAAAGTAAGATGCCCTGAGTCTGACCTCTCTTTCTCATGCCACTTTTTTTTTTTTTCTTAATGAATGTTATTGATGTAATGCAAATGTGCACAGTTTTTGTATCTGTTTCCCTCTACTCAAAAATAAGCACTCATCTCTACTGTTTTCTAAAATGTCAGTACATCAGAACCAAACGAACAAAAAAATGCAACGCAGACATATAATAGAGAAATGCAGAAAGAAACCAGTTTCAGTATTTAATGGCAAGAATAATGAATTAAAAACTGTTTAAATTATGTTGAAGGTCATAGAAAAAGCTTCCCAAAAAAGACAGTTAAACAGACATTAAAATGAAGATTTAAGTAGATGATCTTTTAGTAGTCTAGCAAAAACAGTTTGTCTTTCACTCTTTATTTAAATTAAAACACCACTGAGTAATTGACCTTTTTAACACGGCCTGGGGGAGCAGGGTATGATCTTGTCAGAAGAAAAGTGATATTTAAAAAGCAATACAATTTAAAAGCAGCAGAAGATGGAACCTACACATTAAAAATTGTTTGCTTAGGAAAATTAACCTTTCTGAAAAGGCTGTCCTTACTCTTACAAGGAGAGAAACTACTACTGTTAGCT
Source organism: Nettapus auritus (assembly GCA_011076525.1). NCBI lineage: Eukaryota > Metazoa > Chordata > Aves > Anseriformes > Anatidae > Nettapus > Nettapus auritus. Next base: position 14,937,837 of record CM021778.1, read on the forward strand.
TTTTGTTAACTAGTTTATGAACTATGCTAATAAAGACTGTTTGTTTACAGAGTCCTTAAAAACAAGCAAACCAAGCAGAAAAGCCAAATCACAGGTTTCCTGAGCCTTCAGGAGAAATGGCCCTTCTTTCAGCACCCCACTTGGAGGCCAGCTGTAGCAGAGGGGGCCTTCCCTAACTGCCCTTTCCTGAGCATTGCCTTAAATGTTGTTTTTCAGCTTAACAATTTGGCTCCTCTACATTTAGTATGAGAAGTCAAAGTTCCCGAAAAAAAAAAAAAAAAAAAAAAAAAGCAAGGGCAATACTCCTTACTCTGAGAAGCTCACAGAAAGGCATCTGAGGCTTAGGATCCCGGTTACAACAGTGTAAAGACCTTGACATTGTTATAAGGGGATGCAGACACAGCTCTTTCAAAACCTTCACCTTCCTTTGGATCTCTTGTACTAGAAGACTAAGTCAGTCTCCAAAAATCCTTAATTTACACAGAATGTATCTATAGAGACAGAAAGGCAGAAATGGAAATGACTAATGACTAAAAAAAAAACAGCACAGGTATTAAATGACATCACTAATTAAACATAAAACACTAAAAGAATAAGTTGTATGCAATGAAGCAACCAAAACCTCATGTCACCTCATTAAAGAGACCACTTCAAAATAAAGATGCACAGAAAATTATACCAGATCAAAATTTTCCGTTCCCATTGTTTTAATGGTAAAAAGCTAAACATGCAAAGATTTTAAAAACTGAATCAAAACTACAGTTTTAGCTCCTTTGGACCCCAACATACAACTGTTGCCAGGAGGGCAGAACCACGTATCGTCTTCTGTCATGTTCTGAACAGCACAGATTCTGTTTGAGATCTGTTGTCTTGTTTTCTGCTAATGGCATTGAATTTGCTGAATATCCTCCAAGATGAAAGCTGTTATATTGAATAAATATAAAAGTTCCTAATGCTAGGAAAAGTACTTCTAACAAAATACTGAGCCTTTTGCATCCCTATGTACTGCGAAGGAAGGCACAAACCTGAGAGATGCGGTAAGGGCTGCCATGCTTGACCAGTGTGGCTGGGAGACACCGTGACTCTTGTCGCTCCTTTCCCCAAACAGCCTCAGTCTCTTCAATTCTAGAAGATTTGCCCAAGGCTCAACAGTTCATATATAGATATAGACACAGGCACAGGTGTATATATGTACATAGATTTACACAGATGTATACATATGGATACATATATCTATACATAAAGCGTGCAAACTTCTTGTAATATAGAATTAATTTCTTGGTTACTCATTTGTTTCTGCTATATAGGAGGTTGTAATAATTTACACATATTTCAATTTCATGTTGCCTCCTCATATCTGCTTCACTGTAACTGCTGCCTGCAGTGGCCACCTCCCTTCACAGCTCAATCACAAGAATGTCCCATAAGCTGGGATGGCATCTGAAGCACTGTGGAGGTTCATGTAAAAGACATGTAAACACTACAGTAATATTTTGAAATATTTTTTCTATCTTAATTTGTGGCTGGAAAGCAATTCAATTATAAGCTATTTTTAAAGCTGTTTCAGTTCTGAGCTCTGAAATTAAGTCAGTGTTAAGAGTTGGATGAGTTTCTAAAAACAAGCATGCCTAGGAATCTGTACATACTGACTCACTCAGCTGTTGTGTTCCCTCCCTCACAAAATGAGGGAATCAAATTACGTTTCTGAAAATTCACAAAACAGCTATTGAATTATTATTATTTTTTTTTTTTCCAAACCTATTTGCCTAAGCTTTAATTCTCTCAATTATTTTTGGATTGTCATGGAATCTTCAATAAAAAAATTATTACTCCATTATTTTTCTCAAAGAGTTGAAAAAAGATTCTTCCAATTTAAATAGAGATTATCAAATCCATGGTAAGGTGGGGCTTTTTTAACTTTGAACTCAAAGTATTATACAATGGTGTATTGCTGGCAATTCTAGTTCTATCCACTTTCATTTGTACATTAAAAAAAAAAAAAAAAAAGCCTTATTGAATTTTGAATGAAAAAGCAATATTGGGCTTTCACAGAGCATCCTTCACATATAAGAAAACCAAAGCTATTCCCCAATCGTGTGTCCTGCACTTCCCTTTGAGCATGTTGAAGATGCTCTTAGACATCCTTAGAAATCAAGTGTTGCCCAAGTTAGTTCCAAAGAAGGAGGCACAGGCAGTCAGAAGGAAGGATCAGAGGAGAGTACCAGCAAGTATAATTTGCAGATATCTAAGGAAACATTATAACAATGACATGAATAAGCATAACAAAATGTTAACGAAAAAAGCACTGTCAGTAATGATACATGTAGATAAATGGCAAATGTACTTGCATGAACTCCATCATTAGTACTTCAATCACAGACACGCTTAAACTTTGGGGAGCTAATTTCATTTATAAACTCTTCTGCTGCACATCAATTATTAGTAGCATTACTAACAGACATAGAACTGCTATGATTAGGTGACTGATTGTCTGGCATTAGCTCTAATAAAGGAGGACTTGTGAACCACTTCAAATGGGCAGAAGCACCAGTTATGCTCCTCCAAATTCTTTGGTTTCCTGCTAATTCATTATTCCCTCTTCAGATTGCTCCATCATCTAACTCATAAATAACAATACCAATGAGAACCCTCCCTCCCTTCTTGCAGAGAATTTGCCGAGTCTTTATCAAGAATGGCTTGTGTTGGAAGGGACCTCAAAGATCACCCAATTCCAACCTGCCTGCCACAGGCAGGGACACCACCCACCAGATCAGGTTGCTCGGGGCCTCATCTCATCTGGTCTTGAACACCTCCAGGAATGGGGCATCCACAGCTTCTCTGGACAGCCTGTGCCAGTGCCCCACCACCCTCTGAGTGAAGAATTTCCTCCTATTTGCTAATCTAAATCTCCCCTCTTTCAGTTCAAAACCATTCCTCCTTGTCCTGCCCTTGTCTCATTTATTGTGAGAATTATTTGATTATTAATTCCCTGAGCATATTTGTAGTTCTTCTGTTATTTCAAGAAAAGTAATAAATTGTGATTTAATGGAATTAAAATCAAACATTTTAACACAGTGTTTCAATTTAAGGATAGAGAAGAAAAAAAAAAAAAAAAAAAAAAAAAAAAAAAAGCAGTCTTTTTAAAGATATTTTCCTCTACTTTCATGGTGCAGCTCCAATAAAGATTGACAAAGGTTAGAAATATGTGTCTGCAGATTGCTGTAGGATGGCTGGTGATACCTTTTGATCATACAGCACCCTGAACAATCACAGCAAGGATACAGCTGCCTCCTGGATATGCAGACTGAACGCTGTCTGTGACACTGACTCATTTCAAGCTTCTTGTAGCACTGCCACCAGGCACTGTTATATTAGTACAGTAGAATAACATGAAATACTGATTCCAGAGTCCTTACCAGCTGGATCTGTTCAAAATACTCTTCCTACAAAGACCAGCACTATTTATCACACAGAACTGGTTCTGCATCTTTGTGCAGAGAGCTACTTGTTCTCTCACAGTATTTTAAATTGTTTCCTTGAGACATAAGCAGTAACTTTTTAAAATCTAGGAACAATGGAAAATGCAGACAGTACATTCCGAAAATGCACTTTATACTATACTATACAGATACCGGCTAGGACAGAATGACTTTAAATGACAATGTCTCTTCTACTCCAGCTTCAATTACTAGTCTGAAATGTGTTATATACTAGGACTAGACAACAATCAACAGTTTCTAATTGCAAACTGAAATTTGCTAAATATTTTTGGCACATTTTTTGCATAAAGTATAATGGCTATTTGGCTATTAAATGACCAAGCTGAGCTAACTAACACCCAGTTAACTTTTGCCTCCTGCTGTAGAAGGCTGTGCAGTGTGCCTGCTCGAGGAGCGCACGTCTCTGCAAAACGCATGCACCACGGCCTGCAAACTGCACCTCCAGGAGGGCACTGCTGGGAAGATAACGCTGGCACAACCTGAGCTAATAGACACCAGACTGAAAATATCTACCTTTACAAAGCAAAAAGGTTGCACATCACATCTGGAATACTGTTGTGGACTATTACTATAATTTGCTGAACAGTCTAAAGCTATAGCTAAACAATCAGGGATCAAAAGAACATATTCCGAGACATGAGAAGATTATATCTTCTTCCCCTCTGTTTTTATTTGCAATTTTAATGAAACACTGCACTCTTAGACATTATTATTTAACCCATTTAAAATTGACCTCATCACTCAGTCACTGCTGTCACAGAATTATGCAGATAACTGTGTACTCATGAGTGTGGATTACCTAGGAGTTAGGTCTAGACTTCATAATTCCAAAGCAGATAAATTATAAGGTATGGCACTTGTTAAAATTCAAAACTGAGTATGTTTACTGTTCTCCTAGTGTGCCAAAAATCAATTATATTGATGTACTTATGCAATCTATGAAATCCAGCAATTAGCTTGCAGACTTATCTTCCAAAAGGTGAGACGTTCAAGGCCTTCTGATTCATGACATCCATCTTACACATTATCACTATATTATACTTGGTGTAGAGTAAACACATAGTTTAACAAAGTTACCTAAACCTTTTCGCGGCACTCTGCCCAAGAACACAAAGCTTTGGACAAACATGTTTTGCTCCTTATTTCGCTCAAAAGTCCCTTGGATATTCAGCTATGAGAAAATATTCATCCGCTCTTATACTTACAATATACAAATGCAGTCACGTACAGTGAGCTATCATAACTGGGTTATTACAGAAATTTCCAGCTGTACTAAATGCTGTATTCCTCCAGAGCAGCAGGATTTTTGTTTATTTCTAAGTGCATATTGATTAGGTGTTAGGCATCATGGACAGATTAGCAGTATAAATAGGAATCATTTGTGTGATATTTTGGATTATTTACACTCTAATTCAGCTCTGGGTGGGTTTTATTTGTTCTCTTTTTTTTCCTCCTAGCATTACTTTTATAAAATCCACATCTTAGAGAGTTACGGCCCTGAATTCAGATTTAGAGCTGTAATAGTACAGTACACCTGTAAGGTGAGAGTAGATGCTTGACTTTTTATATTTTTCTCTTTAAAATTTTGTCTTTTATTCAGACCTCCTAATATCTAGGATAGCTCTTTCCCTAGTAAGTAAAACTTCACTTCTACCAATCTAAGTCCAGTTGATAGTAGAAAAAGTGTAATAATAATAAAGATAACTCAGCTTTGCCAACAGAGCATAAATCTAGCAATACTCTATGAAGGTCTTAAAGGAGGAAGAAATACACCTAATTCTGTTACTGCCCTCTTCCTGCCTCTTTACTTTCAGTTAAGGACACTGGCCCTGCAGAAACCTTCTCCATACAGGAACAGATGTAACTTATGTGTAATGTGCACATGTTGCCTAAACCTAAGTATCAACCCATCATTCCTCACTCAAATACAGCCAAAAATAAGTATATTTTTTAAAAGGAATTTAGTTACATTAAAGTTACAGCAAGGATATTCACAGATGGGAATCCAACAACTTCTTTTCACTTATTTATTTTCCTAATTAAAACAGTATCATTTTTGCTTTCTGCTATGACAGCACTTGTAGCAAATATGTATGCCTATTAGATGTAGAAAAATGACACTAAACAGCCAAATGACCTGTTAGTGTATACGCAGGCTCAGCTTGCTTGCATTCTCCTGTCTGTTTCTCTTTCCATAGGTTTTCTGGGGGTTAGAGAGCTAAAATGCTTTGGTTTTGCCCTGCCTGCTTGCTGCTTTCCTTTCTATAACTGTGCATTCTTGCCTCCTCAGGGTTTTCTTTGCCTACTTTCACATCTGTAACATACGCTTAGGTGACATCAACTCAAACTGTTTTCAGTCCTGACAACTGTTAAGCCTAACTTCCAACGCTACATAGACACCAAGAGCATGCAGACTCTGACCCATCCCTCTGCCCCCTTGCCGTAAGTAATCTGAGCTGTGAATTGCATCACGAAGCGAGTGGGTATATTTACGTGTGCATGCCTTTAGGCAACTGAACTCAGACAATATTCTGGCATAGAACAGAGCACCACTAATCTGCATCCAAACCTTTACAGTTAGCATGTGCTATATTCTTTCACACTGAAGCTGATAGATGCTTTACCACTACTATGCTATTTGCCCGTACTTTCCCTCTCTACAATAAAATATTGACAATTCATTTAAAAATGCATGAGATCAAATATATATGAAATATCCTTAAGATCTGAAATACTGCAGGTCTGAAGTTATGTACAAGCTCCCTTTTCACATTGCCAATTTAAAGCGTTCTTCATTTTGGTGTCTGCGTCCCCTGAAAGCTAAGACCAGCACAAATAACCTCCCTCACTGCTGGGTAATAATACGCTTCCCCTTTCCCCAAGATCTGCACAGGTATCTAGGTCACTATACAGCGACAAAGTGCTTATAAAAATAGCTCTGTCTTCCCCTTAGGATTTCTCTTTTTTTCTGGATTTCATCTGGGCTATGACCCTGGTTTGACTTTAACTACTGCTAGCCTATCTTCCTCACTTCCATCACCTCTAACAGATGCACAATGACCAAAATGAGTATTTACTAAAAGTTACGCTGAGAATTGAGGTAATTTAAAAGGCAAAACATGGCAAGAAGGGTCAAGAAGGCTAATTGTATTAATAAGCCTAGTATGCAGGAGTGGCTCATGTGAACAATGCGTGGCCTAGAATCCACCTGGACATTAAGAGATGCAAGGGATGCTCCTGGCACATGGACACGTAGTTCCAGGAGACAGCTCTGAACTGGCAGACCAGCATTCCCGTGCTTTGATGACTTCGAGAAAATGTAAACTCTCAACATCCAGCCAGGTGAAGATAGCATTTGGAAAATTAGGCTTGATGAAAACATATAAACCTTGACAAAAACAAAGAGCTAGCACAAATACAGTGGAACTTCTGCAGGGCATGCTGATACTGATATACTGATCATAACATAGGGAGAAAAAAAAAAAAAAAAAAAAGATAACTATAGCATGAAACTTGCTTAAGGAAAAAAAAAAAAAGATTGACTGGAATTCGGAGTGAAAAACTCTATTGTGGTATTTTTGAATATAAAAACATTCATTTTTCAGTATAAAAATATTTAGACATAAGCATCAGGCAATTTACATAAGCATTTTAAAAAAGCATCTGACATACGGAACCAGAGGATATTCGTTGGCCTCACACGTGAATAAACCAGGCATAGCCTATGCAGTGGTTTATGAAAAGATGCAATGTATGCGTTTGTATACTGTTAGATACCAAGAGAGAGAGTGGGAGGACAAAGAGAGCAAAATCTTAATCTCCCCAAAAGAACGATGACCGGATTCAAATCACATTTTTTGAAATAAGGTAATGCCCAGCATTTCCTAAACCTTAAAATATTTTCCATAAGAAGCCCTTTCAGCATAAAAAGTTGGTTAACCTTGGATGGTTACAATAGCAATCCAGCACCTTAGCATCAGTGAATAAACAAATCATACCCACTGTGAAGCAAAACCAATCAGGAGAGATGAACTGCAATGAAACAGTCCCATCATCACTTCACTGAGCAAGTAAAACTGCAGTGAACTTACTGAATAGACCATGTAAGAAATAATTCTGCCAGAGTCTCAGTGCAGTCAAATAGCTTTTGGTTCATATGCTAAGACTTTCCTCCCTTACAAATTATTCTTTGACAAACAGCTAGCAATAAGACTGATACACCTGACGTGCTACTGCTGTTCTTTAAAACGCCTTCAATACTGCACAAGTTTCCTGTAGTACTTTTCAAGCCATCCAAATTCAGAAAATAAATAGAGATGATGAAAATTAAAATATAGCAGTGTCCTTCAGATTCTCTAAAACTTGAAAACTAAAGTATGTAATTAAAGACAAGGGCATCTAGAGAACATAAAATGCAAAATGTGCAAAAGCTAAGGTGTATGCTGTTCTTTAACTGCAATAAAATATCTGGTATTTCACATTTGTCATCACCGTGATAATATGAAAAATATTTTAAACAATAAGCAAGATGAAAGCAGCCATCTATATTCACTTAGTACCCAAATTAGGTAAATATAAGCCAGCTATTGCAACGAGACACTGAGTTTTTTCAGTGTATGTATAGCGTTTCTTTAAAACAGATCTACATTTCAACATCTAAACACTTTACCTCTCAAAAAGTAGGGTTAGAATTAACACTCCCTAGACTCCTAGCCCCATGCCCTATGTCTCCCATGACTGACCAAACCAGACAACTTCCCACCATTCACATGAGAAGAGTCATAAGGCAGCAGCTGGGAATAGCACAGCCATCGAAGTCTAAAGAGGTGCAGTGCCACCAATGAGCTTTACCAAGCCATCAGCCAGAGGTACAAGAGGTCTGAAGTTGTTGTGACTGATCTGCTCATCACTTAATGCTTCCATATCCATCAAAACAAGACAGACAGGAAAACAGTCCTGGCAAATGTGACCTTGTTTGCTGCAGCTGGAGCTCAGTCACTATGAGCAGCTGTAGCCCTGCTCAGCAGCTGTGGTCCTGGCAGACAGGCTAAGGCTGCTGGCCACGACAGCCCCAGACAGCGGTACTAATGAGGGCCAGTAGCTTCCGTGAGTGGGAAAAAAATGAAATACAAATGACATACTCAGCGGCATCTAAAGAGTAATCTGTAGCTGATTCAATATTGCCCTGGCAAAACTTCCTGCTATCCAGTCAAGTCTCTTTTATTAAGCCTGCCTGTGAAGAAGAGAAAAATGTTAGGCTGGAAGAGAGCCTTCATTTCCTGAACACATGGGTCAGACACTGTCAGGATTGCCATCTTGGTAATTCAGAGGATGGAAAGGAAAAAGGTAACAAGGAAGCATTTGGTGCACAAGCAAATGCTCAAAGCACAGCTTAAAAGTACATTAGCAGCATACAAATTAAAATAAGCTGGAGCATTCAGAAAATAAAATCATCCTCGTCAGATGATATTAGACACTTCCCTACTTTGAGAAATCAGGTGAGCAATGCATCATTCTGTTATTTGTGACCTACCATGCCATTGCTGCTTGTACATGAAATTACATTTCTGATAAAAATGTTAGTGACAAACGTTTTTATGATTACAGACCAAAAGTCAATATTTGCATTTAAATAGATGTATTAAAAACTCAGCAGCACAGGTAGAAGAGGGAAATGCTGTTTTAAGGAATGCTTAAATAGGGAGCATAAGCACAGAAGGGATTTTCTTCTCAAATGATGCAAACAATTATATTTTTTAATACTGTTCTTAGGCCCAATTCACAGTCAAGTTTTGACCCGTAGGCTTCTGCATCCCTGGACTCATCTCAGAGCTGCAGCACCTACTTCTCTTTTCATCTTCATACACCGAGATGTAGAAGCTACTTCTCTTTCATCTTTCCATTAGAAATGGCCTTATTTATTATAAATATGGAATTTGTTATATTCACAGTCCAAGCACACAGTTTTTTCACCAGCCTGCAGCTTGGGTCATATTATGCTTTTCCTCTCAAGCTGTTAACTTATGTTTGTTCACAGAGGTCACCATAGGCTAAGCTTCTGATGTTACATTCCTCCCCAGACAGCACAGCTGTTTTTGAGAGAGATGAATTTTCAGTGTATAAATTATAATAATTAAAAAAATCAAATAATTCTCCCTGTCAAATACCTCCTTTGACTTAACCATGTTTTATTATGCCCCTTCTTAATCTACAAAGCATTTCTGATGTTAAAGAAATTCACCTAACCTTTCTCCTGTATCTCCCTTCTCCTAACTTCCATTTGCTGCATATCGTTCAGATGCCATTTCCATATCTTGTCCAGATTTAATTTTAAACCTTGACTTAAAGTCTGAATCTATGCGTACAGAAGCCATCTACATCTCACCAACACACTGCACCCTGGGAACTATGTACCCTGGGATCAGGTACATAGTTCCTCACTACCATTATGGGATGCTGGTGCCCTTTACAGTTCATCTGGACCAGCAAAACATTCTCTCTATACAAACCATATAAATAAATCATTGTTGTCACATTTTGCGTTTCCATTGCATGTTGTTTTAGTCTTTCTTGACTGACAGACATTTCAGTTACCATTATAATACAACGTGAACTACATTATCATCGCATTAAAGCGGTTGTGTAATAGTCAGTTGGACAAGTAGTCTAGCTAGTTTTAGCTCCGTTACGATTTATTGCCTTTATAAACACAGTTTCTTTCCGTAAAGAGAGAATGACTAAGTTTATACAGACTCCCTTTCAAGTTTTCTTGAAAAGATAAGGTGTAGGACTCAAAAATCACTGACCTTGTTTGTCACTAACTCATTAATCAAGTATTAATTAGCCTAATGAGGTTCGACAAGTCTAAGTGCAAAGTGCTGCACCTGGGCCGGGGTGATCCCAGGCACGAGTACAGACTGGGAGAAGAACTTACTGAGAGCAGCCCTGCAGAGAAAGACTTGGGGGTTCTGGTGGACAAACAGCTTGACATGAGCTGACAGGGTGCGACTGCAGCCCAGAAGGTCAACTGCATCCTGGGCTGCATCAACAGGGGGGTGGGAAGCAGGTCCAGGGAGGTCACTGTCCCCCTCTGCTCTGCCCCTCCTGAAGAGGTCCCACCTGGAGTGCTGTGACCAGGTCTGGATCCCCCTGCACAAGAAGAATGTTGATCTGTTAGAACGGGTCCAGAGGAGGGCCACAAAGATGATCAAGGGGCTGGAGCACCTCTCTTACAAAGAAAAGCTGAGAGAGCTGGGGCTGTTCAGCCTGGAGAAGGGAAGGCTCTGGGATGACCTCATTGTGGCCTTTCAGTACTTAAAGGGTTCTTACAAAAAGGATGGAGAGCGATTCAAGAGCGATTCTTGGCCCAATCAGATAATGACAAGAGGAGGGGGAATGGTTTTAAACTGAAAGAGGGGAGATTTAGATTAGTGATTAGGAGGAAATTCTTCACTCAGAGGGTGGTGAGGCACTAGATCAGGCTGTCCAGAGAAGCTGTGGATGCCCCATTCCTAGAGGTGTTCAAGTCCAGGTTAGATGTGGCCCTGAGCAACCTGATCTAATGGTGGCATCCCTGCCTATGGGGGGGGGCGGCGCGCCGTGGAACGGGATGGTCTTAGAGGTCCCTTCCAACCTAAGCCTTTCTATGATGCTATAATTAAAACTTTCAGTTTAGACATCTATAAAATTGTCACAGAAACAAACTAACTCTTGGAAAAATGAGTAACTATAGCACAAAAACATAACTAAATGTCCATCCTACGTGCATTTTTGCTGTCTTCTCCAGGTGTTCTTTAACATAGGGAAAACATAGGATTACTGGGAGATTGTGAGGGAACACAGAGTTCAAGTAAAAGAAGAAATCGATCACATCAGGATTTCTTGCAAATTTCATAGCAAAATTTTCTTACAACCAGGTAAGCCCTAAATTACTTCAAGAAACATTTCTCAGAATGTTTAGAGGTCAGTTAGAAATGGAAGGAAAAGCAGATAAATGCATTTCCATATATATTGACTCATATTGGAGTTCTATCAATTCAATTGCATCATTGATACAATAATTTTCCAGTTCTCTCTCCATAGTACAGAGACACTTAGCAGCCAATTCCCAGTAGTTTTAATCAGAAACGGTGTAGTACAAGACATCAGGAACATCAGTAGTGCTCATGAAATCATAACAGGCATTCAGCTACAGCAGTAGCTGTTAGACAACCTACAGAAAGCCTAAAGGTGAATAGTTAAATTCCCTCTAGCAACATTTCTTCCAGCTGCCTGTCAGCTGATTTACTGTTAGAATGAGGAAATTCCTAATTTTCATTAAGCATATTTCGTTTTTTATATGCATTTATAAGATATGCACCTACATTTTTATATGCCCATTTAACACAGTCATTTTAAAGAATACAGCAAAATACTTCAATTAATATTCTTAGAATGTAACACTCCAGGCTAGCTTCAGGCTGTCAAAGCTGGTAATTAAAGTTACGTGCTGCTACCAGACACACATGGATCTGCCATTTGCTTTGCTTTGTCTTAAAGCAAAGCCACCAACTGGTAGGAGTGTGATATGAGGGACAGACGTAAAGTCACAGGCTATGTCAAGCCTCAACCCATACCACAGACTCACCAAGACAGACGTACATGATACCACAGCAAAACAGAACTGGCTCCCAGCAGCAAGAGACAGAACAACTCACAAGGTTACCCAGACGGCCCATATCTCCTATGCAACACCGTGTAACATATTTTTGCTTCACTCAGTTTTCCATATCCTGCTGACAGGTGCTGAGGCAGCTCAGAAAATGCAACACTATTCTACCTTACGCAAGTTGTTGCTCACAATGACCTCTTGTTACACTGAGTGCTGTAGAATAATTTCATGGTATATCCCAAAGTGTAGGTTTTCTCAGTTTTACATCTGCTGTCATCCAATTTAACTGAATGACACTTTGTTGGTATTCTATTGTAGAATAAGAATACTTCCAAAATTGATTTCTTAACACATTAAATCCTCAGTATTGATTGCTATCCTGTTTTGTTCCATTTTCCAGCAGTTTACTTGCCTTTGCCACCCACAAGCCTTTGGATTCTGTAAAGGACCATGGTGTAGCAAATAACCACAGTGCAGCCAGTGGAGGACCCCATGCCAGAACAGGGGAAAAGCGTCAGGAAGAAGGAGCCTCTGGCAGGAACTGTTACAAACTGACCACAACCCCTATTCCCTATCACAATGCTCTCAGCAGTGGGTAGGACTTAGAGGAGTTGGGAATGAAGGAGTAAAGTTGAGCCAGAGAATAAGGGAAGGGACTGAAAGATTTTTTAGTTTCTGTCTTTGTTTCTCAATAACCTATTTTTAATTAGCAATATTTTTCCCCAAGGTGACTCTGACTTGCTGGTAATGTTACATGGTAAGTAACCTCCCATCTTAACCCATGAGCTGTTTCTCATTTCCTTCTCCTGTCCTGTTAAGAAGGGACAGTGAGAGGGTGGCTGTATGCAGGGAGGCGGGGGAACGGGCAGCCAGACAAGGTCAACACACCATAAAACGTGTTCTTTATCTGCCACTGATCCTGCTGATAATGAAGTAATTGATAGCTTTTCCTCAAACTACTTGCCTGTCATTTCCCTATGAGAATTGCAAATAAAAGAAAAATGCCTTGTAAACAAATCCAAAGAGAGATGGTGATGTTAAATGTGCTAGCTCACAGTACACAAAAGGTCAGGAAATATCCACTACTCATCTTCCCATCTATCCAACGGATCCAACCCTTGCATACTGTTATAGTGAGGAGATTTCTTATTGTTCATTTATTGTGCATACTCTATTGAAAATTACATATGTGCTGCAACAGGTAACAGGAATATATCTGTAGAACCACAGAGGTTAAGATCAGCTTTATGCAATAATACTAAGAATGCAGTGATCTCCATAACTCACCAGTTCCCAAGTACCATCCAACAAAAAGTATTCAACTAGCAGTATGACTCAAGGCTTCTCAAGAATGGATCAAGGCCCAGAACCAAATTGTTGCATGAGAACTGTCATGAAACAGCAATTCTTTTTCATGGATGGGTCTATAGACCTCCAGCCTACAAAAATCATCTTTTTTTTTTTTTTTTTTTTTTCTCCCACCTTCAACACAAGAAGTTTTTTCTTGGTATCCCTGAACACAGACTTTTTTTTTTTTTTTTTTCTCTTCCCAGTTCTCATAACTTCCTCTCCTTTTGAGAGCAAGGTATTAGTATTCACTAAATGTATCTTTGAAAAGGTTTAATCTCCTAGCAATTACTGATATGAGAGTTTCATTATATGTACAGTATGATAAATATTGAAGAGGTCTCCCAGCTGTTCTGATCAGTTTTAATCTAGGCCTGCACAAAAGCAGTGACGATGCCCCAGTGGCTAGTGTCTGCCTTTCTGCAAGTGCAATCGGAAAGCCAGCACGAGCCCTTGGGAGACGGGGAGGCTGCGCGTACATTTTAACTGATGCTACGGAGCCAGAGCCATAAGCAGACAACCTTGCAACTAGAATTTCTGATCAAACCGATTGTGTATTAGTACCGGTTACATCCTAAATCCACACTGCCAGTTGCTTTTAAGTAACAAGTCCTGATTTGAAAATGGAAGGCCTACTCAGGTACTGAAAGAAATAAAGCACAGAGAACCAACGTATTTCAATAGGAAAGAGATTGTATCTGCATGTGGATTGACATTGGTGTCTGCCAAGCTGCTCTCTTACTCCCTCAGCAGGATAGGGGAAGAAAACACAATGGAAAAATTCACAGGCTGAGATGAAGACAGGGGGATTGCTCAACAGTTACTGTCACAGGCAAAACAGACTTGGCTCAGAGAAGATTAATTTAATTATTACCCATTAATATTACACCAGTGTCCTGGTTTCAGCTAGGATAAAGTTAATTTTCATCCTGGTAGCTGGTATGGTGCTGTGTTTGGGATTTAGGATGAGAATCATGCTGATACCACACTGATGTAGTTGTCACAGAGCAGTGCGTACACCAAGCCAAGGACCGTTCAGCTCCTCGCTCTGTCCTGCCAGCGGGCAGGCTGGGGGTGCAGCAGGAGCTGGGAGGTGACAGACCCAGGACAGCTGACCCCAAGTGGCCAGAGGGGTATTCCGTACTGCCTGGGGTCATGCTGAACAGTGAATATGGGGGGGCTGGCCGGGGTGGGGAGACCAGCTGCTCAGGGATAGGCTGGGCATTGGTCAGCGGGTGGTGAGCAATTGCATTGTGCATCTCTTGTTTCGCACACATTATTAATAGTAGTACTATTATTATTATTTTCCTGGCTTAATAAACTGTCTTCATCTCAACCCACAGGCTTCACTTTCCCGTTTCTCTCCCCCATCCCAGAGAGGGAGGGGGGAGGGTGAGTGAACGGCTGTGTGGTGCTTAGCTGCCGGCCGGGTTAAACCACAACAACCAGGATAGTGAGAACTAAAAACAAATTAAAAACAGCTTCCCTGATGACTTCTTCCCAGAGTTGTTCAATCTTGATTCTTCTACTTCCTTCACCCTAACCAGTGCAGGGGGATGGGAAACAATTTATGTCAGTTCATAACACTGACACTCCTTCCTCCTCATGCTCTTCCCATGCACCAGCCTGGGGTTCCTCCCATGGGATCTAGTCCTTCATGCTCTGATCCAACATGGGCTTCCTACAGGCTGCAGTTCAACAGCCGCTCCAACACAGCTCCATCCCACAGGGTGCAGTGCTGCAGGAAGGGACTGCTTCAGCATGGATCCCACATGGGTCACAGTATTTGACAGACAACCTGCCTCACCCTGGGTTTCTCCCCATGGCCACAGTTCCTGCCAAGAGCCTGCTCCTGCGTGGGCTCTCAACAAACTGCAGCCTCCTTCAAACCACATCCATCTGCTGCAGCGTGGTCTGTAGCTCCAGTGTGGTCTCTCCATTCATCTCTGCTCTGGTGCCCTTCCTGTCCTCCTCCTCCTCTGACCTTGGTGTCTGCAGGGCTGCTTCTTTCACATTTTCCTCACTCCTGCCTCCCACAGATGTCACGCAACACTTTTGATTCTTTCTTGAGTGTGTTACCACAGAGGCACAACCAGCATCACTCACTGCGACCCCCCTCCCTAGCTACCAAATCCTTGCTACTTAAACCCTAAAGTTTTATTACATATGTGGGAGATGCTGCTGGGTCTAGGAGCCATAGGAGAAACAGTAAATTCTAGTTCCCATACCTTGCGGGAGAAGGCTTGAACACAAAAAAGGAAACCTAAGGTGGAACACGCAGGTCAATGTTTTACAAAAATGCGCTATCGCTTCTTGCAAGAAAATCTGATGAAAAGTAGGTCTCATCTCAGAACATACTGAGTGTTTACAGTCATTTTTCATTATACATTGCATAACTGCATTTGTTTCAGCAAGTATATTGAATTTGGAGGTGTTTAAGTCATAATTTGTTCTGTCTCAAACTTTTAACACCATTTCAAGTTACAATAAAAAGACAGGCCCTCTTTGTAACTGGTATAAATGGTATGACCGTATATGAGAAAAACCTTTCGATGCAAATTGATTTCTAGGGCCTGGGGAAGTCAATTATAGACATTTTGAAATAAGAGCAGGCAGCACATTCCTAAGTCATTTCTGAGCACACCAACTCTAACCAATTCCTATGCAAACAAGCATACTCTGTGCTGGGCCACAAGGGTTCTTCCCTGCTGGGTGACCAAAAAACTTGGAATACAAATTTGTCCAGCAATGAGAACAGAAAGTCTAGATTTGATTGCTCTGCTCTGTGTTTAAAGTCAGTATTTCTGGTGACCAGGAGAAATATTCAGCACGACAAACAATTTAACGAACTCCTAATTCAGAGTTGACCTTCAACGAAAGTACTGCTTAATTACCCATTTTTTTCTGAGGTTAGGCATAAGAATACTAAACCATTCCAGAACAGGTGAAGAAATCGCATGTTAATTTAAATAGCAAAGGTCATATATGTATGGATTTCTGCACTTTTTTCCAGGTATTCTTTCTGTCAGCATATTATGTATTAAATCCTATATGTACTTTCAGCATCAACTCAGTGAAGCCGTCTCCTTTATACTCTTTTCAAAAATAAGTTAAATCTAACATCGAGAGAGAAATACATTATATTGCAAATTAAAGTAGTAACGATTAGATTAGTGCCGTTTTATAGTAACATAAAATACTCACTTAGAAAAAAAAATCAAAGCAGAATTAAGGAGTATTTTAGTATAAACTTGAAAAAAATCCACAAACTCAGTGAGCAAGGAAAAAAAAAAGGAGCATATACCATGCTTGACAATCAAAATTGTAAAAATTCCTCCTCTGAAGGTAAAGATCAATTTCTACTCTAGTGTATGAGCATGAGATGTGAACCAATAACTTTGTAGAGAAATAAAGATTTCTTGGCCTGCCTAGGTTTATCTTATCAGATTGTAGAAGTGGGCTTCATGTTAGAGGCTTTTTTTTTTTTTTTTTAATCTTACTGCCTGAGGAAGTGGGAAAACAGACTCAAGAAAAAGTCAGCTCTAACAATACCAAGCTCATTCTCTCCCTTTCCTTTATTCTTCAGGCTTTGCTGCTTTTTCAGAAGGAGTATTAAAAGTAGTCAGTCCCAGTGAGAACATGAAGAATTATCAGAAATGGCTCCTTACTATGAAGCTTTGCCGAGGTACCAAACATTCATCTCTTGTTCACCAAACATTCATCTCGTTTCAAATTCTACTTCGCTTGCTTCCATGGTGGCAGAAGGAGGGCAAGGAGACACTATCATATGTTCTGAAGTTTAATAGAAACACTGAACCTGTACAAAGTATTTCATAGCTGAGAAATGTTTTACAACAGAGCTGTTGGTAGCTGCAATATAATAGCTTGCTGAGGCATGTTGGTATTTGTGGTTGTTTTTTGTTTGTTTGTTTGTTTTCTTTTCTTTTTAAACTGGAAATTAGCCAGGAAATGCCAACACACTTCAGACTTACGGCTGCTGGGGTTGGCTCCATAAATGAAAGGTTGTTTCTTTTTTCTTTCCCCCACATAATACACCTTGAGTTTTATTACTAACAACCTACATTCAGAAAAAAATAGTTCTGTAGCAAATATTGCAGAAGCTCTCTAGTCCCCCAGCTTTACATACTACAGTCTAGAAGCATAAATCAACATCCCATCCTCATTGGCAGAGGGTTACCTCACTAGTAGTAAGGTGCTATTTTTGTTTACATGGGGGGGGGGGACGACACAACCAACAACACATGAAATAGAGTTAAGAGCATCAGAGCAAACCTACAAGATACAAACTAGATAAGGCAGGTTAAGCTTGTTGAAAAACACTGGAATTTAACTGGCTGCCTCCCTACCAAACTGAGTGAACACAGAAAGGATGTCAGGCTGGAGGTAGACTTGGCCCTGTGGTCAAAGAAAGGTTTCTGGCACCTAAAGCAAAAATGATGTAAAAAAGGCTATTCTTATGAAGTCTCTTAAAGAAAACCTTTCTTTTCACTGCCCTGTGAGTGTGATTCTTGCTGGTGCTCTGCTTTTTAAACCTTGGCTATCGTGGGCTAACCATTGTAAGTACACTGTTGACTTCAAAAGCAAACTTAAGTTGATGTCAGCTTTGACCACAAATTTCTGAGACCCTGACTGGCTGCTGATTTCAAGGTCTTTTTTGTTGGTGATACCTTGTTTGTTGTTGTTGTTGTTGTTTGTTTGTTTTATTACTATTATTTTGGGGGGAACAGAATAGAATTTTGGAATGAGAAGAAAGACGATGCACCAGTTCCTTTGACTTTTGTAACACTGCGCTGGGATGGAAGCACTGCAGCTTGGACAGAGCTCCAGCCAGCCGAGAGCTGCACCACTAGCAGTGCCACAGCTGAGCCGCCGGCTGCATCAGCGTGAGCTTATGCAACCAGAACCTAACTTTACAGGTAATTTCAGTCATACTAGCTACCTGACCTAGCCAACACTGAAAACCAGATTATTTATGTATTTGTATGTATTCCAGGACTCTACTATCAAGAGTAGTATTTAAGCTCCTGTATGAGACAATACTGGGAAATTCTGGACACTTTGCATATGTAGAACCCACAATGAAGGATATTTTCATTGAAGCTGTGATATTACTCTTCTGAATTATCGGCTGATGGCCCAGTGCTTTCACAAATATTTATTTTTTTATCTGTAGGCATTCAATTATTAGCAAGGACAACATTTTGATTTGAATCATTCATAGGTCATGGAAATTAATATACACATTCTGTTCTACTGCACTAAATATGCCAAAAATTGCATTTCAAGAAAGCACACTATAACAAATTATGTTTGTACTGGAAACAAATAGGAGATGGTGGGAAAAATAATTGACCGTGCTCTATCCTAAACCAACCCAGATTATAAGTGGTTATGTTAAATACAGGCATTCACATTCAAGCCATTTATGCATGATTAAATTTAGTCACTTTTAAGCTCAAACAGGGAAATCAACTTTTATAGGTAATATATAGCACAGCACTAGAAGATCGTAAGTCATCAAGCATAAAAAAGAAAGATTTAAATATGGCCAACTATGTCTTTTGTGCACACCACCATTACCGAATGGTGTTGCTGTGTGTTCCATGCTGTGTTTTCTTCAACCTTTGTGTATTTAGGCCCTCAGAGTGTACCTGAAGGTCTGATACGTTCTTACACCAGCACTGCACCTGTTCCCCAGGCTCTGAGATCCCCTTTGGAGTATTTGATACTGCAAGAGTGGAAATGAAAAACTGGTGAAATCAGCAGTATAGAAATGCTACCCACTTCGGTACAAAAAGCATCCACTACCTAGAAACAAGGAGCACAGAACATTTCATGTTACTTGCATTTCTGGTGTGTATCTCTATTCCATGAGACAAAGAAAAAAAAATAAGGAGTCAAAGCAGTCCCTGTGATTCATACGCATAAAAATACTAATAGCTCAACCTTCACCATGGTGCCTGGGTTCCTACAGTTTTATCGTTAAAGATTTTGGTCAGTCAACTGTGGCGGTAATTATCACATAAATTAACTGAGAGACAGGAAACCTAGAATGTTAGATGAAATCTCACTTCTAGCAACAAAGTATAGGACTTTATTTTCCAGTAATATTTTCAGACCTGACACCAATGATGAACCAACTTTTTTTCTGGAATAGTGCTTTAGCTATAGAAAGTAAGCCTGTGAGTTGGTGCCATTTACCCCCTGGTATTCAGCTTTTATCTGCTGACCTGTCACAATAAAACAATTCTGAAGATGTATTTCAAGATACAGGTGATTAGCACAGCAAGGAAAGCAGCAGAGTGAGAATTCTTTCTCAGATAAGTGTTGCTTGCAAGCACTGTAGGAACAAGCAAAAGCTAAGGAAAAACAATTTATTTGGCTACGCTAGACTACAGTGTTCCATCTTTTACTTTTAATTCCATTTTTTTAAATAAGGCAATTTTGCTTTAGAAGAGTTCCAGTCCCACTCAGTTCTGCACGGGAATACTCTTATCTTTTCAAGGCACTCAGTTGTCAATATAAGTTTCCAGCAGAATCCCAAATATTGTCATAAAGAAGCATAAATAAGGGCAGATGGCACCTTGAGATTTCACTACTCCTTCCCATTATTCCAAGATACATTTTTTTTTATTTTTACAGGCCTTGAAAGAGCTTTATTTAAAAAATAATAATAATAAGTAAATAAATAAAAGATCAACAGCAATGGATCTCTCTGCCTTCCTCGTACTTAATGATGCTCACTGTTAGAAAGAGAGCATTGTATTTGTCATCTACCTTTCATTTTAGATGGCATACTAAGTACAGTTCCATTTTTACCTTACGCTTTACAAAGCTTTCACCATAAACCTAGAAGTTACTTTTTAATTAAAGCTTCTCCTTTCTTTCCTTCATGGTAGCTTTTGTCAGGCTTAGGATCTGACAATTCACTAATATACACATAAATGTGACTGGCTGAGGAGATACAGAGAGTACCCATAAGCTAAGAGAAGAGTCCCCACCACACACTCCTCTCAATGGCAGAAGCTTCACTTTGTACTAAATGCACACAGATGTATCCATCTTCCCAGTTCTTTTGCTATCTTTCATCTCTAGGGTTTGCAACAGAATCCCATAATATACAAATACTGGAAAGATGCTGATATGTTGTACAAGACAGAAAAACTGAAGACCATAATTTTGTGCATCTCGAGCAGTCTGTTCTGAATGTCAGAGAGGAAAAAGAACAAAGAACCCTTTACCACACAGTCAAGATCGGTTATTCCCATGCACTCATATATTATTTAATTAAACTTGTCAGTTTCAAATGATTTTGTTTTTTCCCCTAAATCCCTAAAAAAGTGCTGTTAAACTGAGGAAAAAAACAATTTATCTAATCATGCTCATTTTCAAAGTAGAAAATACAAAATTATTTGACAGTAGCCTAAAAAAAAATAACTCGCCTTTTTCTTTCTAATGTACAGTCTTTCTTCTCCTTTTGATCTGTAATGTAACATCACCAATTTTCACTACATTTATCATTCCTCCTGAACTCCACCATTCTCAGCTGAGAATTCATTTGTTCACGAGTATTACAGGAAATACCACTGCATTTTTTGAAATCCATTTTGAAATTCTTCCTTAAAAGCACTGGCAAATAACTGCTTAATCGATGCTCTCAGTGAACCATTGCACAACCAGAGGTAGAAGGCTATCACAGTAAAATTGGAAGACATAGGGTTCTGGCTTGGGTTTGCTCCTCTACTGTTTCCATGCACACACATGCACAAAGCCATGTACTGCTGCTGAACCAGAGGCTTTTGAGACAATTTCGACTACCTAAGTTTATAAGATATTATACATTAAAATAATTTGTCACTGTTGCCATATCACCGCATGTTTTGAAATTTCCTATTACAGAACTCCACATAATAAGAACAACCTCAAAGAAGCAAACTACTAACATACCATCGCAAATTCTGTTCTTCTGTTTAATGAAACTCTTAAGCATCTCCCAGATAGCAAGAAATGACTGGTACATTTTTCTTTTACATTTTGCTTACTTCATGCCTACAGCAGCACAAAAGATACACACAGGTACAAGCAGGCTGAATACGGCTGAGTGAGATTGGCTGCAACATGAAATAAACAAACCAAAACCCCTAGACACAAATTCAGGTTCCCAAAATTAAAAGAAGAGCAGCCAATCAGCTGAGGTTGGTGAAAGTAGTAAAAGGATACTTCCAAGCCCATATTATGAATTTCTCTAAGGTCACTTTCTATTCCTTCAGTCTCTTGTCCTAACATCAACATGCCAATGGTTCCAATAGACAGTGAGGTGGTAGAAGTCATTGGGAGATATTTTTCTCTTTTATACACAATAATGATGACTTGTGTATAACATGCATATGTTACAATGCTTGTAGATGTGCTTGTGCTGCAGGCTTCTTTTCACAGACCTTCCACATGGCCCACTCCTCCCCAACAGTACTAGACAAACTATCAAGAATATGATGGCAAAGGAAGAAATGAAAAGTACAACTAAAGTTATTATTTTTCTGTCTGAGTGAACACTCCTGATGCTTCAGAATCTCTCCCAGTTGGTAAAGGGGTAAAAGAGGAGAAAGCCAATTGTGAAAATAAAAATAAACAAAGTGTAAATACTTTGCTCACTCTTCGAGTCTGAATATGCACCATCTTCCAGCAGCTGAGGATGCTTTATCTGTTTTCTTCACTGCTGACAGGGAAGACCCAGTTCCCCACACAGCTAGCACTCCATGCAACACACTCTAGAGCTGAGATTTCATTGACCTCAAGGAATTCAGCACTCTGGTCTTACTGGGACTCCAGAGGAACCAGCTACTCAGCTTCCTTGGGTTTCTTTAAAAAATTCATCACGCTTTAAGTATTTTGTTTGAATTTTAGTTCTTTTGCGAATATGTTTTATGATATTCCCCTCTCCAACCCTCCAACCCCCCATAATTCCAGGGGAATGGCAAGTGACTCCCAGCAAGTGACTCACTCTGTCCAGTGGGACAAGCAGCATTGTCCCGCAGCAATCATCCCAGGAAGCAGTATTTTCAAATCTTTATACGGTGCCTATTTACGCCCTACCAGTTCCATCTTCATGAATTCAAAAATGTTTTTTTTTGTTGTTGTTGTTGTTGTTTTTTTACTACCACAAAATGGGGAGCTGCTTGAAAGGTGAAAATTGTTTGTAAAAGGCTCGTTGAGTATTTGGCATCATACTTGTTGAAAATCTGAAGCGGTAGCTTAGAGCAGAGTTCTCAGAAAATTGTGTACTTTACCCTGGAGTACTTCTACCTTTGGTTTGATATATTTGTTTATGCATTTATAAAAACTCTTAGTTCAATAAATGCTGCAAGATCAAATAGCACGCTTTTGAATTATGCAAAATTGTATTATACACATTGTAAATAAACTCTATGAAATGTTAATCAACTTCAAAATGGTTTCACAAGAATGCTGTACATGTTTTTCTCTTTGGTACATTTGCAGAATTATGACTCCATCATGAGTATAGAGGTTACATTTTTTCCAGAAATAAAACCGCTTTGTGCAACAGGCAGCAAGACACATACAACTATATCAACTGAATCATTGTTTAATTTACTTTTTTAAAAATAGCATAAACAACATAAAAGCCATTAAAATGAGAAATTAAGTACATACCACCACAAACAGCTTAGTATTTATAATACTATAAAATTGTTAACACTAGACGTGAGGAAGCTTTGTAGTCACTAGTTTCAATACCTATTACCAAGCATTTTAATGCTTCCTAGACAACCATTACAACAGAAATTCACTTAAGCTCTCAGGAGCCAGTGCTTCACTCCGGGCTTGTGTGGAGAGTGACAAAGAGTGCACAACACTTGGTAAAAGCTGCAGGGAACTGGAAGCTGCCTTTTCCTTCACAGCCTGCCCCTTCCCCTACCCCTGTTGCCCCAGGGGAGGTTTAGCTGCCCCAGGGGGTACGCGCCTGGCTCTGCCCTGCTGTGGTTCACGCCACCGAGAAAGACTGTAGAGAGAAATAGGAAGGTAAAAATGACAGAGGAAGGGCTGTCAACATGAATTGTTCCAAGCTCAAGGATTCAAAACAGAAAACAGTAGCCAGGGAAGATAAAAAATCCTATAGGAGATAGCCAGGGTGGGTGGTCAGGGTCACTGACATGCCAGTCAGGAACCAAGGGCAGCAAGAAGTTATGACCATGGAAAAAGTCCTGTTTCAAAGAAGTAACATCAAATGGATTGCTCTAATCCCAGCCACACAGCAAATCACTGCACCTTTGCAAGTCTCTTGGCTGCCTTGGAAAACAAAAGAACTGGTGGCTGGGTACAACACAGAGGTGCTGAGATCTGAATTGGTATATTGCATTTCAGGTTGCATTGGACAAGAGTCTGCACACAGCTTTTGAGAAAAAATTACATACACATCCTAAGCAATCCTCCTGTATTGGTAATTGGGAATACTGTTTGTCAAAATAATTAAAAAAAAAACACACCACTTGACCAAAAGCACTACACTCAACAGCTTTGACGGCTTCTGATTTAATAAACACATTACAGATCTTAAACTGTAATAAAATCTGTGGTAACTATTATAAAAATAGTAATCAATTTGTAGAGCTACACATTCTTATGGTACCTAAATTCTAAAAAAAGGTTAATTCTTTAGTAGACAATTTTAAAAGATACTCAACCAATTTCTGTAGTAACAAGGATACTCCTCATGCTCCTGACTGCAATTAAAGGCACCTACACTTAATGAAAACCCTAGAAATATTTGAATAAACCACGTGTTT
Organism: Nettapus auritus; assembly: GCA_011076525.1. Lineage (NCBI taxonomy): Eukaryota > Metazoa > Chordata > Aves > Anseriformes > Anatidae > Nettapus > Nettapus auritus. Next base: position 14,962,160 of record CM021778.1, read on the forward strand.
TCTGATGGCATGTACCGTTTCTTAGTAGCCATCTTGATTCTAAATAAATCTATACAAATTGTAAAGCAAAGGTATTTTCTTAAAAATGTTTTTGTTTGTTTTAAATCAGATCAATACAGAAATTCCGACACTAGCATACTGGAACTATGGGAAGGAAAAAAAAAAAAAAAAAAGAAAGCAGAGGCAATAAAAAGTTCAAAAAGTAGAGAAACCCTCAGCCACTTTTCAAGGAAGGAACAGCTATTTGTAAGTCATAACGAAGGGAAGCATAAGCTGCTAACAAAGTCATTTGCGAAGACCAGAAATGATATAGCTGCTAAGAAGATTTTACAGACTTCAGGACAATCAAGAAATTAAAAGTACAAAGAAAAGACTTAAAATTGCCTGAATCTCAGGGTGTGGTGTTTTGGTTTTGTTGTGGTGGGCTTTGTTTGGTTGGTTGGTTTTAGGGGAGGTTAAAACTTATCATGTGGAACATTAGAGATGAGGAAGTCTTCGGTGATTTTCTATCTAGAGTGTCTGATCCAATCTATTATCAGGAAGATTTAAAAAACAAAACAAAAACAACAACAAAATACTGGCAGATAGATTTGCCTGAGTATTCTTAAGTTTCTGTAAAACTACAGCTTTTTGAAAGAAAACTTTTTAGTTAAAATACATGAAAATAATTTAAGGGAAGTTACGAGAATGATTGAAAGAACTAGATAAATAAAAATGAAAGCAAATGATCTAAGTCTATAGAAATGGCAAATGAAATGCATACGAGCAGCATGAAAAGGCCAGTGCTGTTTAACATGATGAATAATGAGCTCTCTGACACAGAATTTCAATGTGTGGCCATTTAATAATATTGCGTGTACTATCAGTGAAATTACTGACATAGTATTTTACCTAGTAATGAAATTCAGCAAAGACATTAGATTCCTATTTTTTTCCTATAAAAATTTGAATTAATTTTATTAGAAAAGGTATATAAGGTTATTTTATTAAAATTTCAGTATTCAGAAATAAATTACAGAAGTATGAATTCAAATGCAGGATCATTATATAAGAGTTGGGGATGGCGGAGGGGAAGAGGAAGTAACTTCTTGTGTCTATAAATCATGGCACCTTATCCGAGGAAGCTAAGCACTAGCATCTAAATTTTACAGGCTGAAAACACAAGCACAGGGAAAGGAAAGAAATTCCCTAGGGAACAGATAGACATGAAAGTGAGGATTTTTTTTATTTTTTATTTTTTTTCATAAAATTCAAAGACATAACACCTGTTTTTCTCACGGATGTCTTTGCAGTAGTGTATTTGAGTCACTGCAGCAAGGACCCCCTTCAGCAGCTCGATCAATAGCCAGAGGCATCAGTGTACAATTAGCAGCACGCAGCCTTTTTATCCAGAATGCCACCATGCCCAAGCTAAGAGAAAACTTTTTTTTTTTTTTTTAATTATTATTATTATTATGCAGAGACAGGGATTCATTATTTATCACTGCTGGTCTAAAAAGCAGCATATTCCTTGCACAAAATTTATTTTAAAGCATCCAGTATATTTGCAAAGACAACCTGAAAAACTCTCCTCAAATCTGTTACACATTTGTTTTCCTTAGGTGTCCTCCAGGTTTCCAATCTACACACCACTGCCAAAAGTGCTTACCCCAGCTTTTAATTTCTGTTTCAGGGCCCTCCTTAGGTTCTGCACTAGTCCTACATTGTTCTTTTTATCCCACTTAGGCTTTTCTCCTGGCTCAAAAACTGCTTTCATTTAAATAAGAATTTAATAATAATTTGCTTTCATTAAAAAAACAATATTTAACCTGTGATTAGTTGTTAGCAAATGAAGCTGGAATACGTGTCCTTGATACATAGCTAGCAATTTTCACTAGACAATAAAGTATGGAGTGTTTAAACAAATATTACAAAACAGAGTAGAAGAATCCATTTAGAAAAATAAGAGAATAACTTAAGCATGAGAACATCTTATGCTCTAAATATAACATATGATGAATTGTAATGGGCTGTGAACACTCAGTATTTCAAACTCAGGTTTAACCTATGAGTTATTTGATTAAGAAACCTTCAGTTAAACTGTAGGTTTAATAACTGCTTAGGTTTAACTGCTTAATGCAGAAGTTTTCCCTAATGAATCAGTTTGGTTCTACTCCAAGATGCACGTGGAAGCAAATTGTGTGCACACAGAAGCATCACAAATCACGGGCGCTTACCAACAGGTAAGCATGCAGTCCCTTTGGAATATTTCAGTCCACTGCAGAATAGATGCAGCCTAAACTGAACATTTCTCATCACCCACAGAGATGTCTGATTGCTTGCCAGCTGAGTGCCTGCTTAGGTGCTTTCTTCTGGTTATTAGGTTTACAGCTGCTGAGGGGAAAACAGGACAGTGGCAGAAGCTCTACCTGGTTAGCTTTTGCTTGTTTTGGTAAACAATGCAAAGGATTCACCCTTACCTATTATTTAAATGACCTTTCACCTTACAAATACTGGAAATAGAAATCTGGTGAAATTTTATAAAATCATAGAGATATTGAAAGTCATATAATACATAATGAAATGGAAAAGGGACTTTGTTCATAAACTGAAATCACAGATACCAAAAGCAGATTTAGTTCTACTTACCTAAACTTTTATCTTGCAATACCTCTGATGATTTCCCATTGAGGAGAATTTTTTCTGCTAGTTTTATGTTGATACCATTAACAGAACCCACAACACCTGCATCTCCCTTATTTTTAGAGCTAATGGGGAGAAAAAATGATGCATGAAGGTAGCTTCTCCATACATCTATGAAATGATGCCTGTGGCCCTGATTTAGTTACAAAAGCATCTATCCCAACCTAGATTGACTGAAATAGGTTTAAATTGATCTTCTACATCATATTTTTCTATATTCATGCAAATCTTCTGGCTACAAAAGGAAATTATTTTAATTAAGGTGTTAATCAGTTGACATTCAAAATAGCTGTAACTCATCTACAGTTGACAAGCGTCCTTCAGGGAATTATTTTTCTTTTTTTTTATATATATATTTTTCTTTTTTTTTTCCCCCTCTCTCCTAACTCATATCAGAAATGGTTATTTTACCTTATGGGTACTTAATTCTAGCCCCAGCCTGCTCCTCTAAAAGGCAGCATAGAAGCCAAATTGCTGAGAGTCGGCTACCATCAAGCTTCAGCCAGCCCAGCTGTAGCTAATTTTAGGAGTCACAGATGCAGCCATAACCACTGGCAAACCTGATGTATCAAAGGCTCAGAGTTCACTTCAGACAGATGTTCCAGCAAAGCAGGGTAGTTAAAAGAAAAAAATCCAATAAACAATATCACCCTTATCCACTCAGGGACTACTGGTTTGCCCTCAAATGTATTTGTAACAGTGAGAAATGGCATCTTGTTTATTTTTCTTCTAATAAGTGTTGGTATTTCTCCAATATCACTTCCCACTCCTGTGAGTCATTTCCTTGCTATCCTACCTCACATATTTGGCTAGTTACTTGCTGGCTACAGTTTATTTGCACTTAGAAGAATCATTATGCTTCATCAGATCTAAATAATAACCTGCTAATGACAGCAGGTTTACTTCTGTTGATTCAATTATCTGCATTGCAGATAACGTTAATAAGCAGAGTTTGCATTGTTAAGAAACCATTAATAAGGCCTTTCACAAAATCAAAAAGATGGCTCAGCTGCATTCCAACGTAATAATAATGATGGAGCTATCTTTATTTCTTTATTGTACTTGCTTTTTGCTCCTGAATCTTTGTGGTGGTGGTTTTTTTCTTTCTTTTTTTTTTTTTCCTCCAGTTTTTCTACATTATATAAATATATCAAATTTACTTAAAAAAAAAAAAAAGAGAAAAAGAAAAAGAAAAAGAAAAAGAAAAAGAAAACCTACCATCAACTACTGGCGTTTAACCCAGGAATCCAGGTATTATATCAATAATGTTTATCATTATTTTGCAATTGGTCCTATCACATGAATGATTTCCAACATGGAGTATCAGCCTCCTCCATCTGACAGCATCCTGTGAGCATTACAACAACCATCATGTGGAGGGAGGGGGTCCTTCTCTGTTCTGCACTGCGGCAGCCACACCTGGAGTCATGTGCTGGGCCCTCAGTCCAAGACAGACCTGGGCATTTGCAGAAGAGCCCAGTGTAGTGCCACCAAGGTGCAAAAGGGATGCAAGAGCTGGGACTGCTCAGCCTGAAGAAGGAAAGGCTCAGGGGGATCTCACCGATGCCTACAAACCCCTGAAGGCAGGGTGCACAGAGGACGGAGGCAGGCTCTGCTCAGCGGTGCCCAGGGCCAGGCCCAGAGGCAGTGGGCACAGACTGGAGCACAGGAGGCTCCCTCTGAGCACCAGGAGGCACTTAATTTACACAACCTTTACAAACTCACATTTGATTAATTGAAAGCATTTTCTGAAGATAAATTTGAATGTTTTTTGCCAGTCTGAGATATAACCTATACCCAGGTTGCAGGAACACACAGCCAGAGCTACAATATATATTGTAGTGCATATATATATATTGTAGTGCATATATATAGTGCATATATATATATGCACTGTTGGAGACAAGTGAACTGCTAACGAGAAAAAAACACTTGTTTTGAAAACACTACCTTTAGTATCAGGACTACCTAGTACATCAGCTGTATTACAACATAATTAGCAGGTCCTGGTATCAAATACACTTATTTTCCCAACATTAATAAAAAGAGGATTGGGTAGTAAAAGAATCAAACCTGAGTGAAACTGCATCCCACACTAATGTACACTGAGATGAGGTGTACCTTAAAATAAAAGCACCGATTTTCTCCCTGAACACATGGATACCTAACCAATTCTGATCTGAACTGGAACTAGAACATGTGTTAAAAAATAAATGTAAAAAAAGTTGAAATCTAAGGAATGCAACTGAATTTAGATACACGGGGTACAGTCCTGTCACTCAGAGTACAGACACATGGCACATCACTGCCCCCAGTCACTGCAGAGTCTGCAAGGACACTGCAGAGTCTGCAAAGCCTCGCCAGGCTGCCTTCATCAGAGGTCCCCTTCAAAGGCCAGGAACTTTGCTTTTACCTGGTGTAGCTGTAAGGGCTGCTGTTCTCATAGGCTGGTGGCTGGGCGTGGTTTGCTTTGTGCCTGAACATCTCTGTGTGGTGCGAACTTCTGCACGCACAGACCGGAGTAGCAAGGGGTTATTCCATGCAGCCCTCGACAGCTGCCTGCACATACACGGGGCAGTGCAGGGAGGCAGAGGCCAGTCAGAGAAATGCAGATGTGAAGAAATCTTGGACAAAGCTTGTTTAGTGGGTAAGAGAGAACAACACATCCAAACACATCTAACACGTCGAAAAGGCACCATATTACAGAAAATTCAGATGCAATGTAGAATCAAAGTAGAACAATGAACAAGAGACAAGGTGTTGAAGCATGTGAGAAAATACATCCAAATAGCCCCCCAGGGTGAATCAAAAAGAAATAACAGGAAAAAGAACCCCCTTCACTTTTCTCTGTAAGAATCTGGGGCACTGATGATGTCCTGCAAAGAACTGTCTTTGAGCAAAACTAGCACCTTCGACCTCAGGATCCAGAGGCGTGGTGGAAGGCCAAGCATAACAGTGGAAAAGGGGGTAGATACTAGAAGTTTATATATTTAAACTATACAATTTTGAGTACAGATATCACAGATATTGAGTGTTTTTTCTATTATACTTGTAGTTACAAATAGTAACTTTTCCTGTAATATTTTCTTTTTTTCCCTACTTTTTTCCCTCTAATAACTGGACCCAACCCAATGATAATTTGATAATCCTGTTAAGATTTTGATTATACAAAGAATAAATTCTTGGCTTTACACAGGTTTATTTTCCCTTTTGCCCATAAGATTTTGTACATAACAAGGCTCATTTATCACATCTGGTATGGTCTCAGCACCTCATAGAAACCCCATGATAAATTCAAAGAAAGTAAAGTAACAGAAGAAGCTC